>OZ035884.1:26367475-27101698 GCA_964034835.1 Muscina levida | reverse complement strand
GAAAAAAGACTTTTATTGTACCAAATTGAAAAATTGAAAAAAAACTTCTTGAACCAAATATTGGGGACAGAGCACCGCGGAAAGGGGGAAAAAACGACTTCAAGCTCTGCAACAGCCTTGGAGTCGTCCTAGAGGCGTAAAATGTATGCCGACACCCAATATTTTTGCAACCCCTCTGGACATATCTATTCTCTACCTTCAACCCTTAAGGTGGCCCCTATACAATTTTCTTATTTTTTTTTTTTAATAAATTAGCTCTTTCTTCCCCCTTTGTGCCTTTTAGTGGCGTAAAATGTATGACTGACCCCCAGTCATTTTGTCCCTCCTAACATTTTCCCTAATAATACCTACCACCCATCTTCACCCCAAAGGGGGCTCCCATGCAAAAAAAAAATTTTTAAAAATTGTGCCCCTAGAGGAGTCAAATGTTTGACCGACCCCAATAGTTTTGCAACCACAACAGTTTCTTAGAACATATCTATGCTCCATCTCCAACCCTTAAGGTGGTCCCCATGCAATTTTTTTTATTATCCTGGCTCTCCCTTTGTGCCTTCTAGAGGGGTAAAATGTATGACCGACCCCAGTTATTTTTTCTTCCTCACATTTTTCTTAAACATACCTAATCCCCATCTCCACCCCCTAAGGGAGCTCCCATACAAAAATTAAATTTTGTTAAATTTGCTTAGAGGAGTCAAAGGTATGAATGTATTTAAGCAACCCCAACAGTTTCTCAGAACATATCTACTAATTTTTTTTGTTCTACTAAGGTAGACTTCAAAATATTCAAATGATTTACTGCATTTATTGATATGGCAGCTAGTTATTATTGTTGTGGTTTTGAGAGCAGAGAGTAATTCTTGGCCTGGTTTTAAAAAACAAAACACAAATAATGCACTTTTGCACTATGTCTCTTCCCATTAATGTATAACCGTTATTTTGCTAGCGAATGTCTTGCAATCATTGCTCACTGCAGTAAGTCATTTGTTGTCTTAGTAAAACAAATGCAGTTGTACACAGCTCTAGTAGATAGTATAGTTAAAAAATTCATCATTCCAATGTTCAACTTACTTGTAAGGCAAGACACCGTAAACTTCACGTAACCAATGTAACGATGGATAATTATTGGTACTGGTTAAGGTGTGGAAGTAAGCAATGACATAGTCTCCTTTAACGATGGGATCCAAAAGTTTTATCAAATATAATAAGGCCTAAATAATGAAAACAACAAAACAAATTAAAATAAAATACAAATTGATTCCATTGACTGTCTGCGCGCACTCACCTTTTCCAAATTGATATTATGGGCTGGGAACCATTTGCCACAAAAGACTATCACGGGTCGACCCAAACGATCGACACCGCTCTGATAAAGACAACCAATGCCGGATACTTCGCTTAGATCTTCAATTTGAGCACGATGTAAGAGACGTTCATATCTGTAAAAGACATAAAAGAAAAATACAACGTTAAACAATTAAAATACTGTAAAATAATATGTACTAAGTGTAAATATTGTTTAACGATTGCCAGTAAACAATTTGGCCTAAGAAATTGCTGAATCATGCGGGTGTGAATTTTAAAAAATTTCAAATTTTTCACACATTTAGGAAAAAAACAGTTTATAGCTTCGTAAATACTTATACAAAGAGAAAAACACCACAAAATTCGATTTGAGGTGATGTTAATTGAAATTGGGCACCTGTAGTATGATCGGCATAAATTTGTTGTATATGAAAGAAACAAATGTATGTATTTCGCAGAATTTCTAAAGATTTTAGGAAAAAATTGGAAAAATCCATTAGACTTTGAATGGGAGGAATTCTTTTTTGCAGAGGAATTCAATGAAAGGCCTTGAGTACAATGAAATAATACTGGAGATTAAATTGTAAATAAATTATAAATGCAGCCAACTAAGCAGAATGAATGATACAAAAGTTCTTGTTTTTGGAGCTACTTTTACGTGAAATTTTCAAAATTGTGTCCCAGATCAATGAACTGATACTGTGTTATTTTACCTTGTTTCATAACCTGTCATAATATTTTTTTGTTACAATATTTATATTTAACTGTCCATCAATTGTGATAAGTGAAATTTTGTCATGTCATGAAAAAAGCAATATTAAACTGCTCCGAATTCCGCATTCACCCCAGTAATTAGTCATTTCCAGCTTAAGTACTACGCTCTAACAGGTGAATTCGCAAACAGGTCTCCAATGAGCAATGCAGGTAGTGGTGTTGGTGGTGATAAATGAATCATTTCCCAAAAGCAAAGTCACAAGTTTTGAACGCAAGAAATATAACAATAAAATATAAAAAATAACAGCGCACAATCACTAAGTTCAAATAAACGTCATATTTTCATACGCTAAACTACAGCTGATGAAAAGACAGATAGATAGATGAACACATGTTCATGTCTTACTGCAATGCGTATAAATAGATATGAGTGTTGGTAAAGAATTAAAGAAAGGTTGACTAGAGAAGAGAACTCAAGAAGATGCGTTATGCATATCTAAATGAGATCATATGATTATGACAGTTATCTAAGGCATTTTAATTTAGGGGTTCTCCATACAGTAAACAGAGAATTTGGAAAAAAAATGCCGCTGTCATGAGTTAGAGGGAATTAAAATTTTAGATATTAATAAATATCTAAGATAACTATGCTTGCATAACACGACTTTTATAGATATTTTTTGTTTGAGTATAAAGAGCTTTTAAAAAAATCGCTATAATGCAATTTTTATTACAAATACTATGAAAATTAATTGTAACTTTTATAACATATGCAATTTTTACTCATGTTTTGAGGTCACCATACCTTTTAATGACCGACATAATAGAAACTATTAGATATATTTCGTCTAAATATCTGATGTTATATCGTTAGTTTTCAAAAATCGCTGTTTTTAAAAATTGCTATAACATGACCTACTATACTAGATATCAATGCGGATTTTAGACACAAATATGGGTTTTAATAAGAATCATGACAGATTGTGGACATATTTATCGTTTAAGCGATTAAGAGTACTTCGGAAAAATCGCTATTTTGAGAACATTTATATAAATTTAGCAATAAATTGAAATTTTTTAACGGATTTTGAGGTCAACATACGCTTTAATGACCGAAACAATAGAAACCATTACATTTCGTTTCAATATTTGACGTTATATCGTTAGTTTTTAAAAATCGCTGTTTTTAAAATCGTTACAACATGACCTATACTGGATTTCAATGTGGATTTTAGACACAAATATCCGTCTTTAAAAGAATAATGATGGATTGTGTACATATGTATTCGTCGTTTTGAGCGATTAAGAGTTTTTCAAAAAAAAATCGCTATTATTAAAACATTTTTATAAATTTAGCAATAAATTTAAATTTTCAAATAGATTTTGAGGTTAAACTGTGTTTTTATAATCGAAACAAAAGAAATTATAATATTTCATATATTGACTTTAGAATTTATCTCAAGCTCAAGACCAGGGGTTTTGAAAGAAGTTAAAAGCAGAATGATATTCTCATAATGCCAGGCAGTCTGTACAGCTGTTTCATATATATTTAAAAAGCTAATGTGAGAGTTTTGAAAAATCGCTATTATTATATATCGCTATATTATTATGAAAATTTATTGTAACTTTTATAACTAATGTCATTTTTACTCGAATTTGCAGGTCAACATACGTTAAAATGACCGAAACAATAAAAACTGTTACATTCCGTTTCTATATTTGACGACATTTCGTTAGTTTTCAAAAATCGCTGTTTTTAAAAATCACTATAACATGACCCACACTGGATTTCAATGCTGATTTTAGACACAAAAATAAGAATAATGACAGATTGTGTACATATTTATCGTTTTAAGCGATTAAGAGTACTTCGAAGAAATCGCTATTTTGAGAACACTTATATAAATTGAGCAACAAAATGACATTTTTAAATAGATTTTGAGGTAAAATTCGTATATACGATCAAAACAATAGAAATAAAAGAAATTTTTATCTTTCGTATATATTTAAAAAAATATTGTGTTAGTTTTGAAAAAATCGCTATTTTTAAAATGTAATATAAATGCAGTACTACGCGAAAAATCGAAGCTGGGTTAAGGAGAAAACATGCGTCATAATAAGTACAATATATACATTGAACATTTGAACATATATACATGAAAATTTATCGTTTTGAGAATTATTTAAAAAAAAATTTTAAAAAATCGCTATTATGAAATTATGTTGTAAGTTTTATTATATAGAGAATTTGTAGATGTGAATTTGTGATTAATATGGGTTTTAAAGGCCGAAATAATATAAACAAAAGAAACTATTATATTTCGTATACATTTAAAAAGATATTCGGCCTTATTCCCGTAGACGTCGTCGACGCAAAACGACGTCGTCTTGTGACGACGCTGTAAAATCGGTATTCTCGTAGTCGTTTTCGATAACTATCGGTTACTATTGACACAAATTTGGTATTCTGTAAGGAAATGTGACGACGACGTTGAATCGAAACGACTCTGAATCTGTCGTCACAGTTGTTAGTAACGACTTGAAACAATTTAAAAGAATAACTTTAGTTTTTGTAAATTTAAAAAAAGGTTTTGTTTAATGACGTCAATAATAACAATGTCGAGAAACAAATAGGGGCTTGGAAACAAAATCCCTCATAGGTACAAGGATTTTGTCTAATTTTAAGGGGTAATGTGAGAAAATTGGTGAAAAACAATTTAATTCCTTTGGAGCGCCTTTAAGAATCCTTTGCGGTTGTAGTTACAAATAGGGGCTAATGCATTCAGACAGGAATCTTGCAACTACTGGCTGCACTTACACTTAGGTTGTAAGGCCCCTGTCCAAAGGACCTCAATGTTGCTGATAACTTAATTATGACTGAAACATATGTCCTGAGTTCACTTTTCATGATAGGAACTATTTCTATAGGAACGATTACGTAATTAAATGCTGCCTTATTAAGACTTAAGTAGTTCTAGAATCTAAAAAAAGTTGGAAGGCCGGCCAACAGATAACCTCAAATTACGATTTTAACACCGATGAACATACTCCTTATTTGGCAAGTTTAAGATCATCGGATCATAGTCGAAGTATTATCCTATCCAGTATAAGATTATTTTTACTTTCCTCATCGCTTGAATCTGAATCGGACACAAAAAACATTTCTTCACAACAGAAAATAAAAGTCAAAATGAATCAGCTGATGTACAAATGTTACATCAGCTGTTGTTATTTCTTTCATGTTATCGATTACTAGTCGACGTCGTCTCATAGTAGTTACAGAATACCGAAATAGCATTGATGTGACAACGATGTTGACTCGAAGTGATGTTGACATAAAAACGACGACGATGTCGACGACGTCTACGGGAATAGGGGTGATTGTGATTGTTTTGAAAAATCGCTATTTTTAAAGATCTATATAATAGCAGGAAAACGCGGAAATTCAAAGCTGGGGTTAAGAGAAAATATGCGTCATAATATGAACAATAACAATAACAGAATATGTGCATAGTTATCGTCTTGAGATACATTTTAAAATTTTGTTTCCCCAAAATCGCTATTTTGAAAATTTGTTTTAACTTCTAAAAATATAAGAAATTTTAAAATCGAATTTTGATATTAATTAACGAAATTATAAAAACAATAGGATTTATTATATATATTTCATATTAACATTAAACGACATTTGAGTTAGTTTTAAAAAATCGCCGATTTTTATAAAACGCTGTAATTTATGACCTACGCGGGAACAATAAAAACTATTGGAATTAGTACAAATTGTACCAAAGAGTACATGTACTTAATTTCCCTTAACTCTCCATGAATGAATTAACACGCTCTCTTTTTATATTCACAACAAACGGCACCAACTTGTTTATAGACGAATGCAAACGTCACGTTTGAGAAGCTTTTATTAGACATGCCGATGACAGCATCTTGACGGCCGGCAATGAAATAAAAATTTATATGACTAGAGCCGGGAATCGTACAACGGATCTCACGCATGGTAGTTGCGTGTTCTAACCACTATGCCACAGCCGGTCCTAAAGAGTACATTTATTGTACCAAAATGTACTTTTATTGCACCAAAAAGTACTTATTTGGAAACAAAAAGTACTTTTATTTTACCAAAAGTTTATTTGGTTACACTAAAAAGTATTTCTATTGTACGAAAAATTACTTTTGTTATACAAAATAACACTTTCATGGTACAAAAAAGTAATTTTTTTTCCAAAAAGTACTATTTTTGTATGAAAAAGTACTGTTATTGCACCAAAAAGTACTTTTAATGTACCAAAAAGTAATTTTTGTGTACCAAGAAGTACTTCTGTCATAGCAAAATATACTATTATTGTACCAAAAAGTACTGTTATCGCACCAAAAAGTACTTTAATTGTACCAAAAGGTACTTTTATTGCACCAAAAAGTACTTTTGCTATACCAAAACACACATTTATTGTACCAAAAAGTACGATAATTGTACCAAAACGAATTTTTATTGCACCGAAAAGTAATTTTATTGCACAAAAAAATACTGTTTTTGCACCAAAAATTATTTTTTTTATAACAAAATATACTTTTATTGTACCAAAAAAGTATTAATATTATATCAACAAGTATTTTTATTGGATCAAAAAGTACTTTTGTTGTACCAGAAACAACTTTTATTACACCGAATTGTTATTTTATTGTACCAAAAAGTATTTTTACTGAACCAAAAAGTACTTTTGTTGCTCTAAAAATTACTTATGCTATACCAAAAAACACTATTATTGTACCAAAAAGTACTTTTTTGGCACCAGAAACAACTTTTATTACACTGAGCAGTAATTCTATAGTACCAAAAAGTACTTTTATTGTACCAAAAAGTACTTTCATTGCACCAAAAAGTACTTTCATTGCACCAAAAAGTACTATGTTTATCTCAACAAGTACTTTTATTGTACCAAAAAGTTCTTTTATTGTACCAGAAACAATTTTAATTACACCGGATAGTAATTTTATTGTAGCAAAAAGTACTTATTTTGGACCAAAAAGTACTTTTGCTATACCAAAATACACTTTTATTGTACGAAAAGTACTTTTATTGTATCGAAAAGTGATTTGATTGCACCAAAAAGTACTTTTACTATATCGACAATTACTTTCATTGCACTAAAAAGTATTTTTGGCTGCGCATCGTGGTCAAAGGTGGTGGGGAAGGGCAAAAAATCCACAACAAGTCCCGCAACTGCCCCATAGTCGCCCCTAGAGGGATAAAATGTATGACCCCAATAGTTTTTTCATTCTAACATTTTTTCCAAACATACCTCCTCCCCATATTCACCCCTTAAGCGGGCTCTCATACAGAACTTATAATGTTATACAATTTGCTCACACCGTTCTAACTTATCCCAAGGGGGCCCATTGTATAGAGTAAAGAATATGCACCAAGCGGTTAAAGTCATAATCAACGATGAATTCTAAGAAATTTTGCCCAAGAAACCATGGTTTTAAAATCGAAATCGAGCCCCCCGTTTTTTAACTAAAACTTTTGGTTTTGGAGAAAAAATCCACAACAAGTCTTGCAACTGTCACGGAATCGGCTTTAGAGGGATAAAATTTTTGAACGACTTTACTAGTTTTTCCCTCCTAAAATTTTTCCCAAACATACCTACCCCCCATCTTCGACCCCTACGGGGGCTGCCAAACAAAAATCAAAACTTTCCCTTTGCACCTCATGAATGAGGTATGGGATAGCTTCTCGCGTTGTTGTGTATTAACACGCTTTCTATTTTTAGATTCACAACTAACGGCACCTACTTGTTTATCGAGGAATGCAAACGTCACTGTTTGAGAAGCTCTTACTAGACACGCCGATTGACTCGACACTTAATACTGCGAAGTTGCTGTCAACGACATTCGAGGGGAGCCGACAATGAAAGAAACATTTTTTTAAGATGACTGGAGCCAGGTTTAAACCTGCGATCTCCCGCATGGTAGTCGCGTGTTCTAACCACTATGCCACGGCCGGTCCCAAATCAAAGTATTATAAAAGTTGCTCCTACCGCTCTAACTGCCCCAAATGTGCCCCTAGAGGAGTCAAATATATGACCGACCCCCAAATATTTTTGCAACCCTAACATTTACTCAAAAACATATCTAACGATGTGATTTTGTTTATATTTTTAAAATTTTAAGAAATAATCTCCAGCCGTTCCCTTGTACCTTCTAGAGGGGTATAATGTATGTACGACCCCCACTAATTTTCCCTAAGGGGTGGGGCGGCACGTCACGTCCATTTTTTATTTATTTTGATTCACCATAAAACTTTGTACGCCAATTTCATCACAGTATAAAGTTTCCTAAAATCATTCATTCTTGTACTCGAAAAATGTATGCCATCACTTTTGTCCTCAACTGTATTTCATGTTATTTTTCACATCTTATCATAGTAAACCAGATATAAATAAAATGAGTATGCGTATGTTAGAGTTACGTGCCGGCCAACGTATTCCTAAAAACCTTAAACTCGGTGATGCTGTGATCCAACACTGTCTGTCGTCTTATCTGACAACATGAGCAGCAGTACGTGTCTTTCTCTATGTGTTTACATCAAATAAACGTGAGGTTTATTATTGCGGGTGCTACTGTCCGCAGTGGGTGTGGATGGATAGGGGGTTCATTATCAGAGTAGAACAATAAAAATGTAGACTTAATAATATTTGCTTAAAACTTTTTTTTTTGCAGCAATTATAATAATGCAGTAAATGCGGTCGGTCGGTCGGTAGCTCTATATTTGTGTTTCTAATTATGTGAAAATAATAAACAGTAGTTGTTTTAAGCGTTTTACACACAGGTGATAAGGAGTGATAGATTTAGAGCTTTTCTACATAGTATTATATTATGCAATAATTAGAGTTAACGAGAAAATGTATTAAGGGAATTAGACGTTTTGGATTGGTTTTGCAGTCAACAACTTTAGTTAAATACTTGAAGAACATTTTTTCGTCTGATGCTGAGAAATTGCTTGCTCATATAAATGGATTCTTTCTATGATAGGAAAGACTCTGTCGAAGAATTTTTGGACTCTTTCTAAGAGTTTAATGAACATTCAATGCATTCGCTAACGAGCCGATTTAAAGAAATCTTTTGTTTATAAATCAATATTTGGCTATATAAGAGAATTACTCCATGGCTCTCTCGAAGAGTTTTTGAACACATTCTATGATTTCAATGAACTATCAGTGCATTCGCCAACGAGCCGATTTAAAGAAATCTTTTGTTTATAAATCAATATTTGGCTGTATAAGTGTATAAGAGAATTACTAAACCAAGAATTACTAAACCAATTTTTTTGTATTACATTTTTTGAATTATAACACATTATCAGCGACTTTTCAAGCACAAAAGCAAGCCTGTTAATGATAATTTCAATAATGACGATCTCTGAGCGTGAGGTCAAATAACTCTTCTTAAGCTTAACCTTTATTTTTTGATTTTCAGTGTTTAAGTCTAAGTCTTTGACACCGAAGAGTAAAATAGAGATATTATAGAGTGTTTGTAACGGGTAAACTAAAAAACTACTGAACCGATTTAAATAAAACTTTTGTTTATACTTAAATATTTGGCTGTGGAGGAGAATAGGGTACTTTATAATTTTTCTAAATCAATTTTTGTTGCTGTTCGAAATTTCGAATATTACATCTAACAACTTTGACACCAAAGAGTAAAATAGAGTATCTGTAGACTCTGTATACTTCAATATTTGTCTGTGGAAAAGAATAGGTTACTTTATAAGTTTGTTCAAACAAATCTTTTGCTATTCGAAAATTCGAATATTATGTCTTAACAACTTTGACACCAAAGAGTAAAATATAGTTTCTATAGAGTGTTTGTAAGGGATAAACTAAAAAACTACTGAACCAATTTAAATAAAACTTTTGTTTATAATTCAATTTTTGGCCGTGGAAGAGAATAGGGTACTTTGTTAGTTTGTTAACACAATTTATTTTTCTCTTCGAAATTTCGAATATTATGACTTAACAACTTTGACCCCAAAGAGTAAAATAGGGTCTCTATAGAGTGTTTGTAACGGATCGAATATTATGACTTAACAACTTTGACACCAAAGAGTAAAATAGGGTCTCTATAGAGTGTTTGTAACGGATAAACTACAAAACTTCTCGACCAATTTAAATAAAACTTTTGTTTATACTTCAATATTTGGCAGTGGAAGAGAATAGGGTACTTTATTATTTTGTTTAAATAATTTCTTTAGCTATTCAAAATTTCGAATATTATATCTGAAGAACTTGAGCCTATTGGCATTAGCAGTGCTGGGCTTTGCAATACATACGTACTCCTTTTCATTTGCACTATGAACTGACAACTTCCAATTTCCTCTCTATAACCTATCACTCTATTACATAACATCCTATCACTCTGGACACACAACAAATACTTGTTACTACTGCCTCCGCCATACGTATTTGTATACACACATGCCGTCATTCTCGAAGATGTGTTTTAGAAATAATTTTACGACGTGGTTACGTTATTATTTACACCAGTCGAATGAATGCCGAACGCAAATAAGGAAAATTTACATTACATTTGTCTACACACGTAAAGTACACGCAAACTCGTGTGTGTGTATCGTATGCTAATGTTATATATATGTAAATTGTTGTTGTTCAGTACGGTGTTATTGATTTAAAGCCACAATTAAATAAATATGTATATAGATCAATTACACAGGATAATCGATTTGGTAGTGGGACCTCACCAGACGCTCGTAAACCGGTGCAAAGTTATTGTGCTGCGGCCATTGATGAATACTGAATAGCGGCGAGTTGAGAAAAAGTCTGTAAATTAAGCGTGTGTGATTGGCGTGCGGAAATAACTGGATATCGGCGGCTATAACGAAATTTTATTAGATATAAGCGGTTTGCTAACACTTAAGGGGAGATATACTTGGGAATATGTGCGACGGCTCGATACAGTTCCTCAGGGCAAAAGAGAATTATGCAAATTAGTTGTTGTTGGGATATTTACGTGTTGTATTGTCGTAAAGGCACTATTAGGTAAATTTTTTATAAATTATGGAAGTTACCAAGTGTTTAATGAAGGGAAAACTAAATCCACAATTTCAAATAGTCCAATATATTAAGTACTTTTTAAAACCACTAAGAAAGTTTCAGGGACCGGCCGTGGCATAGTGGTTAGAACACGCGACTACCATGCGGGAGATCGCAGGTTCAAACCTGGCTCCAGTCATCTTAAAAAAAGAAAAAAAATAAATAAAATTTTCTTTCATTGTCGGCTCCCCTCGAATGTTGTTTGACAGCAACTTCGCAGTATTAAGCGTCGATTCAATCGTCGTGTCTAGTAAGAGCTTCTCAAAACAGTGACGTTCGCATTCGTCGATAAATAAGTAGGTGCCGTTAGTTGTGAATCTAAAAATAGAAAGCGTGTTAATTCACAACAACGCGAGAAGCTATCCCATACCTCATTCATGGGGTGCAAAGGGAAATTAAGTTTTTTTTTAAGAAAGTTTCAGTCGGGGAAACCGACTTACATATACACACACTTTCAGTAAAGCATAACATTTCATAGTATATTGATATTATTACTCGATTTCTAAAGTGGGCGGAGTTATACATTTGTATGGGAGGCACACGAAGGGGCTTGGCTAGACTTCCAGTTGTTATCTAAAAAACTTTACCTGATTTAGATTTACTAAATGTGTAATTTGGGCAGGATGGCGTTGATTTTTTTATTTTATTCCTTCATTTCTAAAGTGAGCGGAACGATACATTTGTTTGAGAGGTACCAGAAGCGGTATGGCTAGACTTCCAATATTTTCTCCAAAACTTTATCCTGATGTAGCTTTACTAACTACAGAATTTGGGCACGATCGTGTCGAGTGTATTGATTTTACTACTCGCTTTCTAAAGTGGTCGAAAAGGACATTTGCATAGGATGTACCAGAAGAGGCGTGGCTAGGCTTTCAATTTGTTCTACAAAACTTTATACTGCTACAGTTTTACTATATACGGAATTTGGGCACGATCGCGTTGGGTGTATTGGTATTATTACTTGATTTCTAAAGTGGGCGGAGTGGTACATTTGTATTTGAGGTACTAGAAGGGGTGTGGCTAGACTACCAGTTTTTTCTCCAAAACTTTATCCTGATGTAGCTTTACTAAGTAACTTGGGTGTATTGATATTATTACTCGATTTCTAAAGTGGGCGGAATTTTATATTTGTATGGGATAAAGGGGCGTGGCCATGTAGCCTATTTGCAATATCGTAAGTAGTTTTGGAGAAATATTAACTCGTGCAAAGTTCCAAAATATTTAGTTGCTTCTTTCGAAAGTTATCGTGCCGGACAGACAGACGGCCATGGCTCAAACGACTTAAAAAGTCATGAAACGAATTTGGTTCGAAAAAACCTAGGGTCTAAAGTGACTCCTTCTATGTGTTACACTTTTGTGTCGTATGAAATGATATATATCCTCCTACCCGTAGGGTGAGGGAATAAACTTTATAAAACATAATAAAAATTGTATGGGGACCACCTTAAGCGTTGAATATAGACGGTAGATATGTTCTGAGAAACTATTGGGGTTGCAAACATATAAGGGTCGGTCATATATATGACTCCTTTTGCGGCACGTTTGGGGCAGTTAGAGAGGGTGGAGCAAAATTAATAAAACTTTGATTTTTGTTTAAGAGAGGTTGTAGGTTTGTTCGGGAAAAATTAGTTCGTAGTGCGAGATTGTTGGGTATTTTATCCCTTTCCCCACCACCTTGATGGACAGCCAATTGCACCCATCTCACCGCCCGCATTCTTTGGCTCATAATTTTTTTCCCAACCAATAAAAAATTAGGAGGTGATCCGTATCGAAATCAAAAACTTGTGCACTTTACCAACCCTAATGTATGTATGTATATAAAGTGTGATTCATTTTAAGGTTTGTTTTTAACGTATTACTTTTCACAGATCCCGTGTGACTGTTTTAGAGTTTATACTTATTTTAATTAAGTATTGTTTGACAATTGATCAAGGAAAAACTTGCATAGGAATAATATCTCCAAATTATTTAGTTGTATGGCGAATATAATTGTGTTCATATATTGTATGTAACAACTGGATAAAGGTATTATTTTGAAGGCTTATAAGATCCAACTTGCCTAACAATTGAAACGGACATGAATTAACGTTGTAGTTTCAGTTAATGAGGATCCATGTATATCAAAAGTAGTACTTTCTGAATAGACCACACATACGGCATGGTCGTGGCCAACATTTAAATGCAATTATACATCCATGTATATCGAAAGTAGCACTTTCCGAATAGAGCACACCTACGGCATAGTCGTGGCCAACATTTAAATGCAATTAGCTTTAAAAAGTAAATGTCAGAGAGTGTGTTTTTAGTTAATAATAATGATTTCAACATCCATTTCTACTTTAAGAGTTTTGATTAAATTTAAAAAACAATGTTCTAAATGAATCATACCGCTGTTGTAGACACTTTCACATATTATATTACATTTTGTCTTGGGAATGTCCCGGAATTTGTTTTTTGTTTGTTAATTTTTGCAGAAATTGCCACATGATAAACTAAAGTTATAGGAAATTTTCGAAAAAAAGTGGCCTAGGAAAGCAATAACAAGACTAGTCCTTCAAAAATTTCTAAAATGTGAAATTTTTTGTAAAATGTTACTCTAATTAACAGTTGGCAATATTTATTTATTTTAAATATTTATATTTATCGATATTCAAAAATGTGAAATTTTTTGTAAAATTTTACTCTAATTAACAGTTGGCAATATTTATTTATTTTAAATATTTAGCAAAATTTATTGTAGAATAATGGAATCTTTTTTAAACACAGCTCCCAGCATCGATGTCCTTAAAAAGTTCCATTAGATAGCACAAAAGCCCAGTCAAATATCAAACTGAAATCTTTTAAAACTTTGCAATAATATCAAAAGTACCAAATGTCCTGCAAGATCAAAATCTAATACATTTTGGATGATTGAAATCAATTCTGCACTAATATGTGGCGGTAAACTCTTTGTGTTTGATAATCCGTCTAGTAGCGGAACAATGCCGCAGGAAATTGTTGTGAAACAAATGTGCGACGTTCACTTTTTTGTGTCTAACAACAATTCTGATCCCTACCTACAATAGATTTATTACAGAATAACAAAAATACTACTAGATCAAAAGTTATTGTATTTTGAACGATAGAAATCGATTCTAAACTAATGTGTGGCGGCGGTCCCCTCATTGGTTTTGACAGCACTTCTAGTAGTCGAGTAAACGGGACGAACTGCTAAAAACACTTTCGAATAGAAATTGCCTATTGACTCTAAAGTTTATGTCTACAACAATGAGAAGACTTCCGATTAACAAAATGAAGGTAGATGGTTGTGAAGGAATTCGAACCTTGATCATCTTTATGGCAGTCACGTGTTCTAACCACCATTTCGCTGTCGGTATTACAATTTTTGAATAGCCAACTATTCATATTAATCATCCCTAAGCGGTTTGTGGATTTTAAGCCTTTCCTGCCAAATAAAGTGTTTATTAGTTGGAAACATTAATTGTTTACTTTAATGTATTCTAGCTATAGAAAGGCACCCCTAGCCTCGCGAGGCCGCCAATAATTGTCTTTTTTCACATACACACGATCGGTAAATCACATGTAGCCAACTCTATATTGGATTCAAAACAGTCAGTCTCTGCTTGGCCGTTGTGAAATTGGTACGATTGTTTTACATTCACATACACCACAGTATTTGTGAGTGCGAACGTTCGGTTTTGCCTGGCACTGATTTAAACGAAGGGTGTCTTTAATTTGAGGTCACATACATATATAAGGACCTTTCCAACACATATACGATGATCTAACTTATTTTTTCTAATCACAATTTACGATGCATTTTTTTTTTATTTGTTTACAATAAAATTAAACAACAAATTTACTAGTGAATCATATAAAATCAATGTTGGCTTAAGTTAAATCTATCCACATCAAGGTGATGAGTACCACACAGGCAATAGCCACTACTTAATAGACATTCACTTTACAAAACCGGACGGCTATACGATTTTCAATTTCAATAACAACATCACTTTCTCCTCTCACTCACTTGTCCACGGATTTGTAAACTATCTAATACAGACGTCAATTCGTGACACTGAGCGGTAAAATTAAATTAATTAAAAAAATAATATTACAAAATAGTAAATCAACAACAAAATCTCATATCATAGCTATTAAAAGAAAAGTCGAATATATAAAAAAAAAATCTTAATACCAAACAGTTATCATCATCAGCCATAAACGCAAAAATGTTTAGAGTGTCGTAAAAATGCACCCAACCAACACAACACAAACAACAGACACCAAATGTCACAAGTATGATGTCAATGTGACAATTGTGTGTCAATGACGTAATTATCCTTTAGGAAAAAAAACTAACACAAACTAACACAAACAACAACTACTCATCAACAACAATACACACAAATCCTAGTAGCAAAACAGACACTAACTACACTAACCACAATATAGGTTAGAATTTCAACCAAAACATGAATATCGCAAGGAAAATGTCAGAAAATGAAAAAATTCCACAATGTTTTCATTGGTTTTATTTCTTAATCCATACCTATCTTTCTCTTGCTCTTTGCTAAGGCACACGTGAGTCAATAATACTCCCACCTCTTACCCTACGCCTTAATCACCCATTAGAATTTGGAGTGATGAAGGCATAACAATCGATCGATATTAATTGATTTCTAGCAACAAACTTACCGCAATACCCAAGAATCCAATTCGAACATTCTTAGGAGGTCTCCTCTTCTACTTAAACGTCACCGACCTTGCTTTGTGTTTGTGTTTACCTACTCATTGCTGGGTGCAGAAAGGGGGGTTACTAAAAGGTGGGCTCTACATTTGCTGTGCTGTGCTAAATGCTTGAAAAGTGGGCTTTGTTTGGACGTACCCCCAAAGAGTAGAACAATAACAACAACAACAACATTTACTATGACACAACATAGTTTGAGTTGTTTTGCCTACTTTGGTAGTTAAGCACGAAATGTGTCTTTTTGTTCCACTTTGTGTTGCTTTCATTTGGTTTCATTTGTTGTTGATGAGTCAGGGGGTTGATTTTACTGCCACATACAGATTACTATGGACAATAAATGGCAGAAGTGGTGTTAACTTTTACAATATTGAAGAAAAATCGTCGAAATATTTCTAAAGTTACGTACAGACGGTTGTCTGATTTTACAATATTGCCTGAAAAATGTTTAGAAAAAGTTTTACAACCGTGTGAACTTAAAATTTTTGTCTGACCACGTTGTCAGAAAAAGCCTGGCCAACAACAGTGTCAGACATCCGACTATCGTGTGAACACAATATGTTGCCATTCTCAAAATATTATAAGATAATTGCCAAAGACCGAGATCGGACGTGACATGTTGGTATGAACACGCGACTAGCATGCGGGAGATCCATGGTTTGATTCCCGCCTCCAGTCATCTAAATTTTTCTATCATTGCCGACCCCCTCGATATTGTCGACAGCATCTTCGCAGTATAGTATCGAATCAATCGGCATGTCTACCATTTCCAATTGAAATTCAAAGAAACTCAATTGAAATTTATTTTCAAACATTCCATTTAAAATTCAAAGCTCGTCAATTGATATACAAAAATTCAATTCAAATTTTTCATTTAAAATTCGAAAAATATCTATTGAAAATCAAAACTCGTCAATTAAAATTCAAAACATATTAATTCATATTCAAAATTAATTAATTGAAATTAAAAATTCTTCCATTGAAATTCAAAATTCGTTAATTGAAATTCAAAATTTTTTTAATTGACGAGTTTTGATTTTCAATTGACAAACTTTAAATTTTCAATGACGAGTTTTGAATTTCGAGTTTGATGAATTTTGGATATCTATTGCTGTGTTATGAATATCAATTGACGAGTTTTGAATATCAACTGATGTGTTTTGTAATTCAAATGGAAAATTTGAATTGATATTTTTTGAATTTCAAAAACAGATATTTTGAATATCAATTGACGAGATTTGAATTTCAAATGGAATATTTGAATTTCAATTGATTTTCTTTGAATTGCAATTGTAAATGGTGTAGTTAAAGTTTCTCAAACAGTGACGTTTGCATTCGTCGATAAACAAGTAGGTGCCGTTAATTGCGAACCTCTAGCGTGTTTATTCACAACAACGCTAGAAACCATCCCATACCATTCAAAGGGAAATTAAGTTTAGAGTTTACGTTGCCAAACACTTTTAATTTGCAGATTTGCGAAGTTTATTCATATGACAAATTTACCGTTGCCAGAGATATAATTCTTCTGACAACACTGTTCATGTCTGTACATTGCCAGTACATTAGCAGACCTGATAACATTGTTAGCTCTGACAATCGTCTATATGTAGCTTTAGTTTATTATTAAGATTTTATTATTCACAGGAGAGAGACACAGCTAAGATTCTTTCCTTCAACTTTCCAAATCAAAAAAATTGTGTGGTATTAATATATTGAAAAGTTGAAAAATTGTCTAAGTTGTTATGGTCTTACAACTGCCGATCGGAATTGTCTAGCAACGTCAGATTGCTTTAAAGAGTTCTAAACTGGAATCAAGTCCATAAAAGAAGATCGAGAGAGCAATTCTCACTTTTACTTAACTTCTGTTCTTCAACTTTGTAAATTTGTATGGTATTAATATTTTGAAAAGTTATAAAATTGCAATACCGCAGGGATTCGAAGCTAGGCACCTCCGCCAAACGTGTTTTATCTCATATTTCATTAATATTTTTTTAAAAAGCAAATGCTTTAAAACATTTATTAAACATTTTAAAGTTTTTTCTCCTAAAGTTTTTCGATTTGGTACAAAACTATAAAAAAATATCACTTCAAAAGCCATTGAATATAACCTTATAACCTTATACATTTCTTTGTAACATATATGTATAAGTAAATAGTGTTTATTAATAACCTAAAGGTTGATTCATTTAGAGGTTTGTTTTATTTATCATTTGTTCTAACAGATCACGTATGACTGGTATCAAGTTATCATATTTTTTTAATTTAGCATTATTTGGCAATCCGTCATGATGAGACTCGCATTACAACATCGCCCTGCTTCGATGTCCTTAAAAAGTTCCTTTAGTTAGCAAAAGTCCAGTCAAATATCAAACTTAAGTCTTGTAAAACATTCCTAATACTAATATTTTACGTTATACATTTCTTTGTAACATATGTGTAAAAAATCTCAATTAAACTGATCTACTCTAAAATGTTATTCATTTAGAGGTGTTTGTTTTTATTTTCATTTGTTTTTACAGATTATTATTATGGAGAGAATAATTGATGTATATATCAGATCATCTCTTAAACCGGAAGCCCTATACAAGGCTCAACATGCCTACACGGAGATTTAATCCACGAAAACTGCTTTATATTCGATAACCAGTCTGATAGAAAGATCGCTGAATTATAAGGACTACGCACTCGCAGCCTTCCTGGACATCGAGGAAGCTCTCAATTATGTTAAATCTGATTCTGTAACTGTCTAAATGGTTGTTGACTTTACACCCCATGAAGGAGCTATGGGATAGCTTCTCGGGTCGTTGTGAATTAACACGCTTTCTATTTTTAGATTCACAGCTAAGGGCACCTACTTGTTTATCGACGAATGCGAACGTCACTATTTTCGAAGCTTTTTACTAGACATGCCAGAACCTGTTTCGATCCAGGTCTTATGACGAACATTCCGGATAGGTCCTACTATGATGATAATGATAATGTCCTAAACTTTGAGGAGGATGTCATCCCGACTTTCAAGGACGGTTTGAGATTAACAACGGGCTCTGGAATCTTTTGCGGATGAGTTGAATTTGCAACTATCGAACAGGCTACCGGATCACTGCATCATAATTCAGCCCGAAATAACGGACGTTATAATAGCCGTAGAAAAAATTTAGTATCGTGGTATAATGGGTGGCAATATGCATATATTTACAGATAGAAACGATCCCTGGAGAACGTGTACACCACTACGAGAAATGTTCGAGAATGGACAGTAGGGCATATATGGGTAACTAAAGGGTCAATACATTGGCAAGGACTGACAGCATCGTGAATTCGAGCGAAATTTACGATTACATTGGTGTTCCTCTCATAAGAGGGAAACAGCCAATTGCGGGGAAACTCAACCTCATTGTTAAGGAAAGAAGGTTGGCAGCCCCACTAGCACATGAGTAAGTAGAGGTGGCATCTTATATGTCATTGCCCCAGCTTTTGATTACTTGAGATGTAAGAAGTTTGGTCATAGGACACTTGTGGACAATAAAAGTCTATCAATAGGTTATCTGCGGAAAATCCATGACTTTATCACAGCATAGGCTTGAGAGCGACGTTGGCAGAATAGAGTAGGAAAATGGTAAATGGTATCACAACGGAACGCATACTAGGACCTAAGGGAGCCACCACAAAAATGCGGTGCTAACTGTGGTTTTTGAGCTAGTCCGATTTAGCTCTAACTAATTTAAAAAAATTAGGTATTACAATTCCTTTAATCTGTTCATATAACGTTTCCATACATAAACAACAGTGTCACTTTTCCATTCATCAAAAGATTTTGATGTGGGTTTATTTTGTAGCAATTAAAAAAAAAACTGTGGCAAATGATTTACGTGGAATATTTCTTATGATAATCATACGCCACTATATAGTATTTATGTTATGTCAAACAAAAGAGCCTAAAAGGTGACAAATTCTCCTATATATTATGGCATGTAACTTAACGAAACGAATGATGCAGAACTTCTTCTTTTTGGGGCTACTTTCACGTGAAGCTCTCAGAATTGAGTCTCAAAATCAAGTGTTGTACTGTGTTATGAAAATTTACCAGTATTAATATTTTCCAAAAAAGGAGTTATGGGATCGCAAGTAGACAGAATAGCCTAGCCCCAAACCTTCTGGTACCTTTCATACAAATTACCGAATTCACCCCTATACATTTACATACGTAACTTTTTTGCAAGTGCACTAAATTCAGTCTAATATTGTCAAATGAAAACGATTATGGAAGCCTGAGTCAGGAATGAATATGGGCCAACCCCCCTCTGATACCTCCCATACTAAATGACCTATTTTTTTTGGAAAATTTATATTTCTCCCATAACTTCCAAACTGAACACTGCAGGATGTTTGATTCTAGTTAGTTTATTTTTCTAGTAATAGAAGGCAAAACCTCACAAAACCGAAACACTTGTCACATCCCTTTTGGTACCTCTCGTACAAATGGTCGAATTCACCCCTTTACATTTATACATAACTTTTTTGCAAGTTCACTGAAATCCGTCTATTTTTCGCTATATAAACGCACATTAACCTGACTCATAAATTAATGTGGGCTATATGGGCCAACCCTCCTCTGATATCTCCCATACAAATTACGTATTTTTGGAAAATTAATATTTCACCTATAACTTTCAAACAGAAAACTACAGGATGTCTGAAATTTCATAATCTTGTATTTGTAAACAAAATCTCAAAAATCATAACATTTGGCACACCCCTTCTGCTATATCATGTGAAAACCCCCTCTGGTACCTTCCATACAAAATGACCTATTTTTTGGAAAACTAATACTTTTCCTATAATATATAGCCTGTCCCCATGATATCTAGCCGGAAGTTTCAGTTGACCTTACAGTTTTAAGATAATATTTCCTAAATCAATACATTTTCAACAAAAAGTTTCGTTCTTGTAAATCTATTCCTAAATCGCTCTTCCATATAATATTTTTCTTCATAATCACAGTGATAAATCGCTGTATCGCAATACACAAAAACGCCAACTTGGCCACACTCATCTTTTAAGCCCCCCATTACACACATCTATTTATGTAAATTGCTCCCTGATAGATTAACAATTTAGATTTTCAACAAAAACTTCCATTCTAAAGGAACTAATCATAAATCGCTTATCCATATATTTTTTTTTCTTCAAAATCACAGTGAAAAATCGCTGTATAGCAATTCATAAAAACGCCAACTTGGCCATACTCATCTTTTAAGCCCCCCATTATACACATCTGTTGTCTGTATATACCTCCCCGGTAGCTTAACAATTTATGTTCGGTTTGTTTGTTTGTATTTGTGGCTTATTTTCCACACTCAATCACTACTGACCTTTCCTCTGGCGTCTCCATCACCTCCTCCGGCACAACATCACCACCACCTATGTCCCGCACCGTCGTATCCTGTGGGGGTATAGTACCCAATTCTATGGAAGTCATTCCCTCGACCATTGTCATAATCTTGGGTTCACTTTTGAAGGGTTCGTCGATCAGTTTCACAACGAGAGTGACGGTAATGATTTCAGATGTTTCTGAACCGATGTCGGTTCTATGTGTCTCGAGATTCTCTTCGTTCGTCGTTGGCGTCTTCTTTGTTTCCTAGTGATTCCTGTGTGTGTGTTGCTTGTGGCGGTGGTTTATCGGTTCGTTTATTGTGTGTTTTGATTTTAGCTGTTAGTGCGTCTTTGACGGATTTTTGTTTTTGGTATCAAGAAAACCGTACGAGGGTTGTTGGCTGTTTGGTTTGTTGGTTGGTTGGTAGGTGGGTGGGTTAAGTAGAGCAAAATAGGTGATTGTGCTGTACTTGTGTGTGTGTGTGTGTGTAGGGGTTATTAAGGTTCCTTATTGATTTTTACTGACAAATATGGTTACGCTTTGGAACTTGTTTAAGTGTAAGTGTAGATTTCACTGTTTGATTTTCACAAATTCACTGTTTCACACAAAATTTTTACAATTTCACAATTTACGGTTTTCAATATTGCTGCTTCTGCTTTTATAGATTTTCCAACAATTACGTCAAACAGTGGTGCGAGTTATTTTGGGCTATATCTTTTGGATTTCGAAACTATTTATATTCCGTGAGTGTTATATTCGAAAATTTGTATGCAACTTGTGTGTGGCCGCAGAAAATTTAGCGCGTTTTGTTTTTATTTCCACTGTTGTTTTTTGCTTTTGCTTCTTTCCTTTTCGTCTCGTTGGTATATTTTTTTTCTCGATTCTTTGGTGTTTTTATTTTATTTTCTTTTTTTGTATCTTCAATGTGAAATGGTACAATAATTTTGTTTTCTTTGTTTCTTTACTTTTTTTCTCAATTCTTATCCAATTTTATTATTTCCTACTGTTTTCTTGGCTGTTTCTTCTTTTAGCTTCTTTATCCAACCGTCTTCGTCCGTTGTTGCTTTTTGTTTTGCGTTACTTTGCAGAGTATCTCAAGCCAACCGTTTTCAGACACAGCGTTTTATCGACTGAATTCAGCGTAGCATCGATTCACGTCTAGAAACTTATGAAATTCGTTGTGTTATTTGTCGTTCGTTGTTGATTCGAACAGACGAACGAAACGTCCTCGTGCTCTTCTCCCACAGTCAGTTAGAGATACTTCATCCGTACTCAGAGATACATTAGCATTACCGTCTGTCATTTGTTAGACCGAAATCAAAACAAGTCGCACTGCGCTCTTTCATCATGTAGGTACAGTG
This sequence comes from Muscina levida, assembly GCA_964034835.1. Lineage (NCBI taxonomy): Eukaryota > Metazoa > Arthropoda > Insecta > Diptera > Muscidae > Muscina > Muscina levida. Next base: position 27,079,078 of record OZ035884.1, on the reverse strand, counting down.
AGAGAAGACGTTTGAGTGACAGTAAGGCACAGTGGGGGCAAAGTGCAGATTTGTGATAAGTACCATTTCAGATAGGGATTGCATTTGATGGGATAACATAATGAAAGGTAATAGCGACATTTCTGTCGTAAGAACTTTTTTATAATTACCTTCACCCTACGGATATTTATTAGCGTATTATTTTTTATAACAAAATCTCACGATTTTTGTACCCTCACGCTTAGTGATCATGGTATATATTTTTGATACAAGGAAAAGTGCAACGCATTAAAGTAGACGAGTTGAGCCTAAGATTCCATAACTTCTAAACCGAAAACTGGACGATATTTGAATTTGGGTGCTATCGTTGTCTTGTAATAAAAGGCAAGACATCAGTAAACCAAAACTTTAAGCTCACCCTTCTGTTACATCTCCTAAAAATTACCGAATGCACCTGTACACATTTACATACATACTGTACACATTTACATACATTTTTGTAAGTTCACCGAATTCAGTCTCAGGAATACAGTCAGACATAGGAATTTCTGCTATATGGGCCGATTCCCACTGATACCTCCAATACAATGACCTCTTTGTGGAAAATTAACCTTAACTGATCATTATAAAAATTTGCCATTAATAATATCTACCAAAACGAAGTAATGGAATTGTATATAGGCAGAAAACGTTTGGAACCTAAAATGAACCATATTTTAGAAATTAATATATCTCCCATAACACACAAACGGAAAACTGCAGGACTTTTGCAATTGGTTATTTTATTTTCTTGTAACACTAGGTAAAATCCTAGATAACTGAAACAATTACAATACCTCTTCATGTACATTCCATACAAATGACCCAATTCACCCCTATAGGCTTACATGCATATCTTTTTTGTAAGTTCACTGAATTCAGTCAAATTTTTCTCAAAAAAAAAAAATAATAAAAAAATTGTTAAGGAAATCCGACTCATGAATAAATATGGACTATATAGGACGACCACCTCTGGTACCTCCCATAAAATGGCCTAATATTAATTTTTCCCATAACATCCAAACCGACAACTGGAGGATATTTGAATTTGGTCTGTATAATTATCTTATAGAAGTAAACAAATCCTCAGAAAACCGAACATTTGCCACACTCCTTTTGGTACCTCCTATACAAATAACCGAAATCAGCCTCATTGTTTTACATGCATATCTTTGCATATCTTTCTGTAAGTACACTGAATTCAGTTATAAATTGTGTATTATTTAAGCTTATGAAAATTTGACCCAAGAACGAATATGAACTGTAGAGGCCGACTCTTTCTGGTACCTCCCATACAAATAACCGAAATGAACCTCATAGTTTTACATGCATATCTTACCATATCTTTCTGTAAGGACACTGAATTCAGTTATAAATTGTGTTTTATTTAAGTTTATGGAAATTTGACTCAGAAAATAATAAAGAACATATCGGCCGATCCATTCTGGTAACTCCCATACAAAATTACCTATTTTTGGAAAGTTTACATTTCCACGATAACTTAAGGATATTTGAAGTTGGTCCGTTTGATTATCTTGTAATAGTAGGCAAACCCCAGAAAACTGAGAAATTTGCCACACCCCTTCTTATACCCCATACAAATGACCTATATCATCCCCATAGGCATATCTTTTCTGCGAGATCACTGAATTTTGCACGCTTATACAAACATGACTCAGGAATAAATATGGATTATGTATGTATATCGTTTGACCCCCTTTTGGAAAGTTTTTATTTCCCCGATAACTTCCGCAGGGAGAAGCTCAGGATATATGAAGTTAAACCGATTGATTATATATAGAGCCTCAGAAAAACTAAACATTTGCCACTTCCCGTTTGGTATCTATATCGCCATATAGTTCTACAGGCATACCTTTTCTGTAAGATCAGTGAAATTTCAACTCAAGAATGAATATAGCCTATATCGGCCGACCCCTTCTGGTATCTCCCATACAAATGACCGAAGTCACCCTCATGGTGTTAATTGCATATCTTGAATTTGAAATACACTGAATTTTACTATATTTTGCGTAAGATGCACGCTTATGAAAATTTGACTTAATAATGAAGAGAAAATCCTTTTGGTACCTCCCATACAAAATTTTTTGAGAAATTTATATTCCTTCCGTAATATCCAAAAGGATAACTCTGGGATATTTCAATTTGGTTATTGCCCTTTCGGTACCCCCCCATTCAGGTATAACTTTTTTTTGTAAAATTTTGCACAAAGTAAACCTTTACTGAACCTTAAAAATCAGAAACCTTGTGCTGGCTTAACTGGTGCCTACTATATAAATTAGCCAATTTTCCGAAAGTTAATATTTTCCAATAATTTCTAATAGAAACCCCTCAAGACATTGAAAATGTTTTACTTTAAATGTTTAGTACTTAATATTTGGTATTTTATTAAACCAGGAGTCTTACCCCACCAAAGTTGAAATGCTTATTTCTTTTGAAATGTTTGTGCGAATATTAGTTGGTACCTTAAAAAATCTTTTCGGTACCCTCATTAAATATTACAATATGCCCTAAGATATTGAATTTATATATTTACCCTTCCGCTTGTTGGCTGTAACCCTTTCTTCAGTTTGACCATATATCTAGTTTAGCCATATGAACAAGTGACCTATTTCCAACCATTTACGCTCCACAAGCAGTAAAATAATAATACGAGTATATACGTAATTTTATTTAAATCTCAGTAAATTTCCATCGCATGATAGTTAATCAATATCATACATAAGATGAGGGTATTTATCAGTCAGCTCACTTGACTGACATTTCTGTAATGCTTTTACTATATGTGAATTTTTTTGTAATACTATTTAAATATTAATGTCAGATTCCCAACATCAGCTTCTTGAGAAGTTTTTATCGGACAAATGTCACTTTACTCGACTACCCGAAGTTATTGTCTAAAATGAGGACGATAACACCAATTAAATAAATGTAGACGTTAGTGTAAGAGCTTGAATTCAGATCGCCAGTATGATACCTGCTAGTTCTAACTATCTAACCAACTATATCTGAGAAACAAATAGTCTACCACCTATCAACTGCACTATTGTACCACAATGCGACAATACTTCTTCAAAAGTTTCCAAAATTAATTTCATAATTGATTTTAAAAAACTTCATATAAATTTCCACCCACTGTGCACTCTCAGTCATACGTTGCTTTGCTTTGTGTGATATCCCTCAGTGCACTACTACCACAGCCGCCACATGCAAGAGATTTTTCATTTAAGCGCAGACTCATCCCCCGAATTGTTAAGTTACTCTTCGTCACTCTCAATTTGTTCTCTCGTTGCGTTATATCTGTATATCTCACTATGAGTCACTTTCTCTCTTTATTCTTTAACTCTCTGTCTTAATCTCTCTCTCTCTCTCTCTCGCTGTGATACAAAGAAACCCACGACGTCCTAAATGAGCAATAGAATTTCGCTGCAATTTGGATTTCCTTTCGTTGTTTTTTTTTTTTTTAGCACTTTTTGACAAGTGCTAAGAAAATGGTCATCATCAGGAAATACGTCAATTCAAAGTAAATGTTTGTTTACATTTTATTTTTCAATCTTGTACGCAGCAGTTAACTGATTTATTTTTGCCGGTGTAGATGGTAGGTACAAGTAGATATACATATTTACATACATATACATAGCTATATAGATGTACATTTGTATAGGATGGAAAATTCCCGATTGTGAATAAGCAAGAGGACAAAGGAATACGAAAATGCCAGAAGTATGTAGGTACTGTTGGTTTCCATATGGCAACTAAGAAAAGTTGATGATGTGCAGAAAGTCAGACGCCGCCAATGATTCCAGATTTCTTGTGGGTTATCTCTGGTTTAATGGAGTTTAATTTCAAAATATCAATGTGTTCTATGTGATATTTTTGTGTTGATTACATAAAACTGTATACAACTGCACTTAATTGGAAGAATTGGGTATTACAACGCATTTGAACGACTGGCAAGACTATATCAATCAATATCCTAGCAGACTGGTGCGCCAGTAGTGGACTTAATGCAAATACTAATGAAACAGAATTAGTACTGTTCAGACCATCAATATATACTGATGTGTCCCAACTAGACGATAGGGTCGGCGTCTGTATCTACTCCGCGGATCTAAGCCTGAATATAAGATCAAGAATTCCAGACTTTGGCAGCGTTTTTCAAACGGAAGTACTTGCTATTAAACGAGACGCCAATGAGATTAACTTAGGAAAGTATCACAGGAGGATAAATTCCTGTTTACCAACAGTCTTGCGGCGGTAATCTCACTAAAGTCCCAAAACACCAAATCTAAAGTGGTCAGGGCCTGCCGGATATCTCTTAATGAGATATACAAGAATAACAGAGGTTGTGATTCCTGGACACAGCGAATTTGAATGCAACATGGAACATGAAAATTTCGCCTTATGTCCATATGTAAAATCACTGTCGAAAATATAAACGCAAACAAAAGATGGAAGAATAAAGAAACTTGTAGAAAATCCAGGAAGACATGACCTGAATACAACCCGAAACGTAACCCGAACATATTAAATCTCGAAAGAGACCAGATTAGTAAAATTATAACACGGACCCATAGGTAACAACGCGATAGAATGAGAAAAGCGAGTGTATCTACTGTAAAAATAGCTGCAGGGAACCATCTACTGACCATATTATATGTGACTGCCCAGCCCTATGTACGAAGAGGCTGGAAAAGCCTTTTTAAGAAGAGATCTAGCATCTTTGCACATCGGCAGAATTAACAACTTTGGCAAGACCATTAACTGGAAGGATTCGACCAAAACTCCAAACTCCCATTCTACTATAGAAGAAACCTATCACGCCCCTGAAAGGAACTAGTCACACAACCAGGTACCAGATTCGCTGAACGCATAGGTTCAATGGATGCCACATACGCCTAATGGGTAACACAATGGGTCCATAAGGATCAAAGTGGTCCTCTACTCTACGCAAAGGGATGGCAGCAAACTAACCAATAAACCAATGTTTTTTTACCGTAAAGAAAATTTTTGGTTGAAAACTTCATTGAATCTTTAATACTGAATAAAAACATAATTTCTTTGATTACAATTTTTTTTTGTCAAATATAAAAAAAATAGTACATTTTCTTCAAGAAACGTTATTTTTTGTCCGGAAGCCGAATAGTCTTTGAAAAGAAATATATAAAATTTCATTAAAAATATTAGGAGCACTAAAAAAACTAAAAACTTTAAAGTTATTAAAAATATTGAAATTAATTAAAATAATAAAAATTTTAAAAATTTTAAATGTATTGGAAATATTAAAGATGTAAAAAATATTAATAATATCATAAATAAACAAAATATTGAAAATATTTGAAACATTAAAAATATTAAAAAAATTATAATATTAAAAATGTTAAAATTATTCGAAATATGAAAAATAGAATAAAAATTAATATATCAAAAATATTAAAAATTTTAAAAATATTAAACGTATTTCAAATATTAAAAATATTCAAATAATAAAAAAATTAAAAACATTAAAAATATTAAAAATCTTAAAAATATTAAAAATATTACAAATATTAAAATATTAAAAATATTAAAAATATTAAAAATATTAAAAATATTAAAAATATTAAAAATATAAAAAATATTAAAAATTTTATAAATATTAAAGATTTTAAAAATATTAAAAATATTAAAAACAAGAAATATTAAAAATATTAAAAATATTAAAAATATAAAAAATATGTAAAATATTAAAAATATTAAAAATCGTTCTTGATTTCGTTGATCTGTATTGAATTATGATATTGTCATAGTTCGGTTTGAGATCAGTTCTATTGGCAATTATTTATTATTGCCAATAGTTTTTTATTCAAGAGTTTGTGAAATGTATTATGTTGACAGCAGGTTAGATGTATGACGTCATTTCGACATTAACCACAATGTCTCGTCAGCGCCTTAAGGGAAGAAAACATCTCAAAGCTAATAAGAACTAATAATAAGAATAAAAACATTGAAAATATTAAAAATACTAAAAATATTAATAATATTAAACATATTATTACAAATAATAATAATATTAAAAATGTTAAAAATATTAAAAATATTAAAAATATTTAAAATACTAAAAATATTTAAAATATTATTAAAGAATGTTAAAATAATATTAAAAAATATAAAAATATCAAATATATTAAAAATATTAAAAATAGTTGTTCGAGTCTATGCACTCAAGAAAGAATTCGCATTTTGTTGTGAATTCTGGTGTATAAGACATGATAAACATTTTGCAATCATTATATTAAAGTCTGCTGATGAGGATTCGTGGTTTAATTCGAAACAGCTGACTTATGAGAATATCATTATGAGAATATCATTCTGCTAAAAAAACTTCATTCAATAAATGGTCTTGAGCTTGAAATAAATTCTAAATCAATGTTCAATTTAACAGATCGAATAAAATCAAAAAACGAAAACATTATTAAAAATATTAAAAATGTTAAAAATATTACAAATATTAAAACTATTTAAAATATTACAAATATTTAAACTATTTAAAATATTACAAATACTAAAAATATTAAAAATATTAAAAATATATAAATATTAAAAGAATTAAAAATATAAAAAATATTTAAAATATTAAAAACTAGCTGGCCCGGCAGACTTCGTCTTGCCTCCAAATTTTTGTAAAATTTGTTGAGTGTAGTTGAAATCTAAAAACGATTGGTTTATTTTTTTGACCTCTAAAAAATTTCAATTTAAAGGGCGAGGTTTTCCCGGACAAATTCTGTTATTCATATATCTTAAAGATTATTATATATTATTATAAGAATTGCTAAAACGGATCAGCAGTGTCGTCCATGATGGGTTGAAAACTTACTAATTGATAGGCATATATTCTAAAACCACATTTTTAAGCCGATTGACTGACCTATAACTTTCAGCGTTGGAGGAGCTAAGGAGTAGGATAAAGCTCAGCAACCCCATTAACCGTATGGTATGGGTGATATCAACAGTTATTCCTATTTTCGTTATTGTCCCCTAAAATTTTGAAATGGGAAAAACAACTTTGTGAAGCTCTCTAATTCAGTAGGAAATGCGCCATTACAAAAGCTAGTCATTCTTCTTTAAGCCTTTTTGCAGTCTGGGTGACCATCTACAGCCAATCCTTAACTTTCACTGAAATTTTGGGACAAATGGGGTTAACTGTTTTCACAATTAGTGGTGACATCAAAATGTACATCTTTTTTATATATATAGACTTCTGAATAGCTATGATGTTAAAAAACGTAACTAAATGACATTCCAAAAATTAAGTGTATCATAAGCTAAACACCGGCAACTGGTTCCAAACATACGTTCACAATTTTCTCATGCCAAAAAAAACATATATTTAAAGTTTAAGTAAAATCGGACGATCGATATTCAAAATTTTCTCATGGCAAAAAAATCATATATTTTAAGTATAACTAAAATCGGACATTCGATATAAATTTTCGAAATAATTCAACCCCAGCCAAATCAATTGCGGGTCCATATATATTCTAAATTTCAGTCAAATTGTTTAGTTCGTTAAAATTTTCATTATCATTCCACCCTAGCGACACCTACCGAGTCTATTTATACAAACAATTTTTTCTCAAGGTTCCACAAACATAAATACTAAATTTCAGTTAAATTGGTACATGCATTAAAATGTTGATATAAATTCACCCTAGCGCCATCTACCGGCTCCATTTGTACATACGATTTTTTCTAATGATCAAACAAACATAGATTCTGAATTTCAGTTAAATTGGCCCATTCGTTAAAATTTTGATTGTAAACCGACGCCAGCGCCATCTACCGGGTCCATTTGTACATAAAATGTTTTCTCATGATCAAACGAATATCCATTCTAAATTTCAGTTGAATTGGTACATGCAATCAAATTTTCGATATAAATCCACCCTAGCGCCACCTGGATTTGATTTTTTTCAACACAAACAATCCACGGAAAATTTCGAATCGAATAAAGAAAAAATCAGCCAAATCGCTCCAGCCGTTCTCAAGTGATGGTATGACATACGTGGACCATTTCATTTTTATATATATAGATATTAAAAATATAAAAAATATTAACAATATAAAAAATATTAAAAGTATTAAAAATATTAATATTATTAAAAATATTAAAAGTATTAAAAATATTAAAAATATTGATTTAGAATTTATTTCAAGCTCAAGACCATTTATTGAAAGAAGTTTTTTTAGCACAATGAATTCTCATAATGCCCTGGTAGTGTGTACAGCTGTTTCGGATTCAACCACGAATCCTCATCAGCAGACTTTGGTACAATATTGAAAACATTAAAAATATTAATAATCATTAAAAATATAAAAAATATTAAATGGTCTTGAGCTTGAGCTTGAAATAAATTCTAAATCAATGTTCAATTTAACAGACCGAATAAAAACAAAAAACAAAAACATTATTAAAAATATTAAAAATGTTAAAAATATTAAAAATATTTAAAATATTAAAAATATTTAAAATATTAAAAATATTTAAAATATTGCAAATATTAAAACTATTGAAAATATTACAAATATTTAAACAATTTAAGATATTACAAATACTAAAAATATTAAAAATATAAAAAAATTTTAAAAATATTATAAATATTAAAAGTATTAAAAATATAAAAAATATTAAAATATTAAAAATATTTAAAATAGTAAAAATATTAAAAATATTGAAAACATTAAAAATATTAATAATCATTAAAAATATAAAATATGTTGAAAATATTAAAAATATGAAATATATAAAAAATATAAAAAATATTAAAAATATTAACAATATTAGAAAAATTAAAGATATTAAAAATATTAAAAGCATTAAAAATATTAGAGATTTTAAAAATTTAGTTGTAAGTTTTGTTTGTTACTTCGACCTATCAAGCTCGAGGTTTATTATTCTCTTTTTATGGCCCGTTTGATGTAATGTTTATGTTTTGTTATTTTTGTTTACCGCCTGGTCACCTTAACTACACTGCCTGCCTTCTGTAATTGCCACTCTGGTATCATATGACAACATTTCCTAATCTGGACAGATTATATTAGAAATTCAGAAGCATTTTAGACAATCTTATGTAAATGTTGCCCAATTTACTGCATCTTGTCTTGTTTGTTAACTGATTTCGTGTACTTTGTTTGCAGTTACAAAAATTATTTTCTTTCTTTGTTATATAGCAAAAATTATCTATTATCGCTATTAGCGATCATAAATTATCCGCATCATGCAGTAAGATAACAACAAGATCAGGGTAAATTTCAACAAAGCTCATGAAATGTAAAGTAAGGCGGATGCGGTTGCTGATGGGGGTAGTCCATCATCACATCAAGGAAATGCTTATCAATTTGAGTTTTTTTTATTTTTTGTTGTTTTCATCTGTGATATGAGAAATTACCAAATAAAGTCACCATAGATCCGGTATTATCTTCACAGATCCAGCAACCTTCATCTGGCCTATACAGAGGCAGAGAAGGGAAACCTCCTAAATAAATATTGTTATAGTGATACCTACTTTGTTTAGTTTAACTGCAGTAAAATCAACAATATGCGTCTTAATATATAGAATTCATATGACAGCCTTGAATTGATACAGATTTGTTTATATTTTTTTTGAGGAACAAAAAAAATATACAACGCAAAATTTTCAGAATTTAGCGTCAAGGCCGTCGTCACTGGAGGAGTGAATGATGGGGAAAATGTGGCTAAAAATGCAAAGGAAATTTTATATGGCCAATCAATTAAATGATGTCAAAATGCAACAATTTGTTAAGCATTTCCAGAGAAACGTGCGAAACACAAAGTTTACACTAAGATGTGAGGAGGGTGGTATACAAATTTTCTAAGTTTAAGGCATTTCTGCTTTTGATATAGTTATGTCCTCAGAAAACAATTTAAACCCAAAATCCATTAAAATACATTTTCATTTAAACTTTGTTAATACAAAGTAAACAAAATTATTTGATACTGGCAAGAGTATTTTGCAATATGGCATAAACATTTTGCACATGTAAATATAAACATGACCAATTTCATACACTTGAGTAAAACAAACATCTTGTGGATCGATCGATAGCAATTCTGCTTGGATGATTCGCATTTTGCGACTTGCAAATCAAAATACACATTCTCATACCCTAGTGCACATCAACATTAAGGTCATCACAATAATTGATATGCAATGGCACAATAACTTATTTGCTGTTTTCTGTGCTCAATTTTTTTTTGCTGTTTGTTTCGCTTTCGTTTGTTTTGTTTTGTTTGTTTGTTGGGCACAAGCGTATGAATTCGATGACCAAATGCGAGACTGAATGAAGGTGAACTTTGTTGTGCGTTTGGTCGACCAGGCGTTGTGAGATTTGTCATGTTAATAGTGTTAAACGCCGAAGGAAGGAAAGGAAGGTGTCACAGATAGGGACAGAGTAAAAAAGATAGCGTGCTGACCAAAGAATGACAAATCAATTTATCATGAGAGCAGCAACACAATGCAATGTTGTCAACTTTTATTAACATTCAGACATTGAGTCATATTTCCAGTCTAGCTTACGCGGCGTGGGATTGATTGGACACTCCTCTCTCTACTGAATGTTTTTTTTTATAAAATTTAATTAAAGAGCCAGCGCAGATTAATAATTTGTACAAAGATTTAAGATGTTCATATTTATGTAAACATAACGAATTGCATCACAATTGAATCTATTTATATAAAAATGAAATGGTCCACGTATGTAAAGCCATCACATGAGAACGGCTGGAGCGATTTGGCTATATTTTTCTTCATTCGAATTCATATTTTCAGTAGATGGTTTGTAAATTACAAAATCTACTCCAGGTGGCGCTAGGGTGGATTTATATCGAAAATTTTAATGCATGTACCAATTCGACTGAAATTTAGAATGGATATTCGTTTGATCATGGGAAAACATTTTATGTACAAATGGATCCGGTAGGTGGCGCTGGGGTGGGTTTATAATCAAAATTTAAACGAATGGTCCAATTTAACTGAAATTCAGAACGTATGTTTGTCCGATCATTAGAAACAATTGTATGTACAAATATACCCGGTAGATGGCGATGAGGTGTATTTATATCGAAAATTTTAATGGATGGACTAATTTTGTTGAAATTCAGAATGTATGTTTGTTTAATCACCAGAAAAATTTTATATACAAATGGACCCGGTAGGTGGCGTTTGGGTGGATTTAACTGAAATTTAGTTTGTATATTTGTGTGATCATTAGAACAAAGTTTTTGTATAAATGGACCCGGTAGGTGTCGCTGTGGAATTATATGAAAATGTTAAGGAGTCATCAATTTGTCTGAAATTAAGAATGTATATTTGTTTTATAATGAAAAATGTTTGTTTTTGTATAAATGGATTCACTGTTTAGGTGGGGCTGAATTATTTCGATAATTTATATCGATTGACCGATTTTAGTCAAACTTAAAATGTATGCATTTTTGACATGAAAAAATTTTGGAATTATGTTTGGAGCCAGTTGCTGGTGTTTAGCATATGATACACTTAATTTTTTAAAGTCATTTACTCTCCATTGATTACATTACATATAAATTTTTTTAAAATCAAAATTGTTGATAACTCTTTATATATAAAAATACTACCAATTGTAAAAACGGTTAAACCGATTTTGACCAAAATTGCAGTGAAAGTTGGGGATGGTCCCAGGCCGCAAACGGCGTACTTCCTATAGAATTACAGAGCTTCACAAACATTTCGCACTTCGAACTTTTAGGGGAAAACCCGAAAATGGGAAAAACTGTTGCTATCACCCAGACCAAACGGTTAATAGGGTCGTGCAGCCAAATGAAGCGATTTTTCGAAAGTCGTACTCTAGAGAGACAAAATTTGATACACAGATAGTACTCGACAACACGAATATAAATATACAGGCGACATATTAATTTTGGACCAATGCACAGTGGTCCATTTCCCTGATCTAGCGTAACGAAATTAAAATTTTCGACATTCGAAATCTACTAAAATTTTATTTCCCGACGATAACTAACTGTTCGTTTAGCAAATCAATAACTTCCAAATTTAAAAATCTGCTATAATTGATTAACTGTCGGCTTTCAAACACAACAAATGTCGAAACAGCTGCAATAAATATATTTAAGCGCGTTTTTACAAATGAGCAAATTGTGCTGAAAAATTGGGAAAACTCATTGGTAAATATTTTTTGGATTTTTTTAAAAGATAAAGGTATGTAGTTTACAAAAAAAGTGTATCGTAACCTGTGCAATATATGAGGTGCTAGAAAATTGTGGTAGAAATCAACACTTTTGTTTAACCCTTTTTGTGACCGAATTTTAACTTCTGTAGAGTAGAACTTAGTTAGCCGGTATCGGCAGGTGAAGAAACTGTTCTTTTATGTTAATATATTTCGGTTACTTTATGAAATGCCCAACATTTGCTGCTTTCAGATGCTTTTGCTCACTATGTAGCAATTTTTAGGCATCATGTCGGTCTGCAATTGCAACTTTTTTTAGTAAGGCAGTCAGAGTGGAGTGTTGACTTGAAATAATTTAATAATATTATTTAATACGTCTACAACTTAAAAAAAAAACAGAAATTAAAAAATTAATTTTAAAGAAAAAAAATTTTAATTAAAAAAAATTAAGAAAAAATTTTCAAATTAACAAAAAAAAATTTGGAGAAATTTTTTTTTCATTTGATTCCTATTTGTTTTATTATTCTAGAAAAATTTTCCTTTTGACGAAAATTTTATTATTTTTTATGTTATTAATTTCGTTACGCTAATTCAGGCAAATGGACCACTGTGCAATGGGCGGAGTGGGCATGGCAAAACTGTATTTTAGCGCTAGGGAGATAAAATTTGATACACAGATAGGACCCGACAACATGAATATAAATATGCAAACAAAATTTAAATTTTTTAGCAGTGGGCGGAATGGGCGTGGCAAAACTGCTTTTTAGCCATAGAGAGATAAAATTTGACATTCAGATAGTACACGGCGACACGAATATAAATATGCAGACGAAATTTCAATTTTTAAGCAGTGGGCGGAATGGCCGTGGCAGTACTGTATTTTGGCCCTAGGGAGATACAATTCGATACATTGATAGTACTCGGCATCACAATGTCCCCAGGACACGGGGACATATATGGTAACCACAAGTTCTGCCACGTCAACTCGGGCGAAGTTAACGGTCACATTTGTGTTCCTCGCATAAGGGGGAACAGCTAATTGCGGAGAAACTGAACCTCTAAGGAAAGGTGGGTGAGAGAACCCAGAGGACATGATTTGTGCTGATTCTATTTAGAGTCCATCTGCGGAACATCATAGCTGTAATAAACACACGCTAGGAGATTGCAATTTCCCTACAATGATTTTTGTAGAAGCTGCTATTATGGGGAAAAAGAGGAGACCACGGAGCATGTTTTATGTGACTGCCCTGCTGTTGGTGACATCAGATATAAAAAGCTTGGTTATTGAAAACTTGTGAACAATCCCTGTCTATCTTTATGCGATTTGCGGAACTTCCATGCCTTCACCGAACAAAATAGAAATATTTGGTGCGAAAATTTGGAAATGGTATAACAACAGGATTCATACATGGACTCATGTGAGCTGTGCTGAACGCGGCTTTCGAATTCACCTAACCGTGGCCTTCGATAGCTCAGTGGAAGCGACGTTTTTGCCAATGAATTAATGATGTTAAACCAAAAAATTTAGTAACGGATAAAAGAAAATGGATAGAAAAGAACTAACTAGCTCTATTTGTAAGTTAAATTGTTATGTCTTAGCAAAGGAATAGACTTACATGAAAACTATGTCCCTCTTTATTGCAAAAATCGGCGTTCAGTGAAAAACATTTGTCGTACATTTAAGTTTTAAAAACTGTGAACACAAAATCATATTATGGGTTTTCAATAACTAAACTACTCTATTCCTTAACCAATTGCTATTTGTTTTTTTTAGAAAAGTCACACACTGTGACAAACTGGAAAAAACTGAAGGAACTTAGGGAGTGACCTAGTCCATGTTGTAGTTCTGGTCGAGTGCAACATGACCCTGTTCTACCGCACTCAAAATCTCTATATTTACGGTTCAAAAACCGGGTTTTCGAATGTTTCCTCACTTATGAGCTTATAACTCAGTCAATTCTTAACCGAGTTTGTTTATCAATTTTTAGATAATTTCGCCTGGAGCAGTAGCTTAAACATAATTAGGGGATAATAACGTGGTTCAAACTTTTTTTTCCAAAAGCAAATTTAGCTTATGCATATCATCAAGAAAATGATTCATTTGGAGTTTTTTTTTCTCGTTTGTTTTTCTATACCAGCTCACGCGCAACTTGTGTCAAGTTATCATTTTATACAATAATGTTTTGTATATTCTTTTGATTGATGCCAATTTATGGAGGTTTTAAGTGCTCTTGTAAAGTTGTCGCAGAGTCTGCCCGGATGTGATCTATTCAATGACGTCTTAGCCAATTTTAAAGATTGTTGGTCTTTTAACTTAACTATTTTCTGATCTATATGGTGCTATTCTGCTAAAATTCCTTCAAAATTCTCAATTACTGTCTGTTATTTTGAGTATGAGAGATTTTATTAATATCCCCCTGATATTAAAAAGCTATCTGTGATGTTGAGTCTAAAGTAGCTTTAAAAGCCCTCTGCAGGAACATCAAAAATTTAAAAACATTATCTCACAACTCAACAAAATCCAGAAGTTATTATCATTCTAACAACTAAAAGTGATTTAAAACAAACGTAATAATTATAAATAAATACGCAAAAAGTGAATGTTATGTGAATGTTAGAAAAAAAATATGTATTAAAAACAGTAAAAGTTCCAACTTTTGTTAGATTTGTTTTTTTCTCGTAAAACAATTGAATCAATTCATTTCATCATGCCCATTAGATCTCAATTTCCCTGTGTGATAATATTAATATTTTTGTTTTGCGTTTTTGTGTTTTCATTTCCATTTTGTAATGTTCTAACCGAGTAATGTTGCGCTGTGATCGTTGGGAACGTATGGGAACCACAACAAATGACATCCCAAGCGCAACGATCCATAAAAAATTATTTATATTATTCACTGACTTCGATTACTATCGAGAGACAATACACAAAACAAAACAAAAACGCGCGACATCGCCGCGTATTTAGTAGACACGCTCGGCGCACATGTGCACTCTTACCCCCATACCACAACACTTTTACTTTGTTGTTGTGTTAATAATTATTGTTTATAAAAATTAAATTATAAGCACAAAAAAATGTTACACAAAATCTCACGGTAACTAGGTATGCTTTGAGAGGTAGATAGATAGATAGAGAGAGAGTGAGTGACTATTTAAATTAATGTGAGAGAGAGGTTTGGATTTTTAAGCCATGTTTTCTCTTTTTGGTTTGATGAGAGTAGTTAAGTTGCTAATGTAGTGCTTTTGTACTGCTATAGCGATTTTGTTACTTTTTATGAAATTGATTTTAATATTAAAATAATATTTATTTGTTTACTGTTTTCAATAAGAAAAATATTACTTTGCCGACATGCAAATGACAAATGTGATTTTTTTTTTAAATATTTAATCATGTTACCCGCTATAACAACCTGAAGTATATCGTACCCAGGACAAATACACCCAAGTCCTTAAGTGCTTATTCAGACTGGTACTTATATGTTATGTCCATACAATTTCATATGTTTTATAATTTACAAATAAAAAAAACGAACTCGTAAATTAATGATTACAGCAATTTCCTGCTTCTTCCTCTGGGTCTTTACGTCACTGAGTGCATTTCACTGGCCGAAAAACATGAAATAGTCCACATGGCCTCCAAATTAATGGTCTCGTCTCGGTCAGTGGTCTTGTTTCAAGTGGGATGGATGTTGTTGAATTTTGTCGTTTTCATTTTATATGATGCTATTATAGAAATTTCAATTATTACTGAACAATGATTTACAACAATGTGCATAATATGCGTAGTATTAATGAGAGTTGTATGTATGTTGTGGACATAACAACCAATACATATTTGTTTAAAGGTGTTAAATAAATATTTGCCCAAATTTTTTTGTTTTTTTTGTATTATTTTCAACAATTTAATTACATTTTCACTCGCCGGTGGTCACTAAGAATAGATAATAACTATTTTTACAAACGGAAATAAAGTGGTCAATACCACGAATAGTTGAAATATTAAACACCATTTATGTGGGAGTGCCACCAAGTGGCGCTTTCATTTTCATGCATTAATTATTTTTTTGGGGTATAAACAAAACGCGCATATTGTTGTAAGTGTGAAGAAATTTTCGTGAAGACAACAATTTTCAATATGATATGGTGTGGGGTGTAACAATGAGACATCATGGAGATGTCACTGGCAAATTATACAGCAAAAATTCATGTTAAGTGCAACGTCCAATTTTATATAAATTTTTTACAAATATAATTTTTTTTTTATATTTATGAATATTACCCTCGATAATAATTTAAAAATATGCAAAAATTTACAAAGACATTGAAAGAGATCAAGGTCCTTGATAGAGCAAAAAAGTAAAAAATCGTTATAAATATTACAAATTACTTCTTGTTTCTATGATATGGTAAATTTACCATTTTTTATTTTACCCGCATATTACCCGTGATGGCGATGTGAAATTTTTAAAAAACTAACAAGGACTCTCGAGACGGCTAAGGCCCTAGAGGTTTTTTGAAAGTTTGGAGAATGTCTACAATTAAAAATGTAAGTTTAGTATGCTTAGTCATAAAGCTAAGATCTTGAATATCCTTTCAAATATTTGCGAGGAGCCAAGGTCCTGCAACATACAGGAAAGTCCAAACTTTCATACAAATTACTTAAAATTTTTTCAAATATTTTTGATAGGATAAAATATTATTATATTTTACTATGTTATCTGCCAAGAGAGTAGGAAATTTTGGAAAACTTCCCAGGACAATGTTAGGGACCCAGATCATTGAAATAGATAAAAGGGGAGTCCTCCATACAAACGGTAAAGTTTAAACACGGTTTGAAAAGTTATTCTAAATATAATTTTTGTTTATATTTAAGAATGTTATCAGCATATGTTATTATGTAGTAAACGTAATAAATGTGATAGATGTAGTAAATATAATGAATGTGTAATTAATGTAATAAATTTACAAATGTAGCAGATGTAATATATACAATAAATGTAGAAAGTGTATAAAATGTTTTATATGTACTAAATGTAAAAATATAACAAATGCAATAGTATAAAAAAATGCAATTATTTTAATAAATGTAATTAATGTAATTAATGTAATAAACCAAATATAAATATGTAATACTGCGAAGTTGCTGTCGACAACATTCGAGGGGAGCCGACAATGAAAGAATTTTATTTTTCTTTTTTTTTAAGATCTAACTAGAGCCAGGATAAATAAATACCATGTATCAAATGTCATTAAAGAAATTTATGAAGTCATATGATACATGTCGTTAAAGTAAAAAAATATAAGAGCCGACATAAATGTAATGCATGTATTGAATGTAAAAAAAAATTAATAAATAAGGTAAATGTTATAAATGTAATACATATAATAAATGAAGAAAATTTATCAAATGTAGAAAATGTTATAATTAAATAGTAATGTAACAAATATACTAAATGTAGTTAATATAATAAGTCAGAAATGTAATGAATGAAATTTTTCTAACTGCAATAAATTCAAAAAATTTCATAACCAGTATAAATGTCATAAATGTAGTAAATTTAATAAAGGTAATAAATATAAAAATGTAATAACTATAATAACAAATGTAGAAAATGTAATAAATGCAAAAAATTTCAATAAATAAAACTAATGTCATTAAAGTAATTAATGAAGTCATATGATACATGACGTTAATGTAAAAATCATAAGAGCCGACATAAATGTAATGCATGTATTGAATGTAAAAAACTTAATAAATTAAGTAAATGTCATTAATGCAATAAATGTAGATAATGTACTAAATGTAGAATATGTTATAAATATATGGAAATGTACCAAATATACTAAATGTAACAAATATACTAATAAATGTCATTAATGTAATGATTGTAATATATTTTTTAACATGTAATAAATTCAAAAAATTTTATAAATTTAATAAATGTCGCAAATGTCATAAATGTAATGATTATAATAAAGGTAATAAATGTAGAAACTGTAATAACCATAACAAATGTAGAAAATGTATTAAATGTAAAAAAGTTCAATAAATATAACCAATACCATTAATAATTAATTGTAGTATTATGATACATATCGTTAATGTAAAAAACACAAGAGGCGTCATATATGTAAAGCATGTACTAAATGAAAAAATTCAATAAATTAAGTAAATGTCATAAAGGTTATGTATATACAAAATCTAATAAATGTAGTAAGTGTACTAAATGTACAAAATTTCATAAATATATGGAAATGTAACAAATATACTAAGTTTAATTAAGATAATAAATGTCATAAATGTCATAAATGTAATGAATGTTATAAATTTTATAAATTTAATAAATATAATAAATATAAATAATAACTGTAACAAATGTAATAAGTTCAATAATTTTAATTAATATAAATAGTGCCATTAATCTAATTAATTGTAGTAATATGAGACATGTCGTTAATGTAAAAAAAATAATAGTAAATTAAGTAACTGTCATAAATGTTAGGTATATAATAAATGTAGTAAATTTAATTAAAATAATAAATGTACGAAATGTAGAAAATGTTGTAATTACATTGAAATGTTACAAATATACTAAATGTAATTAATATAATAAATGTCATAAATGTAAAAAAATTTTATAAATGCCATAAATTCTAAAAATGTCATAAGTATAATAATTATAATAAAGGTAATAAATATAACAACGTAATAACTATAAAAAATGTAGGAATGCAAAAATTTCAAAAAATGTAACTAATGTCATTAAAGAAATTAATTGTAGTATTATTATGATACATGTCGTTAATGTAAAAAACACAAGAGGCATCACAAATGTAATGCATGAATTAAATGTAAAAATTAAGTAAATGTCATAAATGTAGCATATGTAATAAAAATAATAAATGTAGTAAATGTACTAAATGTAGAAGATATTATAAATATATGAAAATGTAACAAAAATACTAAATGTTATAAATATTATAAATGCAATAAATTCAAAAAATGCCATAAATATAATAAGTGTAGTAAATGTAACAAATATATGAAATGTAACAAATATACTTAAAGTAATTAACATAATACATGTCATAAATGCAATAAATTTTATAAATGCAATAAATTCAAAACATGTCATAAATATCAAAATTATAAAAAAGGCATAGTGGTTAGAACACGCGACTACCATGCGGGAGATCGCAGGTTCAAACCTGGCTCCAGTCATCTTAAAAAGAAAAAAATAAATAAAAAATTTTCTTTCATTGTCGGCTCCCCTCGAATGTTGTTTGACAGCAACTTCGCAGTATTAAGCGTCGATTCAATCGTCGTGTCTAGTAAGAGCTTCTCAAAACAGTGACGTTCGCATTCGTCGATAAATAAGTAGGTGCCGTTAGTTGTGAATCTAAAAATAGAAAGCGTGTTAATTCACAACAACGCGAGAAGCTATCCCATACCTCATTCATGGGGTGCAAAGGGAAATTAAGTAAGTAAGTAAGTAATTAATAAATGCAAAAACTTCAATAAATACAATAAATGTCATTAAAGTAACTATGATACATGTCGTTAATGTAAAAATCAGAACTGGCGTCATAAATGTAATGCATGTTTTAAAATGTAAAAAATTTAGTAAATATCATAAATGTTATGTATGTAATAAATATAATTAATGTAGTAAATGTAAAGAATGTAATAAATATAAAAGACGCCATAATTCCAATTAATCTAAATAAAAGGGTAAACGAATGTAGTAAATTTATATACTCAATAAATATACTTAATATAGATTGTATAATAAATGTTGTAAATGGATAAAAATAATATATGTCATAAATATAATAAATGGAGTAAATAATATGAATGTCATAAATGTAATGAATGTAATAGATACAACGAATATAGGTAACGTGGTAAATGTTTTAAATTTAAAAAATAAAGTAAATGTAAAAAAATTAATGAATATAATTAAGCTAGTAAATGTAATTCATGTAACAAATGTCGTAAGTGACCGAAATGTGATAAATATAATAAAAGTCATAAATGTAATGAATGTAGTACGTTTAATACACGTAATTAATCTAATAAATGTCATATATTTAGATATGAAAAATGGAGTAAATATGGGTAATTTATATAATTCATGTCATAAATTAGTAAATATTAATCTAATAAATGTAATATATATATATAAAAATGCCATAAATATAAAAAAAATATCTTAAATATAATTCATGAATGTAACAATTGTAGTAAAAGTAATAAATTTAATAAATGTTAGACAAGTTATAAAATATTTAAATGTCATAAATTAAATAAATTTATTAAATGTACAAAATGTAATTAATGTAGTAAACATAATTAATCTTATAAATGCTTTTAATGTATTAGATGTCATAATATAAATATAAAAAATATAATATAAAAAATTTCATTTATGTAATAAATGTAGTTAATGTTACACATGTCATAAATATAATAGTTAATAATTTAATAAATATGATGTATGTAATAAATGTCATAAACTTAAAAGTTTTGGATAGATCTCTTAAGGCATAGTCTAGGTCAACAATTAAATGAAATTATTTTTTAAAATAAATGCCATACATTCACCTTTCGGGCCATAATAAATGTCCGGACATATATTTCTACTTTGTGTTTTATTTAAAATTTAAAACAAAACTTATAAATGAATCACTTTTTATAGTTGCTACTTGCTAAAAAGTAAAGTAAAATCTGACAGTGACCGTCTCTAATCTCCTACGCTATTAGCATAAGCACTTTTTTTTGGAAAAACTTATATTTGAACTAAATATTCGTTAAATTTAGCTGTACAAATTTTCGGTGTCAATGCTGAAAAATGTGCTCAAATGTTGAACCTTTTGAATAGACCTCCTAGGGCCGTTAACTTTTAGATGAAATCATCTTAAAAATTAAATGTCAGAGATTTTACTTTCAGATCATAGTAAATATCCCGTCATGTAGCTTTATTTTAAGTGATTTATTTAAAATTTAAAACAAAACTTATAAATGTATCACTTTTTATAGTTGCTATATGCTACAAAGTAAAGTGAAATACGACTCTTGACGGCTTTGCTATAGTTAAAATTAACATTCTTTACACATACGAATAAACCATACGAACCATACGAATGAACTATACGTTTTTAGTAATCGTCGGTAACATTTGAAAGTAATTATTGTTCTTTAGGGTAATAGGAAAAATCCATATATATAATTCTATGTTAAGTATTTTATTTATAATTCAAAACAAAACATATAAATGAATCACTCTTTATAGTTACTATTTGCTACAAAGTAAAGTGAAATCTGACGGCGACCGACCCTTGACGGCTTTACTTGTGTGGGATTAGCTTGTGTGTCCGAAAATTTATAGTTAAAAGAGTATGCGTTCGACTTTGCTGCACAAATTTTATGTTCTCTATGCCTAAGAAAAAGTTTAATTTTCATTCCTTAAACATTATATCAACCTCTCTCAACAATCTTTTAAATGAAACGTGTGTTAATAATTTCATTATCGTGCAATAGACTGCTTAAATTTTTATAACAATTTTATGAAGAATATCAATATGTACAATAATTTCAATTTAATCCTCATACATATGGAAAAAATTCCCCCAAAACACTTAATTGCTTAAGGAAGTCCATTCCATACCCCCACGGCATTCTATGGAAACCCGCTAAGCATTTCCATTCCTATTGGCATTTAGCATTATCAATGCCGTCATAAATTTCCTAAAATCACAACTGACTGACTCATCACAGACAGGGCAGGCACACAATTCCTCGTTGTGATTTCTCCAAAAATATCCAAAAATTGTCTAATGGATTTCATTGTTTCGCTGTTCTTATTGTACAATTTAAAAAATTACTCATCATGACGTAGTTAGAGGGGCCAACACATCCACAACCACAGGCAACAATATGTTTGGGGAGCCACAGCAACAGCAAATTGGAAATTTGTGCATTTCTATTTTTAGTAAACTTTAAAGCTATAATTAGATTTCTTCAATATCCTTTACGGCAGAGTTAAGACACATCCAGCTTTTATACTGACAGTGTAAGATATCTCTGTACACAAAACAATGATTGTGTAAAGAGTATTATTTCAATTGTGTGTGTGTGTGTTTTAAAGAAGAAAGAGCACTACCACATGTATACATAGAGACACACACACTACCACATATATTGAGGTCATGACTTTATGACGAAAGCAACAGCAGCAGCAACAAAACAAAATATCCTGTGTTGACGTCATAGCCAAGAAGGCAAAGTGCCACATTGCATGCGACATGAACTTTAGCCAAAAACAGAAATAAAACTTAGTTGTTGTCCCCTCTCATCACAGTCGTAGTCGAAGTAGTTTGTTGGTGTAGTGCCAGTAAAACGTTTACGCACTATGTAATACATACATAGCTGTATGTACAATACAGTCACATAGGTCAATGTAGTTAGTGCTTAGATATGTAGTATTTATATTCTAGTACTCCTAAATCTCTCTAGTGCCAATTTCATAATCATAATTAATGTCTGCAGTTGCCAAAAGTTATCATTCGCCTCGTGTTAGTGTTAGAGGAATTGTATAACGACCGCTGCCACAATTGGCATTTAAATGAGATAAAATACTTTCGGAAGTTGTTACTTGCTTTTAATGTGACTTTGTTTCCGTTTCCTTTTTGTTTTACACAACAGTTCACAACATTAACGTGATTGATAACAATGCAAATGTTAAAGTGTTTTTAGGATTTTGTTGTACTCAGCGTGCGTAAAGGTAAAGAAGTTTAAAAAGGCGCTAGATGATTTACGACAACATTGTGAGAGCAGCAGTGAAAGCATGTAGGGAGAAATTATTTAAGGCTTACATATTATTTAGAAAGGCAGCGAAATTTAAATGTGCCGGCACCTAATATTATGATAATTGACCTAAAGTTTTTTCGTGTAAAATTTGAATCCAATCGGAATACTCTGTAAAAGACTTTTAGGGCAAAGGTCGTGGTATGTAGTACTCTGTGTAACATAATATTTATATGTACAAAATCTGTATATTTTTGAGATGAATTTGTTGAGCATGAAAACTAGTTTTTACTGTGTGAAACATAAATATAATAATAAACAAACCTTACTAACAAATACATTTACTACATTTGTAGTACATAATATGTGATAAATCTACCTACAAATGTAGTAAATTTTATTAATGTAATAAATGTAATGAATGTTTTAAATGTAATAAATTTAATAAATGTAATAAATGAAATAAATGTAGTAAATGTAATAAATTCAATAAACGAAACATGTGAAATAAATGTAATATATGTATAAAATGTTATAAATGTAATAAAAGTAGTAAATGTAATAAATGTAATAAATGAAATAAATGAAATAAATGAAATAAATGTAATGAATGTAATAAATTTTATAAATGTAATAAATATGATACATGTAGTAAATGTAATAAATGTAATAAATTTAATAAATGAAACAAGTGTAATAAATGTAATGAATGTAATATATGTAATGAATGTAATATATGTAATAAATGTTATAAATGTAATAAATGTAATAAATGAAATAAATGTAATAAATGTAATAAATTTAGTAAATGTAATAAATTCAATAAATGAAACAAGTGTAATAAATGTAGTAAATGTAATAAATGTAATGAATGTAATAAATGTTATAAATCTAATAAATGTAATAAATGAAATAAATGTAATAAATGTAATTAATGCAATAAATGTAATAAATGTAGTAAATGTAATAAATGTAATAAATGCAATAAATGTAGTAAATGTAATAAATGTAATAAATGTAATAAATGTAATAAATGTAATAAATGCAATAAATGTAATAAATGTAATAAATGTAATAAATGTAATAAATGTAATAAATGCAATAAATTTAATAAATGTAATAAATGTAATAAATTTAATAAATGTAATGTGGTAAATGTAATAAATGTAACAGATGTAATTAATGCAATAAATGTAGTAAATGTAATAAATGTAATAATGCAATAAATGTAGTAAATGTAATAAATGTAATAAATGTAATAAATGTAATAAATGTAATAAATGTAATAAATGTAATAAATGTAATAAATGTAATAAATAATGTAATGTGGTAAATGTAATAAATGTAATAAATGTAATAAATGTAATAAATGTAATAAATAATGTAATGTGGTAAATGTAATAAATGTAACAGATGTAATTAATGATATAAATGTAATAAATGAAATAAATGCAATAAATGTTATAAATGTAATAAATGTAATACATGTAGGAAATGTAATAAATGTAATAAATGTAATAAATGTAATAAATGTAATAAATGTTATAAATGTAATAAATGTAGTAAATGTAATAAATGTAATAAATGCTATAAATGTAATGAATGTAATTAATGTAAAAATGTAATAAATGTAGTAAATGTTATAAATGTAATAAATGCAATAAATGTAGTAAATGTAATAAATTCAATAAATGAAACAAGTGTAATAAATGTAATGAATGTAATAAATTCAATAAATGAAACAAGTGTAATAAATGTAATGAATGTAATAAATGTTATAAATGTAATAAATGTAGTAAATGTAGTAAATGTAACAAATTCAATAAATAAAACAAGTGTAATAAATGTAATGAATGTAATAAATTCAATAAATGAAACAAGTGTAATAAATGTAATGAATGTAATATATGTAATAAATGCTATAAATGTAATAAATGGTAAATGTAATAAATGTAATAAATTAAATAAATGTAATGAATGTAATAAATTTTATAAATGTAATACATGTAGTAAATGTAATAAATTCAATAAATGAAACAAGTGTAATAAATGTAATGAATTTAATATATGTAATAAATGTTATAAATGTAATAAATGTAATAAATTTAATAAATTTAATAAATGAGATAAATGTATTAAATGTAATAAATGCAATAAATGTACTAAATGTTATAAATGTAATAAAAATAAAAAAATGTTAAATTGTAATAAATTCATTAAATGCAATAAATGTAGTAAATGCAACAAATGTGTTAATAATAATTTATTACTAAAAGTAATAAATGGAATGAATGTAATAAATGTTATAATTGTAATAAATTTAATTAATGTAGTAAATGTAATAAATGTAACAGATGTAATTAATGCAATAAATGTAATAAATGTAGTAAATGTAATAAATGTAATAAATGTAATAAATGTAATAAATGTAATAAATGAAATAAATGTAATGAATGTAATAAATATTATAAATGTAATAAATGTATTACATGTAGTAAATGTAATATGTGTAATAAATGAAATAAATGTAATAAATGTAATGAATGTAATAAATGTTATAAATGTAATAAATGTAGTAAATGTAATAAATGAAATAAATGTAATGAATGTAATAAATGTAATGAATGTAATAAATGTTATGAATGTAATGAATGTAATAAATGTTATAAATCTAATAAATGTACTAAATGTAATGAATGTAATAAATGTAATAAATGTAATAAATATAGTAAATGTAATAAATGTAATAAATGTAATAAATGCAATAAATGTAGTAAATGTAATAAATGTAATAAATGTAATAAATGTAGTAAATGTAATAAATGCAATAAATGAAACAAGTGTAATAAATGTAATGAATGTAATATATGTAACAAATGTTATAAATGTAATAAATGTAATGAATTTAATAAATGTAATAAATTAAATAAATGTATTAAATGTAATAAATGCAATAAATGCAATAAATGTACTAAATGTAATAAAAATAAAAAATGTTAAATTGTAATAAATTCATTAAATGCAATAAATGTAGTAAATGCAACAAATGTAATTAATGTAGTAATAATAATTTATTACTAAAAGTAATAAATGTAATAACTGCAATAAATGTTATAATTGTAATAAATTTAATAAATGTTGTAAATGTAATAAATGTAACAGATGTAATTAATGCAATAAATGTAACAAATGATATATGTAATAAATGTAGTAAATGTAATAAATAAATATTATAAATCTAATAAATGTAGTAAATGTAATAAATCTAATAAATGTTATAAATGTAATAAATTGAATGAATATAATAAATATAATAAGTGCAACAAATGTTATAATTGTAATAAATTTTATAAATGTTGTAAATGTAATAACTGTAACAGATGTAATAAATGTAATATATGTGATAAATGTAATAATTGTAATAAATGTAATAAATTTAATAAATGTAATCAATGTATGAAATACAACAAATTTAACAAATGTAGTAAATTCATTTAGACCTGGCAAATCTACGACGGATCAAATATTCACGTTACGACAAATCCTGGAAAAAACCCATGAAAAGCAGATCGACACCTACCACCTCTTTGTCGACTACAAAGCTGCCTTCGACTCTCCGATAAGGAATAGGCTTTATGAGGCTATGTCTGAGTTTGGTATTCCTGCAAAGCTAATCCGACTTTGCAGATGTACCCTAGAAAACACCAAATCCTCGATTAAGATTGGTAAAGATCAGTCTGAACCATTCAACACGGAAAGAGGTCTCAGGCAGGGCGATAGCCTGTCCTGTACACTATTTAATATAGTTATGGAGAAGGTGATGAGAAAGGCTGGTGTCAACATGTCTGGCACCATATTCCACAAAAGCCACATGCCACTAGCCTACGCCGATGATATAGATATCATTGGCCGAAATCTGCGGGACGTTACTGCAGTCTTCTCATCCCTAGAAAAGGAGTCGGCAAAAATGGGTTTAGCGGTCAACGAGGACAAAACAAAAATAATGATTTCGACGAACAAAGAGTCCTCTCGATGGGGACGCAGCGTCAACGTTGAAGATTATTGTTTTGAGGTAGTTGATGAGTTTACCTACCTCGGATCTTCCGTCAATAAGAAAAATAATGTCAGCCAAGAAATTAAGCGGAGAATAGTGCTAGCCAATAGATGTTTTTACGGACTTCGGCAGCACTTTAGTAATACCACCTTATCTCGGAATACTAAGAAACGGCTTTACCAGGTGCTAATCTTACCCGTTCTTTTGTATGCTGCCGAATCATGGGTGCTTACGACAACGGACATACAAAACCTGGGAGTATTCGAGAGGAAAGTACTCCGAAAAATTTATGGACCTATCTGTGTCGACGGCGAGTTTCGCCATCGGATGAACCATGAGCTGTATGAGCTTTACCACGACATCGACGTAGCTAAAAGAATCAGAATGCAACGACTACGATGGCTGGGTCATGTTGCCAGGATGGATGTAAATGCTCCAGCGAGAAAGGTGTTTGAAGGCGAACCTGAAGGACGGCGCAGAGCAGGGAGACCCAAACTCCGTTGGAAGGACCAAGTGATAGGCGATGTGCCATCATCTGGTAGGACTAACTGGAGAACACACGCAGAAGACCGAAGCGTGTGGAATTCTTTAGTACTTCAGGCCTCAAACTGATAAACCATGTTTGTAAGTTGTAATGGGCCATTTAAGTAAGTAAGTAAATTCAATTAAGATAGTAAATGAAATTAATGTAATGAATGTAGTAAATGTATTACAAGAAGTAAATGCTATTAATATCAATCAACTTAGAAATGTCATAAATATGCAAAATTTATTACACGTAATAATTGTAGTAAATGTATAAAATTTACTTAATATCATAAACAGATGTTATAAATATCATAAATGTATTGAATGGAATAATTGTAGTAGTTATTGTCAATCAAATAAGCTCATACATGTACAAAATGTAATAAATAGGATAAATGTAATAAATTAAAAGTAATACATATAACAAATATACCAAATGTATTAAATGCAATAAATGTTATAAAAGTAATAAATGTAGTAAATGTATTAAATGAAAAAATTTATTAAATGCAATAAATGTCGTAAATGTAATAAATGTAATGAATGTAATAAATCTATGAAATGTAACAAATGAAATAAATGTAGTAAATTTTATAAATGTCATTTATGTAAGTAGTGCTCTAGGTCCCCTGGAATCTAGGGAACGAGTTTTCCGGTTTGATGTAACATGTTAATTTATTGCTGTTTTAAAAAGAAAACACACTACTTAGCCTACCTGTTAACACGAAATTTCATTCTGTAATAAGTTTTTTTTGCATTATTTTATTTTGGTACATAGCGCCTACAAACATTGCAGTTGAGCCAAAAAACATTTTTGGCTTCTTTTTTCACTTAGATTAATTCGTAACATATGTTAACATTATTTGGGGTCAGTTTAAAACTTTTAGGACACGTAATCCAAAAAACATTTGACATAAAAGTCAAAAATTAGTTTTTCATGAATTTTGACAAATTTAAAAAAAAAATAAAGGTTAGGGAATTCAGAATAAAAAAACAAACATTCTGTGCAAAATTTTGTTTCCAATAATACAAAAAAAAACTTTGAAAATCGGTTTAAAATTGAGGCCTAAAACTTCAAATGCCCAAAAAAAACTTTTTTTCCCCACTGTGCGGCGTCAAATAATTAAATACATGTAGTAAATGTTATAAATATAATATAAGTAATAAATGCAATAAGCATAGTTAAAGTTATAAAAGTAAAAAATAAAAAAAATACATAAACTAAACGTTAAAAATGTAGCACATGTAAAGAATGTAATAAATATGTGCAACGCAAAAAATTTTATAAATATTTTGAAATTCTTCTTAAAGAAGATGGTACGCATCGATAGTTTTTTTGGATTTACAACTGTCCAAAGGTGTGAATGTCACAAAGTGTCTCAAAAGTATAAAATGTCACACATATCTTAAATTTGACTTGTAGTTACTTTTACTAATTAATACGAAAGCATAGCACGAAAAAAATTTAACTTCAAGTTAATTTTTAGAATTGTCTTATCTAATTGAGTCTATTTTAAAAATTGGATTTCAGAGTATTATATTTATTAAAAACTTAAATTTGTTGTCATCTAAAATAAATTGGTTCACTTTCACACAAACATTGCACCATTGTGTAAAAAATGAACTTTACTCAAATTTCACTAAGCAACTATTGAAAATGTTAAGAGCACATAAACCATTCAACACGTATTTACGAGTGTTTTTTTTTTCAAAGATGTTTCCAATATTCTCTTATTGTTCTCATCAAGTTGTTGAACCATATAGTTTAGATTTATGGATTATATATGCATCGTAATAGGCAAAACGATGTATATACATACATATAAGTTTACGAAGAAATTTATTAAAAAAAATATTTCACTGACATGAAACTGCAATTGCCGCCACTACAGCCGGCTTAAATTATATACGCCATATCAAGAGAGACTAATACAAATTAGAAATGTGTTTCACATTAGCATCATCTCCTCTTTTGTTATGATATACTCGCGTACATGTCAACACTTTTAAGTGTTCACGTTTCCCCCCTCCCCACCAAAACCTTCCTTATCCCCTTTTTCCCTTACATGAAATTTCAAGCTCAATTTCTTGACTATGCGGTTGAAATCCATCCGTTGGCAAATGACTCCATCTGTTAGCAAAATGTTAAACTACATCAAGCGTAAAATGCATTCAATTTGCTTAACAAAACTTTTGTGACGTCATTGCGATGACCATTTGCAAGATATTCTATTACATAGTATGCATTTTTGTTTTTAGAGATTATAAGTAAAGTGTAAATTCGCAACATACCTTTCTTGGTGTTCCAGACCCTCAATGCCATCGGCTACAACACTTTCGTAGACACCATTGCGTGTTCTGTCGCCCAGCAAATGTTGGCGATCCAAATCGGCCTTGAAAAGAGAAAAGAGAACGACAATAAAATAGAAATTTGGGTCAAGAAGCAGAAAAAATAAAGGAAATAAAACAATTAAATATTATTACTATTTGAGGTCATTTGTGGCATAAATACTTTTATTCTATTTGCAAACTATTTATAATGACAATTTAGCACTTTAATACATTTTTCTATAAACTAGTTATACATTTAATAGAACCTTTATTGAGATAAGAAAGACTTTCGTAAGTGATTTTATCTTAGTAAGTACGTAATTTCGAAAACATTTTTGAAAAAACTTTTAAGAAAATTGACTTTGAAAATAAAGTTTCTTAAATTTACTAAGAAGACAATTTGATGTGAAAATTTTGTATTTGGGCACATCAGAATTGAACATTTGTTATCGTAGACATTTTTGTTTATAAAGCTTAACTTCGAAGATACAGCATTGCTTCAAAATATTAATCTTCGAAAACAAGTATGTTAGTACTCGTATAGAGTTCGACATCCACTGGACCGCTCTATACATTGATTTGTCTTCTTTAGATGATTTGTGTATAAACACACTATGTATTCGTTATGAAATCTTCCTTAGGGTAAGTAAGTTTCAGTTGGGAAAACCGACTAACATATACCCTCTCCCTAAGTACAACATAACATTTTCTAGTGTATTGTATTATTACTCTGTTTCTAAAGTGGTCGGTAGTGGCCATGTAGCCTATATGCAATACCGTATATAGTTTTGGGAAAATATTAACCCATGCAAAGTTTCAAAACAATTGATTACGTCTTTCCAAATCTATCGTTCGTACCAGCCGGGCAGATAGACGGACAGACAAAGAGACATATAGACGGACATAAATCAAACGACCTAAATAATCATGAATCGAATTTGATTCAAAGAAATCTAGTGTGTAAAGTGACTTCTTTTATGTGTTACACTTTTGGATCGTATCAAATGCTATATACCCTCCTACCATTATGATGAGGGTATAAAGAGAAGTAAATTTTTAAAGTTATGGATTACGATAAGCAAAGTACTTGTATAATACCAAAAAGTACAATTTGTAGCACCAAAAAGTACTTTTATTTTACCAAAAATTCAAATTTGCAGTTCCTTAAGCCACTTATTGTACCAAAAAGTACTGATTGTACAAAAAAGTACAATTATTGTACCAAAAAGTACAATTATTGTACCAAAAAGTAATTTTATTGTACCAGAAAGTACTTTTATTGTACCAATAATTAAAATTGTACCAAAAAGTACTTATTGTACAACTAAGTAAATTTCTTGTATCGAAAAAAGTACATTTATTGTATCAAGAAATACAATTATATCAACACAAAGTACTTTTATTATACTAAAAAGTACTTTTATTGTACCAAAAATTAATATGTGTAGTAACTAAAGGAGTTTATTGTACCAAAAAGTATTGATTGTTCTAAAAAGTACAATTATTGTACTAAAAAGTACGCAAAGTACTTGTAGTGTACCAAAAGTACAATTTATTGCAACAAAACGTACATTTATTGTACTAAAAAGTACTTTTATTGTACCAAATATTAAATTTGTAGTACCTAAAGGCATTTATTGTACCAAAAAGTACTGATTGTACACAAAAGTACAATTATTGTACCAAAAAGTAATTTTATTGTACAAATAAATACATTTATTGTACCAGAGTACTTTTGTTGTATCAATAATTAAAATTGTACCAAAAAGTACTTATTGTACAACTAAGTAAATTTCTTGTATCGAAAAAGTACATCTATTGTACCATGAAGTACAATTATACTAACACAAAGTACTTTTATTATACTAAAAAGTACTTTTATTGTACCAAAAAATAATATGTGTGGAAACTAAAGGTGTTTATTGTACCAAAAAGTACTGATTGTACTAAAAGTGAAATTATTGTACTAAAAAGTACAATTATTGTACTAAAAAGTACAATTATTGTAATAAAAAGTACAATTATTGTACTAAAAAGTACAATTATTGTACAAAAAAGTACGCAAAGTACTTGTAGTGTACCAAAAGTACAATTTATTGAAACAAAAAGTACATTTATTGTACTTTTATTGTACCAGAAATTAATATTTGTAGTAACTAAAGGTTGTTATTGTACAAAAAAGTACATTTATTGTATTAAAAAGTACATTTATTGTACCAATAATTAATATTGTACCAAAAGGTACTTATTGTACAATAAAGTAAATTTCTTGTATCAAAAAGTACATTTATTGTACCAGAAAGTACTTTAATTGTACCAATAATTAAAATTGTACCAAGAGGTAATTATTGTACAAAAAAAGAACATTTCTTGTATCAAAAAGTACTTTTATTGTACCAAGAAGTACATTCATGTTACCAAAAAGTACTTTTTTTGTACCAAAAAGTAAAATTTACTGTACCAAATAGAACAATTTATTGTTCCAAACAGAACTTTTATTGTACCAAAAAATAACTTTTGTTTGTACCTGATAGTACTTCCAATGCACCAAATAAGGTCTTTAATTGAACAAAAAGTACTTTTATTGTACCAAAAAATATTAGATTCTTAATAATCACCAATTACCAATAGTATAGATCTTTAACCGAACTATAGCACTATAATATAATTCTCAGAGATCAACTAAAAACAAAATCAAGAGCAACAAAACACTGAAGGTACACAGTACGTGGTTGGCAATTGTGCCAACAACAAAAACTTCTATGTAATTGTGTCCGATGGCCACATGCATAGACAAGAGCTTGTGTGAATGTTTTATGTTGACTTGTTTGAGGATACTATCATCGCACCGGTGGGCAGAGTTTCTCATTTTAACTGAGTAACTTTCTTCCCTTAAGGTTTGTAATGATAGTGGAGAAGTCGCAGCAAAGGGCGCTGACGAGGCATTGTGGTGAATGCCGAAATAACGTTATACGCCTTACC
The DNA here is from genome assembly GCA_964034835.1 of Muscina levida. Classification (NCBI taxonomy): domain Eukaryota; kingdom Metazoa; phylum Arthropoda; class Insecta; order Diptera; family Muscidae; genus Muscina; species Muscina levida. Next base: position 27,046,115 of record OZ035884.1, on the reverse strand, counting down.
CGCTGTCTCATAATACATTTCACAATTCTTGAACAAAAACCTATTGGTAATAATCACCAATTACCAATAGTATAGATCTTTAACCGAACTATAGCACTATAAAAAAATATTATTATTGTACTATGAAGTATAATTTATTGCAACCAAAACAACTTTTATTGTACCACAAAGTAAAGTTTGTTGTACCAAAAAGAAAAATTTATTGTACCAAAAATAAACTTTTATTGTTTCACAAAGTACAACTAACTGTACACTTAACAATTAAAATAGTACAATTTAATGTACCAAAAAGTACATTTATTGTACCAACAAATATTTTTATGTGTCATATACCACATGTACTGTAAAGTTCTTTTATTGTACGAAAAAATATTTCTTATTGTACTCAAGTACTTTTATTGTTCTTAATGGTACAAATTATTGTACATAAAAGGACTTATATTGTACCAAAAAGAACAACTTAATGGATAAAAAATTACCTATAGTTCTTTCATTGTTCTAAATATTACAAGTCATTGCACCTTAAAAGATTGTACATTTGTTGTTCACAAATAATTTTTATGTACCAAAAAGAAAAGTTTATTGCACCAAAAAATACAATTTCTTGTGCCATAAAGTGCAATTTATTATATCAAAAAGTACTTTTATTGTTCAACAAAGTACAGTTAATTGTACCAAATAGTACAATTTATTGTACCAAAGAGTACTTTTAATGTACCAAAGAGTATTTTTATTGTAGCAAAGATTAATTTATTTTAATTAATTTAAATTAATGTAGTACTATTTATTGTACCAAAAAGTAAAATTTTCTCTACCAAACTAATTTTATTGCACGAAAAGGTACAACATTTTGGTTTAAAAATTTACAATATATTGTTTTAAATACTACAATTAATTGTACCAAAAGGTACTTTTATTCTACCAAAAAGTACTTTTATTATACCGAAAAGTACTTTATTGTACCAAAAAAGAATTTTGTTGCACCAAACAAAAAAACACTTTTATTGTGTTATAAAATACTTTTATTGTACTAGAATGGTATCAAAAGGTACTTTTAATGCATAGTACAACATCTTTCAGCTCATTGATTTGTATCATTCGTTTTGTCAAGTTGGATGCATTAATCATTTAATGGACATAGGAATGTTTTTGCTCAAGTTGGACTTTTAGCTCATTTTCTATATTTTGACACAGTTATATCTCGGTATACCGTACGAAATATCTATTTTCTGTCTGAAACATAGTTGTACATATTGATTAGGTACCTTATAATGCACTTTTTGGTACAATAAAATGTACTTTTTGGTACTATTAATTACATTTTTTGGGACCACAAATTGCTAGTTTTGTTAAAAAAATGTAATTTTGGTACCATAAATTGTACTTTTTTTGGTATCATAATTGTATTTTTTGGTACCATAACTGGTACTTTTTTCACCATAAATTTTACTTTTTGTTACCATAAATTGTACTTTTTGGTACAACGAATTGCACATTTTGATACAAAAATTTTAATTTTTGGTGCCATAAATTGTACTTAGATACTGGATAGGAATCATAAATTGCACTTTATGTTACAATAAATTGTACTTTTTGTACCATATATCATATTTTTTGGTATCATAAATTGTACTTTTTGTTACCATAAATTGTACTCTTTGGTACCACAAATTGCACTTTTTGTTACAAAAATTTTAATTTTTGGTACCATAAATTGTACTAAGATATTGAACAGGTACCATAGTATAACTTTTTGTTACAATAAACTGTACTTTTTGGCACCATAAATTGTACTTTGATGTTGAAGAGTAACCATTAATATTACTTTTTGTACAATAAATTGTACTTTTTGTTACCATAAATTGTACTTTTCGGTACATATAAGTTGCACTTTTTGTTACAATAAATTGAATAATATAATTTGTGAATTTTAAGGCACTTTGGGTAGGTTTGTTTCGCATTTTTCTCCTGTTAAATATCTACTAACTTTGCTTTAGACACAAAAGGGATATTCCGTAAGGTATACCGAGATATAATCGTGTTAAAATATAGGAAATGTTCTAAAATCTACCTTATCAAAAGAAATTTGCACGGCCATTAAAATATTAATGCAGCCAACTTGATAAAACGAATGCCGCAGAAGTTCTAATTTTTAGGGCTACTCTCACGAACAATTTTCAGAATTGAGTCCCGAATCAATGAGCTGAAAAATATTGGTTAACACAGTATCCTCGACTTTATTGAACTCAAATACAACAAACGTAATTTAAAGAAATTTATCATTGACCGATCTTTGGTCTTCAAAATGTGCATTCTTACAATTATCTTTCACCAAAACCTTTCCATTGTAGGTCAGTGGGTACGCATTGACCCACTGCACCCTAGTGTGTATAAACAAATTTTTTCATAATCACCCCTATTCCCGTAGACGTCGTCGACATCGTCGTCGTTTTTATGTCAACATCACTTCGAGTCAACATCGTTGTCACATCAATGCTATTTCGGTATTCTGTAACTACTATGAGACGACGTCGACTAGTAATCGATAACATGAAAGAAATAACAACAGCTGATGTAACATTTGTACATCAGCTGATTCATTTTGACTTTTATTTTCTGTTGTGAAGAAATGTTTTTTGTGTCCGATTCAGATTCAAGCGATGAGGAAAGTAAAAATAATCTTATACTGGAAAGGAAAATACTTCGACTATGATCCGATGATTTTAAACTTACCAAATAACGAGTATGTTCATCGGTGTTAAAATCGTAATTTGAGGTTATCTGTTGGCCGGCCTTCCAACTTTTTTTAGATTCTAGAACTACTTAAGTCTTAATAAGGCAGCATTTAATTACGTAATCGTTCCTATAGAAATAGTTCCTATCATGAAAAGTGAACTCAGGACATATGTTTCAGTCATAATTAAGTTGTCAGCAACATTGAGGTCCTTTCTACAGGGGCCTTACAACCTAAGTGTAAGTGCAGCCAGTAGTTGCAAGATTCCTGTCTGAATGCATTAGAGAGGTGATTTGTCCACCTTGGATACAATTGGAAGTAACTGAAGATGACAAATCGGAAGCATAAACTAAATTTTTTTTAACAAAACAGGATTTACTGGAGTAATTGGATATGTCGATGGAACCCATATCAAAACTTTTGCTACAAATAAAGAAGACCAGATTCGTAACTACAACCGCAAAGGATTCTTAAAGGCGCTCCAAAGGAATTAAATTGTTTTTCACCAATTTTCTCACATTACCCCTTAAAATTAGTCAAAATCCTTGTACCTATGAGGAATTTTGTTTCCAAGCCCCTATTTGTTACTCGGCATTGTTATTCTTGACGTCATTAAACAAAACCTTTTTTTAAATTTACAAAAACTAAAGTTATTCTTTCAAATTGTTTCAAGTCGTTACTAACAACTGTGACGACAGATTCAGAGTCGTTTCGATTCAACGTCGTCGTCACATTTCCTTACAGAATATCAAATTTGTGTCAATAGTAACCGATAGTTATCGAAAACGACTACGAGAATACCGATTTTACAGCGTCGTCACAAGACGACGTCGTTTTGTGTCGACGACGTCTACGGGAATAAGGCCGAATATCTTTTAATTCAAGAAACATTTCCTCAACATCCTTTCCCTCCCCCGTTGGTATCTACAGTTCTTAGATATGTATTCTTATAATATAAATCGAATAACAATATATTTACCTGTATCTGTGCTTGCATGCCGCCACTGTATGAGTTTAGATTCAAACCATTCAAGTCGGAGACACCGTATTCAAGATCCGAACCACCACCTTCGAAATCGTGTGGGCAATTATCCGAGTCGTCGTCAGCTGTAAAGAGTCAAACGAAATGCAAACAAAATTTTGTGTCGATTACTCAAAGCCAAAAAACGCAAGCGGTTGTTAGTTGGTGTTGTTGTTGTTGTTGTAGTTGCTGTTGCAACTACATACTACTAGTGGAAAGTTGTATTACAGGAAAATTGAAAAGAGTCGTTAATCATCCTCTGGCTCGCCGTTGTCCGTCGTCTTCTCGTATTGTGCGAACCACACACAGTAAAAAAACAAAAAAACGTAAAAGAAACACTTGATGGCCTTTGAAGGAGCAAACAACTACTACGTCGTTGGCAATGAAGGAGAGCAATAGCCAGAAATACTGGGCGCTCGCTCGTTGTGTTCGTTTCGTTTAATCGAAAGAGTTGTTGTTGTTATTGTATATGTTGTTGTTCGGTTGATGTTTCTTTCCGGTTATTCTGCACATCAATTTCGAATATTACTACACGAGTGTATATGGAAATTGTATTATTGTTTTCTCTGTTTGTGACGAAGAAAAGTGCGAAACTATGAAATATTGTTACAGCTTTTATTCGTCTTAACTACTTGTGTGTGTGTGTGTATGTGTGTGTGTGTCGTTTTGGTGGCAGTTATGTGGAGAGTATTGTGTTAAAAATAAAAAGTAATACTAAAAATCTGAGTTTCGCCAGAAAGACAGAAAGCAGCAGCACAGCACCATCAACCATCAAAAGCACATGAATGTTTAACAACTGTTGGACGGCAACGTTTGTTTGTTATTTGGACGACAACGACGACGGTGACGATGACGGCAACAACGTTGGCGACGCCAGCTATGGAGACGACAACACTGATGGTTCTCTTCTGCGTCTCGATTGTTGTCTGCCGCCGCCTCCCACACTCCACACTCCACCTTACCACCTTATCCCCTTACCCCAATCAGCTGCCACACTTTGCCTTTTGCTCTGACATTTCATAATATTTTTTATCTAGTGCTTACAATTTGTATACCCATCATCCAGCCATACGCTTTGTGGGTTGAGTTGGTCATAGGTGGTTCCACTATTAGGTTTGTAACCCTCCCCCTCCCCCCTAAAGACAATGGGTTTTGGGTGGTAAGGGTTTTGCAAATGATAGACTACACATTAACAGGATATGGCTACGGCGGCGGGAGAGACAGACAGAGTGAGAGGGATGAGACGATGGCGGCGTCGGTGCCGACCATTGTCCTTGACAGAGTGTTAAGGCATATTTAAGTCAAATGACAGTGAAAGTCACCGGCCAGCCAGGCAGCCAGTCAGGCAGGAGGCAAGAGCTTCTTTGATTGTATTGTGTCCTTTACTAATATCTATTATTTAGTTGTATTAATCAAGGATAATCGTTAGAAAAGTGGGTGCAACTTGTTAAAGTAGAAAATGTAGAAAGAAAAAAACAACAATAATAATAAATAACACGAATTAATTAGGACTTGCCCAGCAGGCAGAGAAATAGCAAATGACTTTGTTGTTGGCGTTTGAAATGCCAAAAATTTGTTATTGGTGTTAACACAAAATTTTGAGTATGAGAAGAGAGCTGTGGTTGGTCTTACGTTAATGGTAAAATGAGAATGTTTCATAACATAACCTTTTACGAAATTAGGAAGAATCTTAGATTTGGATATGAGAAAAATTAGTTATTTTTTGAGAAATTAGGTAAAATACTATTTTTGGATATCAGAAAATTTAGTTAACTTCACAGTACAAAATTTTTCGCCCCATTGATTTATGACTCAATTCTAAGGATTGCACATGAAAGTAGCCCTAAAAATAAGAATTTCTGCATCATTCGTTTTGTCAAGTTGGCTGCATTAATAATGTAATGGGCACACAAATTTTTTTGCTCAATGTGGATTTTAAGCGCTTTTTCTATATTTTAACACGGTTAAATCTTGGTATAACGTACGAAATATTTCTTTTGTGTCTGAAGTAAAGTTGAAGAAAATGATTAGGAGAAAAAAAAATTATCCAGTGCCTAAAAAATATCAATTATGTAAATTTTTACCATTATTCCCCAATTTTCAACTTTTTGCTAAATAATTGGATTGCAAATCAAAAAAGTTTAATTTATTGTAACAAAAAGTACTCTAATGTACCAAATAGTACAACTAACTATACCATAAACTAATTTAATTGTACCAAAAATTACAAAAAGTACTTTACATTTATGGTACGAAAATGTACAATTTATGGTATAAAAAAGTATTTATAGTACAAAAAAGTACAATTTATTACACCAAAATGTACAATTTATGGTAAAAAAAGTACAATTTATGGTACCAAAAAATACAATTTATTATACCAAAATGTACAATTTATGGTACCAAAATGTGCAATTTATGGTACAAAAATGTACAATTTATTGCACCAAAAAGTACAATTTATGGCAACAATAATTACAATTTGTACCAAAAAGTATAATTTATGGTACCAAAAAGTACAATTTACTGTACCAAAAAGTACAATGTATTATACCAAAAAGTACAATTTATGGCACAAAAAGGAATTTACTATACCAAAATGTACAATTTATTATACCAAAAAGTACAATTTATTATACCAAAAAGTACAATTTATGACACAAAAAGGAATTTACTATACCAAAATGTACAATTTATGGAACCAAAAAGTAAAAATTATAGTACCAAAAAGTACAATTTATTAAACCAAAAAGTGAAATGTATTGTACCAAAAAGTATAATTATCATACCAAAGAGTGGAATTTATGGTACCAAAAAGTACAATGTATTATACCAAAATGTTCAATTTATTGTAATAACAAGTGCAATTTATTTCTTTATAACAAAGGTACAATTTATGGTACCAAAAAATACAATTTATGGTACCAAAAAGTACAATTTATGGTATCAAAAAGTAAAAGTTATTGTACCAAAAAGTACAATTTATTGTATCAAAAAGTGGAATCTATATTACCAAAAAGTAAAATTTCTTGTACCGAAATGAACAACTTTAGGAACCAAAAAGTTTAATTTATGCACCTATTTAATATCAACAACTCTGCTGCAGACACAAAAAATATCTTCCGTATGGTATACCGGGATATAACCGTGTTAAAATATAGAAAAAATTGCTACATAAAATTCCACCTTGAGCACAAAATGACCATTAAATTATTAATGCAGCCAACTTGACAAAGCGAATGATGCAGAAGTTCTTATTTTTGGGACTACTTTCACGTGCAATTCTCAGAATTGAGTCCCAAAATCAAGTGTTGTACTGTGTATGTATTACACAACAAAATCCTCTAGCCTGCTTCAAACACCAATCAACTGCATATGATTAGGATACTGGTTTTGTCAAATCAAATATAATTTCATTTTATTTAATCTCTCAGGAAGTAGATTTTTTTCTAGCTATTAAAACGAACTTAAAGGACAACCGGTATGAAACATTGACTTTATGCTAGAATTTTTGCCTACTTTTTTGAAGCGTTAAATATCATTATATTAGAAAAAGTTTTATATCATTGGATAGGTCTTGACTCAAAGTTGTGCACAATTATAGTTTTGAATAAATTTTATACACCAACGATGCTAAAAAATTTGAATATAAATTGCTGTTATAGCGGAATTGTAAATTACAAATATGCGATGTTTTTAAGGGACACACATTGACTGTAAGCAAAGTTGTTATCATGAAAAAATAGAAAGCAAAAATTTTGGACATTAACCATTAAGTTGGGGCCTGGCCCATAGGATCATTGTTCACTAACAAAAATGCTGTACATATGAAAAAAATTCAAAATAGTGAAAAAAATCAAAAAAGTTGGTAATTTAGAGGCAAAAACAGACAGATGTGACAAGTTAGCTATATAAATCGTAAGAAAGGTCTAAAATTTTTCTTTCTTAATCCGTTTTAAAAATAGGTTCAGAACTGACTGAGATATCAGTTTATAAGAGAGGAAAACTCGAAAACCCGGTTTAAGAACCTTATGTCAAAAGTTTGAGAGTATTAGGAAACTTTGTTTTACAAATACATGTTGTACTCGACCATGAATTAAGAACGAAAAGGAAGCGTCGGTGAAATTCCATTTAAAGGGCCAGCTCTGTGGAAAAAATGTCTCTCGAATAGTACCAGAACTGACTAATCCTGTATATCAAATAAAGTAAGAACTAGTATCTGGTACAGCTGAATTTTTGTTGTGAAGATTCTTATTCGGATTACGAGGGTAATAAAAATACGTTCACTGATTTCTTAGGTCCCAAATGAGTCGATACCTTGTACGTTATGACTAACAACTTCCTTTTAGCCTCGTTCACCATTAGACCCATTTTTGTTGATTCTTTTTATATACCTAAGAAGGCTGCAGTCACATCTCGCATTTTCCGACCAATGATGTCTACGTCATCAGCAAGTTTTTGTGGAATATCGTGCCTCTGAGGTTTACTGCAGCATTCCTTCATTCCATCATTATGTTGAAGAGGTACGTCGTCTGGTAATGAATGGCTCCGTAAAGTCCTTGGCAATCTTCACTGAAGACTTCGTGCCAGTCAGCATGATTTCGCAAAGGCTTATCAACTTCGCTGGAATTCCAAACTCAGGCATGGCTTCGAGTAACTTCTGCCGTATCGGGCTGTCGAAGGCAGCTCTTTTAGTTGACGTTATCAGCTCCGTGCCACCGGACTTGAAGAGCTCTGCCGGAAGTGCGTCGGCACTGGCTGCTTTATTATTTTTTCAGCCGAGACATCGCTCTTGTTATCTCGGCGGTAGCTTGATGGTGGGTAATCTAAGCCGTCGTCGTCGTGTTCCGTTTGTACCTTTTTTATTCGTGTTTTCATAGCCCGTAAAGTACTTGAAGGCTAGTAGCTAGCTCATCCATCAGGGTTCGTTGCTCACTATCTGCCGCTGTTCACGATAAAATAGCACGAAACATCATTATCTAGGTGTCACCAACGGTTATTTAAGTGATTCTTGATTTACGATTCACTTCGTCGATAAATGAGCTACGATTAAAGACTTGCAGTATGATCCTTTGATTAGACAAGCTACGGCGTAGTCTTGGACTACAAGTCAAAGTATTAAAACCTTATAAAGACGTATGGGCATATCAGATTTTATTCAGCAATTTTATAAACTTTCACTTAACTCAGACAAATCATCCTTTGCCAACTTATTCTAATAGTTTTTAAAGACATATCAAGACGCTTGTTATACTTTTGACAACGAAAACAAAATAACCATCATTTCCAAAATGATTTTCTGTAAAAAAGGTTTTGTTTAAGATATATCTCTACAGTACGATTGCTTCATAAGTAAGGGTTCTGTAAAATTTGTATAGTCTCTGCGCCGACCAGTTCAGTTATCAGTTATGTGTAATTTTTTTTATTGCAATTCTTTAGAGATCTTGCGGTCGTCCATTGACTCTGGTTTTGAAATTGTCAAGTTCAGTAAAGTATAGAATATATGAAAAATGTTCCAAAATAAACAAGTTTTTTGGCTCTCCTAAAGAGTAATTATTAAACACATTACTGTTTTGGTCGGCACAGCGACGAATATTTTATTAGAATGTTTCCATTGAAATTCTCGACTCTAATCCCTAAAAACCTCCTTCTCATTCATCAAAGTCAATAGGTAGGGCCTCATCAAGTCACCTAATGCTCAAGTATCCGCTTGCTTCGTTATCATTTATTTAAAATATTCGAGATCTGCTGCCAGCTTGTTGATATGACACTGACTGTATATGTGACCAAAATCTCTTTGTTGTATTCTGGTTTTTTTTTCGCCCCCGATAAGATTTCAAAGTGTACATACAAGATCATCACCCATCCATCCAACCATCCATCGCTACTCTGGATGTGATAACAAACGTCATCTTTCTCTCTTGGTAATAAATTTTGGATGCTATTCTCATTTGATTAAGATAAAAGTTGAAACAAAATTCATTAAAAAAAATATTTTTATCTTAAATAAATTGTTGACATATTGTTGTAATTTAGAAAGTGCAGAAAGTTCGAAACAAAATAAAAGGGGGTGTTGTTTACGTCGCAAAATCTAAATAAAGATAATTTCACATCATTTGGGCAGCAAAAATACAAAATAACAGCAAAAAGACAGCAGCGCTTTGGACGCGTCGGGAATTTAGCGGATATATGATTGATATACCTCAAATTTGGCGCGGAAGTAACGGTTGCAGCATGGGATTGTCGTAGGAAGGCATCTATTTTTCAATGATGATTTTGGCCAAATAATAAAAATATTATTTTAAGAAGAACACCCCAGTAGGATACAATACTAGCAATGAGTTAGTTTTGCACTAGTTAGTTCTTCATAGACATTAAACTTGTTCACCTTTCACACAAATAACTTTCTTATCTAGCATGGTAATGCCCTAGAATTGGAGGGGAACAATTCCTCCCACTATGAGTAGTATACAAAATAATTTAGAAATTTTTAATGCAATTCCGCAATATGAGTAGTAAAATAGTAGTTTAGAAATTTTGATGTGAAGAATGTGATAATCTGGGACCAATTTCCCAAAAATAATATTTTGAAATATTATATATTATTAAAATTAGTTTGGCCTCCCAGGAAGTTATTTTTAATATTTTCTGAAAAAAAAAATGGATAATATTTCCATCAGTAGAAACATCTTAGAAGTGTCGAAGTGTTAATTCTCTGAAAAGTACTACAAATATTTCTTTGATAGGTAGCTTTTATTCTGTATTTGGCGATTTTGCCCTACTTTACCAGTTTTAATTATTTTTTTCGAATTATTCAAAAACTAAAAAGTCTCAGATCAAATCAGTAAAGTGTAATTTTTCGAATTTTTTATATTGCAATTTTTTAAAGCTTTTGTGGTCGTCGATCAATCTTTAAACCCCTATCGGGATATCTAGATTGGTTTGGTAGTTAGCAAGATCAGTAGTGTGTAGAATGTATGAGAAATGCTCCAAAATAAATAAGTTTTTTTGCTATTCTGAAAAGTAATGGAAAAACACATGACTGTTTTGGTGTTCGCAGCGACAAAATGTGCTATAATTATTAAGAAAATTCCTCGTCCCTTTGTCCTTCTTATAAAAAGTGTGGTGTTTTAGAAATCGTTCATAGTTAATACGTACAAAATTTAATTTTGGGTTAGTTCTGCTTCTTACTACATCTCTCTCTCTCTCTCTTTTAATTAATTTTATTTCAATTCAAAAAGGGACAAGTATCTCTAGGCCCATCATTAACAGCAGGATATCAATTTATTGTCCTGTATGGCAATCAGACAAGGGTTCGTTGCGAATCCAAACATATTTTGACATATGCCATTTATACGATGTCACCACATGACATTAACATGTTCATGGCAATGTGTACCATTCATTATTGGCCTTCTGTTGCGTCATGACATCTTTATTAGTAAAATGTTTTGATATTTCACATGTTGACAAAAACTAGAAATTTCAGTCAGGTGTAATGATTGATAAATACCATCGCCCTATGTCCTTTCTCAAAAATACTGGTGAATATTGTTAAAATTAACTATTTGTTAAGTGGAATTACTGATGTGTTGTATGGTTTTGTCTGCTTTTGGAGTGGAAACGGTGGCCAGATGTTTACAGACAGGTTTTAAAACTGTAGCAAGGGTTACACTGTAGAAATTATTAATTAATTCAGCAAAAGCTTCTTTTAGAATATATTTCGAAAAATGTGACAATTTGTATAAGAGGTAACAGTAAAGGCAGCGCAATGAATTCAAATATTACCGACTTCTGAAGCTTTGCCTCCTATTAGAATAAAATTAAAGTAACTAAAATCAAATATCTTGTAGTTTTTGGTTTGGATGTTATGGAAGATATAATAATTTTCCAAAAATAGGTCATTTTGTGTGAGAGGCACCTGAAGGGGTGGGATTATTATTATACAAAAACAATAAATATGAAAAGTCAATTACGAAAATTTCGGTTCTGGTAAAGTTTCAAAATTTTGCCATAATCGATAAATGCCCGGTTTTAAAAAATGTCGGCTATAGTATTAGTTTTAGGAACCGGCTTTATGTATAAGTAAATTTCTACAATGTTATCAACGTCGTCGATAGCAAAAACTATTTTTTTCAAAACTTAGTTTTTAAGAAACAAATTTGTAGGAATAATCCATAAGGATATATTCAACAGATTCGCACAAACTTCACAGCCTTTTTTCCATTTGCATTCCATGAAAAGAAAATAGGAAGGCTTCTTGCATTTATGTATGTAATCATGCTTCTAATTTTAAACTCACACAACGGGACCTACAATTTAACGATGAAACTTTTACTAGACAACTCAGAAGATGATGTCGATAACACAAGGTAACAATGTATTTGTTGATTAAGAACTGAATGTTGTTTTAAAGGTTACTTGGGACGCTGAATCCGAATCTGCACTTGGTTTTTTTTCAATCAGCTCGAATTTTCGCTATATACCGTTATGTCGAAAATTAAGGAACTTCCACTATATAAAAAAAACGTAATTTCCCTTTACACCCCATGAATGAGGTATGGGATAGCTTCTCGCGTTGTTGTGAATTAACACGCTTTCTATTTTTAGATTCACAACTAACGGCATCTACTTGTTTATCGACGAATGCAAACGTAACTGTTTGAGAAGCTTCTACTAGACACGAAGTTGCTGTCGACAACATTTCCCACATGATTTCCCACATTAGAAATTGAGTAAAATATCAATACACCCAACTAGATCGTGCCTAATTTTTGTACTTAGTAATGCTTTAACAGGATAAAGTTTTGAAGAAAAAGCTGGAAATCTAGCCACGCCTCTTCTGGTACCACCCATACAAATGTACCCTTCTGCCCACTTTAGAAATCGAGTAATAATTATATTCTCTGCAACCTTCACATAATTGTGAACAAAAGCAAAACGCGTTCATCGATTGTAGTGATCCACGTCGTATTTTCTTAATACGTATTTTCTTAATTCTTCTTCAATTTTTTTTTTGAAAAAGGGCAGGAATAACCAACCTTTGTGACATAATTTATTAATAAAGTTAGTGCGCAAAACTCCCAGCTACATTATTGCCGAATACAGTTTAGCGCTATCACGAAGTGTGAGTTAGCTGTTGGACAAAAACTGATGACAACTTTTTTCATGGGGCTCACTGATTTTGAGAATCTTTAGGGGCCCAAAAAATTGGTCACCAATCTCGCCAAACTGAGTATAGGAATTTATTACCCTTCGATAGTAGAATCGAACCTATACTATCCCGTTTTTATATTTTTTTGACTGTTGCACTGTGTATTTAATGTCTTGTTTCGTATGTGTGTGTGTTAATTTCTATAACGGTTGTACTTAAGTTTTTGCTCGATGTAGATTGAGACTGTTCGCCATAGTACATAAATATATAGCATATGTTTAGGCTGCACAATTGTAGAGTTGCCAATGTACATACAATTATTATATGTTAACGCAATTTTTAATGTGGATCATACAGAGCCACAAAATGTGTATTTCATTTGTAAGGAGGCTAAATAAATACTTTATAAAATAATGCTAATTTTAGTTAAGATTTAGCCCTGACAAAGCCAAAAAATAGTTATTACAATCAAATATACTTTCAAATATTCCAAATCCAAATCGAGTGGTTTTCAAAAATTTTATGAAACCGATTTTTTAGTCCATGGCTCGAAAATGATAATGCTGTAGGAGCTAATGGACTGCCAGCATAACTTTTTAAGGCCGGCGGAGAAGAGGGGGCTTTGGCTTATAAACACGATTTGGCTCTAGAGGCCACATTTGCGAGACACACGTATTCTCACACACATTGAATGAAAACAAACAACCCAGCGGCGGAATTTGAGAGGCCTTCCCCATATAATGCATGCAGTAATCCTTACTTGGGAATCATTTTTCAAATAAGGAATGCAGAACGCATGAATTTTTATCAGATTTAGGCATAATATGGACAGACCTGCCAAAGGCATTTAAAAAGAATGCAGAGAGATTTTACACACATCCCCTCTCGCTTCCAAATAACAGGGGTATTGCATGCCTTCTAAATGGAAAGAATTGTTAATACGTCTACTTTCAACTTTTATGAAGGCCTGCCAGAGGCCTTTGCAAAGAATGCAGAGGGATTTCATATACATACCGTGTCGCATCCAAAAAAACAGGGGTATTACATGCCTTCCAAATGTGGAAGGTGTCCATTAGATAGGGTCGAAAAAAAAAGTTGCACTTGTCAGTCCCTAAATTTGAAGATTAGGCAACAACGATTCTGGGACACAAGAAAAAAAATTTTTTCGCGCACCCTAAAAACGGCCCATTTAGATTTTCTGTGCTGTGACGTCATTTGAAGTCAGATCGAGAAAAAGAGTACACTGTTGTTTTAGGTTTTATAAAGGCTACATTTCCTTCATATGTAATTTTTGACTCCGACGTCAAAATTGATCAGTGACTAATTCTATCTCGATTTCTACCCCTTTTTTTCGGACATTTTTCATAAGTCACGTAAAGATCTTAAAAATTTGTGAATATTTTGCTTTTGAAGTACCTACTTTTCTTCATAAACATAAAAGTTACAAATATTTTAAAATGCACAAATATGTTCCGAAGTCAAATTAAATTAATTATTTAAATTTGTTTAAATAACTTAAGTTTGTTATAAACCGAGTGAAAATTAATAATTTTATCATTAAAATTCCACAATTGATTATATTAAGATGTTTAAGAATATTACAAAGACATGTTTATATCGAACGCCGATACACAATAGGGTGGCTCGAATTCCATCAAGTTATTAGGATCAAATTCTAGTAGTGCGGAAATCTTGCTATGGATAATACATGTATTGTGGTAAAAAATTTTAAATCGGACCATGCCATTAGTTCGCGCGTCGTGGTCAAAGTTAGGGGAAAGAAGAAAAAATTCCACATCAAGCCAAGCAACAGCCCTGGAGTCACCACTAGAGGGGTAAAATGATGTGGAATTTTTTCTCCTTTCCGCTAACTTTGACCACGATGCGAGAACTAATGGTATGGTCCGATTTCAATTTTTTTTTACCACAATACATGTATTATCCATAACAAGTTTTCCGCACTACTAGAATTTGATCCGAATAACTTGATGGTATTTGAGCCACCATATTGTGTATCGGCGTTCGATATAAACGTATATTTGTAATATTCTTAAACATCTTAATGTAATAAATTGTGGAATTTAAATGATAAAATTATTAATTTTCACTCGGTTTATAACAAACTTAAGTTATTTAAACAAATTTAAATAATTAATTTAATTTGACTTCGGAGCATATTGGTGCATTTTAAAATATTTGTAACTTTTTTGTTTATGAATAAAAGTAGGTACTTCAAAAGCAAAATATTCACAAATTTTTAAGATCTTTACGTGAGTTATGAAAAATGTCCGAAAAAGGGGTAGAAATCGAGATAGAATTAGTCACTGGTCAAATTTGACGTCGGAGTCAAAAATGACATATGGAGGAAATGTAGCCTTTGTAAAACCTAAAACAACTGTGTACTTTTTTTTCTCGATCTGACTTCAAATGACGTCACAGCATAGAAAAAACTAAATGGGCCGTTTTTAGGGTGCGCAAAAAAAAATTTTTTCTTGTGTCCCAGAATCGTTGTTGCCTAATCTTCAAATTTAGGGACTGACAAGTGCAACTTTTTTTTTTAATACTGGGACCGACCCGCTCTAGTGTCCATGTGTTTTTTTTTTAACAGTGTATCATTAGTTTCAACCACATAATTTAAATGCATCTTCATAGGCTAGACAGTAGCATGGCTGACTAACAATCACGAGGTAGTGGGTTCAAACTCCAGCAAGGCTTACTGTCGATGAAAAAAAAGTGTATGTATAGAAAGAAATAGGTAGAAGTGAGAAATATTCGAATATTATCTCACTATAACCATCCGCCCTCTGATCGAGTACTATCTTTACAACAAATTTCATTTCTCTATGATAAAAAAAATTTCGTTATGCCTCAGCTACCCACTAATGGAAGATAAAAATTTGGTCTGAAAATTTTAAACTGTAGTGCTTAGTATACCTACCATCGATGCCTAAAATACAGATCTGCAACGCCTTCTGCGCCCACTGATTAAAAATAAAAATTTTGTCGAAAATTTTTAACCTAAAATGCTGAATACTACCTTTGTACTTAATTTTATCTGTTTAGGCCTTACATACAGTTTTGCCATGCCCCATTTGCCCACTGATCAAAACTAAAATTTCCTCTGCACAGCTGTAATTGTAATGTCAAGTGTTATATGTGTATCAAATGTTAGGGCAACAATACAATTTTGCCACGCCCCTCCACCCACTGATTGAAAATAAAAATTAGGTCTGCAAATGTTTTCACTCTGGGGCAAAAGTACAAATTGGCCACGCCATATCCGCCTACTCATCGAAAATTAAGATTTTGTATGCTTATTCATATTCGTGTTCTCAAGTACGATCTGGGTATCAAATGGTATCTCTCTAGCTCTAAAATAAGTTTTGTCATGCCCATTCCGCCCATTGGGTCCAAAAATAATATGTCGTCCACTTATTCATATTCGTGTTGTCGAGTACTATAAGGGTATCAAATTTTATCTCTCTAGCCTTAAAAGAGGTTTTGCCACGCCCACTTCGCCCATTCATCGAAAAGTAAAATTTTGTTTGTATATTCATATTCGTGTTGTCAAGAACTATAACGTATCAAATTTTATCTCTCTAGCTCTAAAATAAGTTTTGCCACGCCCATTCCGCCCATTGGTCCAAAAATAAAATGTCGTCTACCAATTCATATTCGTGTTGTCGAGTACTATAAGGGTATCAAATTTTATCTCTCTAGCCCTAAAAGAGGTTTTGCCACGCCCACTCCGCCCATTCATCAAAAAGTAAAATTTTGTTTGCATATTCATATTCGTATTGTCAAGAACTATAAGGATATCAAATTTTATCTCTCTAGCTCTATAAAGTGTTTTAGCACCCCAACTCCGCCCATTGGGTCAAAAATTTAAATTTCGTCTGCTTATTCATATTCCTGTTCTCGAGTATTGTATTGGTATCAAATTGTAACTAAAAGTTTCGACACGCCCACTACGACCATTGGGCGTAGTTGTCGAGTACTGTATGGGTATAAAATTTTATCTCTCTAGTTTTAAAAAAAAGTTTCGACAAGCCCACTTCCCCCAAATTTTATTGAAACCGGTTCACCCGTTTAACCACGATTAAGTCACAAACAAACAGACAAACATTCACATTTATTATATTAACCAGTAAGTAAGTTTCAGTCGGCCAACCCGACTTAAATATACCCTCAGCAAAACATAAAATTTCCGATTTCTCAATACGGCGGAGTGCTACATTTGTATTGGAGGTACCAGAAGGGGCGTGTCTAGACTTCCAGATTTTTTCTCCAAAACTTTATCCTGTTATATCTTAACAAAATAGAGAATTTGGCACAATCGTTTCAAGTGTATGGATATTATTACTCCATCTCTAAAGTAGGCGGAGTCGTAAATTTGTATGGGAGGTACCAAAAGGCGCGTGTCTAGACTTCCAGGTTTTTTTTCTCAAAAACTTTATCCTGCTTCAGCTTTACTACATACAAAATTTCGGCACGATCACGTTAGTGCTTTTAATAATATTAATCGATTTCTAAAGTGGGCGGTATCAGATGGGGCCTTTCTAGGCTTCCAGTTTTTTTTCTCCAAAACTGTATCCTGCTTAATTTACTAAATAAAGAATTTGGGTACGGTCGCGTTGGCTTTATTGATATTATTACTCCATCTCTAAAGTAGGCGGAAAGGTACATTTGTATAGGAGGTACCAGAAGGGGCGTGGTTAGGCTTTAAATTTTTTTTCTTCTAAAACTTTATCCCTGTTATAGCTTTACTAAATACAGATTTTGGGCACGATCCCGTTGGGTGTATTGATGTTATTACTCGATTTCTGAAGGGGGCGGAATGATTTATTTGTATGGGAGGTACCAGGCCATGTAGACCATTTGCAATAGTAGTTTTGGGGAAATATTGAATCGTGCAAATTTCAAAACATTTAGTTGCTTCTTTCGAAGGTTATCATGCGCACCAGCCGGACAGCTAGACAGACTGACATTTCTCAAACGACGTAAAAAATCATGAATCGAATTTGGTTCAAGAAACCTAGGGTCGTATCAAATGATATATACCCTCCTACCCGTTGGGTGAGGGTATAATAATAGGGACAGGGATTACTTTGTTCACAAATTTTCCATTTTCATTGTTTACTTAAAAAATAATACTTGGCGCCTTACATGCAAACAGCGTTTTACCGTATTAAAAAAATCTCACATATCATAGTCGATGCCGAAGCACTGTGTTTCGGTTGCGATGACACCAACAATAACTTTGTTGTAATGTAACTTTGTTGGAGTTCAAAATGTCAAAAATTGATAAACTGCATTATTTTTATTCAAAAAATCCGCTTATCATATATGAAAACATTATTGCAATGTAAAATTGTTTAGAAAATCAAAGTACAATTAGTCAATATAGCATCATGACATCATTTCAATATATGATAATCACTCATTACTTTGACGAAATTCAAACATTTCTTTTACGTCCCAGATAAGAAATGCAATAATACAGACACACACTCACAATGCCACTGGATTTCTTTACCACATGTCTATATGAGACAACAATTACTATTTACCGTTGATAACATAGCGAAATGACACTTCATATCCACTAATCACTTAGCCAAATAAAATGAATAACTTAATTTGATCTATGACCCCCCTTTAATTACTACGATTTATGACAAATGTCTTTTCAATGTCTGCACTTTCACATCGCCTCTTAATATCTGTCTGAGATACTGAACACATGTTATATATGTAAATGCTCTTTTAATCTTACATTTGGTCTTTTTCCACACCACCGACATGGACACAGCTGTTAGTACGGAGAAATCTTAAAAATTCACTTTATATCGATAGTAAATAATAATAAACTTTTGTGTATTTAACCCGATTTGCAATGACTTTTGGGGTACGAACTATTGCGACTGCAAAGGAGACAACGGTATAAAATAACGGCGAATAAGAACTGAATGGAATTCAACAAATGATGACTGACTGTAAACAAAATTAAAAACTAAGTAAAAGCTGATGGAAAAAAAAAACAACAGAAATAAAACACACAATATATCTATGAACAATACGTTGCACGAATTGATATTTTTCACTCAGTTGTAATCTAATCTGGTAAAATTCAGATTGACTCGGATAGGGTAGCATGAGATGGCGGGAGATAGAGGGAGCGGAGCAGTGAATTTCGAAGTATGCTTATCACTCTGCATTAACTGTTGACGTATGACAGTTAATAGTTGATTTATTCGAACATATCAAGAGTTGTGTTGTTCTATCTTGTTTTACCTGAGATTGTATCGGTGGAAGATAAGTAGGAATGAGTGAAGGGAATTCGGGGGCTAAGTTGTCTGGTCTGATCTGAATCTAAGTGGAGCGAATCCAAAGGCTATATGATTTGATCTGAATCCCAGATCGATGGTGGCATGATGATTAAAACAAGTCCCTATCATGTAGGTTACCTAGGTTCGAGCCCTATTACAACCTTTTAGATTTATGTGATCGGCGGTCTCCTTAACGTTGAAGGTGGCAACTTCGTGTAGACGTGTCAATTGGAAAAGTTTCTCAAAAAGTGAATATGCCGTAAATAATAAAGTTGAAGTTAGCCTAAACATAGAATTTGTATGCGAGATACCATCCATCATATATATAGAAAGTACCATAGACAGGCTAATACAGACCATTTATATTCCTCCGTTTGACTGCAATAAGTTCATCGGACACACTACGTTAATCTTCCGGTTTTGTCATTACCAAAAGGGGCGTGGCTATTTATGCCCAGTGTGCCATCCGGATTAGTTTCGGATCCGATACTGATCCGATTCTACAGACATTTTATCCGAACCGGAACCGATTTGGATCCGATTTCATTTGAAATTCTTTTTGAAAAACGGACCGTTTTTGTCCGCATTTGAATCCGATTCGAATCAGAAACTGATTTCCGATCCGGATCCGAAACTGTTTCGGATTCAAAATGTATTAAAAAAAAGGATCAGAAACGGAAATCTTGCAAGGAAAAGTGTTCAAAATTGACACGACGGATCCGAATCCACGGATTCCGTTTTGTCGGATAAAAAGCGGGTCAGTTCCGAATTCGACTCCACGGATTCCGTTTTGTCGGATCCAAAGCGGGTCAGTTTCGGATCCGATCCCACGAATTCCGTTTCGTCGGATTCGAAACGGGTCAGTTTCGGGTCCGAATCCACAAATTCCGTTTTGTTAAATGTGAACCCAATGTGCACAAATACGCACGCGGATTCGAAACGGGTCAGTTTGTTGACGATCGTGATAGGTGAAGATCTTCCAGAGATAAAGTATTGTGCCAACAAAATCAAAAACGGACATGTATTAGGTTAGGTTAATTCGGCAGCTGCGTTCAGCAGAGGCCTTCGATAGCTAATTGAAAGCGACGTAGATAAGCAATCCGAAGGTGCCGGGTTCGATTCTCGGCCGGGACACTGACCTAACAATCAACATCGATGAAAATTTTCTATTCAAATACTTTCGAGCTGTTCAGCCAACAAAACTCATCCTAGATGCTTCCACTACAAGAATCCTGATTGCGCAAGGACCAAGGAAAAAAGAAATATTTTATCAACATCGCAAAATAAATCAACAAAGTAGCTGGCGCCATCTTTAGAGGCGCCATCTAACAATCCCTTGGCACAAACCTTGGAAAGGAATGCAAAAGAGTTGTTATCAATGGTCGTATGACAATGGGATTACATGCCCGATCAAATGCCGATAAATTGAAAATCTGTATAAAGAGTTATCAACCCAGCTTCCTCCAACAGCTGTTACTACAACATCAACAACAAAACCAGCTGGCGCCATCTTTAGAGAAATTTGGCGGTTAAAACTCACAACAACATCTAAAAACCCTTTACAAAGGAACGAAACAGAGTTGTCATCAATGATCGTATGATATAATTTAAAATCTGTATAAAGAAATATCACCAAAGCTACTTCCTCCAGCTCTTTTTCGTCATCATTGCATCACCTTGCAAAAATCCTTATGATCTTCAGATGGACTCTAAACATATTCAGCACAAATTGTATCCTCTGTATATTCATTGTAGGCAAAATATGTTTGGTCGCTGTGCAAGTAGGTTCTCTTACCCATCATTTCTTAGCAATGAGGTTCAGTTTCCCCGGCATTAGCGGTTTCCCCTTATGAGAGGAACATCAATGTAACCGTAATTTTTGCCCGATTTCACGGTTGTGGCGGCTCTTGCCAGTGTATCGGTCATTCGGTTACCATATATGTCCCCATGTCCTGGAACGCATGTGGGGGTAACCGTCGAATGTCTCGCTATTTCCTCCAAAGAAGACATGCATTCTTGAACATTTCTGTTCAAGGTTCTGATAGCCGCTTTACTATCAGTAAGTATATGAATATTGCCGTCCTATATTCCACTATACTGAATTTTCTCTACGGCTATTCTAATAACCACTATTTAAGCCTGAATCACAGTGATCCGGTAGTCTAATCGAATTTCGAAACGTCCATGGAAATTAGGACGAGATTCTTCCCAAATGAAATGCAGATGAACATCTGCCACCACTTTGTCGACTATAAAACTGCCTTCGACTCTCCGATAAGGAGTAATTTATATGAAGCTATGTCTGAGTTTGGTATTCCTGTAAAGCTAATTCGACTTTGCAGATGTACCTTGGAAAACAACCAATTCCTTCAACACAGAAAGAGGTCTCAGGCAGGGTGATTGCCTGTCCTGTACATTATTTAATATAGTTATGGAGAAGGTGATGAGAAGGGCTGGTGTCAACATGTCTGGCACCATATTCCACAACAGCCACATGTCACTAGCCTATGCCGATGATATAGACATCATTGGCCAAAACCTGCAGGATGTTACTGCAGTTTTCTCATCACTTGGAAATGAGTCAGCAAAAATTGGTTTAGCGATCAACGAGGACAAAACAAAAACAATCATTTCGACGAACAAAGAGTCCTATGGATGGGGACGCGCCGTAAACGTTGTCTATTATTGTTTTGAGGTAGTAGAAGAGTTTATCTACTTCGGATCTACCGTCAATCAGAAAAATATTGTCAGACAAGAAATCAAGCGGAGAATAGAGTTCGCCAATAGAAGTTTTTAAGGACTTCGGCAGCACTTTAGTAATAGTACCTTATCTCGATCTACTAAGAAACAGATGTATAAGGTGCTAATTTTCGGGTCCAACTTGTCTCCTTAAATGCGTTAAAATTTTTCTGGTTAAGGTTTTAGCTACAAGCTTCCTTCAGGCAGCTCCGGTTATAAAAAATATACATACAAGCAATTTAAAGAAATTTGATTTTCACGAACAAGATGTGGACAACTCCTCGATTTCTGTTCAAACACTCAATATATTCAATTCTGAACTTCAATACTATTAGTTAAGCTTTTACGAGTCAATGTTTGGTGGATTTTTAAGTGATCGATTAACCCTAAATACAACCTTCCACTCTAATACAGAACCAAATTCTGTTTCCTTTTTCAATTTACAAAAATACATATTTACATACCATGATGTCGCATTAACACACTATGCTGTGGATTACGTATAATGCGTATCTGACGATCTGGATGCTGAGGTTCCCCATATTCACCACCAATATCTTTGGGCAATTGCCACAAAGCGCTGCGTTCCTCCAAATTGTCACGTGGGAAGTAAAGAGGTGCCAGCACCTCATAGATGCCCCGTTCGTGGGGACTAACGCAAAATATCACGACTTCTGTTGTAAATTTATCCAAAAAACGGCGAATTGTTCCTGTGACAGAGTGAGAGAGAGACAGAATTAGTATATATTCAACAGTAATTAGGAAAGAAAAATAAGTCTAGTCTACTTAGAGCAATATGAGCGGCTAAATCAGCTGGAAAAGATTTCTGATTGGTACATATGTTGCAAACGGCAATTGTTCTTAAATTCAGTTCTTTGGCTTTGCATAAAACATTCCTAGAAAAGAAATTGGAAAAATGTTTATTATTATCAGTGCTAAGTATTAAGTATAGTGATATTTACCTATAACAACAATGTAAAGTATTTTCAGCAGCAGTTTTGAATTTTTCTTTAAACGTGGGCCCCACTGTGTGGAGTACGTATTTGGCGGGCAAATTGTAACCCTTCGTGACGCGCACTTCACCGGTACGACATTCTGGAATGAGAAACGTTAATGAAACATTAGTAGTGGAGTGTTATAGTTTAAATGACAGGTGTAATGGAATGAAGCATGTTGACAAAGTAAATTTGTAACTGAGATGTAATTTTAAGCAGTACATTTTTATTGTAATTTGCGATATAAAATTCTTTAAGTAGGTTCGAAAAAAAGTGGATGCGTTCATCTCCCAGTTTTGTAGTTTGTCCAAAGATAATATGAGAACATCAAAACTTTTTTTGATCCCTGCACCCCTACGACCACCCGAAAAAGTATTTATTAAGCTGTATCGCCATTTGATGTCCGATCGAAACGAAGTGTATATTGTTATGCATGGGCTACATTTTATCAATAGGACATTTTTGACTCCGACGTAAATTTTTTTCAAAATGTAGACCATTACATTCCAATGATAGGCATGGTGGCCAGTAAATCTCAGGAAATGCTGTAGGAAGTTCTTTAACAGGGCTTAACCCACAAGATTTGCATAGGACTGACACAATTATGAAGAAAAACTTAGAAAATATAAGAGTGCACCTAGAAAAGCTGAAAATAAGTCCTGGAGAGAATTCTGCAGTTTATTTAAAGACAATTCCAAAGCCTAAAGAAAATACTGACCTATACACAGTACACTGTAGGTATCTCAAGAAATACCAGGTTGATTGGACAACATACGGTGAGGAAATACTACAGTAGCTTCTGGATACTCATTCCATGCGCAGCACCCGAAATGGAGTGCCGTGGACCCTCGGCTGTTGCCAGAGAAATTTTAACCGAACTAACTTATCGGATGTATTGACCTAACATATATCCCTATTTTACGGAGGCGAACCAAAGTAATCTTTTTTCTCAAAGCGGGAAAACCAAAAGATTTTGGAACTATCAACATATTATCGTGTTTTCTAAAAACACCGCAGAGATTTATTGACAGTTACCTTTAGGCGCGTATTAAGCGGAAGCGGCTGTCAGACAGAGTCCACACGGTTTTACATGGGTATCGTCGTGGGTATCGTTAGTTCATGGTGAACTAAATACACTCGGCATATTACAATGCGATTGCCAGCGTCCACCTGGATAGCCCAAGCACGCTTAACCCTTCTATGAATGGGAGTCGACAATTTTGGGATCAAGCTGCCGCAATTGTCGGCACCTTCTAGCAGCCAGAAGATACCATTTTGGGTATATTAGTATGGAACATAACCCCCCTTTGGCCAAGGTGAGGCCTATTTTGACACCTACACCTCCATTTACTCTAGGGGGATGTAGTACCTGGTTGCAGTGCAACTCCTCATTCGAGCCCGCGTGATGCTCCCACAATGGGTCTTCACCTACTGATCAGGCGGGAAAGTAGGTCCCGGGTCACGGTCCCAATTTGTGATTTAATGAACCATACTTTACAGGATAAGTCACCTTTCGTACAGAGCAGACATGGAATTTGTACATACCAGCAGGTACCGGTACCAGCACACCGGATAGGTGGAAAAGGTTTGACCGGTCGGTGACGGTGGGAAATTCAAACCCCTATAGATCAACGACAGTGAATGGCAACCACATATTAAGACTAGGCCTGTCTGACCCCACAAGATCCAAAGATCTATTATATATTCCGAAGCCTGACCCCGGAGCACCCAGACACCTCTGGTACCAGATAACCTTTAATCAAATTACGTACCAAAACTTCCAACTTTGGCCCCTTGTAGCCAGGCAGATGGTACCCCCTGCTGGTGTAGGACAGTCAGCACAAGTACAGCAAGGGTTATCTCGCTGAGGCGGATTCATAAAAGGTTCACTCGTTATTAAAAAGTATTAATGGTAGCA
This sequence comes from Muscina levida, assembly GCA_964034835.1. NCBI lineage: Eukaryota > Metazoa > Arthropoda > Insecta > Diptera > Muscidae > Muscina > Muscina levida. Next base: position 27,021,225 of record OZ035884.1, on the reverse strand, counting down.
CTTATAGATGTAGAAGGGGCATTATATAATGTAACTCTCTACATGATAGCAATGATGTGTATAACAATATTAAGAGGCTTGTGTACGATTTGAGTACATTCCAAGGCGGTGGTTTTTTTCTACGAAACTTACCCTGAATGGTATACTGTTTTCCTTACAAGAGGTTGGTGTCAAGGATGTTGCATATGCAAAATATTAGTTAGGGTAAAGTTTTTGATTACACTTCGAGACATAGTTCAAAGAGCTCTTCTCCTTTTCCGCAGGAAGAATAAGATTCAAAGTCTCTGGGGGTATTCAAATTCCTTTCGCAGACCAAGACAGGACAAGAAGCTCCTTAGATGTCTAGGAAAGTCCACGAAGCGTATATCTTATTCTCAACTTCAACGATTCCCTCGATTATACTGACTATAGACTAGAGAGCTGTCTCAGTTGTCCATGCTTTAGTGTAGGTATGCTGAGATTACATGAATTACTAATAACCTCTTCAATGTTTTAGGGACAACAGATGAGAGACTGATCGGTCAAAAGTCTTGTGGTTTCACAGAGAGCGTTTGCCAGCTTTGGGGATGAAAACCACGTTGGTTTGCTTGCAAATGATGGTAATGAATTCCAGCAAGAGGCAGCCCCTGAAAATGACCTCTAACCATGTACATGATTATAATGAGGTCTCCTGTGAGCTAAAATTTTTCTGTCAAGTCGGGAGGATTTATAGGGTTTAATACAGTTGATGACTCATATCAGATACTTCCTGCCCACTGCACTGTGGAACACTTTCGGGGTCATTGTCTGAGGGTTGAGAAACTCCAAGTCAGGCTGAAGGTACTAGGCCAGTATAGTAAAACCCCCAAAGGGTTAGGCGTTCTCAGGCCAAACTATATAATGCTTAACATGATGCCTGACACCTACCTGATCACTGTAATGTTTAGGCCATTAGAGAAAGTATAACGTCCTCACTATAGTGAGACTGATCTATTGAAAGTCCTTTTGTTTGACATGTGGGCATTTGACAGTTTTCGGCATGAAAACCAACTTTATTTCCTTCCAAATGATTTGGTTTTGCAGGCAGCCCCTGAAAATAACTTCCGCGCTGTAAGTAAGTCGGGAGGATTTATAAGGTTCAAAATAGTTGATAACCCATATCAGATACTTTCTGCCAACTACACCGTAGAATATTTTCGGGGTCATTGTCTGGGATGTGAAAAATTCCAAGTTAGGGTGAATGTCAGTATAGTAAAACACCCAAAGGGTTTGGCGTTCTTAAGCCAAACTTTTTTTTATATAAATATTAGCTAATATTGAAGTTTTCGCTTAGTTTTTCAGCAATTACTCAGGAAACAATGATGATTTTATATTTCATTCTTCAGCATTATTGTTACTAAGGTTTAGATACATACGTTCTATTAACATAATCATTTATAAAAAAAAAATTTAACTAATTTTATCCAATAAAACTTTAAAACATTGTCATTTATCGCTTCTTTTATAAATTTGCTCCAATAACTCCAAATTTCTGGTCATATCCTTATATATATGGGCTGTCTTATCTGTGGTAACCTTACGGGAAAAGGGCTGCCAATTGTACCTATTCAGAAATTGGTAAAGAGGGTACGTGTCACCAAACTAGTTCTAAAGTGTTATAGAATTAATTAAATTTGGGGCTAAAGATGGGACTAGGTATGTATGGAAACATTGTTAGGAGGGAAAAATTATTGGGGGTCGATCATACTCTCTAGGAGAGATTCCGGGGAAGATGCATATGTTTTTCATATATGCAGTTCCTAATGTTTTCAAAGAGTGGTTTGAGTCATATTACTCTAAGTTGATCCTAAGACAGGTACTTTAGAACAGAGGCAGTAGTGGTCTAAGTAATGGCATAGGGTGTTTATTCACACCCCCAATGACAAAGCCGTGACGTTTGCTTTTCATATATTTAAGTTAAAACTAAGACCGGTCCTTACCCATCAGGGACTTGTTACAAAACTATTAAGTTTGTTGTTGTTGTAGGGAAGTAGCAAACTGTTCATTCCCGACCCGTGTACTGTAGCGAGTTCGCTACACAAGTTTGTATGTATGTATGTTCAACGTATGAGTAATATTAATTATATGCGGATTTTATATTAATCATACGCACATCGTACCAATATTGTGGATTTGACAAAGCCAAGTTAAAGTGACGTGCCCCCTTCATATATTTGAGCTAGAACTAGGAGTAATCCCTGCCCACCAGGGACCAGTTACATAAATATTTCTGCATTAGTTTGTTGTCCCGTAGGGAAGTAGCAAAATTGTCATTGCTGATGATACTAAAAGACGACACCGACCCATGTTCCGTACTGCACATATGTAGCGAGTTTGTATATGGTACTCGCTACACAAGTTTGTCTGTATGTGCAACGTATGAGTAATATTAATTATATGCGGATTTTATATTAATCATACGCATATCTTCGGTTATTAAAATCTATATATATAAAAAATTGTTGCAAGTGTGTTGTGACTTCATAACTCACGAACGGCTGGACCGATTTGCATAAATTTTTTTGTATGCGTTTGGGTGGCGCCCCGGGTGGTTTATATTTACAATTCGGTCCAATTGGGCAAAGGGGCGAGGCACCGCTGATACAACTTGAAAATCAAAAGGGCTGTATCTCATGAACTATCAGAGGTATGAAGATGAGATTTGGTATATATGTTGTTGGATCAGTATTTATTACAGCCAAGGTGGAAGTGGGCGGTGCCACGCCCCCTTTTCAAAAATCGCTCTAACGGCTTTTCTTATAGACCGATTGATACGAAAATTTTACCAAATGGTACTGTTGACCTGTTGATAGTCCCTGGCTATAATAGATTGTGATTGGATAAAGGGGCGTGGCACCGCTGATACAACTTGAAAATCAAAAGGGCTATATCTCATGAACTATCAGAGGTATGAAGATGAGATTTAGTATATATGTTGTTGGAGCAGTATTAATTACAGCCAAGGTGGAAGTGGGCGGTGCCACGCCCCCTTTTCAAAAATCGCTTTAATGGCTTTTCTAATAGACCGATTGATACGAAAATTTTACCAAATGGTACTGTTGACCTATTGATAGTCCCTGGCTATAATAGGTTGTGATTGGATAAAGGGGCGTGGCACCGCTGATACAACTTGAAAATCAAAAGGGCTATATCTCATGAACTATCAGAGGTATGAAGATGAGATTTGGTATATATGTTGTTGTTGCAGTATAAATTACAGTAACAGTGGAAGTGGGCTGTACCACACCCCTTTTAAAATAAACAGTTATAACTGCCAAATTCCACAGTATATTGCAGTTCGCCTAGAGATGTGAACAGTAAGGTGGGCCAGTTTTTTAATTCGAAAAAATCTACGATGAATTGTAAGAAAATGTCACCAATAAACTTTGTGTGTAATATCAATTCCTAGCTCGCGCTGGGAAAGCTTAATTTAGTGCAGAAAACTTAAATTTTGATAGAAGTGTCTTAAAGCTGAAGTCTGTACGCTTTCAATAATCATGGAGCAACGAACGTAACTTCTAAAAGAAGCGCAAAACGGAGTAAATAAACGAAAAATCCTTTTATCTTAAAAAAAGTATCAGCTAGGATTTTGATTCAAGTGGATTTTTAATGTACAATTGACCCCCAACAAAACACCATTTACCGTTTTTGTTGCCATTTTAGGTCAACCAATTCGTCATTCAGGCGAGGTGTGTGAAGTGTGATAGACTTTCATTGAGACTTTCTTTGAAAAATCACCATGTAAAGACTACACAAGAACAACGTTTACAAATCTTGCAAATTTATTTTCAAAATGCGCGTTCTGTTTGCCTCTGCAAATGCTGAGGAAAGATCGTGGCCTATATTCATATATCCAACTGGTAGAAGAACTAAAACCAGTGGACGATCAATTGATTTTTTTTTATTTATCATGTCATTGCACATTATTTGAAGGAGAAATGGTTCCAACACGACGGCTTAAAATGCCATACAGCGCGTGAGATCATCACTTTGTAAAGCCAAACGTTGGTGACCGAATATTCTCATAGAATGGTAATACGAGTTTAATACAAATATAATATTCAGAAATATTCTTGATCCATGTGAGAAGAAGACATGGCAAAAGAGGTTTTTATGGCTAAATTCATTTTCGGTCAATAGGCGGAGAAGGCATGTCAAACGTGTTTTTTACGCCCAAAGAGATAGTTAGTATACAGACGGTTACCGCTACTACATTGAATTTTGATCTTTAACGGAATGTCTGTTTCCGATTTGTAAAAGATATGACTTTGCTGATGAACTTTTTACTATCGTCATAGAGCCTATGATATTTAGAATTTAAAACAACAACACTTTATTTGTTAACTTTCATGTTAAGGAGTTGCTTGAAATTAGTTACATAAGTTAATAAACTCAACATATCATTATCGAGCTTAAGTTCCGTTTTCAAAGTACTTTGTAGACCTAAATGTGAAATATATTACAAGTTAAAATGCAATAGCGAAGCATTGCCGGGCCCACTAGTATATTATAAAAAATTACAACATTTCCATATTTACCTCTTATATTGTGTTGTAAATCTTCCTTTAATTGATTACCGGCTACATTTAGGATTCGATCCGATACAATATTGCTTTCGGTTAAAGTCTCATCGGTTGTATTTGTTATGACGTCCACATCTAAAGAGGCGATATCACCATCCCTAAGAAAAACACATAATGTTAGAATAACAATTACAATTTGATGCGGAATTAATTAGAACCCAGCATGGGAGTGTGTGTGTATCAGTGTGTTACCATAGAATAAAACGATTATTAACATCACGGGATATGGGAAAGGGACTGCAGTTGTGACGTGGACCTCCTATTGTGGAATAATCAGTTATTGGCAGTCTTGTGTCTGTTTTGGCTGAACCACCCCAGGTGGCTAAAGTTTCTGGTTTAATTAACTGTCAAGAGTAAAATGGAAAACAAAATTTTAATTAACCATAGCAGAAGAAGAGGTTTACTCGTCACACAACCAACTAGTTTTAGTACTTACACAAAATGTCGAACCCAGTGGTTTAAAGTCTTCATTGGAATTTGTATCAAGTCGCATCGTGAAGCTGCAATTAAAATAAAAATGCAACAAAATATGAAAATTTATTACAATTCAGAAGACAGATAGTTTATAAGCGAATTATGAGTGGGGTAGAGGCAAGAACAAGAAGTTATCAAGGCAAAGTAGTTTCGTGGCAAAGTGGTTCTAGACAGTTGTGTTTGAACGACTTGATGGTTGCATGGTATATATGTATGTTCTCTACATTTTGGTCGTTCCTTGAGTGTTTAATGTTTAGAGGAAGTACTTGAATAATAAAAGAAAAAGTTTGTTATATAGTTAAAGTTAAAACTTGTTGAAGAGCGTTAGAAGACCATTAGAGACTAGAATGCACACAGATACAACTGAAAATGTGTCGAGTTGGACGAGGCTTTAACGGTTCGAATAATGAAATCTCCAACACATTTATAAAACACTCTCCCTAATTGCTGCGAACTTGGCTGCAATGGTTCGAATAATCTAATCTCTTACAATTTTATTAAATTCTCTCTATCTCTCTCTTTCTCATTGCTGTTATTTAATTAAATCGATAAATACTTTTTAAATTACTGCTAATGTAGGATTCGAGGTTTTTAACTAGAATCTTTTGTGCGGCAAAATCTGCATCCTGTGGTTGTGGGTTGTTTTTTGTATGGACGACACAAAACGTGTTCTTATTTCCATTAAACTGCTGCTGCATAAGTCACACACACACGTTCAATGTAATTAAATGCAAACATAACTGGAGCTATTTTCAGGTAAAACGATGTCGCCGTCTTTTTTTTTTTTTGTGCCATTTTCAACATTTTCCAAGCTCTAGGCTTGAGAGCTCTCCAATTTATCGTTTGGTGCATTTTTGCTGCTCCAGCTATTCAGTCAAGCGTTAGCATGAAAAGCCCTCGACAACGTCAGTGACATTATTTTAGGTAAAATATATTGCAGTTGAGGTTGTGTGAGCGTCAATGTGGTTGGGTGGTATGGCAGTGTTTGTAAAGTTCGTGTAGTAGGCGGTTACAATGGCATAGCAGTGTATTTGGGACATCGATGTAGTTGTCAATTACAGCATCCATTTTTATAAGAGACAACGTGGTTGTATTCAATGAATTGGGGTGTAGAAATGAGCGGTAGAAATGTCATTGTGTAGGAACCAATTGGAAATAAACATTAATTTTATAATATTTTAATCTTTCATATTTTTTTACATTTTTAAACTTTTATAATTTTATATTTTTATATTTTTATATTTTTATATTTTTATATTTTTATATTTTTATATTTTTATATTTTTATATTTTTATATTTTTATATTTTTATATTTTTATATTTTTATATTTTTATATTTTTATATTTTTATATTTTTATATTTTTATATTTTTATATTTTTATATTTTTATATTTTTATATTTTTATATTTTTATATTTTTATATTTTTATATTTTTATATTTTTATATTTTTATATTTTTATATTTTTATATTTTTATATTTTTATATTTTTATATTTTTATATTTTTATATTTTTATATTTTTATATTTTTATATTTTTATATTTTTATATTTTTATATTTTTATATTTTTATATTTTTATATTTTTATATTTTTATATTTTTATATTTTTATATTTTTATATTTTTATATTTTTATATTTTTATATTTTTATATTTTTATATTTTTATATTTTTATATTTGTATATTTTTATATTTTTACATTTTTATATTATAATATTTTAATATTTAAATATTTTTATATTTATATTTTTATATTTTTTTATTTTTTTATATTTTTATATTTTTATATTTTTATATTTTTATATTTTTATATTTTTACATTTTTATATTATAATATTTTAATATTTTAATATTTTTATATTTATATTTTTATATTTTATATTTTTATATTTTTATATTTTTATATGTTTATATTTTTATATTTTTATATTTTTATATTTTTATATTTTTATATTTTTATATTTTTATATTTTTATATTTTTATATTTTTATATTTTTATATTTTTATATTTTTATATTTTTATATTTTTATATTTTTATATTTTTATATTTTTATATTTTTATATTTTTATATTTTTATATTTTTATATTTTTATATTTTTATATTTTTATATTTTTATATTTTTATATTTTTATATTTTTATATTTTTATATTTTTATATGTATATATTTTTATATTTTATATTTTTATATTTTTATGAATACAAAAAAATGAATAAAATTACATGTATGATGTCTTGCTTGTAGTGCCAAACACGTCCATGTAGTTGGTATAACACTTTCAGCACTTTGCCTCACAATCCAATTTTACAAAAACACTTTTCATGACGAAACCTTTGGGTACTATTTGTGTCATTTCCCCATAAGGCCCCACCCCACACAAACCCACAACATCCACAAGAGTTATGTAAAATAAAAATACTGTATATAGAACTGCATCTGGCACTGTTATAGAACAAACCAGACGCTTTTAGTTGTACATAAAACGAAATAGGTGATTGTGTTATGCACCACAAACAAACACAACTAATTTTAATGACCACATATGAAAACGAAAATCCTTTCGCTATGGCTTTTGTTAACAGCTTTTCTATTGATGTAACATTTTCGGAAGCCCACAGCCAACCACTTCAATCATCCACACACAAAAGGTTTTCCATTAGTGGTGGATATTTACCGCAACTACCTATTTTTAATACCATTAGAGAGGCAGGTGCAACTAACGAGTAGTAGTGGTAGTATTATCATTTCTGTAATGGTGGCGACTACAAATCTGTGGGGAAACCATGAGTGGAAATGCAATTTCGATGTTTTTCTTTTTGTTATTTAAATTACCAATAAACAACAAGTGTTGTAAGTGCTATGTTAACAATCCAATTACTGTAAATATAAATTGTAGCAGTAGAGCGAAAATGTAGAGAGTTCTTTATACAGCTTAGCACTAATACATATAAATTGTGCAAGTAGTAAGAATATCTATAGAGTTCTTTACACATATTACTTATCACTCATACGTATGATGGTTACATGAGGCGATGAGGCGTATGAGTTATGGACATATGTTATGTGATATTAATCATACGTATACATTTACATGGAGAATACATAGTTGCTTAATTTACATTTCACATAGTTTACAATTAAATTTTTGAAAAATTTCTGAATAGTAGATAAAAATTCAATATTTTGCCATCACTGTCGACCACAATATATACAAACATATTACTAAAATTGACTTAAAAAAATCTAAATCTTTTATGTAAATTTTCCCTTCAAAATCATATTCATAGCTTTTCATTAAATTTCCATTTATTATCACATTCAAATGAAACCATATTCTGTGCACGATGTGCAATCTATTATGGCCACATTTAGTGCAATGCAAACATCTCTAAAAAACGTCGCTTCATCTCACCTCTATGACTCAACACACAACCGCAAAGCTATTCTACCGCCACCAGGACATTGCGAATGTTGAAAGCCACATGTTTTGAAACGTACTCTAACGTCTCTCATATGCACCATGGACAATTCCATTTTCATATTTGATGACATTGAGCTCCAGGCTAATGTTGGCACAAGAAATTGAGCAAAGCTAATAGACAGCGTTAGAGCAGTTTCATAAAGCTACCTACCGCCGACCGCATCCTACATACGAAATGTCCTTTATTGCCATCGTGCACGCTGTCAGAGTATACCACAATTTTGGATAAAGAATAAGTCATAACCTAAATAACGAAAGGCTTTTGTTAAAGAGAGACAAACGGAGATGTTGATGTTGTTGATGATGATGATGATGGCGGTGGTGGTGCCAAGCAGGAGCAGCAGCATAAAACTCAAATGAATTTAAACAATAACTTTTCTGCTTTTGTTCTGGGCGCTTTGTGATGATATGAAACTAAATGAAAACAAACGGGCGAGCGAGCAAGGGACAGAGCAAACAGTTTTCATTGCTGCCAGCCATTTAGCGAACGGCATCATCGCTTCGCTCTTTAAATGTCTGAGTGCGCGCCACTAAGGACTCTTTATAGCCTTTTGGATAATTTCATAGGTACGTACGTTCGCCTTACACTCGTCCTCCCTGCTCTCGCCCTGCTTAGAGATGTTGCTAGAATTTCGTCCCCATAGAGCTGTTATAAATGTTGTAGTAGTTTTTGTTTTATTTACGTACGTACATAAATACCTGTATAGTGCGCGAGAGTGCACACGTACATGTAAAGCTATAAAAACGGAAATCATATCCAAAAATATAGGTTGAGGCACTTTGGGAAGATTGAGCTGAATCCATAGAGAACCATAAGGTACTTTGTTATAAAAGAAGAGGTAAGTGGTGGTATTTTCTAATTTGAACTATCTACCTACTGTCCGCTGGGGAGTAACTGAAATATTGTCCTCCGAGGAATTTGCAGAGTAGCTACTTTAGGCCAAGGCCACGCAATAAGCGGAAAAGCAATGAGCGGCCACAAATTGGAACTTGCGAAATGCTGCTAAAGTGGTCACGCAATAAAAAAATATAAAAATATAAAAATATAAAAAATATAAAAATATAAAAATATAAAAATATAAAAATATAAAAATATAAAAATATAAAAATATAAGAATATAAAAATATAAAAATATAAAAATATAAAAATATAAAAATATAAAAATATATATATTAAAATATAAAAATATAAAAATACAAAAATATAAAAATATAAAAATATAAAATTATAAAAATATAAAAATATAAAAATATAAAAATATAAAAATATAAAAATATAAAAATATAAAAATATAAACATATAAAAATATAAAAATATAAAAAGCCAACGCCAGGCAATGCCTCCCAACCTCGCGCTGGTAAGCCAGCTAAACGGGTGCGACCTCATGATCGACGATACCGTGACCGTCGAAGGGCCAACTACATCCTTTCAACCGTTGGCAAAATCCCTGAGGCTCAAAGAACCACGGAGCAAAACCAATTGGTTCAAAAGGCCAAAAACCAACTGAACCAATCACAGACCCCACAAGGGACTGATAACATAAAACGTCAGCGATCTGCTGACGATGAACCTGGCATTGCCAGATCACAAAAGAGATCAAAGATCCAAGAAGGAGTCCGGTATAGCGACATAGCCAGGAACAGTCTCATGCGCGCCGTCGTAGACAAGTCACATCCTAGCGGTAGCATCTCCTTTGATAACTGGAGGAAAGCTAACGCTAGGCTGCTTGGCACTCCAGCAAGATGTACCGATGCAGGTTGGCATCAGAACAGAGACAAGCTCATGGCATTCCACGACCAACGCTCGTTAGAGTTATTCGAAAAGGCTCTAACGGTCATTGGCGAAGTATGGCCAGGAGCTAAACTCTGTCTGGTAGAGCAATGCGACATTCCCAACAGGCCTAGGGGTCGCATAAAAATCCCAGATATAATGGCTAGTAACCAAAAGGCTATCCTGGAGCTTCTGCAAATATCCAACCCCAGCCTCGATGTGAGAAACTGGAAAATCTTGAAGGTTTCGGAATCACGGAACACCTTTGTTCACGTCACCCTCCTCATCACCGATGAAACCAGTGACCTAATAAAGAAAATGAACAATTTAATATACTGCGGCTTCACCGAAACAATGATGTGGATATATAAAACTAAAAATGCCACACAGACGGTAACCGCAGACGTGCCACCCACAGCTGCAGCACCATCCGTTGCTCCGACACCAAACACTGCAACTCCCGCAGCTACAGCACCATCCGTCGCTCCGACAGCAGTAACTGCAACTCCCGCTGAGGTCAACATCGCAGCGCCGAGCAACAATCCGGCATATGAAGAGCACTGCTCAGATGCTGAATCCATGGCATCTACCATGGTCAGCTTAGGAGGGCTTTTCCAGGAGGCCGATGAGAATGACCTACTGATGAGCGATGACGACGACGCCAACAACACCGTCATTGAGCAGTCTTCGGGTGGTACAGATAAACCTGCACCACTCTAAGAGTGCTTCAGCAGCACTTCAGGTACGTCTTTCCGAGCTCCAGGAGGACGTACTTCTCATCCAGGATTCCTGGATAAATCAAAACAGAGTCTGTGGATTGAACCACAGAAACTACAGACTCTATCAAGGTAAGGTAAATGCTAAAATACGAGCGTGCATCCTAGTACGGAAACAGCTTGACGCATTCCTGCTAAATACTTTCGGTAACGAAGATCTTACAATTATAGGTTTAGAACTGAAACAGTCAACCCTATGGATAGCCTCGGCATATCTACCATACAAAGACCAAAACCCCCCATCGGAGGAACTGAGGAAAGCAGTACTAACGGCGGAACACAACAAGACCACCCTCATTGTCGGAATGGATGCAAACGCACACCACACGCTGTGGGGAGGTAAAACGATCAACAAACGAGGTGAATTACTCTTTGATTATATTCTAAATAGAAACTTAGTAATGCGTAACCAGGGAGATACGCCCACCTTTATTAACTCGATCACTGAGCAGGTCATAGACCTGACAATTTCCAATGCCGAAAACGACTTGATATCAAACTGGCGGGTTGAAGATGTTCACTCCTTCTCCGACCACCAATACATTTCCTTTGAAATATCTGCTCAAATAACGAAGCCGATAAAAACCTTCAACAAGAGACGGATGAAATGGGACGTCTACAGGGAACACCTTGCAAGACTCCTACCGAATACAACTGACCTCACCATTGACAACCCACAAAAGTTGGACAGCATGGTAGGAAAAGTTACAAAAGCCCTGGCCTTAAGCACCAGGAAATCCTGCCCAAGACGGAAAGATGGGAAAAGCAGAAGCCTCCATGGTGGAACGATGAGATTTCCAGATCCCGTGCTTCCACCAGAAAATCCTTCAACAAGGCCAAGAGAACGGGCCAATGGAAGGAGTACAAGGAGAATTTAAGACTCTTCAAGAAACTACTGAAGAAGGCAAAAAGATCCTCATGGAGGAAATATACCAACGATGTCGAAAAAACCGCAGAGGTAAGTAGACTTAGGAAAGTATTATCCTCGACAGCCAGCGCCCCGGCATACATAATGAAAAATGAAGGTACCTGGACTGAATCCTCAAAGGAAACCTTGGAAATCCTAACGGATACCCATTTCCCTAGGGGAGGGTCCAACTCTATAACCGTCGAACCTACCGACTTCTGCGATAGAATACCGGTAATTGAAAAGAACATGATCAAGGACGCCATCAGCGACTTTGATCCTTACAAATCACCCGGTCCGGACGACATTATACCCGCCGAACTTCAACAGTCTATGGAAATACTACTGCCATGGCTGGAGGCTATTTTTAACGGCTGTGTGAAATTATCCTACCTACCAATACGATGGAGAACGGCTAAAGTGGTCTTCATCCCAAAGGCGGGAAAGCCATCACACACCAAAGCGAAGGACTTTAGACCTATAAGTCTTACTTCATTCCTTTTGAAAACCCTTGAGAGAATCATGGACGACATTATCAAAAATACAATTGGCCCGAATCTCCTTTCGAATGCTCAGCATGCCTACACAAAGGGGAAATCGACAGAAACCGCACTTCATGCACTATTGTATCCCATAGAGAAATCGCTAGATAAGAAAGAATTTTCTCTAGTCGCCTTTATGGACATAGAGGGAGCTTTCAACAACATCGAACCCCGTAAAGCTAACGGGAAAACCTAGGGATTTTAACCCAAGGTAACACTTTGGATTTACAATGCTATAGTGAAGCCAATATTACAATATGGCTCTATAGTTTAGTGGTACGCGCTCGACAAGAAGAGCAAATTTAGACAATTAGATCGTGTTCAACGATCCTCTTGTCTCCTGATAACCGGATGTATGAGATCGACCCCTCTAAGACTATCTACACGATACTCAATCTACTACCACCTGATCTGAGCTGCAAATGCTCCGCTCTTCAAATCAGCTATTCGACTAAACGAGATTGAACATTGGGATCCTTCCGTAGGACATTCAAGGATCCTGAACCATATCAACATCTCACTTGAAACTGACAACGTGCTCAATACACGGAAATCAAACATCCTCTACGAAATCAAAACGCCCACCAGAAAGGAGTGGGCAGAGAACGAGAACGCAATGTATGGACCAATAAACATCTTTACCGATGGGTCCAAACTGGATGACAAGGTCGGCTATGGTATCTACTCCGCGGATCTAGGCCTAAGTATAAGATCGAGAATTCCAGACTTCTGCAGCGTTTTCCAAGCGGAAATACTTGCTATTAAACGAGCCGCGGACGTGATCAACGTGAGGAAGATATCACAGGAGGATATTCTCCTGTTCACGGATGGTCTAGCGGCGGTAAACTCATTGAAGTCCTGTGACATCAAATCGAAAGTGGTCAGTGCCTGTCGGAAATCTCTTAACGAGATATCCAGGAACAACAGAGTTCTGCAGCGCCGAGCAACAATCCGGCATATGAAGAGCACTGCTCAGATGCTGAATCCATGGCATCTACCATGGTCAGCTTAGGAGGGCTTTTCCAGGAGGCCGATGAGAATGACCTACTGATGAGCGATGACGACGACGCCAACAACACCGTCATTGAGCAGTCTTCGGGTGGTACAGATAAACCTGCACCACTCTAAGAGTGCTTCAGCAGCACTTCAGGTACGTCTTTCCGAGCTCCAGGAGGACGTACTTCTCATCCAGGATTCCTGGATAAATCAAAACAGAGTCTGTGGATTGAACCACAGAAACTACAGACTCTATCAAGGTAAGGTAAATGCTAAAATACGAGCGTGCATCCTAGTACGGAAACAGCTTGACGCATTCCTGCTAAATACTTTCGGTAACGAAGATCTTACAATTATAGGTTTAGAACTGAAACAGTCAACCCTATGGATAGCCTCGGCATATCTACCATACAAAGACCAAAACCCCCCATCGGAGGAACTGAGGAAAGCAGTACTAACGGCGGAACACAACAAGACCACCCTCATTGTCGGAATGGATGCAAACGCACACCACACGCTGTGGGGAGGTAAAACGATCAACAAACGAGGTGAATTACTCTTTGATTATATTCTAAATAGAAACTTAGTAATGCGTAACCAGGGAGATACGCCCACCTTTATTAACTCGATCACTGAGCAGGTCATAGACCTGACAATTTCCAATGCCGAAAACGACTTGATATCAAACTGGCGGGTTGAAGATGTTCACTCCTTCTCCGACCACCAATACATTTCCTTTGAAATATCTGCTCAAATAACGAAGCCGATAAAAACCTTCAACAAGAGACGGATGAAATGGGACGTCTACAGGGAACACCTTGCAAGACTCCTACCGAATACAACTGACCTCACCATTGACAACCCACAAAAGTTGGACAGCATGGTAGGAAAAGTTACAAAAGCCCTGGCCTTAAGCACCAGGAAATCCTGCCCAAGACGGAAAGATGGGAAAAGCAGAAGCCTCCATGGTGGAACGATGAGATTTCCAGATCCCGTGCTTCCACCAGAAAATCCTTCAACAAGGCCAAGAGAACGGGCCAATGGAAGGAGTACAAGGAGAATTTAAGACTCTTCAAGAAACTACTGAAGAAGGCAAAAAGATCCTCATGGAGGAAATATACCAACGATGTCGAAAAAACCGCAGAGGTAAGTAGACTTAGGAAAGTATTATCCTCGACAGCCAGCGCCCCGGCATACATAATGAAAAATGAAGGTACCTGGACTGAATCCTCAAAGGAAACCTTGGAAATCCTAACGGATACCCATTTCCCTAGGGGAGGGTCCAACTCTATAACCGTCGAACCTACCGACTTCTGCGATAGAATACCGGTAATTGAAAAGAACATGATCAAGGACGCCATCAGCGACTTTGATCCTTACAAATCACCCGGTCCGGACGACATTATACCCGCCGAACTTCAACAGTCTATGGAAATACTACTGCCATGGCTGGAGGCTATTTTTAACGGCTGTGTGAAATTATCCTACCTACCAATACGATGGAGAACGGCTAAAGTGGTCTTCATCCCAAAGGCGGGAAAGCCATCACACACCAAAGCGAAGGACTTTAGACCTATAAGTCTTACTTCATTCCTTTTGAAAACCCTTGAGAGAATCATGGACGACATTATCAAAAATACAATTGGCCCGAATCTCCTTTCGAATGCTCAGCATGCCTACACAAAGGGGAAATCGACAGAAACCGCACTTCATGCACTATTGTATCCCATAGAGAAATCGCTAGATAAGAAAGAATTTTCTCTAGTCGCCTTTATGGACATAGAGGGAGCTTTCAACAACATCGAACCCCGTAAAGCTAACGGGAAAACCTAGGGATTTTAACCCAAGGTAACACTTTGGATTTACAATGCTATAGTGAAGCCAATATTACAATATGGCTCTATAGTTTAGTGGTACGCGCTCGACAAGAAGAGCAAATTTAGACAATTAGATCGTGTTCAACGATCCTCTTGTCTCCTGATAACCGGATGTATGAGATCGACCCCTCTAAGACTATCTACACGATACTCAATCTACTACCACCTGATCTGAGCTGCAAATGCTCCGCTCTTCAAATCAGCTATTCGACTAAACGAGATTGAACATTGGGATCCTTCCGTAGGACATTCAAGGATTCTGAACCATATCAACATCTCACTTGAAACTGACAACGTGCTCAATACACGAAAATCAAACATCCTCTACGAAATCAAAACGCCCACCAGAAAGGAGTGGGCAGAGAACGAGAACGCAATGTATGGACCAATAAACATCTTTACCGATGGGTCCAAACTGGATGACAAGGTCGGCTATGGTATCTACTCCGCAGATCTAGGCCTAAGTATAAGATCGAGAATTCCAGACTTCTGCAGCGTTTTCCAAGCGGAAATACTTGCTATTAAACGAGCCGCGGACGTGATCAACGTGAGGAAGATATCACAGGAGGATATTCTCCTGTTCACGGATGGTCTAGCGGCGGTAAACTCATTGAAGTCCTGTGACATCAAATCGAAAGTGGTCAGTGCCTGTCGGAAATCTCTTAACGAGATATCCAGGAACAACAGAGTTCTGGTTACGTGGATTCCCGGACACAGCGGAATCGAGGGCAACTGTAGAGCGGATGAAGAGGCCAGACAGGGCTCAGCCCTGCTGGAAAGCGACGTTGAACACGTAGCACTTCGCCCTATAACAACTTGTAAAAGAACCATTGGATATCTAACGTTTGGAATTGCAAACGACAGATGGAAGAATGAAGAAACCCGTAGAAAGGCCAAAAAGACTTGGCCAGAATACAATGCGAAACGTACATCGTACCTGGTAAGCCTAGAGAGGGACCAGATAAGAAAAATTATTACATTCCTGACGGGACATGGCAGACATACGAGCAGAATGGGATTCGCAACGAAAAGCGAATGCAACTACTGCGGCAGCAGTGAACCATCCACCGACCACATTATATGTGATTGCCCAGCGCTATACAGAAGGAGACTGGAAACCCTGGGGAAACCCTTCCTAAATGGTGTAGAGGAACTTGCATCGTTGGATATCGGAAGGATCAATAACTTTTGTAAAATTATCAACTGGACGGATTGGATCGAAACTCCGAAATTCCCAATGGGTCCATAAGGACCTAAGTGTTCTCCTTGAAGATGGAGATGCCCGCACACCAACCAACCAACCATAAAAATATAAAAATATAAAAATATAAAAATATAAAAATATAAAAATATAAAAATATAAAAATATAAAAATATAAAAATATAAAAATATAAAAATATAAACATATAAAAATATAAAAATATAAAAATATAAAAATATAAAAATATAAAAATATAAAAATATAAAAGTATAAAAATAAAGAAATATAAAAGTATAAAAATAAAAAAAAATAAAAGTATAAAAATATAAAAAAAAATAAAAATGTAAAAATATAAAAATATTAAGATATAAAAATATATAAATATAAAAGTATAAAAATAAAAAAAAAAATTAAAAGTATAAAAATATAAAGATAAAAAAATATAAAAATATAAAAACATACAAATATAAAAATAAAAAAATAAAAAAATATAAAAATAAAAAAATATAAAAATATAAAAATTTAAAAATATAAAACTATAAAAATATACTACTTATTGATCTCGTATCATATCTTGAATATTGTAGAAAAAGTGCAGAAGATCAATCGCTCTGATTTCTTCATACGTTAAAAAAAACACTGACCGGACCAGGATTTAGGGCCGAATAAAGTCTGTGAGAGCGGATAGCCCATCTGGATTTTGTGTAAAGTTCGATTTGGTGTTCGGATCCGAAAGCTTAAATTTTTTTCCCTATTGTTGTCAGCCCATTAGGTTTAGGAACAATTTCCACTAAATTCCTTGAAATATCCCAAATCCCTTCATGCACCCCTTGCTACACCCTATGTCGTAATAGTTGTTCTCAGCTCAGTGATTATTTGCAAAAAGACAAAAAACCAAAAAAAGAAAAAAAAACATACTACATAATAGTACACAATACATACTTATGTCTATTTATACATACACATACATACATTGTAAGTGTGCAGGCAACTACGTAATATGGCAACATGTTATGTAAAATACTCGTAACCTTGATGCTCATGAATGGCCAAAGGATAAACAGAACATCATCATCAACATCAACAACAACAGCCATACAAAAGGAAGGATTTCAATTCAGGTTTTTATACAGCCTCAGCAAGCCGTTCAGGGGAAGGAAGGCAGGAGGCGTGGGCGTAGGCGTGAGTTTCACAGTCAAGCCGTTAAACGACGAGTTGACACATAAAAATGCAATAAATTCAAATTATAATTAAATTCGTATTTAAGAAGCAACGACTGCAGGTGACCTACACTGTCTGTGGATTAAAAGACCCACACCGCCCGCTGTGAGGACAGCACAACCTGGACCCTGGACCATTCCATACTCCCTCTACCGCTAACCCTCTGGGAAATGTGTGCAGGCGCACACAAATCTCATTATGAAACAACGTATAATTATGAAAAATGTTCATTAATTTTAAGCATTTAAATAAATATGAATTTAAAAACAAAATGTTTTCTCTTAAATACGACGTGCAAATGTTACACAGCGGCATATAACCTCTATGGCCTGGTAGGTGAGAAAATAATGTTTTGCATAAATAAATGTGTTGTTGTGTCTGTTGTGTTTAAATTTGCGACTATTTTTGTAATTTGTTTATGCCATGTAAATAATTATCTTAAGAGAATGTTAATAAAGTTTTCGTTTTTATTCTTTTATTGTGAGTTAACTTGGAATTTTAATGTAAATGTTGAAAAAGAATGTGGGGTAAAGGGATACGTTACAAGTTGCGTGTGACCTAAAGTCACGAAACCGGTAAATTATCCACTTTCGTGTGCGTAAACATTATTACACTGAGATAATGTAAATGTATAGCAGCTAGGGAACCGGAAGATGTTACCATTATAAATAGAAGTTGGTGAAGGCTTAAGTAAGATGGGTTGGTGGTGTTTTTTTGAAATTCTCACCTATCACCTCCTGGCGCTATGAGGCGTATGAGTGATATAAAATTGCGTAAAATTATCTATAAAGAAATTTTATGTACGTCCAACAGAAATTAATGGTTTAGAAGACAATTCGAGTAACTCCATTAATTTGATTTTTTTTTAATTTTAATTGTAAATCAGTGATAGATTCCATTTGTCATTGAGTTTTCCACACTTGACATATATTTTGATCTACTTACTTGTCAGTTATAAATTAGTGTTACCATTAAGTACAGGGAAAACCAGATTAAAATCTTACCTAAAAAAGAAGAAAAAAAGATTTATCAAATTAATCTTAAACGATTTAAAATAAGTTTTTAATGCATTATTTCCATAAACATAAAAATAGTGAGAGATTTTATAAAGTCAAATATTAAATCAGTCAAAAAATTTTTAATATATGAAAAATGATGTTGCTTATAGTGCAAAATCTTAGCACTTTACTAAAACAGATAATAGTAATCTTATAACCATCGACTGATACCTAAAAAGCAGTGGTAGGCATAACCGAACGCACGCACACAACAATATGGTGAGTTCGTGTGCTGTCGCACAAGAACCAACAGCGGTGCCGATCTGTACACAGTGAATATAATACGCTCTCCCAACAACCGTGCTCTCATACTCTCCTTACAATCGTTGAACATTGTTTCTTTGTCTTTCATTGTTTCTGTCTATACTTGTGTCTGATTTTGTGTTCAATGAGAAACAAGCGTGTGTTATGTTGTTTTCATAACACTCAAGCATATGTCCTTATTCTTTATCTGACTACCTGCCCGTGAGGGCTAAACATTTACGGTGGGTTCAACCCCATTGGAATATACTACAATGCCGCTATTAAGGATCTATTCTTTTCACTGGAGAGAATATTAAAATTTTTGGTATCTCTTTTGTCAGGATACCATATTGACCAACACTGTCAAGTTCGAAGTTTGTACCCGGCCGATTTGGCCCCCACTCATATTATTTGCTACTTAAAGTACATGTACTTGTTGTTTTGCCATATTATGTTTTAACCCATCCAACACGCCACAAGTGACGCACACGCCGCCTTCTAGCTAGGAACCGAGATTTCCCATCCGGCGGTCAACTTCTGGTATCTTTGAACTTTGAACAACCAATTACACAGTCCTTCCACTCCAACCATCTTTAGGCTCATTGGTCGGAACTCTTAAAAACTAACTACCATCTTTAGACTCATTGGTCGGAACTCTTAAAAATTAACTACTTTTTGCCACCGCAGGGCCAGAAAGAGGTCCACTGAGGGTTCTCTAAGATCCTTGGAGGCGAAAAAAGACCTCCCGGAGGAGACCCCCTTGCCGGGACTCAAGCAGATACAGAGTACACATGGATTACACGAGTTTCGCCGTGCAGGCCATACCCGCGGTGTGTTAAATACACTGGGCATATTACATTGCGATTGCCAGCGCCCCCCCTATGATGGCCCAAGCTTTAACCATATAGAAATAGGACTCTACAATTACCCCCCTTTGGCCAAGGTGAGGCCTATCTTAACACCTCCGCTACTCAATGGTCTGTAGCAGCCGATTGCAATGCAATTCCACACCGAGCCCGAAGACTCTACCAGCGAACTCAATTTTAACCACAGCCCACGTGATCCTCTCACATAGGGCCGTACAACTAACGATCAGGCGGGAGACTATGTCTCGGGGCTCCTGATCTCGACGCTACCGGTCACACTCACCGGTAAGAATTTCGTACAGAAGCTACTACCAATTTACGATTTAAAGAACCATACTTCACAGGATTGGGCGCCTTTCATTTAATATCACCAAAAAGCAAGGGCATGTCTGCGATGTGCGAAAGCCTGTTTAGCAAACAAATTTGCACCATACTGGTGCCCCATAATTGCCACATGCCACGAATAAGCCACCATAAATAGTAAGTACAGCACGCATGCTCGGATTTGCGAATTTGCCCTACCAAACCAGTCAGCTTGGTTTCGACCCTATCCAAATGTTGAAGGCCGTTAACACTTTTGCTCACCGTCACGCCCTAATACTTTACCGAAGTAGAATACTTGAGCGAGACAACTTGCCTTTCGGAAACATCATCTCGGTCTTGTCCATCCTACTCTCCTGCTTCATTAGAAGACGCTACTATAAAATCTCCTAGCCAGATCCACCATAGCAAAGCGTGACTGGGCTTCGACCATGATGAGCAAGTCATCAGCATACGCACTTACCTTGCACTCTGTACCTTACTGCCGAAATAGTGGGTCCAGCATGAGATTTCATATAAATGGACCACATGTTGAACACTGCGGACAGCCACGCACCACATCTAGACACACAGTGTCATTTACACCCACAACACATGTTCGCCTGCCAGAAAAGTAACTCATCAGAGTTAAATTTCCTGACAGCCAAGTCCTCTTAATCTTTCAAACACACTAGGCCAACTTAGTCAAACGCACCTTTAAAGTCAACAAAAACTCCTAACATATACTTACTGGTTGAGTCAGAGACACAAACTTTCATATACATCCACGCATCCTCAACACTTCGACCTCGTTTGAAGTCAAACTGCCAGGGACACATGGTATCACTCACTATCTCCTCAAAACGACTCACCATAATCCTCTCCAGTACTTTTGCAAGCACTGGGAGGAGACTGTTGCCACTATAAGACCGAGGATTGCTCCTGACCCTATCTGGGAACTTGAGGAGAACAATCACTCTAGCCATTTTTTAGTAATTTGGAAAATAATATTCATTCACATAGTGAGCTAGAAGACACTCTATGCCAAGAAGTAAGAACGGTATCACCGACCGTAATTCCGGAGAAGTTCACATTCCTGACTCTTCCCCTACAAATGCGGTAAAAATGACCCCAAGGATTATCCTTATGCCGCTGTACAAAAACACGCCATCAGTACTCTTTAGCACACTCAATCAAATTTTTATACTCTCGAAAACAATGCCTGAAGGCTTTCTCTAAGCTGACATAATTCATGCACTTCGGGAAGTTAGGCGTCTCTGGAAGCGATTCCACCACCTAAGCCTGTAGTGATGTGCCTAATGGCTCCTCTCAAAAAGGCTATCCTTCACACCAAGCACAGGTTCATTCACACATTCAACTACTCATCTAAGGTCATTCTACGAAAAACCTCAAGGGGTACGTCGGCAATAGAGGCTGCAATGCTGTCTCGGTATACGTCCCAAGGGTACGCCAGCGCATCACATCTACGATACTGCCACGAACAACTAAGGTGTGAGTAAGGACAATATCAATGTTATTATCAACTTTCGAGTACGTGTGAATTGCCGATCGTGTCTGGGGAAAAAAATTATTGCCTGCGTCATAAAAAATTTAATGTATATTCGAAAGAATAGAATACGATGCTATATTAAACACACTTACGTAAACTGATGTTCAACTAGTTAGGGTGCACTGCATAGTTTTTTGTTTGTTTTATGTTCATGTCCTTCTTCTTTCATGTATGAGCAGGCCTTCCGGAAGGCCTTCTTATAGGAAGCGGCGATGGAAGGCTTTGCATCCCAATCTACCGGAATATATAAAAGGAAAGGAGGGAAGGAGCTCCAGGAAGGTATATTGAATCCAAAAGAATCTCTTCTGACTAATGAATTCTGCCGCTGGGAAGCGTTAGTGTCAGTAAAAACATTGCTCTATCTCAACAGTAGTGCTCTCCTTACAATCGTTGCATAATGTTTCTTTGTATGCACTTGTATCTGTTTAAAAGTTGAATGCGGTACAAGCTTGCGTGGCGTTGTTTTTATAACACTCAATCAGAGACAGTCTGTTTCAAACAAAACTTTCGAGTACATTACCGATCTTGTCTGTGGAAAAGAAATGATTATGGCCGGCCTCGCGAGCCTATGTACTGCCTATTACTGTTTAAGGTGTTATAATTCATGAGATTTTTCATTTATATTCCAAAGTATAGTATACGATGCTAGACAAAACACACATATGCCTACTAATGTTTTTATCGTGTCAACGATATGAAAACTTTTTAAAAAAGTTTGTGAATTTTTATTGTACCCCTTCTTCTACATATAGTTGTTTATTAATAAAATTCACGGTTTAGCGCGCGGATTTGTCTCTCTTCGTACTTTTTCTTCATTGCTTACCTAAAGTTTGCTGATCCTCTCCAAGAAGTTGACATTTTGAAGAAAATTTCAGTGTTTACGTATTATATCTTGATTTATAAAATAAAAGTTCACTTTTAAAGTAAAGACCTGCCTTATTGTCTAGATAAAACTTTGTGTGATCTCCCGCCTAGGTTCAAACTACTTTTATTCAGTTTTTATGGATGTTAATTATCTTAGCCTTGAAATCTGACACCTGAAAATTTATTAGTATTTACAAGATAAAAAGCTGTCTAGAAACTTTGAGGAAGTTTGTTTATTCGCTGATGCTTTCGCTTGGTCTTGGCTCTCAGTGTCAGGAGTAAGTCACGTCTGTAGAGACGTGACACGCACGTTTACAAAGAATTATCATAGTTGTTGTCGTATTTATCTCGCTCGATGGTCTTGTATTTTGTTTTGGTTAAAAAGTGATAATGATTTACGTAAATTACGCGAGACGATCGTGAAAGCTATGTTGTCTCTGATCTCTCTGTTTGTTCTCTGTCTCAGTTGACATGAAATGTAAATATGTAATTATGAATAACAGCCAGGGGACCAACTTCAACAGAGAGTGAGTCTCTACTGACTAGTTATTTAATGAATGAAATCATTTGATTATAATTAAGTTATTTGCTGATTAATGCTAATTAAATAAAGTATGTGATAATTATAAGTAAATAAATTGTTCAAGAGGTGTTACATGTATTGCGTACTGCGAGAGTTTGTCAGGGGGTTGATGTCATAGGTAATTTTATTAGAAATTCTAGTTGACATTTTGAAGCTTAGCGTGCACCGCTTCCCCTCGTTTACTATTTCTTGCTGTGCTGACTTTTACACAATGTTATTATTTAACACAATCAATTGTAATTATTATTGCAACATTGTTGAGCGTAAATAATCAATTATTTATTTCACTCTCTACCATCATCATCTATAGTGTTAATACTTTCTATTACTATCCAACAACAACAACGACAATTACACAAAAGCTGAACATGGGGGGCACATGTCAGACAGACACAAATGACAACGTTCGTTCGTTCATCGCGTTATTGAACTTAAAAACAATTAAGTGTAAAACTATAATTGGATTTATGGGTAAATTTACGGCTCAAATTTCTTTCAACAGTTTCCTTTTGTACAAAATTGTCAAGAAGCTGCCTGATAATTGTTCTTCCAACAACAACAACAACAGCAAATGTTTGTATAAATTCCAGCAATGAAAACTTTAAAACATTATATCAAAGGAATCCAAAACAACAGAAACAACATCAACAACTTTTGCTCATATTACGAAATTACGAAAAAATTGCACACATTCCATTGTTTTGTTATGTAACAACAAATAAATGTAGTATAATATTTATATTTTGTGTTATTTATATGTGCAAATTTTCACAGATGTGATGAAAAAGCAAACACAAAATTGCTAAATTCCAAGTTTTTGCTTGCCGTTGACGGAAGGATGTTTGCGGTAAAATGTTGCAATTTATTTGCTTCCATACGATGTCAGGGGAAAATATTTATTTAAACGATTAAATTTTTGTGCGCAATTTCGAATATTTAGCTACAGGGCATCAGTAAAGAGTGACAGGTTAATATGAGTGAGGATAAGTGCAAATTTTTTTGACTACTTGTTTATGGTATTTCGAAAGCGTCCTTAAGTTGGTGCCATTTTATTTGTTAACTATTTTATTTTATGAAAAATTTTATTCAAGTAAAATTTATAAATAAAATAAATTTTATAAAAAGTTAATATTTTAAAAGAATTGTTTACTGTAATATTTTAAGAATTTTGTGTGATTTTAAAAAGTATGTTAGGCCCAAATTTCAAATAACGGTAAAAATATACTTTATATAAAACAAAACAATTTTTTTTTCTAAGTACATTCATAAAGCAGCAAAAATTTGGGTTGTGAGTGCCTTCTTGCAGGTCTGCAATAATAGTCAGAAGCTCTACGATACAATGCAACCTTCATTTCAATATAGGGTACCCAATGGGGCTTTCCATGCCATCTTGTAGGCCTGCAAATGCAGCCAGAAGCCCTACCCTACAAATACAACTGTCAATTCATATTAACATAGGGAGCCATAGGCAGGCAAGGACTGCACATTTTCTTCCCCATTGAAAGCTTTTCAATAGATATGCCTAGAAAGTCCTGTTTGGATCCCAAAAAGCAAAGGCCTTCTATGAGGCATTGCTACTACAGACCAGCTTGCAGGTCTGCAAAAGAGAGTTTACAATAAAAAACATGCGAATTATTTCCACATCAAATGATTTTGTACTTTCTAATAATCTTTAATACAATATTTTTGTTTCAATTTGTAATAACTTTTTTTTTAACTCCTACAGCACGAATCGATATCGCGACCTCGGAGCATGATAGGTGAGCATGATATCTATTTGGCTATCACATGATAGTTGTTGTACGATAAATACACCTTTCCTTAAGAGGCCTGTAAAAAGGTCGTATCGGAGAAGTGAGGATATCGCAGCAAAGCCTGCATGCCCTTTGTACACATCTATAAAAATGTTGTGAGGTACACAGTAGAGTTCCTCAAAGGCCAGTTTTAAGAAGGGAAAGAAGCATGCCTGCCTTATCCTTTCTTATCCTAGTAAGATATAGAGAGGATTAGAGAAAGACTAACTATAGCCTGTATATATGCCTGATTAATGAAGGCATACTTGAATGTCAACAAACTGCCTTCGTAGGCATGTTTTCAGGCCTATTTTTACAATGCCTCGGCTTTTCCGCTGCTGGGATGTTATCAACTTTGCTATCGCACGGAATAGTTGTTGTACAGCACTCACCTTACCTTCCCATAAGAGGCCTGTTAATAGGCCTAGTTAAAGAAGTGACGAGTGTACGGCTCTGAGCGTCAATTCTGCCTTCTGCGAATAGGACTGTCAATAGGGCTTTTAACGCAGCAAAGCTTCCATGCCCAGAAGTACACAGAAGAGCTGCTCACAGGCCAGTTTTAGGAAGTGAAAGGAGCTGTCTGCCAAATCTTTTCTCTCCTGATAAGAGGCCTCATTGCAGGTCTCATCTTAGAAGCGAAATGTGCATGTGTATGGAATTTTTCGTTAGCGCTGAAATTAGCAAAGCCTTCTGCAAACAGGCATGCACCAAGGCCTTCTGAGACATTCAAACGTCATGTGTTAAAGGCATTGTTATCAGATGTCTGAAATATCCCTTTCTGAAATATCCCGAGCACATGTACACTCCATTCTTGAAAGACCTCTGCTGAAGACCTTCTTCGATAATTGGTTATTTCACTATTCCGTGTGTATATACAATCCGTCTCCCTTCTCATAGAAGGCATGAAAAGAAAAGGCAACGAGAAAGTCTCAGTCATACAATTCGAATGCATCTTCATAGGCTAGATGGTAGCAAGGCTGACTAACAATCGCGAGGTAGTGAGTTTAAACTCCAGCTAAGTTTACTGTCGTTGGAAAAAAGAGTGTAAGTCTACACAGAAATATATAGAAGTGAGAAATATCTAAATATAAAGTAAACAATTTTAGGGTGAGTATCTGCATATTTTTTATTTTTTTTTTTTTAATTCTTTGTTTGTTTATGTGTATGCAGGCCTTCCATCTGGCTTGTTTATAGGAAGCGACGATGGAAGGCCTCGCCTTGCACTATGTTAATTGGAAAGGAAGAGGAAACGCAGAGCGCAGGCCTACTGGCTGCTTTTGAAGGCGTTCTATAAGGCCTTCTAGGTCCTTCCTTTCGCCGCTGGGTAACTATGATCTGTATACATGCCTTGTAAAAGAAGGAGTACTTGAATGTCAACAAACTACCTTTGAAGGCCTTTATTGCAATACCTCGGCTTGTCCCCTGATGGATATTGAATCGCAAATTGCATGTTAGGTATGACAAGAAATTCTCCGCAGTCCCCAAGAAAATTATAACATCGATTACCTGTTCACCGGGAAATATTACTGAACATCCGTTCAGTGGAAGCAACTGTGATTTATAATGTTGAGTAACCTAAACGGCATCCTACTGCTGATATGTCGTTTGGTGTAGGTTACAAAACTTACTAACGTTCAACTCAAACGCTCTCTTAGTAGTGTTGTCAGCCCCACGAAACTTAGATCGCGAGCGTTCAGCCCCTACCGTCCAGAGCCCTGTTAACAACATCTTAGGTTCGTGCGGTTTAACAATTGTTGTTAACTAACAGAGGTTGTAAGCATGGATTTGTGCATAGATGTATGTATCGATGTTCGCATGCAACAAAAGTAAAAAGTGTAAACCGTGAATGAAAATCTCCACTAATTTGTAATTTGATTGTTATTAATGGGCAATGTACCAAATTATGTTTATAAAAGGTACAATGTGATTATATTGCGAAACAGGTACATAAAAATTTAAAATAAAACATTCCAGATTACGTGGTACGTTTAGTGTTTCCCTACTGAACATTGTACATTCAGTTGCAACATTATGTGCACTACAATAATATTCTATTAACCTTTGTACCACAAAAATGGGGAGTATGTATGAGAGGTGTACGTTACCTTTAGCCTTTCACAACATCAATTTTTTTTACAAAATTTTTTTACTGAAATATCAAATACTGAGCTTAAATTGTTTATATAAGCTGAAAATATTGTTATGCATTTTCCGTTATGCGATGTTATGCGATGTGTGTGCACCAACTACCGACGGATCAGCCTTTCACTCACAGTCTACAAGGGCCCAACAAAAAAAAAAAAAAAAGCCATTCTCTTTGACTGGGTCTCCAAATCTCAGAATAGTAGGTCAATGTACAAATACGCTAAAATAATTTACGCGTTGTTGTGAATTAACACGCTTTCTATTTTTAGATTCACAACTTACGGCACCTACTTGATTATCGACGACATGGGGGACCGGTAATGAAATAAAAATGTAGATGATTGGAGCCAGGAATCGAACCATGGATCTCCCGCATAGAATTCACGTGTTTTAACCAATATGCCAAGCCCAGTCCCAGACAAAGAGAATGCTTTAGTTGTTTTTCCATATCGGCGATCCGACCCATATTTTTCACTAAAGGCTACTGTAGGAACCTGATAGGACTTTATGAGTGGCTTTGAACCTGATAAATGTATGAACGACCAGATAGAGAAAGACCTAACAAAAGCAGATCGACACATACTATTAGATGCAATATATGACTTTTTGTATCCCTGTTAAACGAATGTGACTTTGCCGGATGACACTGACTGACATGAAGTCTGCAGTGAAAATCGTCGCCTGGCTTCAGACAGGGCGATAGTCCGTCATGCGATCTCTTTAATATCCTAATGGAGAGGATTATGTTGACAGCAGCAGTAAACACGACTGATGAAAGTCACATGCAACTTTCTTACGTCAATGTTATCATTGGCCAAAGATTGCGGGATGTCACTGCGGCCTTCTCTAATAATGAGATGCAGTGGCCTGAAATCGGTCTGGTGACAAATGAGGACAAAACCAAGCTGTATGATGCAAAGAACCAAGGGTCTACTCTATGGGACGCTAGGTGAACGGTGACAACAATATATAACTATGAAGTCATATAGATTCCTGTCTTGGTTTCGCTGCAAATAAAAATCAACAATGTCAGCCTCAAAAAAAATGAGTCGAGTAATGATCGCAACCAGCTAAGCAAGCGATTTAATGACAAAGCTCTTTCTCAACGAACAAAGATCCAACTTTACCAGACATTGATTCTCCCTGTGTTGATCTACAGCGCAGAATCCTGGGTCAAGACATAAGCTGATCACTCTGTTCTGGGTTTCATTGAGAGAAAAATACTCCGAAAAATATTTGTATCCATCATCGTTAACGTCGAGTACTGTCGACGAATTAACCATGAGCTATATGAGCTTTATAACAACATCGACGTAGTCAAGCGCGTTCAAATGCACCGAATGCACTGGTTTGGACAAGTTGTACGAATGGATAACAAGGCTCCAGCTTGAAAAGTCTTTAGTAAAAAACTAGCCGGGCGGCGCTGGAGGGGGCGTCAAAAACTTCGTTGGACGGGCTATGTTAACGACCGAACTAACTACGGACCACAAAAGACCGAAGCGCATGGAATTATTTTCGACATCCAGCAATAAATGGATGAACATCTTTTGCCGTCTCTCGACGAACGAAGGTCCAACTCTACCAGACACTAATCCTGCCTACCTGCCTTACTCTACAGCGCAGAATCGTGGGTAATGACGGAGGCGGATCAATCTATTCTGGGAGTTTTCGAGAGAAAAATACATCATAAAATATTTGGACCCATCATCGTTAACGGCGAGTACCATCGTCGAATGAATCATGAGCTGTATAAGCTGTACAACGACATCGACGTAGTCAAGCGCGTTCAAATAGACCGAATGCTCTGGGGTTTGACACGTTCTACGAATGGGCGAAAACGCTTCGTTTCAAAAAGGCTTCGGCAATAAACTCGCAGAAGGGGGCGGCCAAAACTTCTATAAACGGACCAGGTCAAGGACCGAACTATCTATGGACCACAAAAGACCGAAGCTCATGGAATTATTTTCTACATCAGGTAATTAATATTTAGAACATCTTTTGTTTCCGTCAAATAGGAAGAACAAAACAATTGTAAAGGTTTTGCACTTTCCAACAATTTGGACCAGCATAATATTCATTGGTATCTCAATACAGTCAATTTGTTTATGAAAGAGTTAAATTTCTAAACTTTGAAGTTCCGCGCGACATGTCACAGCTTAGCCACTGACAGTCATTTGACAAATGAAATATGAGAAATTTCACACTTATCAGAAAAATAAATCAATTCTATTGAACAATTGCTCTTGTCTATTTAATCATCTACAGCAGTGACAGTTAAATACACACAAGTTTCAGTTTCAATTTCAAAATCTCACATTTCTATGACGTCAACGACATTACACAAAAAAACAATACCTCAACGGTATTTCAACGATATCGTCATATTTGTTAAACGTCATTTATAATCAGCAATAGATTAACATTAGTTTTTTTATTGATTCTAAAAAAAACTATTTTTATTGAATACAAAAACAAAAAAAATCTCCAATTTATAAAGTGTGTTGAATATAATAAATTAATGAGTAAATGAAATAAAATATGAATTACAAACAAACTATATAAACTTTAAAGGTCAAAGTTCAAACTGTTAATGGATTTCCTTAGTAAGTACATTTAAGGCAAAATATAAATGCATTTATAGTATTTTTATTTTTAAACTTAAGTTAAAACAGACCATGCATGACTTAACCATCCACCGGAACTTTGGTTTGCCAGTCTACACCACTCTTATCTTCCCAACCTCCACGTTTGTATCTTTACCTCACTCTCGGTGTGAATAATAATTTTAATTAGCATTAACCATAACTATCATCACAATTAAATTTAACACCAAAAAAAGGCACACGAATAATTACCCTCTTTATCGTCTGCATGTAGTCATTGTATGACTCCACTGTTGGCCGGCCATGTGTAGTGGTACCGACAAACATCGTCTGGCGCGATATTTGGGTTAAAAGATTTTGTGTGTTTTGTTTTGTTACCCTTACCGGCCACCAGACAACGACGGTAGTGTCATGTATATAATTGTAAACAGTGACTAAATACCCGCGGCTGCGGTCTTTCAGTCCCACAACCAAAAAGAAATCACCAGAAGTTACGCTTTACACAAATGCCAAACTAGCAACCGGCACGACGACAAAGTCACTCATTCTCTTGCCAAGTTAGTGGAAGTAGTAGTAAGCGTTTTTTTAATTACAATTTGCCAAAATGACACTGAAGCAACAAAGCGAGAAAAAACTTAAACAAAGGTTCATGATTCACATGTGTTTGCAATTAAATTACTCACGGTAACTTAAATTATACTCGTATATAACCAAGTTTGGTTTGTCTTTGGGTTTTGTAGCCATCAGCACCCTACAGCAGGTGATGTGTGGGGAAGTAGTGTAGAAATACAGAGAAATCATGTTGCATCTTGTATTGCTAAAGTCGTTGCACAGATTCTTTGTATACGCAAGACTGTATTGCCATTCTAAGTCACAGTATTAACTGGTTAACAGATATGTCACATAGATCCATTTCCCCTTATTATGTATGTCGTAGTCACGTCGAATCTTTGTCGTTTTTCATATATGGCATCGCTGATGTCGTTTTTGAGCCTGAAATACGGCTGCCCTTGCTTCTATTATGTTCTTCTTGATTAGATTATGAAAAATTCTCAATACTAAACATTGATTTTATTCAAATTAGAAAAAAAACAATCGAATGTTGCCGAAAGTCGACTTCGACATACGTAATAAGGGAGATTATGTGACATAACCCATATTCAAATCGCTCTCCGAAGCCATAGTTTTCCTTTAGGGTGACTACTTGCACTGTAGTATTTAATTGGTTGGAACGGTGAAGATATATACGCAAAATGGAATATATATAAATCCGTGCGTGGAACAAGACTAAGTTTTCTTACAAACTAATTCTATGACGCATCTAGTATGTTCGACTTTTTGAATTCAGATAAAGACTAGGACGAACAAGAGTGCTGAGACCAATTACTTACTTACTGACTTAATTTCGCTTTACACCCCATCAATGAGGTATGGGATAGCTTCTCGCGTTGTTGTCAATTAACACGCTTTCTATTTTAGATTCACAACAAACGGCACCTTCTTGTTTATCGATGAATGCGAACGTCACTGTATGAGATGCTTTTACTAGATATACCGATTAACTCAACACTTATACTGCAAAGTTGCTGTCAACAACATCGAGGGTGCCGGCAATGAAAGAAAAACGTAGATAGGTAGTAGCGTATTCTAACCACTATGCCACGGCTGGTCCCAAGCCAAAGTACGCACGCGATTATGTAGTGCATCACAATGCTGCGTAGCACCGAGATAGCCAATGCCCTAATTCTGAGGTTCCCGACACACAGTGACAGCATATTGCGAATTCTATGAACACTGTCACAACGATCGTACTGGGTTATGAAAAACCATCCTCAGACAAGCCCCAATACGATTTTAACTATCGCGTAATGTCTTAGGAAAATTACAACTTGTGCTGTGACAATATAATGAGAAAAGGAGGGAGATGAAACGCCTTTATAGGCGAAAAAAAATTTCTATAAAAGTACAGAGAGAGCCAGGATATTGAAAATTACAGAGATAAAGGTAAAGACCGAAAGTTTTACCAAAAGGTAGAAAGCTAAGGTTTTACAACGGGGTACCCAATCTGTAAGAACGGAGACGGAAATCTGGAAATATGAAGGGAACACTTTCGTTCTCTGCTCGTTCCCGAAGGCAGCATAAGTGACGAAATCACGGCAATCATCGACGATGGTGCAGACTGTCCTTCATCGAGCCAACACGAGATCAGCACTGCAATTGCAAGGCTTAACAAAGCTGCACCAGATCATAAACACGATTTATCTCAAGGAGTGCATGCCTAATGATTGATACCTAAGCGTTCTATATCCTTTGCTTTAGATAGGCTATCCGTGTACACTACGATAAATCCTGAATAAGACCCTAGAAATGTAGAACTGTTTATCGAATCCAAAGTCCGACAGTCTACAGTCCGATCTGACAGAAATTATTACATCTTATGGCTGAGTTTGGTATCCCCTTGAACCTGATACAACTTTGTGAGTTGAAACTGACTGATACGAAGTCTTCAGTGAAAAAATGGCTCTGACACAAGCGGATCAATCTAGTCTGAGAATCTTCGAGAGACAAACACCTCAAAATATTTGGACCAATCTTCGTTAACTGCGAGTACCGTCGTCGAATAAGCTGTATAACAACATCGACGTAGTTTAGCGCGATCAAATAGACCAAATGCGATGGCTTGGGCATGTTGTACGAATGGATGAAAATGTTCCAGCTTCAAAGCCCTCCAAAACTGCATTAGATGGACCAGTTGAAAGAGCTGTTATCTAAGCTTGGTGTGACGAACCATACACGGAGCTCAAAAAAAAGAAGCGCTTGGACTTCTTTTGTAAGTGCGGCTACTTATGGATGAATTTCTGTTGCTACTGAAAAAAAAAGAAGAAATCGGACTTAAATCTGACAAATACGTATCAGGTAAATTCATGAACCTCTGATACGTCACAAAAAGATCGCTGATATTACTCGTTCTGTTAGGCTTGTATTATTCTATATATATCTCGAATGACACAACCGATAGAAACGTTGACACAGCTAAGGGGAAATCTAACGTTATGTACGACTTGTCGTACCGAGTTGTATTGTTAATACGATTGAATGGAGAAATCTGATCGAAATCGTAACTAAAGACGTATGAAGTGATTGACACGATATCTGACCTACGCAGTTTAGGGAAATCTGATGAACATCATGTCGTACCGACGTCTGAACGATTTCTGATTGTAATTCGAGGGAAATTTGACACGTCGTAACGTATTCGGACCGATATCTTACCAAATATATGAAGAATTTCGAATGTTCTTGCCAACGCGACGTACCGATTGCAGGCCGAAGTTTTTAGGTAAATATCTTCCGATATCGGATCATAAATCGCTACTAAGAACGTATGAAGTTGTTGACACGATATCTGACCTACTTAGCTGAGGGAAATCTGACATTATGCACGACATGTCTTGCCGACGACTGAACGATTTCGAGGAATAAACTGAAGTGAAATTTTTGTGGATGTTTTTGCTGACGCGTCGTACCGATTTCTACCCGAAGTTTTTAGGAAAATATCTTCCAAAATCTGATCGAAATCGTTACTACAAATGTATTAAGTGGTTGACACGATATCTGACCTAATTAGCTGAGGGAAATCTGACATTATGTACGACATGTCTTACCGACGACTGAACAATTTCGAGGAATATTCTAAAGTTAAATTTAACTCGTTGTAACGAATTTGGACCGATATCTACCAAATATCTGAAATAATTCGGATGTTTTTGCTGACGCGTCGTACCGATTTCTACCCGAAGTTTTTTGGAAAATAACTTCCGATACCGGTTCCGAAATCTGACCGAAATCGTTACCAAAAACGAATGAAGTGGTTTACACGATATCCGACCTATGCAGCTGAGGAAAATCTGATGAGCGACATATCGTACCGACGTCTGAACGATTTCTGAATGTAAATCGAGGAAAATTCTGAAGGAAATTTGACGCATCGTAACGAATTCGGAACGATAACTTCCCAAATATCTGAAGTAATTCGAAAATTCATGCCGACGCGTCGTACCGATTTCTGCCCTAAATCTGACCGAAATCCTAAGTATGAAGTGGTTGACACGATATCTGACCTACGCAAATGAGGGAAATCTGACATTATGTACGACATGTCTTACCGACGACTGAACGATTTCGAGGAATATTGTGAAGTGAAATTCAACTCGTTGTAACGAATTCGGACCAATATCTTACTAAATATCTAAAGTAATTCGGATGTTCTTGCTGACGCGTCGTACCGATTTCTACCCGAAGTTTTTAGGAAAATATCTTCAGAAATCTGATCGAAATCGTTACTACAAACGTATAAATTGGTTCACACGATATCTGACCTACGCAACTGAGGGAAATCTGTTGTACGACATGTCTGACGTACCGATGTGTGGAAGATTTCTGAATGTAAATCGTAGGAAAGTTCTGAAGGGAATGATTTTAGACCAATATATTACTAAATATCTGAAGTAATTCGGATGTTCTTGCCGAAGTGACGTACTGATTTCGGTTGACACGATATCTGATCTACGCAGCTAAGGGAAATTTGATGTACGATTTCTAAATGTAAATCGTGGAAAATTCTGAAAGAAAATTTCACGCATCGTTACGAATACGAAACGATACCTTACCAAATATCTGTTCTTGCCGACGCGTCGTTCCGATTTCTGTCCGAAGTTTTTAGGAAAATATCTTCCGATAGCGAATCCAAAATCTGACCGAAATCGTATCAAGTGGTTAATACGATATGTGACCTAAGCAGCTGAGGGAAATCTGATGTACGAATCGTCGTATCGATGTCTGAAAGATTTTTGAATGTAAATCCAGGTAAATTCAAAAGGGAAATTCGTTGTTTCTTTCTTCCTTCCTACTTCCTACGACACAGAGTTCCGAAATCGCTGCAAATTCGATCAGATATATCGTTGCAAAATAAATAAAACTTCCTTTCAAAGAGTAGTACACAATTTTTGTACGATATCGGTAAGAAGAGTTCAGACAATATATTGTCGGATATTAGCCAATGTCGGAGCTTTTGGTATGCTGGGTACCTTTAAATTACAGATTATTAAAAGTTACAGATTTCCTTATATTGGTTAGCTAATTGAATCCTGGTGAAAGAAAATACTTTAGAACAAAAAGACTGAGTAACAGAAATCAATGGGTGATACCGAAGATAAAGTCTTTGAAATTTGTTCTATATATAGATTACAATCAATTCGATTAAGAAGGTAGACTGATTTTCCATTGAGTTGCCTTATCTATGGCATGTAGGGTTCTTCTCTGTCTCATTTGCTCATTTCAGCCGCTATCTGCTATCTGTTTTTGAAATCTTTAATTGTTCTTTATTTCATTCAATTTTTTTTTGTCGTGTGTTTCGTTCAACAAACCAGTTCTTAGCGTATTATCTTTCTGGAAGTGTTTGGCCAACGTATCTTTGTTCATGGAAATTTACTTAATTATATCTACATAATAATATGCAGCCGAGTCATTTGTGATTTTATCCGACCTCCCCCCCCCCCCCCCATTGAGTTGAATAGAACTTGGCTGCTATAAAACTTAACACATAATGACAATTGAAGCATCATCGTCATCATCATTGTATAGTTTATTTATATTTTTGCATTGCTTAAAGAGAATATATTATAGAAGAGCTAAGGTTGTTAGTAGTAGGTAGTACCCACTATCTGTTGTTGACTAACTCTTATGACTAAATGTGAAAAGTTGGTATTTGCATTTTGTTAGATTTTGTTTTTTTTTTGTAATACGTTGTAAATTTATACCATTAGACTTTGTGTGTGTGTGTGTTTGTTTCGGGGTTTTTTTGTTTTGTTGAACTTTAACCTATAAATTTTTATTAAAAATGATTATCTTATTGAAATTTCATTAAAACTTTAGCAATTGTGGTTTTTTTTCTCGTACTTACTAACATTGGTTAATAGATATTGTTGTTGAATATTGCTAAAGTTTTCTCTTTAATTTATTTAAATTATAGGTTTTTTCATAGTGAATCAATATTTTATTACTCTGTGGTGTACACAATCAAGATATTTGCATATGGTGTAGATGCGAGGGAGGTTTTAAAAGTTAAGACTTGTTGATTCCGACATAAAAAATATGGATGAAATTTAAGTGAGTTAAAACGCCAAAGATAATGACAACTTGTTTACAACAGAAGTAAAATTTTTACAACCCAAATTTGTCTTAAATTACAGACAAACAAAAAATTTATTCTTTTCGCCAGATGAATTATATAGTTCCTTCCAAAAAAGTTAGCGTAAGAGCAATAACTGCATTCAGCATTGTTACCTTTAGTCAGTCTATCTCATCATGGGTTTTGCTCTTCGACGATTAAATGCCATCCCATCCATATATCTCCCACCCACCCCATTCCCACCCAAAACGCTTAATAACTCGCCCGTAAACAGTGAGTGTAAAATATGTATGTAATTTTTTCATTAACAGACAGCTGTGATAAATCCACAAAACACCGGCGCTGTGGCGCTTTGTTTGAAATCAACTCAAGTGGTGCAACAACATTGAGACGAAAAAAAAAAATCTGCAGTTTTTCCCCCACATATCTTGTTAATAAGACTAGTCAGCGTGTGAGTGTGCGAGAGGGTTTCAGTGTGTAATTGAAATATGGTGAAAAATATAAATAATACAAAGAAAAAAAACCTAGATGTTAATTACACGTCAGCGTTAATTGCATTAACATTTAACCGACAGTTATTCACACAGTTTTTAATAGACTAAGCCAAAGCAACAGTTGTTACTGCTGCTGTTGCTGCTTCAATTGTAGCCGCTTAGAGCAATCATATGTGGTATTTAAAAGGAATTTTTTATAGACAAAGTTGTAAGCTAATAAATAGATTTGAGATATTATTAAATGTATATATCATATAACTATTACTCAATTACCACAACTTAAAGATATGTAAGATAACACAGTACAATATTTTTCAGCTCATTGATCTTTCGTTACATGGGCGTATTGCTTACAACATGTATTTCCCTCCGTTACACAGTTCAACACATGATTTTGGGACCCAATTCTGAGAATTGCACGTGAAAGTAGCCCCAAAAATAGCAACTTCTGCATCATTCGTTTTGTTAAGTAAGCTGCATTATTAATATAATGATCGTACGATTTATTTTTTTGCTCAAGGCTATATCTATATCTGACTATATCTCGTCATTGGGGTTTAGCTTTTGCAAATAAAACTCAGGAAAACCTGAACTTATGTCCTTAAAACTAAAAAATTGGCTTTTTTGCGATATTTAAGGTAAATATTCGTAAGGCCATAACATTATTAATGCAGCCAACATGACAAAACGAATGATGCCGATGTCCTTATTTTTGGAGCTACTTTCACCTGCAACTCTCAGAATTTTGTCCCAAAATCATGTGTTGTACAGTGTTGGGTATAAGTTAGAAACTATACAATTTGTTGTACCAAAAAGCACTTTACTGTACAGAAAAGTACCTCTTTTGGATCAAAGAGTACTCTTGTTTTGCGAAATCGTACATTAATTGTACCAAAAAGGTTTCTATTAAACAAAAAATAATTTTAATTCACCGAAAAGTACTTTCATTGAACGAAAAATCAATTCCATTTTAGCATAACTACTTTTATTGGAAAAATATTTTGGTTTCCCGAAAAAAATATTTGTGGCACCAAGATTCACTTTCATTGTACCAAGATCACCTCTTTTGTACTAAAAATAAAGTACTTTTATTGTATCAACATTAAGGTGGATCCCCAATGTATGGGAGATCTGAAAAATGGTTAGTTTTGTGTGAGGTAAGGTTACGAAAAAATTTAAAAAAAATATGAGCTCGCTCTGTTGATAATTAGCGTGCCTCTCGAGTTTGAAGTTTGTAACAACAAACGTGGTTTTTTGTACCCAAAGTACTTACTTTTATTGTACCTGGGTAATGACACAAGCGGATCCATCTATTCTGGGATTCTTCGAGTAAAAAATACAACGCAAAAATTTTGACCCATCATCGTTAACGGCGAGTACCGTCGTCGAATGAATCATGAGCTGTATGAGCTGTACAACGACATCGACGTAGTCAAGCGCGTTCAAATAGACCGAATGCGCTAGCTTGGACGTGTTGTATGAACGGACGAGAACGCTCCGGCTCAAAAAGTTTTCGGCAATAAAATTAATAGGCGACGCATGAGGGGGCGACCAAAACTCAGATGGATGGACCAGGTGAAAGAGCTGTTAACTTAGGTTGGTGCGACGAACTATCTACGGAGCGCAAAAGAGCGAAGCGCTTGGAATGCTTTTCTACGAGCGGCTACTTGTAGATACATTTCTGTTGTTGCTGACATTAAAATAGAAAAAAAATTTTACCACAAAGCACTTTTACTGTACCAAAAAGTACTTTTGTTGTACACAAAACAGTTTTTGCTGTACCAAAAATTACTTTTGTTGTAACAAGAATTACATTTGTTGTGCGAAAAAGTACTTATGTGTAGAAAAAACTACTGTTGTTGTACGAAAAAGTACTTTTATTGTTTCAAAAAGTACTTTTACTAAAAACTATTTTTGCGGTACCAAATATTAGATTTGTTGTACCAAAAATTACTTTTGTTGTAGCAAAAAGTACGTATATTGTACCCAAAAGTACTTTTATTGTACCCGAAAGTATTTTTCAAAAATTACTTTTGACAATATCAATTACTTTTGTTGTAACAAAAATTACCTTTGTTGTACGAAAAAGTACTTTCGATGTTTCAAAAAGTACTTTTATTGTACCAACAAGAAAAATATTTTTATTGTACCTAAAAAGTTTTTTTATTTTACCAAATATTTCTTTTGTTGTACCAAAAAGGACTTTTATTTTACCACAAAGTACCTTTATTGTACCCAAAATTACTTTTAATGTACCCAAAAATATTTTTGCTGTACCAAAAATTACTCTTGTTGTACCAATTTTATTGTACCAAAAAGTACGTTTTCGTACAAAAAATTACTTTTTGTATAAAATAGAACATTTGTTGCCCCAACAATCATTGTTGTTGCACCAAAAAGTTCTTTTATTGTAACAAAGGGTACTTTTATTTCTCCAAAGGGTATTTTTTTTGTACAAAAAAGTACATTTGTTTCACCAAATTGTACTTTTATTGTACCAACAAGTGCTTTTCTTTCACCAAAAAGTACTTTTGGTTTTACTAAAAAATATTTTTATTGTATAACAGAGTACTTTTATTGTTACAAATAGTACTTTTGTACTCTCAATTATTTGCATTGTACCAAATAGTACTTTTATGGACCAAAAAGTTCTTTAATGGCACCAAAAACCCACAAATCGAAAATAAACACTACGCTAAAGATCAAAATTAAAAATGTGAAATTTTTGTTGCCATCGGTCTATTAGAAAAGCCGTCAGAGTGATTTTTGAAAATGGGGCGAACTTTCATCCTGGTTGTAATCCTAATTCTACGAACAACATATTTACCAAATCTCATCTTCATAACTCTGGTAGTTTATGAAATATAGCCATATATACAATAGTTGTATGGGCGGCGCCACACCTCTTTATCCCAATCACAACTAAGTACAGTCAAGAACTATCAACAGGGCATCAGTACCACTTTTTGATATTTTCATAACAATCGGTATATAAGAAAAGCTGTAAAGCCAATTTTTTAAAAGGAGGCGTGGCACCGCCCACTTTCACCCTGGCTGCAATTTATAGTCTACCAACAACATATATAACAAATGTCATCTTCATATCTTTGATAGTTTTTGAGATACATCCATTATAAGTTTTAAGTTGTATAGGCGGTGCCACGCCCCCTTATCCAATTACAACTAAGTATAGCCAGGGACTATCAACAGGTCATTAGTATCACTTTCATAACAATCGGTGTATTAGAAAAGCCTTGAGAGTGATTTTTAAAAAGAGGGCGTGACACCACCCACTTTGTCGTGGTTGTAGTTCATACTCTGCCAACATTACATTTACCAAATCTCATCTGCATACCTCTGATAGTTCATGAGATTTAGACATTTTAAGTTTCAAGTTGTATGGGCGGTGTCACGCCCCTTTGTCTCAATCACAACCAAGTATAGCCAGGGACTATCAATAGGTCATCAGTATCACATTGTGGCCATCAGTACCATAATAATTGGTCTATTAGAAAAGCCGTCAGAGTGATTTTTGTAAAGGAGGCGTGGCACCGTCCACTTCCATCCTGGCTGCAATTAATAGTGTACCAACAACATATATGACAAATCTCATCTTCATATCTCTGATAGGTCATGAGAATCAGCCATTATAAGTTTCAAGTTATATAGGCGGTGCCACGCCCCTTTATCTAATCACAACTAAGTATAGCCAAGACTATCAACAAGTCATCAGTCCCACATTGGGGTCATCAGTATAATAATGGGTCTATTAGAAAAGCCGGACATGGCACCGCCCACTTTTACCCTGTCTGCAATTCACAGCGTACCAACGACATCGAAACATATAACACATTCATACCTCTGATAGTTCACCACATATAGAAATATTACATTTCAAGTTGTATAGATGGTGCCACGCCCCTTTATCCCAATCACAACCAAGTATAGCCAAGGAATATTAACAGGTCATCAGTACCACTTTGTGAAATTTTCGTACGAATCAGTCTATTCGAGAAGCCATCTGAGCGATTTTGCAAACGGGGCGTAGCACCGCCCACTTTCATCCTGGCTGTAATTCGAACTGTAATAATATATATGATATGTCAAATCTCATATTTATACCTCTGATAGTTCATGAGATATAGTCTTTTGCATTACAAGTTGTATGGGCGGCGCCACGCCCTTTTATCCCGATCACAACCAAGTTCAGCCATCGGATACATCGGATACAAGTGGGTATGGCCTCGCCCATTGGGCCCTATTTTAAAAAACATAATATCTGGAATACTGTTTTATCAATCGCCTTTAAATTTTGTGTGGATGCATTTGGCAACAAAATTCGTGATCAAACAAAAAATGGGAGGGATCGGATCAGTGGGCGTGGTATAAAACTTGAAACTTTAAAAGGTTGTATCTCATAAACTATAAGAGCTATAAAGCTCATATTTGGTTTATATGTTGTTCGTACAATTCGAATTACAGTCAGGGTGGAAGTGGGCGTTGCCACGCCCCATTTTCAAAAATCACTCAGACGGCTTTTCGAATAGACCGATTATTATGGTACTTATGACCAGCTGATGGTCTCTGGCTTTACTTAGTTCTTATTGGATAAATGGGAGTGGCACCGCCCATACAACTTGAAACTCAAAAGGGCTATATCTCATGAACTATCAGAGGTATAAAGATGAGATTTGTTATACGCGTTGTTGGTACACTTTAAATTGCAGCCAGGTTTATCAATCGCCTTTAAATTTTGTGTGGATGCATTTGGCAACAAAATTCGTGATCAAACACAAAATGGGCGGGATCGGATCAGTGGGCGTGGTATAAAACTTGAAATTTTAAAAGGTTGTATCTCATAAACTATAAGAGCTATAAAGCTCATATTTGGTTTATATGTTGTTCGTACAATTCGAATTACAGCCACGGTAGAAGTGGGCGGTGCCACGCCCCCTTATCAAAAATCACTCAGACGGCTTTTCTAATAGACGGATTATTATGATACTGATGACCAGAAGGTAATACCGATGACCAGCTGATAGTCTCTGGCTTTACTTAGTTGTGATTGGATAAATGGGTGTGGCACCGCCCATACTTCTTGAAATTCAAAATGGCTATATCTCATGAATTATCAGAGGTATAAAGATGAGACTCGTTATATATGCTGCTGGTGCACTATTAATTACAGCCATTGTAGATGTGGGCGGTACCACGCCCCTTTTTCAAAAATCACTCTGTCGGCTTTTCGTATAGACCGATTGTAACGAAAATTTTATAAAGTGGTATCGATG
Source organism: Muscina levida (assembly GCA_964034835.1). Lineage (NCBI taxonomy): Eukaryota > Metazoa > Arthropoda > Insecta > Diptera > Muscidae > Muscina > Muscina levida. Next base: position 26,979,369 of record OZ035884.1, on the reverse strand, counting down.
TCCTGTTGATAGGCGTTAGCTAAACTTGGTTGTGATTGGATGGAGGGGTGCGGCACCGCCCATACAACTTGAGATGTAATTGGCTATATCTCATGAACTATTAGAGGTATAAAGATGATATTTGTTACATATGTTGTTGGTACACTATGAATTTCAGCCAGGATGGAAGTGTGCGGTGTTACGCCCCTTTTTCAAAAATCACTCTGCCGGCTTTTCTTATAGACCGAATGTAACGAAAATTTCACAAAGTTGAAGTTGAAATTTCGGTCCAGCCGTTTTCGAGCCTATACAGTACTAACAAATGCACAGTATCAAACAAACACAAATTCATTTTTAGATATAAAGATAGATATAGAAGATTAACTTCCCCCACCAATTTAAGAGAACATTTTAGGTTACAAAATAGTAGCACATTTTTTCACTCCTTTAAATCCTATGACAAGCCAATTTTAAATTTATATGTAATTTAACCAAATTCAAAGTCTGTTTTTACACTTATCTTCTCCTCTAAGATTACAAAATTAATTTTGTACCAATTATAATCCATAATGTGATTATATTTTTCTTTCCTCCCTCTCAATCTGTAAGAAATTATTACATTTAATCTCCTAAAGTAAAACTACACGTGCTCTTGTTGTAAATAGTTTACACACACTTACACACGTATTATCCTCCTAAAGGAAAGCAACAATAAAAACGTGGTGATATTACTTTATACCATTAGGTTATAAACACTCGACCTCCTCCGCCAACCTCAACAACAACAAGTGATATATTTGTGATGGTAGTAATATAAGTAATGACAGTAATAATAATTGTAGCACAAACAACAACGACAACAACAATGACAGCTACAAAACCCAAAAAATCATAAATTACAGAATGACATTTTACGATTTTTACAAATTCTACCACAAATTTTCTGCTGCGGTGTTTTTCCACTAGTTTTAAGCTTTTCAATAAAAACAAAAACTTATTTTTTCCATTACGTCGAAACGAGCGCTCATTCTTACGTTAAAGCCAAAATTTGGCCACGTTGTACTAGATATGTGAGTATATGTAGTTTACAGATATTACATATATGTAGATATACAATCTTCTATGTACATATATATACAGAGTTATAGTGAATATTCTCTATGTCATTTGTGTACGTGTGTAATTTGTCAAATAACAAACTGGCTGACATACAGACAAAAACATTACGTTTTTATGAAGTAAGTTTTTTTTTCAGGTCACAAATAAATAATTTATTGCAGTGCACAGTGTGGAGTTATTGCAATATATTGGGGAGAAAAATTTGACTACGATTCTAGACATCTAGTCTATATTAGTCCCTTTGTGTATGAAATACCGGTAGCAGTGCAGTAAAGAGTGAGCGAAAGTCGGCCGTTTTGAATAGAACAGCTGTGGCGTATGCGTGACCTATATTTGTATAATATTATTCTGAAAAAGTAAATGTCAGGAACTGTTTATTGGGATTAAAAGAAAAATGCCTTCATTCAAATCATTTTTAAATATTTTCTTTACAATTTAAAAAAAATGGTCATAATGAATCATCATAACTTTTTTTATAAGTAATCTATTGATGGCGTATGCGTGAACTATATTTGTATGATATTATTTTGACATAATAAATGTCAGGAACTGTTCTTTCGATTTAAAATAAAAATGCCTTCATTGACACCATTTTTAAATATTTTATTTCAAATTCAAAAACAAATTTCATAATGAATCACCATAACTTAAATCTTAAATTTTCGTTATAGAAAAAAAAAACAATGCAAAAATCACCTACTGTGCTCTATATAGCGCCTCATAGGAAAAGGGCAAACTAAATAAATTCAATAAAATATTAGACAACACTAAAAGGGTTTCCCAGCCAAAAGGGTAGGGGATCACCACCTCCCCCTCCCCCTCCCCCACCCTGTTAACCCCACTACTAGTTACGTGCTTCTGTCGTATTATCTGCATTTCTTTGAAAAATGTCATCGTCATGACAGACAGACAGACAGACATACATACATCCCTACATAAGTCGAATGTATATGTATATATACGTGAGTTAAGTCTTTTTTAATATTCAATTGTATCGACTGGAAAATTGCACACTCTTAACCTTGGATATGGAGTGGCATGAAAATTACTTAAATTATATAAGAAAACGTAAACAATTCAACAAAAAAACAATAAGGACACAACAACAGGAGTTCAATGGAGTGAGAAAATGTTTATTAAGAGAAAATGTTTATGAAAAAAAACTGGTAAAACAATTACAGTAAGCCTCTAGGATAGTAATAAGTAATGGAACTAAAATAATTATTGGTTTGTGTACAAACAATGTGTTGAAATGACTAAAGACATACATAATCAATCAAGATTGTTCGATAGAAGTGTCATATATGTAGTTTTTTAATCAGGACTATAGTTAGGCAGTAATTTTGTATATAAGGTTTATATTTTAGTTTCCAGAGTAGTCATTAACTAATGTTAAACCTTCAACGATGTGTATATATATTTACAAATCGTCATGTTCTATGCATCTTTCAGTTATTTATGATATTAGTTATATGAGGCATGTTTGTAATGGATAAACTGAAAAACAGCCAAATCGATTTTGATAATTATTTTGTCAAACTATCGTAAACTGTGTAAGAAACAGAATAGGGTGTTTTAATTAGTTGTAATGTGCAGAGTTTTTGTGGCACAGATAATGTATTTGAAATATTTTGCCATTATCATAAGAAAGAAGTAAACTCTTTTATAGGTCAGAAAAAGTATCATATAGAAGCAAATCGATGGCATAATATTTGATACACATACATATAAATGTATTTTCAATCTATATCTATGTTATTTATGAAATTGGTTATGTGAGGCATGTTTGTAACGGATAAACTCAAAAACAGCCGAATAGATTTTGATAGTTATTTGATCAAACCATAGTAAACTGTACAAGAAACAGATTAGGGTATGTACTTTAGTTATAACGTCCAGAGTCTTTGTGCTAAACAGAATTAGTTTGAAATATTTGCCACAAACATCAAAAATAAATATTACAACTCTTTAAGTGAGTAAAAGTATCAAAAAGTTGTAACATGAAGGTATCAGATGTGATACACATTCATAATGTTTTTTTTTTTTTCAATTAATATCTATATTATTTACGAAATTCGTTATATAGGGCATATATGTAACGGGTAAACTCAAAGACAGCTAAGTCAAATTTGAAAATTGTTTCGATAAACCATCCTAAACTGTCTAAGAAAAAGAATAGGATACTTTAGTTTAATTGTCCAGAATCTTAATGTTGAAAATAATGAGCTTGAAATATTTTGCTATTATCAACATGGCATGTATGTAACGGGTAAACTCAAAGACAACTAAAGCGATATTGAAAATCTCTTTGTTATACCCTCCTAGTCTGTCTCAGAATGAGAATAGGGTACTACACACATTTATATTGACTTATCTTCAATCTTTTTCTATATTATTTACGAAATTCGTTATATAAGGCATGTTTGTAACGGATAAACGTAAAAACTGCTGAACCTTCATTGACATTTATTTTGTTAAACCACCCCAAACTGTGTAAGAAATAGAATAGGATACTTTAATTTAAAGTTCCAGAATCGAAATGTTACAAAGAATAAGTTTGAAATATTTTCCATTACCAACAAAATGGAATTTATCTTAAAATCTTCTATAGAAGAGTTATAGTATCATATAGGTGCAAATCGATGGTACTAGAATTGATAGACATTCATAGTGTCTTATCTTCAATGTTTTTCTATATATATTACAAAATTGGTTAAATGGGCCATGTTTGTAATGGATAAACTCAAAGACAGCTAAACCAAATTTGAAAAATATTTCGTTAAACCATCCAAATGTGTCTAAGATAGAAAATAGGGTACTTTAATTTTATTGTCCAGAATCTTTCTGCCAAAGATAACGGGTTTGGAATTTGTTCCACTGTCAACAATAGATGTGTAATTTGAGATGTAGTAAAAGTATCATATAGAAACAATCTGACGGTTTTAGAATTGATAAAAGTTCATAGTAACGTATATCTAATCTATGTCTATAGTATATACGAAATCGGCTATATTAGGCATGTATGTAACGGGTAAACTCAAAGACAACTAAAACGATATTGAAAATCATTTTGTTATATCATCCTAGTCTGCCTCAGAAAGAGAATAGGGTACTACACACTTTCGTATTGACTTATCTTCAATATTTTTCTATATTATTTACGAAATTCGTTATATAAGGCATGTTTGTAACGGGTAAACTCTAAAAATGATAAACAGATGTTGATAATTATTATGTTTAATCATCCCAAACTGTCTGAGAGAGAGAATAGTATACTTTAAATTCAATATTCAGAAACTTAATGTTACAAAAAAAAAGTTTGAAATTTATTTTCAAATCTATAGATAAGTTAATTATGGCATGTAACTTGACAAAACGAATGATGCAGAACTTCTTCTGTTTTGGGCTACTTTCACGTACAGTTCTCAGAATTGAGTCAAAAAATCATGCAGAACTTTTTCTTTTTGGGGCTACTTTTACATTCAGTTCTCAGAATTGAGTCCCAAATCAATGAGCTGAAAAATATTACTGTGTAGGTAGAATGCTACAACCGAAGCGTCTTAGGAAGTAAGTAACATGAGTTACTGAAGCTCAACACTAAGGTTCTTTTAGTGGATTTGGCAGCCCCAATAAACTAGGATCAGGCGCGATGGCCTAATAAGCCACTCTCCTTAAATAAAACAAGTACTTATTATGATAACACGAAGAAAATTAAAAAACACGAAGAAACTTAAAAGGTCCCTGATTTAAGGATATGCATCTGAAATGTCCGTACTCTCTACAAAGAGATGGTACCTCTATCCAATTGGCAGATGTCCTTCCTCGACAAATACAAGGCTGACAGCACCGGCGTACAGGAAATGCGATGGACGGGACAGGGATACATACGACGAAAGAACTGTGACATCTTTAACAACTGCCATGCAGAAAGACACGAATTTGGATGTGGATTCACAGTATGCAAGTGACTTCGACATCTTTAGGCAATATTTTTACATCCCCTGATCAAAAGTCAATAAACCAGATTGATCACATGTAATCGATGAAAATCAAGTCCCAAGCATTATGGACGTGCGTGTGATATGAAGTGCAAATATTGACTTGGATCACCACCAGCAGTTGCAACCAAGGTATGTACCCGCTTAAGTAGTGCTAAAAACGCTTGTAACCAAACGCAAAAGAAGATAGACATCACAAAGCTGCATACCACCGAGATAGCCAATGCCTATACAAACCAACTCACTCAATTACTTCAACCAAACTCCCTAACTCTAATGTTCCCGACACACAGTGACAACACATTGCAAAGTCTATGACCAATGCCGTAACGACCGCTCAGACTTTCATGGATATTCTTAACAAGTTTCTTTAAAAGTTGCTAAGAAGTTCATATCTATTTTACTATCATTAATCAATCCTTTATTTATTCGCAAGTATATACATAGGAGGGGTACTTTTCCGGGACAAATGTTCTCCTAACAAAAAATATAATATATGCATATATAATTATATCCATGTGCCAAAACTGTAGAAAAGCATTTACTCTTCGTCACTAATAGAACCAACTGAAGTTACCTTCACAAAGTCCTTGGATGCACTTGTGTGAATTTGAACATCGTTATTATGCAGCTAATGGGAATTGCAACACATTTGAATGCATTTATAAACCATAATTAATTGTCATTATTTTCGTTATAATATTAATATTTAATGCCGTTGTTGACAAGTTGATGACATCCATGGACAGCGAAATACTGGAAGTAAATGGAGAGATGGCATTTCTTATTAAAACATCAATGGCAATGAATTGACCAATAATAAAAACTTTTCTGATCGTTTAGCCAATTTAGTGTTAAATTTGATACACTAACACAAATTGATCAAGGTTCATATTACGAAAATTGGGTTTACATATTTGCTATCATCATCAACAGCAAGTATAACTCTTGAATGCATGTATGTAACGGGTAAACTCAGAAACTGCTGAACCGATTTTTATAATTCTTATTTTAGAAGATCACTACATGGTTAAGGAAGAGAATAGGGTACTTTAATTCTCTGTTTTCTTAACTTTTGAGATAAATTTTTTATAAGTACGTAACTATGAACAGCAAAAATAAACTCACAATTCTATTATTTCACATCAGCGTTTGTGAGGCAAAGAAACGATTCTTTCTGAGTGTTTACCCGAATGGCTTCAATGCCGAATAATTCTTATTTTAGTATTTAAAGAAAAAACACAAAAAGGGATCAAATAAATGACCTCACTGTTGGTTAGGGTTAACATATAGAATAGTATTCTAATACTGCACAATATTTTTTCATCTAACGATTGTAACGGGATTAATTTATTTATAATGAAAATACAGTTACATCATGACTCCCTATCGACTTTGACACTTTAATATCGTGAGTGCTTACGAAACTAAATTGTAAGACAGACTGAGTAACGAAGACATCTAATGTTTTACATGTGAATTTTGCTATTAAGAAACCTAACAACCGCACAACATTTTTTAAGTATAAAACGCAAGTGGCATTGCGTTTTAGCCACCTTTGACGTCACAACGATACGTAATAGGCACGATAATGACGTTGATTATATTTAACTAGAGAGACAAATAGCTGTAAAAAAAATCATTAGGTCATTAAGGTCTTTGTTCGTTTATTGTTTTCTACATCAAAGAAAAACTTTTGTAACATGACGATTAGCGGTAGTATTAAGAAGTATATGACGCTGCAATGGTTAAATGCATAATGTTGTTAGACTAATTTAATAAAACGAAATTACAAATGAATCAGCTTAAAATAATATAATGGAGGAGAACATTTGTAGAGGATTACTCATTACAAAAAAAAACAATTATGTGTGTTTAGTGTAAGACAATTAAGCCAATAATGCTAAATCTTTGAATAGTGCAATTAATGCATGATAGGTGGCGCTTTCTCTTGGTGATAAGTACGTATGATATACGAGTAATTGTATAACGTATACGTTATAAAATATTTTCTGTAAACTAACTGCAATCCAAAAGAATCGAATTCGAATAAATTTTAGAAAAATAATTTTATTGCCTAAAACGGAAAAATGTCTGTAGGATCAATCGACGATGAAAATTTTTTTTTAAGAAATATGTCGATCGATCGACGAAGAAAAATTTTCTGTAAGAAAATTATGTCAAAATTATGCCAAAATTTTGTATAAGAAAATGTTGTGCTAATTGATCGAAGATGGCAAAATTTTCTATAAGAAAAATATGTCGATCGATATCGATGGCAAAATGTTCTATAAGAAAATTATGTCAATCGATCGACGATGGAAAAATTTTCTATAAGAAAATTATGTCGATTGATCGACGATGGCAAAATGTTCTATAAGAAAGTTATGTCAATCGATCGACGATGGCAAAATTTTCTATAAGAAAGTTATGTTAATCGATCGACAATGGCAAAATGTTCTATAGGAAAATTATGTCGATCGATCGACGGTGGCAAAATGTTCTATAAGAAAATTATGTCGATCGATATCGATGGCAAAATGTTCTGTAAGAAAATTATGTCGATCGATCGACGATGGCAAAATAAGAAAATTGTGTCGATCGAGCGACACCGATGGCAAATTTTCTATAAGAAATTTATGTCAATCGATATCGATGGCATAATTTTCTGTAAGAAAATTATGTCGATCGATGGCAAAATTTTCTATAAGAAAATTATGTCGATCGATATCGATGGCAAAATTTTCTTTAAGAAAATGTTGTGTCGATCAATCGATAGAGGCAATTTTCTATAAGAAAATGTTGTGTCGATTAATCGATAGAGGCAATTTTCTATAAGAAAATTTTGTGTCGATCAAACGATAGAGGCAAAAATTTCTATAAGAAAATTATGTCGATCGATCGACGATGGCAAAATTTTCTATAAGAAAATTATGTCGATCAATATCGATGTCAAAATTTTCTATAAGAAAATGTTGTGTCGATCGATCGATAGAGGCAAAATTTTCTATAAGAAAATGTTGTGTCGATCAATCGATAGAGGCAATTTTCTATAAGAAAATGTTGTGTCGATCAATCGATAGAGGCAATTTTCTGTAAGAAAATGTTGTGTCGATCAATCGATAGAGGCAAAAATTTCTATAAGAAAATTATGTCGATCGATATCGATAGAGGCAAAAATTTCTATAAGAAAATTATGTCGATCGATATCGATGGCAAAATTTTCTATAAGAAAATTATGTCGATCGATATCGATGGCAAAATTTTCTATAAGAAAATTATGTCGATCGATCGACGATGGCAAAATTTTCTATAAGAAAATTATGTCGATCGATCGACGATGGCAAAATTTTCTATAAGAAAATTATGTCGATCGATCGACGATGGCAAAATTTTCTATAAGAAAATTATGTCGATCGATCGACGATGGCAAAATTTTCTATAAGAAAATTATGTCGATCGATCGACGATGGCAAAATTTTCTATAAGAAAATTATGTCAATCGATCAACGATGGCAAAATTTTCTATAAGAAAAAAATGTCGATCGATATCAAAGGCAAAATTTTCTATAAGAAAATTATGTCGATCGATATTAATGGTAAAATTTTCTCTAATAAATTTCGTGTCGATCAAGAACAAAAATATATATTTAGATATTTTATTATAAAGTAATTTTCTGTGAACTTTTGCTTAGAAATTAATTTCTATTTATTTTAAATTCAATTAAAAGCAAAAAAAAAGCTTGTAGTGCGCTTTTCATATTTTATGTGAATTTTCTATTCTACATTTGCTTGGCATCCATTAATACGAGAAAATTTGTCTTGACATTTATCTAATCGCCTTTGATCGTTTTCACGTAATTGCCATTTTTACGCTGTTGTGTTGTTGTTAAACTTTATCTATTCTCAGAATGACTTTTACGATAAATTAATTACTTAACAAATTGCTTATAATCATTTGATGTTCTGTGGGGGTTATTGAAAAATAAAGTGGAAGAAACAAAACAAAACAAAACAACTCAGTCGATAATAATCATCGTGATTCCAAAAGACAACCGGTGCTAAACTTAATGATGATACAAGCCCAACGACTAACTAACTAAATATAATAATGAAATGTTATAAAATGCAAACGTTGTGAGACAGACGGACAGAGAACAAAGACCTAGTTGTAGGTCTTTGTGTTTTGCTGATTTCACTCTCTGGCTCGCTGCTCTTTCCACCTGCCCCTCTACCTTAGACCTGCATGAGTCCGTAATGATTGAATGTCAATCATTGAATGAACAGAAAACCGACGACCAACAACGAGTGAATATGACGTGCGATGTAAATACCGCAATAAAAAAACTAATACTCAAAATAACAAAATTACAAATGTTTCTAGATACTTTGACATGCATCGCTTGCGGCGAAGAATGCACACTAAAGTTTCGTATAGAAAAATTCGTATTAAAAAATAAGTAATCATCGAACGCAATATAAACACTTGATTAACCGGAGTCAGTCAGTACATTGGATGTGGTAATATACCAGGAAGAGATGATTTCGAAATGTGACTCTGACTGCTGACGCATTTGGTAAATACTAGATACGAAATTTGAAAAATGACAAATATCGTGTTGATTTACACAGACATTAAAAACGTATTTATTTAAAACCTGTCTGATTTGTTTTGGTCTATTGTTTTTGTTTTGTATTTTTTTTATTTGTTGTAAAACAATATAAACATGACCATTGTATCCAGTCACATTGGCGCAGTATGTCTTTATTTACAAACTTGCTAATGAATTCGTCTGTATTTGTTGGTATCCCAACACCAACTCTATCTGTGGCTTTTCAGGGTGTGTTGTAGCTTTTCACCTTTTGGGTAGGTGGTCCAGGTTAGCTGGTGATGCAGAGATGCTGATGATCTCAACGGTGTTTGGTATTTTGTCACGTTTTGTTTGTTTTTATATTTCATTCTATTGGTCTCTTGCTAATAAAGTTAGAACTAATTAGAACTAATTTCCGATGACGATAATGATTTTGGTGATATTGGGGTTACTACGGGATAAGTTGAAATATATGATGGAGTCATAGATATATTAGAAAATCCAAAATATTTAAATTAAATTTTAGCAGTTTCAATCAAAATTGCCAATCGATAGACAAAGGCAAAATTTTCTATAAAGAAAATGTGTGTCGATCGATCGACAGAGACAGAGATTTCTCTAAAAAAAAATGTTGTACCGATCGATCAACAGAATCAAAATTTTCGATAAGAAATTTATGTATCGATCGATCGACAGTTGGAAAATTTGCTATACTAAGATTATTTCTTCGATCAATTGACAATGACAATATTTTCTAAAGGAAATTTTGTGTCGATCGGTCTACAAAAGGAAAATTTTCTATAACAGACATCATTTTTAATGAAAAATTTTGTGTCGATCGATCGACAGTGGCAAAATATTTTGTAAGAATTTAAAAATTTTTTATAAAAAATTTTGTACTGATCCATCAATAAAAACAAAATTTTTTATAAAAAAGTTATGTACCGATAGATCGACAGTGGCAAAATTTGCTATAAATTGCCTCTGTCGATCGATCGACACAATATTTTTAATAGAAAATGTTGCCTCTGTCGATCGATCGACACATAATTTTCTTTCATAAGGAAATTTTGTGTCCAGCGATCGACAGAGGCAAATGTTTCTATGAGAAAATTATGGTTGATCGATTGACTATGCAAAATATAATATAAGACAATTATGTCGTCGATCGGTTGGGAATTCAAATTTTCCATTTGAAGATTATTTCTTCGATCGATTGACAAGATGACAATATTTTCTTGGAGAAATTTTGTGTTGATTGATCGACAGAGACAAAATTTTCTCTAAAAATTTTTTTACCGATCAATGTGGCGATCGATCGAGAGAGGCAAATTTTTCTTTTTTTCGATTAATTGACAATAACAATATTTTTTTTTTGTGTCGATCGATCGAAAGAGGCAAAAATTTTTTCAAGAAATTTTTTACTGATCAATCTACAATTTAAAATTTTCTATAAGACAATTATGTAAAAAAAATGATGTCGATCGTTCAGTGATGCAAAATTCTCTATAAGAAAATGATGTTGATCAACTGATAATGCATATTGTTCTAAAAGAAAATTGTGTGCCGATCGATCGACAACAGCAAAATTTTCTATAAGAAAATTGTGTGTCGATCAAAATTTGTATGTAGATTGATCGACAATGAAAAATTTTAGTATAACAAAATTTTGCGTAGATCGAAAAGTTTTTTCTAACCGATCAACAATGGAAAATTTTTTTGCAAGAAATCCTGTATCATTCAATTGAAAGAGTCACAATTTTCTTTTTGAAGAGTATGTCGTCGATCGACCGACAATGACAAAATTCGATTAATTGACAAATCAACGTTTTCTGTAAGAATATAATGACAACATTTTCTAGAGGTAAATTGGTGTCAACTGAACGGTAAAAAATTAGCTAGATCAAATTTTGCCAGTGAATCGATCGATACAACATTTTTCATAGAAAATTTTCCTTCTGCAGATCGATCGATCAAAAATGTTATCATTATCGATCGATGGACACCAATTTTCTCTGCAAAATTTTTAACCGATCGCTCGACAATTCACAATATTCTATAAGACAATTATGTTGACCGAACGATGCAATATTTTGTATAAGAAAAAGATGTCGACCGATCAGCGGTGCAAAATTTGCGAATTTATCATAGAAAATTTTGCCTCTGTCGATGAATCGACACAACATTTTTTATAGAAAATTTTCTTTCTGTAGATCGATCGATGAATAATGTTGTCATTGTCGAGCGATGGACACCAATTTTCTCTAAAAAATTTTTACCGATCGATCGGCAATTCAAAATATTCTATCCGACAATTATGTTGATCGAACGATGCAAAATTTTGTATAAGAAAAGATGACGACCGATTAGCGGTACAAAATTTTCTATGAGAAAATTATGTCGATCGATCGGCAAACCGAAATTTTCTATAAGGAAATTGCGTATCGTTCGATCGACAAAGCAACATTTTCTATAAGAAAATTGGGATAAAAAGATGACAACATTTTTTATAAGAAAATTGTGTGAAGATCGAAATATTTGTGTAGAGCGATCGAAAATGCGATATTTTAGTATATAAAAATGTTGCTTAGATCGAAAAATTTTCTATATTAAATTGTCGATCGATCGACAATGACAAAATTTTTATAGTAAATTTTGTGTCAAGTGATCGACAGAGGCAAAATTTGCTATAAGAAAATTGGTATCGATCAATCGACAAATTAAAGTTTGATGTAAGAATATAATGAAAAAATTTTCTAAAGGTAATTTTGTGTCAACTAATCGTCATAGGCAAAATTTTCTCTAAGAAAATAAGTGTCCACCGATAGACAATGACGACATGTGGCGAATTTTTTTTAAATATTTTGTGACGATCGACAGTGGCGAAATTTTTTATAAAAAAAATTTTGTGTCGATCTAAGAAATTTTTAACCGATCGACAGCGGCAAAATTTTCTTTAAACATCTTGTGTCAATCGATTTCTACAAAAAATTGTGTGTCAACCGATCGAAAAAGACTAAATTTTTTGTAAAAAATTTTGTGTCGATCGATCGAACGATCGTCAGTTTCTATAAGAAATTTTGTTCCAATCTATCGTTTCATTTCGATTGATCGATCGACAACGGCAACATTTTCTATAAGAAATTTTTTGTAGTGTTTTCTATAAGAAATTTGGTATCAACAGATCGACAGAGGCAGCATTTTCTATAAGAAATTTTGTGTCGATCGATCAACAGGGGGAAATTTCTCTATAAAAGATTTTGTGTCAACCGATCGACTTTTTTGTAAGAAATTTAGTGTTGATCGATCGAGAATGATTAAATTTTCTATAAGAAATATGTGTCGATCGGCCTACAAATGAAATTTTTTGTAAGAAATTTAGTGGCGATCGATAGACAATTATAAAATTTTCTATAAGTAATTTTGTGTCGAACGATGGACATAGGCAAAATTTTCTATAAGAAAATTATGTTGATCCAACGATGATGAAACATTTTCTATAACAAATTCTGTTTCGATCGGTGATAAAGTTCTGTATTAGAAAATTTTGTGTCTATCGATGATGAGACTATGTTCTTTTTGACTGACATAGTTTGTATCAGATTTCTTTAACTCTAGCGACTATGAGCTTATAGATATTTCTAACAAAAAAAAAACAACTGATTATTGACTATTGATGTTTGTTCTTCCCTAACCCTCTCATTGTTTAGCTTCACCTCGCATTTTACTAGGTATATTATTACTTAAGCTTAACATATCTTGGAAACGAGCAGAGGAGAAACGTGTCATGGTCTATTGGTTTTCCACACTTTCGTTTTAATTAATAAAGTATTAATTGGAAAGCCATCAAGCAAATAAATACTCAGTCATAAATAAATATTCCATGAAAATAACAGACATTTGTGTTTTTTGTTTGTTTTTTTAGCATTTTCTCGATTCGTATTTGTATGCCAAACCACTATAGGAAGCGTGGGGGAGGAAATGATAAACAAAGTTTGACATAAGTTTTGTTATAGCTGCAGAATACTAAAGCTACGAACAAAAATATATAAACATACAATATAATCTTCGACCAGAGCTACTTCCGAACTCTGACAGAAATTTCAATAGTATCTAACCCATCGGTTTCTCTGTTTGATGGTTTCCTTACACAGCAAACTCTATTTACTCCGAATGGATAGGCACCACCCTATTAACTTTTGTTCACAATACTTCATCCATAAAGTGTAACATTCCTGCGCTAGTTCCTCTCAAGTTGTAGGGCACATCAGCTGTCGCCTTAAGCTACCTTCTCTCTACATATGGCCACATGTCTTGCTCATTTATTTACTTTTCTAAATTCCAGTTTTGTTTGTATTTCCAAACAAATTAAATCAAACAGAATTAACTTCCCTTTAAATTTCAGCTTAAACGATTATGAAATTTTGCTGCAAACGTTGTAGGTATAATTTTAAAATTAACAACTTTACGATCGACTCAGAGATATGGCTGTCAAACATTTCAATTAAATCGATGCAAATTATCACCACTTACGTCAACAATTGTAATGAGTGTGTGAGAGAGGGAGACATTGTGACAGGTAATTTAATTGGCAATTTCCGTTGAAATGACAATTACTATCGAATGATAAATGTTATCGGAACATCGAAATATTTAAATGCGACTCAAATATGGGTTGGGTAGTGGGAATGGAAAATTTGGTGTCAACTTAAAATTTCTGCGGATTATCTAACGAGAATGACATGTAAATAATAAGAATCGACACAATTTTTTTTATAAACAATTTTGCCATTATCGACACATAATTTTCTTATAAAAACTATTGTCATTGTAGATCGACTTATAGATCGATAGAATTTTCTATAATTAATTTTTGCATTGTCGATCGATCGATTGACACAATTTTCTTATAGCAAATTTTCCCATCGATCGATCGATCGACATAATTTTCTTATAGAAATTTTGCCATCGATCGACGATCGATATAATTTTCTCAGAAAATTTTGCCATCAAGCGAGGATCGATATAATTTTCATATAAAAAATTTTGTCATCTATGTCGATCGACATAATTTTCGATCGATAGAAAATTATAGAAAATTGTACATAGTCGATCGATCGACATTATTTTCTTATAGAAAATTTTGCCATCGATGTTGATCGACACAATTTCCTTATAGGAAATTTGTAGTCGATCGATCGAAACAATTTTCGTATAGAAAATTTTTAGTCGATCGACACAATTTTCTTATAGAAAATTTTGCCATCGATATTGATCGACACAATTTTCTTATAAAAAATTTTGCCATCGATATCGATCGACACAATTTGCTTATAGAATATTTTGTCATCGTCGATCGAACGCCACACAATTTTCTTATAGAAAATTTTGCATCGTCGATAGATTTCTATTTTCTTATAGAAAATTTTGCCAACGATCGACGATCCATATAATTTTCTCAATGATCGATATAATTTTCTTATAAAAAATTTTGTCATCGTCGATCGAACGCCACACAGTTTTCTTATACAAACTTTTGTCATCGATGTCGATCGACACAATTTGCTTATAGAATATTTTGTCATCGTCGATCGAACGCCACAGAATTTTCTTATAGAAAATTTTGCATCGTCGATCGACGATCCATATAATTTTCTCAATGATCGATATAATTTTCTTATAAAAAATTTTGTCATCGTCGATCGAACGCCACACAGTTTTCTTATAGAAAATTTTGCCATCGATATCGATCGACACAACATTTTCTTATAAAAAATGTTGCCATCAATATCGATCGACACAACATTTGCTTATAGAAAATTTTGCATTGTCGATCGATCGACATAATTTTCTTTAAGAAATTTTGCATCGTCGATCGATCGACACAATTTTCTTATAAAAAATTTTGCCATCGATCAACGATCGATATAACTTTCTTATAGAAAATTTTGCCAACGATCGACGATCCATATAATTTTCTTATGGAAAATTTTGCCATCGATCGATCGACACAATTTTCTTATAAAAAATTTTGCCATCGATCGATCGACACAATTTTCTTATAAAAAATTTTGCCATCGATCGATCGACACAATTTTCTTATAAAAAATTTTGCCATCGATCGATCGACACAATTTTCTTATAAAAAAAATTAGCCATCGATCAATCAATACAATGTTGCCATCGAGCGACACAATTTTTTTTATAGAAAATTTTGTCACCATTTTTTTTTTGATATACAAAATTTTATCATTGTTGATCGACACAATTTTCTTGTAGAAAATTTACTTATATAAAATTTTGCATCGTCGAAAGCGAAATAATTTTCTTATTTTTTCATACACCGACACAATTTTCTTATAGCAAATTTTGACACAGATGTCGACCGTTACAATTTTCTAATAGAAAATTTTGCCATCTATCGATCGATAAAATTTTTTTATAGAAAATTTTGCCATCGATCGATCGGTAAAATTTTTTTTAGAAAATTTTGCCATCGATCGATCGGTACAATTTTCTTATAGAAAATGTTGCCATCGAATGATCGCCACAAGTTTCTTATAGAAATCGATCGATCGCTCAATTTTCTTATACTCATTTTCTATTATGAAATTTTGCATTGTCGATCGATCGACACAATTTTCTTAAAGAAAATTTTGCAACGTCGATCGATCGACGACACATAAGAAAATGTTGTACAAAAACAACATTTTCTGTCAATCGACATAATTTTTTTATAGAAAATTTGGCCTCTGTCGATCGATCGATCGACACAATTTTCTTATAGAAAATTTTGCCTTCAATCGACCGATTGACACAATTAATAGAAAATTTTACTTCGTCGATCGATAGACCTCATTTTTCTAAACAAATTATAAGGGTAACAAATTGTTTTGGTCTTACTTAGCATTAATATCACTCAAGTCGAAATACTGAATAAAACTCAACAATGTTAAAAAAATCATTACAATGTTATTAAACTTTAGCGCTGCAGTGCATAATTGTACCAAACCTAATCGTTAAGCGATAAATCTCTACTACCGATTATTCGTATATTAACGACTTTAACTATTTACTGATTCGAACAGGACAACCTTGTAATACTTAGATAAAGATTTATTGTCTTTTTTTGTTGGTTTAGTAATGCAGACACCCCCTACACCGTCAGCCCTACTTCTAGTCTCTATCTTATGTCTAATATGCATACGTATGTCTGTACGTGTATGTGGCAATATAATTGGCTACAACCCTCCCGCATGTCATTAGCCACAACACACACACAAAAAAAGAGGCATGTTATGTTAGGTATGATTATCTTTATAGACATATTTTTTCACATTTATTACAATGTAAAGTTATTTATCAACAGATACAACAGCTGTGGTCAGTGAAATAGCAGCAACAGGCTGATTGAAAGACATCAAGTTGACGACTTACTTTTCCTTGACTAAAGTGGGATATAGATCATTTGTAAAAAAACACACAATGCAACACATGATTTTAGGACTAAATTCTGAGAACTGCACGTGAAAGTTGCCCCAAAAAGAAGAAGTTCTGTATCAGTCGTTTTGTCAAGTTACATGACATAATAATTTTATGTCGATTTGAAGATAGTTATTATCGTATAGGATTAGGATTCCTTTAATCTGTTCATATAACGATTCCCTACATAAGCAACAGTTTCACTTTTCCATTCATCAAATGATTTTGAACTGGGTTTATTTTGTAGCAGTTACAATAAAACTGTTGTACTCCGTGGCGTATGATTTACGTGAAATATTACTTATGACAATCATACGCCACCATATAACAAAAGAGCCTAAAACGGGACAAATTCTTCTATAAGATACTTACTAACTTCAAATAGATATTAAATTATTATGGCATGTAACTTGACAAAACTAATGATGCAGAACTTCTCCTTTTTTTGGACTACTTTCACGTGCAGTTCTCAGAATTTAGTCCCAAAATCACTGTGTAATATAAACATTTTATGCTTCGATATAATTTTTTAAAGCGGTTCTATAAAACCGTTCATATAATTCCTGTCTAAACTAATGTCACTCTTTTCTGCGATATATACCACAGTCTTGCAATACAGCCAAATAACCAATTCAATAACGTTGTGGTCTATGTATAAACTTCCTGCTACCAATAACGTCTTTCGATTATTATTTCCTATCAAATCTACTAAAGTTCATTCACCCACCATGTTATCCTTAAGTGTTTTATAATTTGTGTCAGAAATTTATTACTTAGTATGGTTTATATCACAAACAGTATCAATGGCATGAGTTATGGCGATATCAGTATCTTTTTGCGGACATCATAAACCTTTCACACACACAACAAAATCCAATGGCAATCAATTATATTCAAATTAATGTATGACAAAAAAAAAGAAAACTGTCAAACTCATATTGTAATTGTCCTTCTTTTGGAGCTTTTCTTATAAGCAAAATATAAAAAAAAACACACACACTTTTCATAAAAATGTCCTGTTGTGGACCCTTTTGCAATAATCTGCACGTGTTGAGGTTTATGATCAGGAAAGAATTTATACAAATGGTTTGACAAAATTTGAATGGCATCGAAGATAATGAAGTTGTTGAAATGCGATATACACTGCGATAGTAGTAATGATGATGATGATGACTGTTTGATTACGGAAACTTATATAGAGGTAGAGATAATGAAGATTATATTTGAGTTTAGGAGAAACAACAACAACTTCGTCAGTACCCTACAAGGACAACACTTTATTTGGTATTGTGACATGGAAGATGTAATGGTTTTAATGAATTCGTATCAGTCAATAATTGCTTTAGTGTTGAGCTCAGGTTTTAAGGCAGAAATAGTTATTTAAAAAAAAGTAATATAACACATTGCTTTCACTTACATTCATATATATAATATATCTGTGCAGGACTATAGTTATTATCTGAATAATGCAGATCCAAAGCTTACCTAAAAAGAGAAAAAGAAAATAATAATAAATTAACATATTTTTAAAGAAAATTTTAAATGTTTAAATGCAGCCTCAAATTCCCCTAGGAGCTACACACATAGGTTCCAAAGCCAAATCGATTAACTCCACTAATTGACTTTTTGAAATTTTAGTTGTAAATCATTAACAGATTCCTTATTTTATTAACCTTTACCATGTGCACACCCTTATACACATCTTTCATTTGTAACGCCGATAAGACAGTGCAACACATGATTTTGGGACTCAATTCTGAGAACTGCACGTGAAAGTAGCCCCAAAAAGAAGAAGTTCTGCATCATTCTAGTGGGTGTGGCACCGCCCATTGGACCCCATTTTTTGAAACCGCAATATCTGGAGAATTGTTTCTCCTATCTAGTTGAAAATTAGTGTGGTTGCATGTGGAGGCAAAGTTCGTGGTACAAGAATAAATGGCCGGATTCGAATCAGTAGGTGTGGTAAAAAACTTGAAACTTTAAACGGCTATCTCTCATAAACTATAAGAGGTGTAAAGCTGATATTTGGTATGTGATGTAAGTACAGTATGAATTACAGCCAAGGTGGAAGTGGGCTGTGCCACGCCCTTTATAACAGCCATAGTAATAGTTTGATCGTCCTGAAAATTTAACAGTATTGAAGAGTTTTTTTTTCAAATTTTCTCAAAATGTAGGTATAATAGGGTATTTTAATTTTTGATATATCAAGGGGGCGTGGCTCCGACCATTAGACCTTATTTTTGTAAACGCAATACCTGGAGAACTGTTTCTCCTATCTAGTTGAAAATTAGTGTGGTTGCATATGGAGGCGTAGTTCGTGAAACAACAAAAAATGGGCGGATTCGAATCAGTGGGCGTGGTATAAAATTTGAAACTTTAAACGGCTATATCTCATAAACTATAAAAGGTATAAATATGATATATGGTATGTGTTGTTAGTACAGTATGAATTAGAGCCAAGGTGGAAGTGGGCTGTGCCACGCCCTTTATAACATCCATAGTAATAGTTGTCCTGAAAATTTCACAGTATAGAAGAGATTTTTTTTGAAATTTTCTCAAAATGTAGGTATAATAGGGTACTTTCATCTTTAATATATCATGTGGGCGTGGCCCCGACCATTGGACCTTATTTTTGTAAACGCAATATCTGGAGAACTGTTTCTCCTATCTAGTTGAAAATTAGTGTGTTTGCATTTGGAGGAAAAGTTCATGATTCAACAAAAAATGGGCGGGTTCCGATCAGTGGATGTGGTATAAAACTTGAAACTTTAAAAGACTATATCTCATGAACTAAAATAGGTATAAAGCTGATATTTGGTATTTGTTGTAAGTACAGTATGAATTACAGCCAGGGTGGAAGTGGGCTGTGCCACGCCCTTTATAACATCCATAGTAATAGTTTGATCGTCCTGAAATTTTCACAGTGTAGAAGAGATTTTTTTTTAAATTTTCTCAAAATGTAGGTATAATAGGGTACTTTAATTTGTAATATTTCTAATTGGACGTAACTTCGTCCATTGGACCTTATTTTTGTAAACGCAATATCTGGAGAACTGTTTCTCCTATCTAGTTGAAAATTAGTGTGTTTGCATTTGGAGGAAAAGTTCATGATTCAACAAAAAATGGGCGGGTTCCGATCAGTGGATGTGGTATAAAACTTGAAACTTTAAAAGACTATATCTCATGAACTAAAATAGGTATAAAGCTGATATTTGGTATTTGTTGTAAGTACAGTATGAATTACAGCCAGGGTGGAAGTGGGCTGTGCCACGCCCTTTATAACATCCATAGTAATAGTTTGATCGTCCTGAAATTTTCACAGTGTAGAAGAGATTTTTTTTTAAATTTTCTCAAAATGTAGGTATAATAGGGTACTTTAATTTGTAATATTTCTAATTGGACGTAACTTCTAAACGCAATATCTGGAGAACTGTTTCTCCTATCTAGTTGACAATTAGTGTGGTTGCATTTGGAGGCAAAGGTCATGATTCAACAAAAAATGGGCGGGTTCCGATCAGTGGGTGTGGTATAAAACTTGAAACTTTAAACGGCTATATCTCATAAACTATAAGAGGTATAAAGCTGATATTAGATATGTGTTGTAAGTACAGTATGAATTACAGCCAGGGTGGAAGTGGGCTGTGCCACGCCCCATTTACAAGAAACTGTTGTTACAGCCATAATAACAGTTTGATCGTTCTCAAATAGAGAAAGAGAGAGGTATAGTAGAGATATAACCAAGCTATTTGGAACCTTATCGGCAAAAAGGGCCGAGGCGCCACCCAAACACATCAATATTTGACTATTACATATTTACGAGAAAAAATTCAGTTCCTTAATCCAACATTAGTAAAAACCAGTAAGAAAGTTTCAGTCGGGAAAACCGACTTACATACACCCTCACCCTCAGTAAAACATAAAATCTGCTAGTATATTGATATTTTTACTCGATTTCTAAAGTGGGCGGAGTGGTACATTTGTATGTGAGGTACCAGAAGGGGCTTGTCTAGACTTCCAGATTTTTGCTCCAAAACTTTATCCTGCTTTAACTATACTAAATATAGAATTTGAGCACGATCGCGCTGGTTGTATTGATATTATTACTCCACCTCTAAAGTGGGCGGAATGGTACATTTGTATGTGAGGTACCAGAAAAGGCGTGGCTAGACTTTCAGTTTTTTGCTCCAAAACTTCATCCTGCTTTAGCTGTAATAAATGTAGAATTTGGGCACGATCGCGCTGGTTGTTTTGATATTATTACTCCACCTCTAAAGTGGGCGGAATGGTACATTTGTTTAGGAGGTGCCAGAAGGGGCATGGCAAGACTTGCAATTATTTCTTCAAAGCTGTATCCTGTTATAGATTAACAAAATAAAGAATTTTAGTACAATCGAGTCGATGGTATTGATATTACTACTCGCTTTTTAATGTGGGCGGAATGGTATTTTTGTATGGGAGGTACCAGAAGGGGCGTGTCTAGACTTCTAGTTTTTTTTGCTCCACAACGTAACTCTGCTTTAGCATTACTAACTACAGAATTTGGGCACGATCGCTTTGGCTGTATTAATAATGTTAATCGCTATATAAAGTGGGCGGTACCAGATGGGGAGTGGCTAGACTTAATTTTTTTCCTCCAAAACTTTATCCTGCTTTAGCTTTACTAAATACAGAATTTGGACACGATCGCGATGGGTGTATTGATATAATTACTCGATTTTTTTCAGTGGGGGGAGTGGTACATTTGTATGGGAGGTACCAGAAGGGGCGTGGCTAGACTTCTAATTTTTGTCTCCATACAGAATTTGTATTTTTGTATGTGAGGTATTTTTCTAAATACAGAATTTGGACACAATTGCGTTGGATATTTTGATATTATTACTCGATTTCTAAAGTGGGCGGAATGGTTAATTTGTATGGGAGGTACCAGGAGGGGCGTGGACATGTAACCCATTTTCAATACCGTAAGTAGTTTTGGCAAATTATTAACTTCGTTTGTCGAAAGCTATCATACGTACCAGCCGGACAGCCAGCCAGACGGACAGTCGGACATGGCTCAAACGACTTTAAAGGTCATGAATCGATTTGGTTCAAAGAAACTTATAGTCTAAAGTGACTCCTTCTATGTGTTACACTTTTGGGTCGTATCAAATGATATATACCCTCATATCCGTAGGGTGAGGGTATAAATGGGATTTGCTAAGAACCTGACCTTTGACCTCTTTGGGAGCACGGGTAATAGTTGTTTGATCTTATGAAAATTTCCGTCCGTTTTTTTTGATCAAGTGAGAGAGATCGGTCAAAGACCACACCCAACTCTTATATAAACTTCCCCTTTTTAGGTATGTCCGTCTGTCTGTACCTTTGAATATAGCCTTATTTTAAGAGCTATCAGGATGAAATTTGGTACATATACCATCTTCTATCCTCTAAACGAAGGATATGTTCTGAATTGAGCCCTTTCAGACAAAAATTGCCTTCACCTTCCATGCAAACTTTTTGAGGGTGTCAGTCCGTCTGTCCTCTCAATTACAGCTGATGCTTATGAAATATCCAGCTGGCATTTGATATGTAAGTTCTAATACTCTTAGGGAAGGTTAAGTTCTAAGATGACCTAGATCGTACAAAAACTAGTCTCACCTCCCACACAAACTCCCACTATTTGGGGGTGTCCGTTTATATATCCCTGCAATCACAGCGGTAGCTTTAGACCTGTCGTGCTAAAATTTGGTATGCAAACTTATATCCTCTAAGGGGAGGTGAAGTTCTAATATGAACAAGATAAGACGAAAACTGTTACCACCTCCCATGTAAATTACCCCTTTTTGAGGGTTTGTTCAAGATTACAGCAGTAGTTTAAAAGCTATCGACTTGAAATTTGGTATGCAAGCTTCTATCACTAAGCGGAGGTTAAGTTCTGAGATGAGCAAGATCGGCCAAAAACTACTACCAATTCCTCTATTAACTCCCACTTCCCACACAAACACCCCCTTTAGGGGGTGTATGTCAAGTTGTTCCCCCCGATTACATCTGTAGCTTAAGAGCTATCGAGCTGAAATTTGAGCACAATCGCAATAAAACTACACCAACCTCCCTAACAAATACTCCCTTTTGGGGGTGTCCATCAATCTGTCCCCCGATTACAGCTGTAGCTTAATAGCTATCGAGGTGAAAGTATACAAGATTTTATCCTCTAGGGAGAGGTTAAATAGTAAAATGAGCATGATCAGAAATAAATAATCACACCGCCCAAACAAACACCTCCTTTCTGGAATGTCCGTCGATCTTTCTCCGCGATTTATGCATTAGTTTTATGAAGTTAATCGCATAATATACAACATTTTCTCACTCCTCCAGTAAATGTATGCCCCCACCCAACATTTCATTTTAAATTTATATTAAAAATCTGTGCGCTAATTTCTTTCAGTGCTTAATGTAATAACCAATTTCAACTGATGACGACACCACCATTGGCTGATGCTGATGGTGATGATGCCAATGCTATGCCTGGGTGATGCTAGTAGTATGCTGACAAGGAGTATGATAATGGCGACGGCGATGATTAAATAGGCCGGCGTTGACACAGAATAAAAAAATCACATTAAACAGAATGTTGCCAAATGATGGCTCTCTGTATTAACCATATTAATTCTCTGTTGCCATTTTATCATCATCACTAGAGGGGGAACCGCAGTCATGCCCGAACATTTAGGGGGGAGGGGCAGGGCTGGGCGGCAGCTTTAGTCGCCGCCACCGACAGTAGCTGTGGTAGAGACAGCGCCGGTTGTATGTGACTAAACGGAATTGTCGTTATGTCGTCGTATCTTACAACGGAAATTGAACATTAATATTCATAAACAATATACATAAGTTGTTGTTGTTGTTGCTGTACATATTGTTGGAATCAAACTTGGTATTTGTTATCTTTGATGGTGTTGATGATGATGATGTTGGTGGGGGTGTTGGTGGTGTTGTTGGTGTAGGTGTTGTTATTGTTGGTGTTGTTGACGTTAAAGTTATTGTTGTCGACAACATTTTAAGTGTCGCCATTTGCTGATGTTGTTGTTGTTGCTGCTGTTGGTGTTGTTGTGTTTTTCGCATTGTTGCCACAAATCTGAAATTTCATTTATCTAAAATTATCACTGGCAATTGCCAGTACGAGTATCTCTGACTGGCGCAATGATAGTCAAGTGATGACACTCTGCCAACCAGTCCCTCTTTCTACCTCTCCTCTCTGAAAGAGAACTCGTCGTTTACTTCCCTACCCCCCAACGCGCATGTAGCCACGTTAGTAATGTGGCAACAGCAATAGCAATCTCGATTTTTCATTGTCAAAATGGCAAGTGGGTAAGGGTGGTGGGGGTGGTGGTGTTGGTGGGTGATGGGTCCTAAACTGACATACTGACAGAGAATTCGGTATCGTGCCACTTTCGATGTAACTCAGTTCATCTAGCAATTGAATGACGTCAGCAATGAATCTGTGCACAGCACAGACCCTGCACTCACACCAGGTAAACACACAGGGACAGGAGAAACACAATCACACACACACACATACATTCTGTATGGCCACATCTGTTTGTGATTGATGTTCATGTGTGTTTTGCGAGTCAATGTATGGTGTAAGTAGCTACTAACATTTTGGAGCTTATACAATTGGCCAGCATAAGCAAGGACTTTAAAGGATTACATTTCGAGTCCTGGGAAAATGAATGAACAAAAGAATTCATATTCATACATTTGCACTCGAACATTATCACAACACTTACAGTTGTGGCAAATAAACGAACAAACACAACTGCAGAACACAACACATACGAATCCATATATGTATTATAGTTACAGTTATTGTTGAAAGACAGATTAATTAAATAACTAATAAATTGAATTTCATTTTTTTAAATGTAGTTTTGTATTGTGTTAAATATTTTTTCTGAGTAATTTTATAAAATTAAAATGCAATTTATTGATAACAAGCCGAGAAGTTTGTGGCCCTAAGGGTGATAATCATGAGATAATAGAAAGGCAAGCCACAATTTTTGACTACTTTTTTAGAGCGTTAAACGAATGTTATTCTATAAAAGTAAAACATAGTTGGAATGAGTTTGCCTAATAGTTGTGCACAAATATATTTTAACAAAAATTAATTCACTTATTCGGTTTAAAAATTATAATATAAATTGTAGTTATGAAAAGATTTTGGATAGGGAAGAAGCACCACTCGCAATTTTCTCGCTCATATAGTGTCACACAGTAGTTTGTGAAAGTAAACAATCATTACACAATAAAAAGGCAAGTTTAAATGTTTGACTACTTTTTTTGAACATTAGACTTAAGCAATTTTCTAAAAATTATATATCATTGGAAAGATTTTGCCTCAAAGTTGTGCACAAATATATTTTTACAAAAATTAATTCACTTAGTTGTTTTAAAAATTAAACAAAAAAAAAACAATTCTTGCTGCAAAGGCATTAAAATTTAAGAAGAAGCAGCACTCACAACTTTTTCTCACATACAACGACACACATAAGATTTTGGTCGTAAAAGTGACAATCATGGTTAATGAGAAGGCAAGTAAGAATCTTTGACTACTTTTTTCGAAAGTTAAACTCAAGTATTTCTATAAAAGTAAAATATTATTTGAAAGATTTTGTCTCAAAGTTAAGCACAAATATATTTTTTTTTAAAAATTAATTCACTTATTCGGTTTAAAAGTTCAGAAAATAATCAATTGCTAATAATAACGTCGCTATGAATTAAGAAGAAGCAGCACTCACAACTTTTTCTCACATACAACAACACACATAAGTTGTTGGCCGTAAAAGTGACAATCATAAGTAAATGAGAAGGCAAGTAAGAATATTTGACTACTTTTTTGTATTGTTAAACTTAAGTAATTTTATGAAAATAATATATCATTGAAAAGATTTTGCCTCAAAGTTGTGCACAAATATATTTTTATAAAAATAAAATTTTTTTCGGTTTAAAAATTTAAAAAAGTAACAATTACAAAAATTAAGTGGTTCTGAATGAGAAGGAATTATCACTCACAGTGTCCCATAGTTGAAATGTGGCACTTAACGTAACACTCATAAGATAAGAAAATGACAGCAAGAAATTTTAACTACTCATGAGTTTTTGACCGTATAAGTGGTAATCATAAGTAAATAAGAAGGCAAATAAGAATCTTTGACTACTTTTTTGTAGTGTTAAACTTAAGCAATTTTATGAAAATAATATATCATTGTAAAGATTTTGCCTCAAAGTTGTACACAAATATATTTTTAAAAAAATAAATACTTTTTTTTTGCTAAAAAATTTAAAAAAAATAACGATTACAGAAATTTAGTGATTCTAAATAACAAAAATTTTCTTACACACAGTGTTGCATTGAAGTTTGTGGCATTAAACGTAACACTCATAAGTTAACGAGAAGACAATTAAAAACTTTTGACAACTTTTTAACAATGTTAAACTCAAGTAATTCCATAAAAGGTAAATGTCATTAAAAGGAATTTGCCTTAAAGTTGTGCACAAATATATTTTTATAAAAATTAATTCACTTATTCGGTTTAAAAGTTAAGAAAAAGATCAAAAAGACCGCTTTTTTTCACATGCGGCGACACATATGAGTTTTTGGCCGTAAAAGTGAAAATCATAAGTTAATGAGAAGCCATGTAAGAATCTTTGACTACTTTTTTTAAATGTTAAATGCAAGTAATTCGACCAAAATAAAACGTGATTAGAAGGACTTTGCCTAACATGTGTTCACAAAATTATTTTAAAACCAGTAAGAAAGTTTCAGTCGGGCAACCCGTCTTACATATACCCTCACTCTCAGTAAAACATAAAATTTTCTATTATATTGATATTATTTATCGATTTCTAATTTGGGCGGAGTGGTATATTTGTATTTCAAATTTTTATCTCCAAAACATTACCCTGTTATAGCTTTACAAAATACAGAATTTAGGCACGATCGTGTCGAGTGTATAGATATTATTACTTCATCTCTAAAGTGGGCGGAGTGGTACATTTGTATGGGATGTACCAGATGGGGCGTGGCTAGACTTCCAACTTTTTCTCCAAAAACCATTATCTAGTTATAGTTTTACAATTTTCGAAATTTGAATACGATCGTGTACGGAATGGAACATTTGTACGGGAGGTTACAAAAGCGGCGTGGCCATGTAGCCTATTTGCAATACCGTAAGTAGTTTTGGGAAATATTGACCCATGAAAAGTGTTAAATGGATTTGTTATCGTACAGACCAACCGGACAGACCGACAGACATGTCTCAAACAACTTAAAAATAAAAACTATTGAACAATTCGCCCAAGACTTTTCGAGCTGTAGCATTTTCATCTATTCGGTTTGTTTCAACGCACTTGACTACATGGAAGCCATTGTACAGCTCGACGACGGTACTCGTCGTTAACGATGATGAGCTCAAATATTTTCCAAAGTATTTTTTTATTCACGTAGACTCTCAGAATAGATTGATCTGCTTGTGTCATTTCCCAGGATTCTGCGCTGACGAGCAAGACAGGTGGGATCAGTGTCTGATAGGGATGGATTTTTGTTTGTCGAAATAGGGCATTGTCATTAAATCGGTTGCTTAGGACATAGAAGCAGCGTTCTGCGATCAATACTGGTTTCTTGATTTCCAGGCTCACATTATTTTTTTGGTTACGGTGGAGCCAGGTAAGACCAAATCATCTACCAATTCAAAATTACAGTTTTCAACGTCCACGCAGTCTCCGAAACGAGTATGCACTTAAGAAAATAACTTTGTTTTGTCCTCATATATCACCAGAGCCACTACTGCCGACTGCTTCTCAATGCTTGAAAAAGCCGCAGTAACATTACGCAGTCCACATCTAATGATATCTATGTCAGCGGCATACGCCAGCAGCATGTGACTTTTGTTAAAGATGGTAATCATGTTTACTGCAGCTTCCATTACAATGTTAAAGAGATCGCAGGACAGACTTTCGCCTTATCGCTTAGTAAAAATTACCCAGTCAGATTTTTGTCTACTTTCACTGAAGACTTCGTGTCAGTCAGTGTCATCCCGCAAAGCCATATTAGCTTCGCGGGAATACCAAACTCAGCCATAGCATCTTATAATTTCTGTCGTATCGGATTTTTGCATGCACATTTGAAGTCGATACACAGATGGTAGGTGACGATCTCCATTTCTTCGGTCTTCTCCAGGATTTCTCGTAGTGTGAATAACCAGTCGTACATTTACCACTGATAAGGTTCAATCAGGTTATGTAGAATGGGATTTAGTCTTTCAAATAACACACTAGACAAATACCTTGTCGCGATCACACTTGGATCGCCTTTCTATATGCACGTTGCAGCTCTTCGCCGCTGGCCTTAAACAGCTCTGCCGGTAGTCCATCAGCTGCTTTATTATTTTTAAGCCGTGCAAATATAGTGCTGATTTAATTCTGTCTCGATAGTGGGGCGATTTTGTCAGTTACACAGTAGCCCCAAAAATGTTGTCAAGTTGGCTGCATAACTAATTTAATGACACCTACCCCCATTTGACCGATTGTAATAAAATCTCAATCTATATTTTAAATTCCTTGGTGACTGACTAACTGACTGTGCGAAACAGTTGTACATAGGATGAAGCATTTTTGAAGTTTTTAGAAACTCGTACTGTTAGGGATAAAAATGACCAACAAGTGGTAAAACTGGTAACATCACCCTAATCAAACGGCTACAGCTATAATCGCAAAACCAACCTTTTAGTGGTAATAAAGGTCGAAAAGGCATAAAACTGGTACAATCACCCAGACTAAAAGGCTCAAGGTAGTGTCGCAAAATAAAATATTTATTTTTGCTATTTTTTTACAAAATCAACTTGTTCTGCTTAAAAGTCAGATTTGTGATTAAAATTTGTAATATTTATTGTGTTATCACTAATGTACTTGAAACATTGCTACCCATATATGTATACTAGTATATATATATATAGATATTACCAAATTTTCCTAAAAGGATTTGCACGTTCTGCCCAAAATTTATATCACATTCAGCATTTAAATTTTTTATTTTGTTTGTGCATTGTTTTTGTTTTTTTTTGCTTTTATGTTTGCCCAATTAAATACTTTTCGGTGTTGTCATAACTTTTGTTTGTTTATTTTTCAAGAATTTCTTCCCTCTCTCATACATATAGAAAACGACACGCAGTGGGAAGTCGTGTGCTAACCAAGCTTCGTTCACGCTGCATATACCAAAATTGCTATAAAATTTATTATTTGACTTCTTCATATTCATATGAACATAAATTTTTGATGCCACTGCCAAATGGATGATGGTAATGATGTTAAATTCTACAGAAAAAAAGTAAATTTTTTTTTTTAGGCACAGACGGCGTGTCAGGAACATAGTGTCTCCGTTTTTTGCCGGTTAGCTGGAAGTTTGTGGCAAAAAAAAAAGAAAACGACGAGGTAAGCATGGGAATTAAGGGTATGAGAGAGAGAGAGAGAGGGCCTATTGTTTCATGCTAATAATCGCCAGCACGTGCTGCTATGCTGTCAGTAAAGAGATTTAGATTAATGTCGACCTTGGAATTGGATACACAAAGTCCTTACAAGGTCGTAATCGAAGGGATATCGCGGTAAAGCATGTAGCCTACAGAAGGAAGAGTTATTATTCTACATGAGTTTGCAGTATTAAATTGTTGTTTGCTTGGCACTCTTAGGCTGTTGGCTTGATTTCTTGAGCAAAATAAATCCACTATTATGATATCTCATTCAACTGCGGTGCTCAATCAATCCGTGGGGTTTCCTTTAGCTCTGCCTCTTTCTCTCTTTCCCTCTCTCAGCTTTGCCTAACCGGATAACAACTTTTTGGCCTGAGTTTATGTCAACTTAATGTAATTACGTTTTTTTTCATATATACATAAACTCATTTGTAAACAATATGTCACAGCAGAGCTATGAATAATTAATGTAAACAATAACCATAACAGTTAATTATATCTACTGTCGTTTGTTTTGTTCTTTACCCAGTCTTGTGGCCCACATTCGTGTATTTATTTTCAGCCATGAACAATAATCTCAGTTTGAAAGAAATCAAATTTATAATTTATTTATTTATTTATAATTTTTCATATTTCTATAGTCAACATTAGGTTAAATATATACTGCGGTTACAAAAGTTTAATAATAAATAAAGCACTATGAGCTTGAGTTGGGTTTTATGAGCCCAAAGACCTTTTCAGTGTGGGCAATATAATGATGTTGAATTTCATCAGTAAGGTATCAGAATATTTCAGAACTGCACTGACTCATATGTGATGTAATTACTTACTTACTTAGCTGGTACTTCTTTGCAATCCCAGTGGATTATATACCGCACGTAGAAAAATATTATAAGTGCCTCGGTCTTCTGCGCTTTTTCTCCAGTTAGTCACACCGAGTTCTGTAATGTTCTCAGTAACCTGGTCTTTCCAACGGAGTTTTGGTCGCCCTCTTCTGCGCCGTCCATCGAGTTCATTGTTGAAGACTTTTCGAGCTGGAGCATTTCCGTCCATGCGTACAACGAGCCAACGCAACCGTTGCAGGATTCTGAGCCATACATTAAGACAGGTAGAACCAGTATCTGGTATAGCTGGAGTTTTGTTCGTCGAGAGAGGGCTCTGTCATTGAATCGCTTGCTTAGTCCGTAGTAGCATTTATTAGCAGGCAGGATTCTTCTCCGGATTTCTAGGCTGTCATTATTTTTTACTTTGTTGATGCCGGAGCCTAGGTAGACAAAATTATCTACCACCTCGAAATTATAGTTGTCAACGTTCACGCAGTTTCCCAAACGATTCTTTGTTCGTTGAAACTAATAACTTCGTTTTGTCCTCGTGCACCGTTAGGCCCATTTTCGCTGATTCCTTTTGTATACCTGAGAAGGCTGCAGTCACATCCCGCAGTTTTCGACCGATGATGTCTACGTCATCAGCGTACACGAGTAGCATGTGGCTTTTGTTGAATATAGTGCCACTCGTGTTTACTGCAGCTTTTCTCACTATCATCTCCATCACAATGTTGAAGAGATCGCACGATAGGCCGTTGCCTTGTTTTAGGCCTCGTCTGGTATAGAATGGCTCCGTAAGGTCCTTGCCAATCTTCACTGAAGACTTCGTGTCAGTCATTCCGCAAAGACGTATCAGCTTCGCTGGAATACCAAACTCGGCCATGGCTTCAAGTAATTTCTGCCGTATCGGGCTGTCGAAGGCAGCTTTATAGTCGACAAAAAGATGGTACGTGTCGATCTGTTTCTCTTGGGTCTTTTCCAGGATTTACGGAGTGTGAAAATCTGGTCAGTTGTTGATTTTCCAGGTCTAAAGCCACACTGATAAGGCCCGATCAGGTTGGATAACACTGGCTTTAGTCTTTCACATAGCACACTCGACAGGACCTTATATGTGATGTGATGTAATTAAGTCTGTTTACTTTACAGTCTGGGGATTGGGGGATTTTCTTATTTAAATTTTCGGATCGTTATTCACATGGGGAATAAGTAGAATTCTCTCTTTGAAAACATGACGTACTTCCCGGGCAATGTCATTGAATATCCATTCACTTGCAGCAAATGTGAGAAGTTATAATGTTGGGTTACCTAAATGACATTGTACCACCGATGAGTCTTAGGAAGTAGGTAACATACAGTATAGTACAACACATGATTTTGGGACTCAATTTTGGGAACTGCGCGTGAAAGTAGCCCCAAAAAGAAGATGTTCTGCATCATTCGTTTTGTCAAGTTACATG
This sequence comes from Muscina levida, assembly GCA_964034835.1. NCBI lineage: Eukaryota > Metazoa > Arthropoda > Insecta > Diptera > Muscidae > Muscina > Muscina levida. The sequence continues at coordinate 26,947,418 of OZ035884.1, read as the reverse complement.
CCATAATAAATTAATATCGATTTAAAGTTAGTAAATACCATATAGGGGAATTTGTTATGTTTTAGGCTCTTTTGTTATATGGTGGTGTATGATTGTCATAAGTAATATTTCACGAAAATCATACGCCACGGAGTACAACAGTTTTATTGTAACTGCTACAAAATAAACCCAGCTCAAAATCATTTGATGAATGGAAAAGTGAAACTGTTGCTTATGTAGGGAAACGTTATATGAACAGATTAAAGGAATTGTAGTACTTTATTTTTCTTTAATTAGTGGTTCTCGAGTTACGTCAAACAAAAGAGCCTAAAACGTGACAAATTCCCCTATACGATACTTAATAACTTCAAATCGATAATAAATTATTATGGCATGTATATTGACAAAACGGATGATGCAGAACTCCTTTTTTTGGGGGATACTTTCACGTGCAGTTCTCAGAATTGAGTCAAAATTTTGTACTGTGTTAAGTAACCTATATGGCATGCTACCACCTATGCGTCTCTGGCAGCCCCAAGAAACCTTAATTTAAGAATCTACCCCTCAAAAGTACGAACTCTCTAAAAAGATGGTTCCTCTATCCAACTGGCGGATGTCCTTGACAAATTCAAGGCTTACATTACAGTCATACAGGAAATGCGATGAACGGGTCAGAGATGCACGCGGCGAAAGAACTGTGACATCCTTTACCGCTGTCATGCAGAAAGACATGAATTTGGATGTGGATTCATAGTGGACCAGAGACTTCGACTTCTGGGGTTTCGCGGGTAAACCCTGCAAGTGACCGAATACCCAATATTCGCATCAAGGCGAAATATTTTTACATCACGACTGTAAACAAAGACGAGGATGGATAATGATGCATTCTATGAGCGGGTGGAGGTAATATATGACTGCCGCCATACCCACGACATTAAAATTGTAATGCTAAAGTAGGAAGAAAAGAGGCTCTTAGTTCATCTTTCGTACAATCCAGTCTACATTAAAACTCCTCCGAAAACGTATTCAGACAGGATAGCTTTAAGTCGACAATAAACATGGTAGCGATTGGAACCAAAATCCCGTATAAAGATATCCACAAGGCAACTGGATATCTCACTATAAAAAGAAAAAAAAACCAGAATAATCACGTGCTGATTGCTAACAAAAATAATCACAACCAAAAGCTAAGGAAGGTAGACATCACAACATATTCATAACACCGATATAGGCAATGCCTACTCGAACCAACTCTCTCAATTACGTCCATACAAATAGCCTAATTCTGATGTTCCCGGAACACAGTGGCAGCAGATGCTATGAACACTACAGCAACGACGTACTGTGTTATGAAAAACCACACTCAGACAAGCACTGATACGATGATGAATATCGCGCTATGTCTGACGAAACGAATGCTGCTTACAATACAAAACTGAAGCCAATGGTAACACGTGCGGTGACAGAACGATATCATGACTAGAGAGGGCAGATGAAACGCCTTTTCAGGTGAAAAAAGCGTCTTTGGAAGAAACGAGAGAGCCAGGATATCAAAAATTACAGGGAAAGAGGTGAAGCGCGAACAATCTAATAAAAGGTGAAAAGCAAAGGTTTTGGAACATGAATAGAGACGGAAATCTGGTCACAGACACTCAGAGTGCGCTGCAAATATGGAGAAAATACTGTCGTTCTCTGTTTGTTCCTGAAGGCAGCATAAGTGACGAAATCACGCCTCCACTGAACCAAAACAGCAATTGCATGGCCAGGACAGCAATTGCATGGCTTAAAAGCAAAAAAGTTGCGGGAGCAATTCGTTTTTCGAATACCTGATTGGGTAGAAAATCGGGTTAACCGGTTTTGTGCAGTTTTTGGAAATTGTAATATAAAACTAAATATGACATTATGTGTATATGAAAACTTAAGAATACTGATCCTATGGTCCAATTTATGTCCTAGTTATATCTCTGGTTGATCAGTCAATCCACACTGAATTTAAAAGGAAATTTGTACTTAGCATATAAGTGGAATCAATGATACTCAGATAGGTTTGTTTCGTATTTTTTCCCCCTATTCAATATCTACAACTTTGCTTCAGACGCAAAAGCGATATTCCGTACGGTATACCTGAGTTATAACCGTGTTAAAATATAGAAAACGTGATAAAAATCCACATTGAGCGTAAGGTTGTCAAAAAAGTCTTGCGGTATTTTTATTGAATTTTCAATTGTTCATAAAATTGGTTATAATAATGCGATTTAAGTCAAATATGCGCCGTTTTGTTCGATGACGAGTTCCCAACGAGATGCCAACTTCATAATGCCCCTCTTATAGAAGCTATTGTCAAAAAACTCGGAGAGCCAATTTTCACAGGACTCTCTTGTGGCCAACTTCCGACTACCAAGCTCGTTCGCCATGGACAGAAATAGGTGGTAATCACTTGGTGCGAGATCCGGACTATACGGTGGATGCAAAAGAACCTCCCATCCGAGCTCCCGGAGCATCTGGCGCGTCACCAAAGAAGTGTGTGGCCTAGCGTTGCCCTGATGGAAGACAATTCGGCCTCTGTTGATCAAAGATGGCCTCTTCTGCATGAGTGCTGCATTCAAGCGGTCCAGTTGTTGGCAGTACAGGTCCGAATTGAGCGTTTGGCCATAGGGGAGCAGCTCATAGTGGATGATTCCCTGCCAATCCCACCAAACACACAGAAGAACCTTCCTGGCCATCAATCCAGGCTTGGCCACCGTCTGGGCAGCTTTACCGCTTTTCGACCACGACCGTTTGCGCTTCACGTTGTCGTAAGTGACCCACTTTTTATCGCCAGTCACCATCCGCTTCAAAAACGGGTCGATTTTGTTGCGATTCGCATGCATCCATACGGGCAAAAATGTTTTTTTGCGTCAAGTCGTGTGGCACCCATACATCGAGCTTCTTTTTGAATCCAAGCTTCTTCAAATGGTTTATAACGGTTTGATGACTCATGTCCAGCTCTTGGCCGATGCTACGGCTGCTACTATGCCGGTCTGTTCCGATCAATTCAGCGATTTTATCGCAATTTTCGACGACAGGCCTTCCGGACCGTGGCGCATCTTCGATCACCTCTGCACCAGAATGAAAACGTTGAAACCATCATTGTGCGGTGGAAATGGAAACTGTATCGGGTCCATAAACTGCACAAATTTTATTGGCAGCATGAGATGCATTTTTGCCTTTATCGTAGTAGTACTGTAAAATATGCCGTATTTTCTCTTTATTTTGCTCCATGTTTGCGACGCTATAACTCACGAACGATTAAAAACAAACAACAATAAATCAAACACGTGTTAGCGCGTGAAAAGAGCTCTGCAAAAAGCTCTAGCGTGAACCGATGCGTCGGAAACAACTAGAACTACGCGCTTGCAAAGACAAGCTTGCGGAAATACCGCAAGACTTTTTTGACAACCTTATATTTGTATGGCTATTAAATTTTTAATGCAGCCAACTTGGCAAAACGAATGATGAAGAAGTTCTTACTTTTAGGACTACTTTCACGTGCAATTCTCACAATTGAGTCCCAAAATCATGTCTTATAAACTTCACCAAGCTCACGATCGGACCGAAGTGCATATACAGTTTGTGCTTGCACTTGTAATGCCAATAAGAGGGCGTGGTAGGCATTACAATATATATATCTAAAAATGATCATATTCTATCCTCTAAGATGTGGTTAAGTTCTAAGATGAGCAAGATCGTACACAAACTGCTCTCACCTCCAATACAAGCCCCACTGTATGTCCCTTTCCTGGGGAAATATATGCATTTGATAATTTTTTCTCAAATATATATTCGTATAACGTTTGCCATTAAAAAAACAAATGAACTACAAAAACCACTTAGCAAATGAACCAAAATAATCCAAATATATCAAGTATGTAGCAGAGAGAACAAGCGCGGCGTGTTTACTTCAATGCTTATATTATATTTTATGATATAGTGTAGTTAACTTTTATTTTCTTGCTGTTATCGTATAAAATCTCACAAATGTCCATATTTTTTATATGACTTGTTGTCATATCTATGCTTTGGCTGCCGACAGTCACTGATAAACTTAATCACAGCAAATGCTTAATGTATGATTAGCCATACCATCCAACTTTAATTGTGAAATTGGCATACCAGTCCCTAAAATAACACAGTACAATATTTTTCAGCTTAATGATTTGGGACTAAATTCTCAGAATTGCAGGTGAAAATAGCCCCAAATATAAGAACTTCTGCATCATTCGTTATGTCAAGTTGCCTGCATTAATAATTCGTATGGACATTAAATTAGTCTGGGCAAGCAACATGATAAAACGAATGATGCAAAGTTCTTATTTTTGGAGCTACTTTCACGTGCAATTCTCAGAATTCAGTCCCAAAATCATGTGCTGTACTATGTGTTACATAAACTCATATTATGTTCAATAAATCCTTTAATTTCAAGCACTTTCCCTAAGCCTAACATGATTATCAATAACAAGAATTGTACATATATTTGTATGTCCTTTCCTATGCTACAAAAGGACAATAGACTACTATATTCTACTATTCCACTTTTGCTATTCATCTGTTCATTTTAAGACAAAGAACTAGGTTAGTTCTTAAGATATTATAACATGAATGAGTTAAGGATATATGTCAAAACAAATATCTACCTATGTGTATAGCAAAAGCAATAAACCTCTTTTATCTGTACAAGAACGCTTTACAAATCACATCCTTTGTTCCCTTCTCTTAGACACCAAGGACTTTCTTATCCTTCAAACTTTTAAAGATATCCAAAAATGAAAAGTACACAATACCAAAATATATAAACAGATTTTCGTTAAAAATACTTTCAATCAATGTGCGATTGACAAAGGAGGACCTCCAACTAATACACAGACGCTGTAGTGCTTATTGACATGCTGAAAGTTAAACATTTATTTGTGTTCTCTTTTTTTTTTTTGGTTTTTACAACCTTATTTGATACGATTGCTTTCATTTATCAAAGTATGTCCCTAAGGGCAGCAAACGAAAGAGAAAATCCAATAGATATGCTGCTACATGCTGCCGCCACTCCAGAAAATACAAGAAAATGCACATAAAAAGGAAACGACGAAGATTATGATATCGCACACACACAAAAGGCAACAAAACATTTTATGTTAACCCAAAAAGGGAATAGTAAAAAAAGAAAGAAATTTTTGTTAACAATTTTCGTTGAGAGATAGCAAAAATCGGCGGCAACATACTAGAATACGAGTGAGCGCTCAAAGATGTTAAACCAACAAAGCCAATCACACACACTCGCATGCACTCAAAGGACATGTTCCATACACACAGCACATGCTTACTCTAGGGATACGTTAAATGTTTGCAGCGAAATACCAACAACAAATCAAGCACATGGATTTCTCTCTGCTACATAAGTTAAAGCGGGGGAGGGGAAGTACATGAGAAGGACACAAAACATGTGGGTTCACGCTACCACACAAGTCCATGTGTGTGTTAATGTACTTGTATGCAAGTATACGGGTGAAATGTATACAAACATTTACTGTTATCTCTATGAACAGGATGTTGTCGAAACAATGAAAAGTTTAAACGTGATTTTCTTGCATGTGTTTGTGTTTCTTTTTTTCGCTTCGTATTCTCGTGCTGTTTCGTTTGGTCCTTGCATGAGTGTGTGTGTGTAAAGTAAACAAATGCACGAAAGGGAATAGTGCCGAACTTTAGCGGAAATACACGATTTTGTACATCTACACATGTGTGTGTGTGTGTGTGTGTGTGCGATTGATTGTGTTTCCACAACTGTGTACAAGTATAACTGTTAAATTCAAAAATTTGCTATGGGAGCTATGAAATGAAGCACAGTGGCACAGTGTTACAAAGTCTCACAATGTCGTTCATTACTAAAGTAATAAATTTTGAAGGGGAAAACCTTGTGGATTCTAAGAGTTTAAAATAAAATTGGGTAAAAATCTTATTTTTTTTTTAAAAAAATTATAAAAAAAACCGCGGGGACAGCCCGCAAAAATGGGAGATGGGAATAGTTTTTGACCGATCTTTCTGACACTTAAAACTCAACCTCCGCTTAGGGAATAGAAGCTTACATACCAAATTTCAGATCGATAGCCCTTAAGCTACTGCTGTGACGTCGGAGACAGACAACACAAAAAGGGGTGTTTGTGTGGAATCTAAGAGTAGTTTTGTTTGATCTTGCTCATCTTAGGACCTCAACTCCACTTAAGGCAGAGAAACTTGCACGCAAAATTTAAGTACTTAAACAGGGGCTGTGGTTGAGGGGATAGACAGACGGACACTCCTCAAAAGTGGGATGTTTGTTTGGTAAGTGGGAGTAGTTTTTGCCCAATCTTGCTTAACTACGAACTTAACATCCGCTTAGAGGATACAAATTTAAATATCAAATTTTAATTGGTAGCTCTTAATCAGATAGACGGAGGACGGACGAACGGACATCTTTCAATTGACTCAGAATTGTTATATCTATCACGCCTCCTTATGGGCGTTACAAAGGAAAAAATAAACTGAATATATTCGTTGGTCCTTGTATGCGCGTAATGATGGGTACAATAATATTATTGTTACAATAAAAATACATTTCGGTACATTTAAAGTACATTTTGATACAATAAAAGTACTTTTTGAACCAAAAAAAAGTACTTTTGCGTACCATTAAAGTAAAACTACAATAAAACTACTTTTTGTTGCTAAAAAGTACTTTTGGCTAACATAAAAGAACTTCTTGATACAATAAAAGTACGGTGAAAGTATATTCCGGTACGATGAAGGTACTTTCTTAGGCCAAAAGTAGCAAAACGTACTTTTTGGTACCATAAAATTACTTTTCGGTACGATCAAAGCCCTTTTTGGTTCAACTAAAGTACTTTCTTATACAATTAAAGTACTTTTGGATAAACGTACTTTTTGTTACCATAAAAGTACTTTTCGGTACGATGAAAGTCCATTTTGGTACAACTAAAGTACTTTTTGATACAATTAAAATACTTCTTGGTACTATTTTTATTGCAAAAAAGTACTCTTTGGTACCATAAAAGTACTTATTGGGGCAATAAAAGTACTTTTCGGTGAGATGGAAAGTACTTTTTGCTATAATTAATTAACTTTTTGGTACGAATAAAGTACTTCTTGGCACTTAAAAGTACTTTTTGTTGCAACAAAGTACAATTTGGTACAATAAATTTACTTTAAGGTACATTTAATGTACTTTCCGGTACGATTGAAGTACTTTTGGTACAACAAAAGTGCTCTTTGCTCCAAGAAATTATATTCTTCTAGTTTAAAAGTGTTTTTTTTTGCAATATAAGTACTTCTAAGGGCAGTTAAAGTACTTTTTGGTACAAAAAAATTTCTGGTTGGAACGATGAGACTATTTTTTTTTGGTACGATGAAAGCAATTTTTAGTACTATTACTTTTGTAATATTACTGTACTTTTTAAAACGATTAAAGTACGTTTTTGGTACACAAACTACTTTTTGTTGCCAAAAAGTACTCTTTGGTACACTTGAATAACTTTTTGTTAAAAAAAGTACTCTTTAGTACCTCACAAGTACTTGTTGGTACACTAAAAGCACTTTTTAGTACAATTAGCGTACCTTTTTTGTACAATGAAAGTACATTATGGTACAATTAATATACTTTTTGGAACGATTAAAGTACATTTTAGTACACTTAAACTACTTTTTGTTAAAAAAATGTACTCTTTTTGGTACAATAAAAGTACTTTGTAGTACAATTAGCGTACCTTTTTGGTACGATTTTAATTTTTTTTGGATACAATAAAAGTACTTTTTGGTACGATAAAAGTTCTTAATGGTACGAATTTGTAATTTATTGTATACAAAGTACAACAAAAAAACTTTTTGTATAATGAAAATACTTTTTTTTGTAAAAACAACAGTTTTTATGCACTTAAAATGTTTTTTAGTACTATAAAAGTGTTTGTTGATACAAAATAGTACTCTTTTGTACACTTAAAGTAATTTTTGTTAAAAAAAAGTACTCTTTGGTACCATACAAATACTTTTTGGTACTTTTCTTACTTTTCGGTACGATGAAAGTACTTTTTACAATTAGCGTACCTTTTTGATACGATTAAAATATTTTTTGATACAATAAAAGTACTTTTTTGTAAGATAAAGTACTTGTTTGTACAATTAAAATACATATTGGTACTTTAAAAGTAATTTAAGGTACAGAAAAGTACTTTATGGTACGAAATTGTAATTTTTTGTGTATAAAGTACAACAAAAGAAATTTTTGTGTAATAAAAGTAATACAAATGTTTTAAGTACCATAAAGGTACACAAAAATTGGTACAAAACAAGTACAAGTTCATAGCAAATACCGCTTTATACAACAAAAGCAACTTCGTAGTATAAGTGTCGGTGCAATCGGCATGTCTAGTAAAAGCTTCTCAAACAGTGACTTTCGAATTCGTCGATAAACAAGTAGGTGCCGTTAGTTGTGAATCTAAAAATAGAAAGTGTGTTAGTTCACAACAACGCGAGAAGCTATCCCTAACTCATTCATGGGGTGTAAAGTTTAATTGTACCTTTTCGCATGGCAAGTCCTTGATTTTCCGTAACATATATAAAAAACAACTATGCATGTACAAAAGTTCATTCGGTCTTATATTTGTGTCCAATTATTGCATGTGCTCAAAATACTGTGCAACGTTCCATGTCAACATTCCCTTTAAACTTGAAAATAGTCCCAGAGGTAAATGCAATGAAGAAGTAGTATGACATTGTAAGCGAGCGATCAAAATAATTCAAATGTCATACCTGAGTTATATAATAAATGTCGTATACTCATTATAACTGCGATTGAAATGGCACCTACTGACATTTTCGCTTACTTCGTTATCAACCGTGTTATCAAGCTCGCTTAAAACTCCGTTTATAACGTAATTGGAACGTAAATGATACTTACTGACATCGTCGCTTACGTTTTAAGCGAGAGCGCACCGGTTAAACGGCGTATAACACTCCTATGCTAAATTTAAGGCGGAATATAAGCGAGAGAGCCATCATTGATTGCTACTAAATATAACTGACATAAGCGACTACGTAATGGGTATTTTTACCGCTGGGCTGTTATTCCATTGTGGGTATAATCTTATCTCAACTCCCCGGAAATGATGTAATTTACCTTAATACAGAAATTAATTCATTTTTTCCCATTGCATCAATAAATAACCAAAAATAATGACAAACATTTCATCTCACCAAACCACTGTGCTGTTGTACCGTGTGTTGTGGAAACTTTATGGCATAACATAAACAACCAAAAGTTACCGATGTTTCAAGAACGTTTTTTGTGTTTTCCATTTTTTTTCATACTTTCCTATCTAACACATGAGCTTAAGTTGTTCCATGTAACCGGCCGCCACCTACAAAGTTAATTGAAGAAAAAGGAACAGAAAAATAAAATATCCGCAAAATTGACATTGAGGAAGCCCAACAGACTCAAAGTCGACGGCGACGACGACGACGACGACGAGGACATAGACCGAGAAAGACCGACATAGCCAAAATGTCAAAATAGAATAGAAACTTTTTTGTGAAACCACCCTGTGGCACCCACTGCTCTCCACCACAAGTAACTACACACATATACAACATTGACACCACCAACACGATTACACATTTATAGTATAGGTATTTATGTATACATAAACATCAATATACATGTTTTTGTGTAAGTACATAAGCCACTGTAGTAGCGTGTCTTGAAACCTACCACTCACTTGAACATAGAACAACAACAGCTTACAATTTTTTTCTACTGTTTTCCATGGCTTTGTTCGTTGCCATCTTTTACTTTGTCTTTCTTTGTTTCGAACTTTGAAGGTGCGCTCCTCTTTCACAATTTTCCGCTGTTACGCTGTTTTCAATGAAAGAACAACAACGACGGCAACGACGTCGACAAAATGCTTAAGAAGACAAACACACACATAATTACATTGTTGGGGGGTTTGAGGGGGGGAACACAATAAAGGGCAGGCCATAACTGAAGTGTAGGTAAATATTGGCCATTGTTTTGACCTTTTTGGTCTCTTCTTCCCCCAATGGGGTGTTCTTCTTCTTTTGTTTAAAAATAGTTACAAAGTGCAATATATAGTTTGTGTGTGTGTGACCTTATGGGGGAGCGCAAAGCCAAACAAAAACTAAACAAAAACTATGAGCAGTCGACATTGCGTTTTAAAGGGTGAACTAATTTCATGTTGTCTGTGAGTGTGACTGTCTGTCTATCAGTCTTACTATGTTGTAAGTATTTGGTGCGTGTAAGTGGCTCTCATGTAAATATGGGCCACTGACGTTGACATAGAAAACACTGGACAACGATGCATAGTTATTAGAGAAAGCAGCATTAGTGTAATAAAGAGAATAGTTGAAAGAGAAAGCAATTGGTTATATTAAAATTTCCGTGTGTTTCTAACGAATCCTCTTAGGTTTTTCGGATTTTCGATACGTACCAGGGGTGATGAGGTTCCCAAAATAATGTAATCGAAGAGGATTATTAAAAACATACTGAAAGAAAAGTATCCTATTCTCTTCTTTAGCCCAATTGTGATATTTTAATTAAAGTATCATTAAAAACATTTTTTTTTTGTTTGTAAGTCAAATAGTGACGCATCTAAGAAGTTTTTTTAAAATCGCTTTAGTATTTCGTAAGTCAACCCGATACAGACGTTTCTGTATTCAATTTTTCAAAATTCGTTTTAAAAATAAAATATAAGTTTTACATTGTATTCTATAGCCGAATTGTGATATTTTAAAAAAAGTATTACCGAATTCTGTTCAGTAGTTATTTAGTTTACCCGTTACAAACATTTGCTATTTTCTAAATATGAGAATAATTTTTGTTAACAACTAGAGAAATAAAAAATATTTTTACATTCTCTTCGTAAACCAAATAGTGACGCGTCTAAGAAGCTTTATTATGATCGCTTTGGTAGTTCGTAAGTCAAACCGTTACATATGTTACGTTTCCATATCCAATTTTTCAAAATTCGTTTTTCAAAAAAAAAAATACAAAATATTTTTCATTTGAAGAAAATAAGTTTTACATTGTATTCTATAGCCGAATTGTGATGTTTAAAAAAGCTGGGTAAAGCTCATACAGCTCATGAGTAAATTTTTCGGAGTACTTTTCTCTAGAATATTCCCAGGTTTTGTATGTCCGTTATCATTAGCGCCCACGATTCGGCAGCATACAACAGAAGGGGTAAAATTAACACCTGGTATAGGTATTTCTTAGTATCCCGAGATAAGGTGGTGTTACTAAAGTACTGCCGAAGTCCTTAAAAACATCCATTGGCGAGCACAATTCTTCGCTTGATTTCTTAGCTGACATTATTTTTCTTGTTGACGGAAGATTCCAGGTAGGTAAACTTATCTACTACCTCAAAACAAGAATTGTCAACGTTCACGGTGCGTCCCCATCGAGAGGACTGTTTGTTTGCCGAAATCATTATTTTTGTTTTCTCCTCGTTGACCGCTAAGCCTATTTTCACTGTCCTCTTTTCCAGTGATGAGAAAACTGCAGTACAATCCCGCAGATTTCGGCCAATGATGTTTACATCATCGGCATAGGCTTGTAGCATGTAGCTCTTGTGGAATATGGTGCCAGAGATGTTGACACCAGCCTTTCTCATCACCTTCTCCATAACTATATTAAATATCGTATAGGACAAGCTATCACCCTGACTGAGAACTCTTTCCGTGTTGAATGATTTATCCTTACCAATCTTAACCTAGGATTTGGTGTTTTTCAAGGTACATCTGCAAAGTCGTATTAGTTTTGCAGGAATACCAAACTCAGACATGGCCTCATATAACTTATTCCTTATCGGAGAGTCGAAGGCAGCTTTGTAGTCGACAAAGAGGTGGTAGATGTTGATCTGTGATTCATGAGTTTTTTCCAGGATTTGTCGTAAAGTAAATAGATTTACCAGGACTAAAGCCGCACTGATATGGTCCAATTAGTTGTTCTACAATTGGCTTTAGACGTTCACACAATATGCTCGAAAGGACCTTGTACGCAATTAGTAATAGGCTTATTCCATTGTAGTTTTAACATTCACTATAATCTCCTTTCTTGTATATGGGACATAACAGACTGAGACTTCAATCCCGGGCATGCTCTCCTCTAGCCAGATAATCTCCATAAGCTGATGCATGCTTCATATCTGGTCCTCTCCATCTTTCTTAACAATTCAACCGGGTGACCATCGGCTCTAGCCGCTTTGTTGTTTTTAAGGAGGGATATTGCTTTAGAACGTCCGTCCTAGTCCGTCACTAGCTGGCCATCGCTGTCCTTGCAGGGGGCAACCCTGATCTACGCATTCTCGCCTTAGCTTTCTGGTAGAATTTTCGGGCTCTCCCTCTGCTGCGGAGCAACTCAGTGCACTCATCCTGTCTCTTCTTCAGCTTTTTCTTTTTCCGTCTAAAGAGACGAGTTGCCTCTCGTCTCTTCTCCCTGTGCCGTTTACGAACAGCTCGCGTTGCCATTGGCTGCAGTTACGCCCTGTATGCAGCATACGTTTCTCTCGTGGCATTGAGACATTCACCATCGTATCTTGAGACGGCTTTGAGTACCTAAGTACGCTTCTCGCAGTCCGTTCTAAGGAGTAGGTTACATATTGCCATCGCGAGTTAATATTATCAGGGGGTTGGAACATTCCGTAGCAGTTGAGTTAGGTGGTTGGAGTAGGCATCCGCTACGTCTGTGGTCCGCAGTTTACCGATGTCCAGCTTTCGTTGTGCCTGGTTATGTACGTTTTTCGACATGCTTAGCCTTGTGCGTACCTTAACTGCGGTAAGGTAGTGATCGGGTTCAATTTCCGCACCCTTAATCACTCGTACGTCCAGAACACTCGATGCGTGCCTTTTATCGACTACCACGTGATCTATCTAACTCCTCGTCAATTGATCTGGAGAAAACCATGTTGCCTTATGAATATTTATATGGTCACATCTAGTGCTTCTTACTACCAAATTTCTTGCCGCAGAGAAATCAATCAGTCTGGTGCCATTGTTTGACGTTTCGGTGTGCAGATAGGCTCAAATGCGGTCGACCTGCCTATTTTAGCATTAAAATTGCCTAGTACAATTTTGATGTCATGGCTCGGGCTGCGGTCATAAAAATTTTCTAGGCTCTCGTAGAACTCGTCTTTATCCTCATCGCTTTTCTCTTCTGTTAGAGCATAGGCACATATAAGTGTTATATGGAAAAACTTTGTTTTGACTCTTAAGGTGGTTATTTGTTCACACACCCGGTTGAATCGTGAGACTAGGTGTCGCAATCTCTTGCCAACAAAAAATCTACAACCAAACTCCTGCTTGTCCGCATGGCCACTATAGTAGATGTCGCACGTCTCCATGTGCGAGCAGCCGTGTCTCGTCATTCCTTTTTAAAGCGGTTAAGTCAGCCTAGTATTCTTCGAAGACTTCCACCAGAGGCACCTAGTCTATACAGTGTTCCAGGTGCATATCCTCAAATCAAGGTCCTTAATTCATTTGTGGTGGTCGTCAACATTTTGGCGGGTCCTATGTATTATTTTCTAACTTTTTTCATAAGAACACAATTCAGCTTATCACAAGAATACGAAACTGAGAAATGTTTGTCAGGGGCTAACTAAAAAACTACTAAATAGATTTCAATAATATTTTTAAAAATCATTACAGTTCGGTTTATGAAGAGAATGATTACCTTATTTTTTGTTACAAACAAAAAAATATATTTTTTTATTTGAGATTCCTTCACATACTCAAAAACCAATTATTTTTATAAAATGTCAATGAATGATAAGTTTTATAAACTTGGATTTGATTTGGTTCGTAATCAGAATAGTGCAGAAATAATACAAATTTTAAAAATGACAAATAGGAAATTTACTTTAGTTTTTTAGTATGTCCCTCAAGTCCCTGCACACTTAATGATTCTATTTAAGTTAAAAAGCGAACAGGGAATCAAAAAATATCAGTTCTTAGATTTGAATCAAATTAACTTATAATACATCTTTGTCATTTTTGTATACTTAAAGCCGCGGAGGCTATTATGGTATGTGGAGTTGATTCCAGCAGACGGATATCCAGGCTGCAATAAAAGCGATCAATTCTACATTGTGTAAATCAAAGTAAGTTAGGAACTGTAAGGAGAAGTTGGATAGACAAAAGCGTATGTTGGGTCCGAGGACATTGCAAAATTACTGGTAATGAATCAGCAGACCTATTGGGGAGAGGAGGCTGTACTATGTCTGATCATGACTCTCTGAGAGATGTGCACCCGCCCACTTGTTTCCGTTTTTGGCTTAATGAAGGTAGGAGAACAGCCAGCAGACGTTGGATCTGCTGTGACCCGAATATAGGAGATCCCGTTCAGGGTATATGGTTGGCATGTGCTGGAGTGATTTGAGACGGGCCTGTGGAATTCTAACTAGTCGCTGCAATATCAGACACCTTACAGGCATTTGGGATAGATCCATATCGGACTACTGTGCTGTGTATGAGGAGGAGGAGGCATCCGAGACAATGAAATTTCTTATTTATAGCTGCCCCGCTAAAGCTCCATAGGAGGCTAAGACTCTTAGGGTAAAGTTATATAGAAGACCTACAGTCTCTCTTATTATTACCTGTAGGAGATTTAATATGTTTCATTTCCTACGATTTTCTATTCCTTCTCTATCCTTTCCCTAGTTCTTTTTCCACCAGCTAACGAAACAATGGCTCTTTTGCACGACAAATTCAATGGCCGTGTTATCTCACGTGGTGGCGATGTCAATTGGCTGCCTAAATCATGTGATTTGACATCGTTGGACTTCTTTTTTCGGGGTTATTTGAAAGCAAAGGTGTACGTCGATAAGCCAGCCATAATTCAAGAACTAAGGGATGAGATAATTCGGCACATTATCGGCAGAGAACCTCAATTATGACTTAGCGTCATCGAAAATTTGGACCATCGGATGGGTGCTGCGTTAGCTCCCTGTAAATCATAAAGACAACGCGGCTAGAATTTTAAGGAAATACCTAAAGATTAAAATTATCCAGATCAAATCCTTTTTGTCGCTCCTTCGGTTTTCTTCTTGATCCCCTTGCGATCCTAAATGCCGTATTGTCTTTTCCACAACTGCGGTACGTGTTCCACTGTGTGACCTACTTTTAGTTTTGTGTCACATCATTAGTTACCTTTCACTTAAAAATAACTGTCCATTTCAATCGCCATTGACATTGGCCCATTATTTACATACGAGCACACATGGACGACTGTTATATCCGCCGGAAATGTGGTTGGTCGTGGTGGTGTTTTTTTCGTTACTGTTGTTGTCCTGTATATGTGTTTACATTTGAGCCAATTGTTGGTGGCGGTGATGGTCGTGCGACATCCTGTGACAACTAATTATCCTTAATCGATATTTTTTAGAAATTACTATCTAAGGACTTTTATTTATGTTAATTTTAATGATTTAGAGACATTAATAAAATATTTACTAAGGATTTCTTAAAAGGAATGGAAAAATTCTCAAGTATTTAGTGCTCTTCGCTTTGTTATGGTTTCATTGGTTGGCGCGCATATCTTGATGTTGTGCATTAATTGCTATAATGACATCTCTGCAATGGCAATTAAAGTTAAATGACCCCATCAACGTGAAGATAACGACCACATTATTATATTAAGTAAAGATAAGGAAATTATGAGGTAAATAATGGTTATTGTGGTATCACTAAGATAAGTGACAATACCCTGATGCAGGAAGTAGATGGGGGATAAAGATATCACAACTTAAGTGGAATATAATTCTGTTAGAATTAAGAATTCTTTGTTTTTTATATATACTTCACATTGCCTTATTCACATAAAACCCAGCCGGTGTTTTGTGCAATGTACAGACTTTCCCAACGCAAAAATGATTTTCCAACAAAGTCTTGAACTTAACTTTCCTTAAACTAGTATGCTAGTTATACGCCCTGTATTTTAAACATACTTTCTAATATTTTGTTTTTTCTTTCTAAAGCTATTCTAAGATTGACTATATACTGTTTTTTGTTTACTATAGTTTACTTACTTACCTCTTTTGTTATGTTGTCGTAGTCGTTTTTGTCGTCGTCTTATTTCCTTTGTTCCAGAGCAGCGTCGTAGAAGACGTCACGTCAGAAAATCGTTGGGATTTACAATAGAAGATTCCAGTCAATCGACTGACGACTGTCTTGATGAAAATGAAAACACAACACAAAACTTAAGCGATATTCGAATGAATTCAAATTACAATGTTAGCAGTTTTCGGCTAATGGGATTTGTGGTAGTTTATTTTGTTAATATTTCTTGTAGTTTTATATCAAATGACACGTTGCTGCTGTTGGAACTTCAAAACGTGGTTATAAGCCCAAATTTAGATATTTTGTTTTTTGTTTTTTTGTAATTTAGTTACAAATTTTTTTAGAGGTTATTAGAGGTGCTCGTTTGTATTTGGCAGCTAAATTTTATAATAATTGGAGAATTGCACTAATTGTTGTGTTTGTTGTTTTCTTTTGAACTGAAATATGGGTTAATTGTAAATTTTAGTTAATTTTTTTTCTGGAAATTGATAGGAAATGTAAAGAATCGTAATGTTACTGCAGCCTTATTAATTTTTAACAAGGATTCAAAATGTTGTTTTAGACGGTAGATAAAAAAGATAATGGATTATAAACAACATATCTTTTGTTTTGTGAGATCGCATGACGCATCTTTTCAACAATATTTTGCTATATTTTGATAATATTTCCACTGCCCTTGAACTACGTAAAATTTGTATGGTTCGCATAATTTTCTGTCAATTTCCATCAATTATTATGGTTATTACGATTGTGAGTTGCTCAATTTGTTTAATTATGGAATTAGTTTTTGTTGGTTTCAATTCAGTTAACTAGAGGGTTTTTCTAGACATTTTTTGTCATTGTAACGAATATGTCGAATCATTTGTTTAACTTTTTATCTGTTTTTATAAATTATTTTATTTTAATTTCAATTTATTTTCATATATTTAGTTAATAATGTAATTTCATTAAATTTAACTGATAACACAGTGCAACAGCCAATTTTGGGGTGAGAAATTCCAGAAAGTCAGAATGAGGGTACTAGGTCAGTATAGTAAAACCCCCAAATGCATTCTCAGGCCAATCTTTTTGTTATGACCTATTATTCACTTAGTTTTTCAGCTATAACTCAAGAACTATTAAGGATTTCTCATTTCTGTCTTCAGCTTAATTATAATTTGTTCTTAAATAAATAATGTAAAAAATCGAGTTGGATTAATTTTATCATCTAAAATCTACGAGAATCTTTCATTTATCGCCGGTTTTTATAAATTTTCCCCAATGACACCAAATTTCTGGCCATCTCATTGGTCCCATCTGAATGACTACCCTTACCCCAGTACTGTGCTGTACATATGCACGTAGCGAGTTTGCATCTGGTACTAGCTACATTTGTATGTACAACGTATGAGTAATAATAATTTTATGCGGATTTTATATTAATCATTTATATTATAGGTGGTTAAATAATTGTAAGGGCAGATGTTGAATGCGAACTACACCTAAACGTCAGTTCTCTTCTTCTTTCATTTGACATTTCTCAATTTCAGACTAACTCATTTTGAACCATTTAAAGATACACAATCGAGCACCGAATCGAATGATAATCCAAGAGTGATTGTCGAAAAACCAATGCACCCACAAAGAGTGACTGTTTGTTGCTGTTTTTGGACTGGCGGCATCATCGGGCCGTCTTTTTTTTTAAATGAGTCTGGTCAGACATTTACTGTGAATGGTGTTCGCTATCGTGCGATGATAACGAACTATTAATAGCCTGAATTTGATGATATAGATGTGTATGATATGGGATTTCAACACTTGTCTCACAGCTAACGAAACAATGGCTCTTTTACGCGACAAATTCAATGGCCGTGTTATCTCACGAGGTGGCGATGTCAATTGGCCGCCAAGATCATGAGATTTGACACCGTTGGACTTCTTAATTTGGGGTTTTTTAAATGAAAAGGTGTTCGTCCATAAGCCAGCAACAATTCAAGAGCTAAAGGATGGAATAATTCGGCACATTAACAGCATAGAACCTCAATTATGACTCAGCGTCATTGAAAATTTGGACCATCGGAAGGATGGTATTATTATCATAATAAAATGAAATGACAATAATTTCCTTAATAATTTGTGTTTTATTCAAATCAACATCGGCTTTCAAATATCAAATTAAAATATCCTTCAGTAGTCAGTCTTGAAGTTATGAAAGAAATACTAATTTTCCAAAAATAGGTAATTTTGTATAGGAGGTTCCAGAAGTCGTAGGCAATTCTTCCCATTAACAATCTTATTACTTCGTGCTGGAAAATATTTATACAGGTAAATATTCAAACGGAGCAGTGAAAGCTTTCTCGAGTTATCCTGCTCACCAGCCATCTAGCCAGCCAACTGGACAGACTTTGTAAGGTCCATGGGACTCATATCGTCTTCAAATCTCGATAATATCGTTCATTAGAGTACCTTCCAAAAACCTTGCAAGTTACTCAGAAATTCACCATTTGATTGTCTCGAGAGTACTCGCACATTGGAGGCCATTATAAAACCCAAGGGGCATTTTTTTGACCAAAAAATCCAGCATCGAATTTGGTCTTATGAAAGGAGTTGTCCAAGTTATACGGGGAAACATTTTTAGAATTTTGTCGGTGGTAAATCTTTGTAGATTTTAGGACAGCCAAAGTTTGAGCACGATTGGAGTATGTTAACCTATTCCGCTGGGGGCTTAAAGTTATTAAGCTTCTGTAGCCAAGTTTGGGGTGGAATAACTCTAGAACGATTTTGCTAAAACAAAAATCGAAAGTTTAGGAATTATAATTCCTTTTATCTGTTCGTATTAATTTTTACTGATTAATCAACAGTTTCGCAGTGATAAATAAATTTATTGAAAAAAAAATTGAAAATTTGTCTAAAAAGTTCAAGTTTTTATATTCACAAAATAATAAAAAATCTTACTACTTTTACGTAATGTCATTTGCTGTGCTTTGTGAAGGATATGGCTCGGGTTCCCAAATAATAAAAAAATTATGCCATTCTCTTTGTCTTGGACCTCAAACATTGGAATGGTAGGTCAAAGTTGGCGTATTAAGTCGTGGGGGTCAAAAAAGGGGCCCATTAGATTCAATGATGACCCTAGGTATATCTATCAAGGCCCAACGGTTCCTCTGGACCGAGTTAGACCTCATTTTGTTCGGTCACAATAGTAAATTTTAAGGCAGGCAACATACATGCACCAGCTCATAAACACGATTTGGATCAAGGAAACCATGTCCGATGATTGGAATCTCAGGGTTCTATGTTCTATGCTTAAGAAAGGGATTAGCTTTTTACTCATCGAATACAAGTCCTGTTTAGAGTGTTATAAGAAAGACTAAAGCCCATTTTAGCGAACCTGAATGGACCTTATCAGTGTGGCTCTACACCTGGTAAATCTACGACCCGACCAGATATTCACACTACGACAAATCCTGGAGAAGACCAAAGAAATATAAATCGAAACCTATCATCCGTATATCGAAACCAACGCTGAATTCGACAGTCTGATATGACATAAATTACTATATGGTATGGCTGAGTTTGGTATATCTGCGAAAATAATACGAGTTTGCAGGATGACACTGATCGACACGAAGTCTTCAGTGAAAATTGGCAAAAATCTGACTAAGCCATTTTCAACAAGCAAAGCTTTAGACAAGGCGATAGTCTGTCATGCAATCTCTTCAGCTTCATAAGGAAGATGATCATGCGGAAGGCTACAGTATACAGAAATCTTTAACAAAAGTCACATTGCCATTGGCCGTAGATTGCGTGATGTTACTGCGGTCTTTACGAGCATTGAAAAGCACAAAATGAGACAAAGATTATGAAAATCGATGAAAGCGTTTCGCTTTTATTTACAATTTAGTGAATGTATCTCATTTTGGAAAAAATAAGTATATTCCATTCAGGATATATGGGAGGCGGGCGTGTCCTTTGAGATGAGTTTTATATGATTAAAAAAAACAGGTTTTTTTTCCATTTCAGGGTATATTAGAGGTCACTGTCCAACTCGTCTCCATTTATACGTCACACTTTTTATACTATCACCCTTAGGGATAAGGGTATATATTATCTTAGGACCAAATTCGTTTCAGCACCTTTTAAGACGATCGATTGATGTCCGTCTGTCTGGTGATGGCTGGGATGGCTGGTGAGCAGGATAACTCGAGTAAACCTTAACGGATCGGTGTGAAAATTTACCAGTATTAATATTTTTCAAAACAAACTAATGGGATTGCAAATGGGTGGAACAGCCCCACCCCTTCTCGTACATCCCATACAAAATTACCTATTTTTGGATAATTAATATTTCTTTCATAACTGCAAAACAGACGGCCGAAGGATATTTGAAATTGGTCAGTTTATATACCTTGCAATAGTAGACAAACGCTAAGAAAACAGAAACCTTTGCCACACCCCTTCTGGTACCTCCCATACAAATGACGGAATTGACCTTCATAGTTTTACATATATATCTTTTTTGTAAGTAAACTGAATTCACTCAAATTTTGCGTTTGATGTTTGCTTACGAAAATTGGACTCGAGGCAAGAATATGGACAATATCAGTTTACGGCTTCTGTTTCATCCCATACAAAATTACCTATTTTTGGATAATTAATATTTCTTTCATAACTTCCAAACGGGCACCTAGGGGATTATGAAATTTATTCGGTACATCGGAAATCGATCTACTTGACACATCCCTTCTGGTACTTACCGTACAAAGTACCGAATTTAAACTCATCGTTTTACATACATATATATCTTTTTTGCAAGTCTACTAAATTCTGTCAAATTTTGCGTAAGATGTACACTTATAAAACTTTAACTTAGTTAATTTCCATAACTCAACACTTCATCAATATCTTATGTAGGGTGATGGTGTTTATCAGTCAGTTTATCTTCTGTACTTGTTCTAGTATCAAATGATAGTTGGGTAAGGGTATAACTATTAGAAAAGTAATTTTTTAAACAAAAAACTGCTGAAGTGCAGAATATGGGGCGTAGTAGTCAAAGTTGACGCTCAGGCCCATGGGGCCCTTGGGTGTCAAAAATGGGCCCCTTTTGGTTCTATGATGACCTCCCATGTGCGGGTACTCAAATGAAAGATATTTTCGAGACGAATCCAATGAAGTTATTTTTAAGTTCCTACGGGTCTCTTCGAGTTAGAGCCATTTAAAATTCCGGAATACACCAAAAAAAATTATTTAAAAAAAAATGCGCGATTCCACTTTCACTCAAATTTAGAAAAAAAAAATTATTTTTAAAAAAATCGCGCGATTTTTGCCTGCGGCGCTTTTACTCCCAACATATCCATTTTCACTATAATTTACAAAAAAAAATATTTTTCACGGAATATAAATAAAATTTTTGCCTGCGGCGCTACTGCACCCATACCAACCTTTACAACTCTAATTTAAAAAAAAAAAAAAACGAATATATCAAAAAAAAAAATAGCTTTTTTAAAATATTTTTCAAATTTTTCTTCTTTTTTTCCACTTTTTTCTTTTTTTATAAATTTTCTCTTTTCAAATATTTCTTTTTGGACCGTTTTTAAATATTTCTTGAAATTGTCCATTTGTTTCCTTCATTTCTTTTTAAATTTTTTCTCAATTTTCTTTTTCTAATTCTTTTAAATTAATAAACCTTACAAATTCAAAAAAAATTCACATTTTCTCAAATTTTTGATGACATTTAATTTTTCTATAGGATTTTTCAATTTATTTCCTTAAATTATTCTAATTTTCCATGTTTTTTTTGCTATTTTTTGTAATTTTTTACGGTGTTTTTTCAGAAAAAAATATTTTTTTTTAAAAAATCGCTCGGTTTTTAGAATTTCTATTTTTTTCCTTAAATTTTTCTAAATTTTTCCATGATTTTTTCACATTTTTCCATTTTTTTTTTGGTATATCCCGGAAATTTAATAGAAATACCACAATTGGATTCGTCTCGAAAGTATCTTTCATTTGAGTACCCACACATGGGGGGTTATCATAGAACCCAAGGGGCCCCCTTTTTTTGGGCCTCCCGGTAACCGTGGGCCTTAGCGCCAACTTTGACCTTGATTTTCGTGTTTTAGGGCGTATTTGGGGGGGAGTAGATTTTTTTTTGTTGGGCTCCCGCCCCATATTCTGCACTTTTGCCCAAAAAACGGTCAAATTCAAATATTGATTTTCGGCTGATAACTACTTCGCATATATATCTTTGACATAATTGTGCATCAGTTCCTCACAAAGTGGTCTTAATTGAGTTCGAAACGCGTCATCTTAGTGCGTGACAATGAATTGACCATTAATATCAACAATAAAAATATTTTCTGATCGTTCAGCCAATGTATCAAATGATACACTAACACACACTCTGACGAACAGTACTGTTTAAAAAAAATATTTTTTCAACCCATTTTGTTGTTCTACTTCTAATTTGATCAATGTATTAATTAATATTTCAATCCTTTTTTGTTTTATTTATTATTATTTTAAACTGTATTTGAATATTAACGGTCAAATTCAAACTATAATTGGTGCTGGACATTTTCGGCTGATATCTACTTCGCAGCTGATGATGTACCAATGTGCATCAGTTCGTCACAAAGGGGTCTGAAGATGAACTCGCCATGGAGTTCGAAACGCGTCATGCTAGTGAGTGACACACTGAATTTGACCAAAAAAAAAAAAAAAAAAATCTGATCGTTGGCCGAATTTGATGTATCATTTGATACACTAACCTAAAAATTGTGATATATTTTTATTTTGTTTATATTTTGTATTTATTCTATTTTATAATTTATTAACTTCTTGTGTATTTTATTTTGTTTATCATTTTAATTCCTAAAAAAATAGTTGTTGTTGTTTTACAGTTTTTCATATTTTAATTCAAAAAAATCGTTTTTTTTTTGTTATTAAAGATTCCCATCATTATTATCTCTTATTCCCTTTTATACATTTTCGTTTGTAAGGCCGAGAGGTCGCAAGGTTTTACGTTAACTTCAGTTGCTCTTTCAACCATACACATTCACACACACACACACAAAACCTACAACGCGCAGACTGAATGAAGCTGGAAGCTGTAAAGACTCGCGACTTGAATTTTGCTTATGACAACGCGACTAGCGACTAGACTTTGTGTGGCTCAAAATGTAGTTTGTTATGTGCTACGTTTCTTAATATCTAATTCGACTCTACTCCCGCACTATCATCATCATCTTTACCAACAGCGGATCAACGACACTAACCCACTCTCTAATCACAGGTGTAACGGTATTTTTCTGTATAATTAATTACAACAGAGATTTATCTCCTCTACTCTCTGTGAGAAGGAAGACCTCTTGAAGGGTTTCTTTTTTCTTTTGCCACTAGTAAGTGGGAAGTGGGTATAACTTAAATTTAACTCTTTCACTTTGTTGTTTTTTCTATTTTGTATTCACTTTCAATTCTTGTTTAACCGTTTTCCTAACAGACGACAAACTAAAAACGCGAGACAATAAATATTCAAATTGTATTCACTATGATTAACTTCTTTTATTTTTTTCTATCGCTTTGTTTTTTTTTATTTCACATTTCTTTTAATTGAGAAATTCTTTTCTTTTTTAATATTTCTAGATACTTATTTTCCACAGACACATACCTACGATACTTGTTTTTTTTTTCGTTTGCTTTTTTGTTGTTGTTGGTTGGTTATTTGTATATATCTTGCTCTCTACTACAATTTCCCTTTGTAACTCTTTTATATGTGTATTTTCTTTTTGCTTTTTTTTGGTGTTGTAGGGGTATTTTTGTAATATGTATTTTTTTTCTTCTTATTGGTATCTCTTCACTATTAACTTTGGCTCTCTTTTTATCTTTGTAGTGTAATAATAGTATTATCCAGCGTTTTGTTATAGCAATAGTAACTTCATTGAAGGTTTTCCCGTTGAACACAACTTTATCATACGCGCGCTTCCAAACGACTGACACTCGCGTTGTATTCCAACGGTCGCTTCAGCTCTGGTCGACCGACCGTTAACGTTCTTTTCTCAGCCAAGTGCCAGGGATGAGTTAAAATACTGATGTGTGTGGAGAGTACATTTTGTGTGGTGCTGTTTTAGAAGCGGTGGAAATTGAAAAAGGGAATATATTTAGTGGAATTCTTTTCGTTTTTAAAGCTATCTTTAGACTTTTTATAACATCACACTTAGGGTGCTCATCATTTGATACGAGAACATGTATAACGCCTTAAGGGGGACGTGTTAAGACTCCAAGTATCTTAAGACCAATTTTGTTCCATGAATTTTTAAGACGATTGAACCATGTCCGTCTGTCTGGCTGGTGGACAGCACAACTCGAGTACACCTTAACCGATCCTTATGGAATATTATCAGTATCAATATTTTCCAAAATGAAGTAATGGGATTGTAAATGGGCAGAATAGCCCCACCCCTTCTAATATCTCCCTTACAAAATGACCTATTTTAGTAAATGTAATATTTCTAAATAACTTCCAAACAGACAACTGAAAGAGATTTTTATTGGGTGAGCTTAATAACCTTGTAATAACAGACAAAACCTCAGAAAACCAAAACTTTTGCCACACCCCTTCTGGTACTTCCCATCACCGAATTGAATCTATAGTTTTATACACATATCTTTTTGTAAGTATAATAAATTCAGTCATGTTATACGTATTACGCTTACGAAAATATGACAGTGGAATGAAGGTGGACTACATCGGCCAAACCCTTCTGGAACCTTCCATACAAAATTACCTAATTTTGGAACATTAATATTTATTCCATAACTTTTAAAGGGACAACTGGAGGATATTAACGGGTCCACCATCTAACTTTTTTTTCAACTTCTGCTTATTTCGTGAATGGTAACACTTAGCTCATGTCTGATTTGACAGATAATTAGTTTTATCCTTCCGCTGAACGAATATGGTTATGTATACGCTTGAACAACTGACCATCCAATGCGTTTTCGCTTCGCTAAGTGGGCCTGCGATCGACTTACAGAAGATGCCGATTTTAACAAAAAAAATCATATTTTCAGAAGAAGCTCATTTTGATCTTGGCGGGTATGTAAACAAGCAAAATTGTCGCATACACCCAAAACGAGTCACTTTTTGGTGCGGATTTTGGTCCAGAGGCATAATTGGAATTGCATTAATTGAACGAATTTTTGTTCACAAAAATTGAAGAGGATATTGGCAACATTTGGTTTCAACAGGACGGCGGTACGTGCCACACAGCCGAAGCTACACTCGATGTTTTGCACCCTGTTTTTAAAGATCGCATTATCAGCCGCAGAGCTGACTATTATTTGTGGGGTGCCCTCAAAGATCAGTGTTACGCCGACAAGCCAGAGACAATTGACGCTTTAAAGACAATATTCGTGAAGCCATTGGTGAAATACTGCTGCACACAATCGATAATGTGCTTAAAAATTGGACCGATCGTGTAGGCTACTGCATGGCCAGCCGAGGCAGACATTTGAATGAAATTATTTTCCATTATTTACCGGAAGGATTGTACTTTCAAATAAAAAAAGAAATTTGAGAAAATATTCAGAGGTTTTTTTTATAGAATTTTCAAAAAAAAAGTTATTTGACGGACCCTATAGAATTTTGTCAGTTTAATTATATTCTAATAATAGACAAGTACTTAGAAGAGCAAAACCTTTGCCACACCGCTTCTGGCACATTCCCATACAAGTAACCGAATTGAACCTCATACTTTTACATACATATCTTTTTTGTAAGTACACTGAATTCAGTCATATTTTGTGCACGATATAATTTTATTGAATTTTTGCTCGGGAATTAATATGGATTATATCGACAGACCCCTTCTGATACCTCTCATACAAAATGATCTATTTTTGGAAAATTATTATTTTTTCCATAACTTTTACACGGACAACTACAGAATATTTGAATTTGGTCAGTTTAATTACTTTCTAATAGCAGACAAGTACATAGAAAACCGAAGCAGTTACCACACACCTTTTTAGTACCTCCCATACAAATTGACCTATTTATGGACTATTAATATTTCTTGCATAACTTTTAAGCGGACAACTGAAGGATATTTGGATTTGGTTAGTTTAATAATCTTGTAACAGTAAACAAATCCTTAGAAACCCGAAACGTCTGAAACACCTCATCTGATGCCTGATATACAAATGACTGAATTGACCTTCATAGTTTTACATATATATCTTAGGTCAATTTTTGCATAAGAAGCACCCTTGTGAGAGTTTGACTAAGGAATATACATGGAACACATCGGTCGACTCCTTCTGGTACTTTCCATACAAAACGACCTATTTTGGGCAAATTAATATTTCTTCCATAACTTCCGAACTGAAAACTATAGGATATTTATCAATTATCCTTTAAAAGTGGTAATGAATTCAGTCATGTTTTGCGTAAGATGAACACTTAAGAAAATGTGACTTTCCCATTCCTCCCATACAAAATTAACTATTTTTTTTGGGGAAATAAATTTTTGCCATAATTTCCATAGCGACAACTGGAGGATATTTAAATTTGGTCAGTTTAATTACCTTCTAATTGTAGACAAATCCTCAAGAATTGACCCTCAGGAATTGTTCTCAGAACTGACCCTTATAATTTCACATAATTATCATTACGTAAGTACGCTGAATTAAGAATTATTTTGCGTTATTGTATAATTAATATGATGCAATCCAAAAGTGTAACACATAGAATGAGCCACTGTAGATCATAGGTTTCGTAGAACCATATTCTATTCATGACTTTTTAAGCCGTTTGGTCGATGTCCGTCGGTATGTCCTGCTGGTGCTCACGATAACTTTTGAAGACTTAATTAATTGTTTTTAAACTTAGCATGGATTAATAATTTTCCAAAACTACTTACGGGAGTTCATATGGAGTACTTGACCACGCCCCTTCTGGTAACTCCTATACAAATGTACAATTCCGCCCATTTTAGAAATCGAGATACCCAACTTTTGCACAAGTTAAGCATTTATTGAACATTGTTTTACGAAAGTTTAAAGGATTGGACATGTAAATTATAAAATTTCGGGAGAATTAAAATTTTTTTTTAAAATTTCGTTTGGTTTCGTTACGTTAATTCTCAGTTAATACCGTATAAGACCCTTTCGGTTACCCCATATAAAAAGACTTAATACCCAAATGCAGTAAATTTAACTTTTTTACATTAGATGACGGATTTATTAACACTTTTTACACTGTTACCATTTTTGCAGTTTTTAAACATGTCCGTAAACCTCTGGTCTTACGAGCTAAAGTCCTATCTCCAACCGTTATGCTTCACATTCTACATCTACATCTGCTTCTACATTAAGGTAAATAATAATAATACATATGTAAGTAGTTTTAATCAAAAAATTTGTTAATCTCAATAACTCAAGATTTAAACAATATCTTACATAGGATGAGGGTATTTATCAGTCAGTTTACCTGAATGAAATTTCTGTACGTGTTTTGTATATCATATGCAAAGAAAATCTATAGATATTACAGAAGCTATGATAAA
This sequence comes from Muscina levida, assembly GCA_964034835.1. Taxonomy (NCBI): domain Eukaryota; kingdom Metazoa; phylum Arthropoda; class Insecta; order Diptera; family Muscidae; genus Muscina; species Muscina levida. The sequence continues at coordinate 26,919,750 of OZ035884.1, read as the reverse complement.
TCAAATTTAAAAGGCCAAAATACATAAAAATATTGGTCATAGCTTTCGGACAAAACAACTGAAAACTGGTGCACCTAGCTAAATTTATCAATATATTTTGAGATTTGTTAAAATTTCTTATAAAAAATTTGCGAAAGTCTTAATAACTTCATTAAATTGTTTTTCTCTTCTCATTTTTTTTACTTACATTTAAAAAAATGTTAGAATAAAATCTCGTACTCTATAAAAAAAAAGTACTTAAAACTGTACAATATCAACTCTCGTCTAACCATCTCAGCCATCGTCAATGAGTACATCAACGTCGTTACCGTTGATGTGCTTTGTTGTTCTTCTATTTCCCATTTCCTCCACCTGTTCTCACACAGAGATTACAATTCTCTTAACACAACAATGATTTGTTTCGCTTCATATGTGTTATACTACATGTTCTCTTTTGCTATTGTGTAGTGAGCGTTCGTACGTTCATTCATTGTTGTAACGATTTTTGGTATTTCGTATTTCTAAATGATGTGGAATTTAAAAAAAAAATCCCCCACCACCGGCTTTTCAAATCAATGAATGTATTGTTATCTCACTCCCACTGACGACGTTATCACACAAACAGAGGGCATACGACAAATCTAAGCGGATGTGATGTTGTGTGAACAAACATAATGAATAACGAGAAAAGCTTTCGTTTAGTCAATCGTCTATGCAGTGGTTGTGAGCTCTGCTAGAGTCGTGCGAAAGCTTTGTTATACAGTTTGAAATGCTTTGGTATTATTTTGAGATTTTGTTTAAATTGTATTTGTGTTCCATACCTTTAGTATGGGTTTCCTTCAGATTAAACTTAAATTTCTAAATCAAGTGCGAAAACAATAACTTTTTTTATTCATTTTTAATTACTATAATATTAATTAATGATTTGTTTCACTCCGAAGAAAATATAAAACTATAAAAATATAAAAATTTAAAAATTTAAAAATATAAAAACATTAAAATATAAAATATAAAAATGTAAACATATAAAAATATAAAAATATACAAATATAAAAATATAAAAATATAAAAATATAAAAATAAAAATATAAAAATATAAAAATATAAAAATATAAAAATATAAAAATATTAAAATATTAATATATAAAAATATAAAAATATAAAAATATTAAAATATAAAAGTTAAAAAATATAAAAATATAAAAGTATAAAAATATAAAAATATAAAAGTATAAAAATATAAAAATATAAAAATATAAAAATATAAAAATATAAAAATATAATATAAAAAATATAAAAATATAAAAATATAAAAATATAAAAATAAAAAATATAAAAATATAAAAATATAAAAATATAAAAATATTAAAATATAAAAGTTAAAAAATATAAAAATATAAAAGTATAAAAATATAAAAATATAAAAGTATAAAAATATAAAAATATAAAAATATAAAAATATAAAAATATAAAAATATATAAATATAAAAATATGAAAATTTAAAAAAATAAATGTGTAAAAATACCAAAATTATACAAGCTTAAAAATTAAAAATATAAAAAATAAAATGTTCTTTTTGGTATAATAAAAGTATTTGGTGGTACAATAAAAGTAATTGTTTGTAAAAGAAAATTATTATTTGATGAAATAAAATACATTTGACAAAATAATAGCAATAAAAAAGGAGTACTTTTATTTTTGGTTCAATAAAATAAAAGTTCTTTTAGGTGCAATAAGATAACGTTTTACTGAATGTTCTTTTACTTCTGGTACACTGAATGTTCTTTTTAGTGTAAGTAAACTACTTTTTGATACATTTAATTACTTTGTGGTACAATAAAAGTCCTTGTTGGTACTAAAAAGTACTTGCTGGTACAATAAAAGCACTTTGTACCAATAAATTTGGTACAAAAAATTATTGCTGGTACAATAAAAGTACCTTATCATTTATTAATAGTAATATTAGGCACAATAAAAGTACTTTTTAAAACAATAAATGTACAGTTGGATAAAATAATAGTATGTTTTGGTACAATATAATTACTTTTGGAATACAAAAGCACTTTGTGGGCCAATAAAAGTACTTTGTGTTATAACAAAAGTTCTTGATAGTACAATAAAAGTATTTACTGATACAATAAAGTAGATTCAGTAAAAGTTTTTTTATATACAAAATATAACTTTTAGTACAAAAAAATACTTTTTTATACAATAAAAGTACTTTGATACAATTTAAGTACTTTTTGGTGCAATAAGAGTACTTTTTGTGGGAAATAAATTACTATGTAGTACAATAATGTATTTAACACAATAAAAACTTTTGGTTGGTTTATTAAAAGTGGTTTTTAGTACAATAAACGTACTTTCTAATACAATTAAAAGTACTTTTTTGAGGAAAAATTACTTGTAGGTACTAAAAAAGTACATTATGGTACAATAAAAATACTTTCTGATTAAATAAATTTATATTGGGAATAATTTAAGTACTAATTGAAACAATAAAAGTAACTATTGAAAAAAGTACTTTCTGGTACACTGAATGCACGTTTTAGTAAAATTAAACTACTTTTTGGTACATTAAATTACTTTGTGGTACAATAAAATTAATTTTTGATACAAATAAATAGTACTATATACTATAAGTACGTTTCAGTTAAATAAAAGTACTTTTCGGTACAATAAAAGTACTTTTTGGTATAATAAAATTGTTGTATACACTCACTCTTAGGGAAAAGGGTATATATCATTTGATAAGAACAAAGTTACGTGTTAGACCCCAAGTATCTTAAGACCAAATTCGTTTGAGGATTTTTTGAACCGTGTCCGTCTGTCTGGCTGACTAGTGAGCAGGATAACTCGAATAAAACTTCACTTATCCATATGAAAATTTATCAGCACACATTATTTCCGCAACGAAGTAATGGTAATTTGAAATGGGCGGAATAACCGCACCCCTTCTGGTACGTGCGATACAAAATTACCTATTTTTTTTGGAACATTTATATATATCTTCCATAACTTCTAAACGGACAACTGTAGGATATTTAAATTTAGTCCGTTTAATTATCTTGTAATTGTAGATAAAATCTAAAAAAACGAAAACCTTTGGCAATAAACTACTTTATCACTTTTGGTTCCTTCCATACAAATAATCGAATTTATCCTATTCTGTAGTTTTACATACATACACAGTACAAAATTTGTCAGTTCATAGAAGAAGTTCTGCATCATTAGTTTTGTCAAGTTAATTGCCATAATAATTTAATATTTAATAATTTAATTTTACACGAAAATGGGCGGAATGGTTAATTTGTATGAGAGGTACCAGAAGAGGTGTGGCTAGACTTCCAAATTGTTATCCAAATCATTTTCATGTTATAGTTTAACCAAAAACAGAATTTGGGCACGATCGCGTTGGGTGCATTGATATTACTACTCGATTTATAAGACCATATGCTATCCGGTAAGTAGTAATGGGATATAATAACCCTTTGCAAATATTCAAAACAATTGGTTACGTCTTTTGAAAGTTATCGTGCGTACCAGCCGGACAGACAGACGGAAATGGCTCAAATGACTTAAAAAGTCATGAAATGAATTTGTTTCAAATAAATCTATGGTCTTCAGTGACTCCTTCTATGTGTTACACTTTTGGTCGTATCAAATGATATATACCATCATACCCGTAGGTTGACGGTATAAATAGCAACCCTACATGTTTATTAAGTTTATAAGCCAGTGAAAGAGGGGATGCAAATAATACCCATATTTCATATAGTATGAATTTTATTGCTTGTTTTCATTGCTTACCCATTTCAACATTTAAACTATCGAATAACTTCAAACCTATCACATAAATTAGATTCATAGCTGAGATTAGTGATTAGGCAACAGGAACTAATCTCACATTGAAATCTAATTTATTTGCTCGAATAAGCTTCAAGCCCCCTTATGTGGTATGTTGCCTTTTGTGTCCATTGCCTGCTGTGTACTTTACACCATTGCAGGCAGCTACATACACAATATTTCATGTGAATGTCCTCATTCATCAAATCGATGCATCCCATCGATGCTTCATCGATTGGTTTTTTAACTTATGGTCACTACTTATTAAACGTTGTGTCATTTCACAATCCAGAAACTACTATGTAGTATGTCATGTCATCCGTAGTTTTTGAAAGTGGATTTTTTTTTGCGTTTACCTTAAGGCCGGAGTTTTAGAAGAAGAGGCTGTGTGTTGGTTTATATAAATTGTTTTTATAACAAATCAAACCAGTTTAAAGGCTTTAAATGTGTGTGTGTGTGTTATAATAATTTCTGGGAATCTGTAATTTATTATTTACTTGCAGCGGTGAAAAATGCAGTAACAAACGAAAAACAAACAAAAAAAATCAAAATTGTAATGGATGTAACTGAAAACACACACAAAAAAATCAACAGTTGAATTTCGCATCAAAAGGCTGAGGTGGCCAATCGAAGGCTCAGCGTGTAAGAGACAGAACAAAATTTTGGTATGGCAGCCAGTAGGGTTTATTTAAGATTCATAAGGTGAACTAATATATCACAGCATCATACAAGTTAATCGTGTAATTAACATATTTCACAACAAAATAAAAATTATATTTACACTGATGAAAAATTATGTTTTAAGTGTACGAGTATTACAACTATAGTGTTCAAATACATGAAGTTTTTAGAAAACCGATCTTGGTTTTTTTCTAAAAATACTTTTTTTTCGAAAATTTGGCTGAAGTGCGGAATGTGGGGCGGGAGCCTGATTAAAAAAAAAAAATATGCCATTGTCTTGGTCCCCAAACATCGGAATGGTAGGTCAAAGTTGCTGCTCAGGCCCATGGGGCCTCTTCGGTTATATGATGACCCCCATGTACGGGTACTCAAGTTGTGAAGGATATTTTCGAGACGAATCCAACGGTGTTATTCCTACGTAAATATCCGGGACATACCCAAAAAATAAATATTTTTAAAAAAATTTGCTTGCGTCGCTGTTAATCATTACTAATCCATTTTCACTCTAATTTACAAAAAAATTAATATTTTTCCTGGATATACTGGTGCTGCTTATCCCAACATATCAATTTTCACTCTAATTTACAAACAAAAAAAAATAATTTTCCTGTAATATACCAAAAATAAAATTTTTTTAAAAAATGCGGTTCTTGCATGCGTTTCTTCTGCTTGCAACTATAATTTACAAAACAAAAAATAATTGAAAGGAATATATCAACAAAAATCATCAGACATTTACAAAAAATCACTTTTTCTAATATTTTTTAAATTTTTCTTCAACTTTTCCACTATTATCCCTTTTTCAAATTTTTTTTTACATTTTCTTCAAATTTTATTGAATTTTATTTTTTTTTTAAATTTTTTTCTTTCAAACCTTTCTTTTTGGACTTTTTCTTGCGTTTTTTTTAATATTCCTTGAAACTGTCCATTTGTTTTCTTCATTTGTTAAATTTTTTTTTTTAAATTAAAAAAAAAATAAAAAATTTAAAAACCTAATGAAAATTTTCGCTTATTTAATGACATTTCATTCTTGTATTTGTTTTTATAATTTATTTCAGATTTTTCCTAATTTTTTTTTTAAATTTTTTACGGGCTATTTCAGAAAAAAATATTTTTTTTTAATTTTTTTCATGATTTTTTCAAATTTTTTTGTATATCCCGGGAATTAAATGGCTGTTAACCGTAGGAACCCAAGGGGCCCCTTTTTTTGCCCGCCGGGCCCCATTGGCCTAAGTGCCAACTTTGAAGCCCCTATTATGCACTTTTGCCGAAAATTTACTAACCTTACATGAATAGCAGCACCATTAGATAGTGCATGCATAAACATGCCTCTGTTATACTAGCATCATCAGAAAACACTTGTTCAACACTTTTCCATAACAAAAAATTCTGTCTTTGGTTCTCATTGTTACTGGGGGTCTGTGTCCCGTAAATGCTTTAACTACGGCCGACTACTGTTCTTTCCCTCACAGTTGTCATCACAGAATAAAGTACAACCAAAGAGAGTAATTGGAGTTTACGCCAGTTTATGCACAATATCAACATTTGTCACTAGAAGATGCTCAGTTGTTATTCCTACACATGTACCATGTATCTTATTGTATCACTGGTTTCTCTCGATTTGCCATTCTCTCTCTTTTGTTCCAACAACAAACACGTACATGCACGCATGTTCTAACAAAAGTTAAAGACAACACAACAACTTGAAGTTACTTCCAAATTTTATTTTTCACATTCTGCGACGACGATTCTTATAAGTTTACAAAAAAAAATTATAGTAATTTATATAGCTTATATGTATAGCTTGTTTCTATAATTAAGATGTTTCAGTTTTTAACGCGACGACATATCACCGAAATAAAATACCACGACGACGACGAATCACTATCGAATTAGTTAAAAGTGTTTAAGTAACTGATATGACATCTTGGATATCTTTGATTGATTGACAAATATAGGGATGAGAAATTAGGTGATCTAAATAGAAATGTACTTTTAGTACAAATCGTAGTTTGTAAATGTAATTTATTAGAAAAAAGTACAGTATTTATTAGATATAACTTTATACTTATAATTAAAGTAAAAGGTAGCAGGGAATATATCAAGATCAGAAGAACAACATACAGACAATTGCATTACATTTGCTTTGTTTTGTAACCAAATAAAGAGTTTTAAGTAAAAATAACTCGAACAATCGTTTCTTCAACTTCCAAGTGGAGTAATGTAATAAAATACATGTAGTTCTAATCCTAATTGGAGTGAGATGCATTTGGGGGGTTCTCATTGGGATTTGTAAAACGAAAACCGAATTGTTGGAAAAAACTAAATATTTCGAAGAAAATCGGTTTCGCTTATTAGGAGATTCTAACTGTATCTGAGTGGTTTCCCATTTAGCCCCAAAAAGTAATTTTAGTGTAGAAAAAGTACTTTTTCGTATCAAAAAGTTGGTCTTTTAGAGCAAAAAGTACTTTCATAATATTATTTATTGTATCAAAATGTACTTTTATTGCATCATAAAGTACTTTCAGTGTAAAAATATATATTTTTAATGTGTTAATGTTAGTACTAAAAATTGTACTAAAAAGTACTTTTATTGTACTAAAAAGTTATTTTAATGTATCCAAAAGATATTTTAGTGCAGCAGCAAGTACTTTCATTGCATCAAAAATGTTTTTTTAGGACCAAAAATGCTTTTATTTTAGCAAATAGTACTTTTGTTGCACTATAAAGTCCTTTTTTTGTTTCAGAAAATATAAAAAAATACTTTTATTTATATCAAAAAAGAATTTCGTGGCTTAAAAAGTACTTTTATTGTACCTAATGGTACTTTCACTATACCAGAGAGTTCTTTAATTGTATAAAAAAGTACTTTTAATGCATCAAAAAGTAATTTTAATTTACTAAGGAGAACTTTTATTTTATCATGCAGTACTTGCAGTGTAACAACACATATATTTATTTTATTAAAAGGTACACTTAAAAAGTACTTTTTTTACCATAAAGTACTGTTATTGCACTAAAACGTACCTGTATTTTATCAAAAAGTACTTTTAATGTAGGACAAGGACTTTTTATATCAAAAAGTAATTAATTTCAATTATCAACAAGTACTTTCAATATTCCAGATTGCACCAAAAAGTGCTTTTTCATATAAAAAAAATTTGTTTAGTGTACACACATGTATTTTTATTCTAATAAAATGTACATTTATTGTACCAAAAAGTACATTTATTATACCAGAAAGTACTTTTATAGTACCAAAAAGGATTTTTTTATATCAAAAAGTACTGTTATTTTACCAACTTGTACTTTTATGCTACCAAAGAGTACTTCAATTACTTTTATTTCACTAAAAATTACTTTTATTTTAACAAAAATTATTTTAGTCTTGCAATAAGTGTATTGTATACAAAAAAATTTTTTTTATATAAAAAAGTACTTTTATTATAACAGAAAGTACTTTAATTCAATTCAATTTATTGTACCAAAAAGTACTATTGATGCACCAAAAAATACTTTTATTGCACTAGAAAGTACTTCTTTGTACCAAAAAGTACATTTATTATTTCAGAAGGTACTTTTTTTGTACCAAAAAGTACTTGTCTAGTAACAAAGATGTCTTTTTATTTAAAAAAGTACTTTTATTGATCCAAATATTATTTATATCTAAAAGTACATTTATTGTACAATAAAGTACTTTTGATGCAGAAAAATTTCATTAAACAGAACTTTTATTGTACCAAAGAGTACTTAGTAGTACTAAAAATTACTTTTAATATCTAAAAGTATTTTTATTGTAACAAACAATATATCTATTATATCTAAAGTAATTGCACCAAAAAATACTTTTAGTGTTCATTGTATCAACAAGTGCTTTAGTAGTACAAAAAATAAATTTTAATATCAAAAAGTACTTTTATTATACCAAAGATGTTTAGATTCTACCAAAAATATTTCTATTATATCTAAAAGTACATTTATTGTACCAAAAGTGCATCAAAACATACTTAAAGTGTACTTAAAAGTACTTTTATTATACAAATTTGTACTTTAATTGTACCCTTAAGTACTTTTATAGCACCAAAACAGAATTTGTATATCAAAAAGTACTTTTACTGTACCAACATGTATTTTTTCTATCAAAAAGTATTTATATTATATCTAAAAGTACAATTATTGTACTGCAAAGTACTTTTGATGCACCAAAGTATACTCCTACATCACTAAAAAGTACTGCTGTTATACCAAAAAGTATTTACATTCTAATAGAAAATACTTTAATTATACCTAAAAGTACTTTTACAGTACCAAAAAGGATTTTTTTCATCAAAGGGTACTTTTTGTTTTACTTTAAGTACATTTATTTAGAACTTATATTGTACCGAAAAATACTTTTATGGCACAAAAAGTACTTATATTGTACCAGACAATGTACGCTTTGTTGCACCGAAAATCACTTTTATTGTAATAAAAACAACATAAAGTATAATAAAATGTACAGTCACTATACCATTAAGTACTTTTATTATACCAAAAAGTACTTTTACAATACCACAAATTACTTTTTTTTATCAAACAGTACTTTTATTGTACCTATTTGTATTTTTATTCTACCAAAAAGAACTTTAATTATACCAAAAAGTACTTGCATTATATCCAAAAGCACTTTAATAGTACCAACTTTTATTATACAAGAAAGTACTTTATTGTACCCAAAAGTACGTTTATAGTACCTAAAATGACTTTTTATTGCAAAAAGTACTTCTATTGTACCAATATGTACTTTTATTCCACCAAAAAGTACTTTTATTGTACCAAAGAGTATTTTTATTGTATCTAAAAGTACTTTTATCGAACCAACACTTGGTTTTGTTGTACTTTAAGTACATTTATTATAGCAAAAATAACTATTTATTCCAGAATGTTATATTATTATATCAAAAAGTTAATTTGTTGTACCGAAAAACACTTTTTTTGTACAAAAAGTACTTTTACTGTACCAAACAATTTATTGCTAGTAAATTTTGTTGCAACGAAAAAAATTTTTATAGTAACAAAAAGTACTTTTATTACATCAGAATGTACTTTTGTTGCAACAAAAAGGGCCAAACATTATTTCCATTGTACTAAACTGTACTTTTATAGTACCAGAAAATACTTTTATTGTACCAAAAAGTACTTCTATTACATAAGAAAGTACTTTTCTACATAATAATGTACTTTTGTTGTCCCAAAAACGAAATTTCATTGTACCAAAAAGTACTATATATGGAAAGTACTTTTATTGCTTTGCGACCGGCCTTGGCTTAGTGGTTACAACAAGCGACTACCATGCGGAAGATCCATTGTTCGATTCCCGGCTCCAGTCATCTACATTTTTTTTTTCATTGCCGGTCCCCTCGATGTGGTCGACGGCAACTTCGCAGTATCTAGTGTCGAGTTTATCGGCATGTCTAGTAAAAGCTTATCAAACAACAAGTACGCATTCGTCGATAAACAAGTTGGTCCAGTTCATTGTTTATCTAAAATATAAAGCGTGTTAATTCACAACAATGCGAGAAGCTATTCCATACCTCATTCTTGGGGTGTAAAGGGAAATAATTTTTTTTGTTATTTTTTTTATTGCTTTAGAAATTCTTTTTATTTCACAAAATATACGGCAAAAGTGCAGAATATGGGGCGAGAGCCCAAAAAAAAAAAAATATGCCACTCTCCCGCAAATACGCCCTAAAACACCAAAATCAAGATCAAAGTTGGCGCTAAGGCATACGGGGGCCTGGGGGCCCAAAAAAAGAGGCTCATTGGGTTCTATGATAACCCCCATGTGTGGATACTCAAATGAAAGATACTTTCGAGACGAATCCAACGGTGAAAAAATGTGAAAAAATCTTGGAAAAAGTTTGAAAAATTTAATTAGTTTAGTTATCTTGAACTCATTATGGGCCAAGACGAATGCGGTGGGGGTCACGCCCGAATTAGTTTCCTTGCCTTGAACACATTATGATCCAAGACGAATGCGGTGGGGGGTACCCCCCATTCATCATGCTTTACCATTACTTGAACTCGTAGGAACTTAAAAATAACATCGTTGGATTCGTCTCGAAAATATTTTTCATTTGAGTACCAGCACATGGGGGGTCATCATAGATCCGAATGGGGCCCCTTTTTTGACCCCCCGGGCCCCATGAGCCTGAGCGCCAACTTTGACCTACCATTCCGATGTTTGGGGACCAAGACAAAGACAATGGCATATTTTGTTTTTTAATCTGGCTCCCGCCCCATATTCTGCACTTCAGCCACATATACTTTCGTTAAACCAAATCAATTTATGTATGTAAAAAAGGCTACAATTTGAAGCTTTCGCCCTAAAACACATTCCCCTTAAAATATAAGGACCTCATTTCCCAATTTGTCCTTCCCTGGTCACCAATTTCAGCGTGTAGTAGATTAACTTTTTGTGTCATCTTCCTTTCGAAAGCCGTCACTTACTACACCAGCACATAATTACAGCTAGCGGGTGTTCAGGCTAGGGGGGGGGGGAGATATCACCTTTTACAATAAACTATGGCGGTAAACAAGATAACAACAACAACATTGAAAAAAAAACAAAAGTGTGTACAACTTGAAATGAAAAGTAGCCATCAACATCGCCACCAACATCTTCCGAACAACCCCAGACAACAACATTCAACAGCCCGTAGAGGAGCCCGTGGTGGTGTCTGTCCAAGCGGCGGCGACGGCCAATTGGATGAAGATACACACGACGATGGTGAACAACTTTTTCGGTAACAATTTTCACATCTTACCAACAAAATGTTTTGATGTTTAACCATTTGTTGTTGTTGTTGTTGCTTATAGTGTAGCAAATTGCTGCGAGGATCTCCCGCGATGAAACAGTGAAGATACAGTTGGAAGATGCACTACAGCGAATGTTGTGCAGAGATTACAGCCACTGGATGGCTGAGACTGAGACTTTGAAAGAAGAAACGCCAGTCAATTGTGTCATAATAAGTTGTTTTCTTATTAACCAAAAATAATATAAAGAAACTGTCCATGGTAGCAGCAGCAACAACAACTGCAGTATTAACAATATCTTTATAAATAATATTTGGTTGTTGTCGTTTTTGTTGTTTTGTAAAATTGTGTATTTCGGCACAGTTTTTAGAAAGGAGGAAGTCCCCCATTGGGGGACGTTGTATTTGCTGTTGTTGTAATATCTTCTGGACAAGCTAACCAAGTCACATACATACAACAGTAACAGCAGACGACAGCGACAACTACGCTTACATATATATAATTGTATTCCTTTTGGATAATTTATTATGTTTTTACCTCCAATTCTCTGGTATTAAATGCAATTACTTTTTACTTTAGTTCAAAATGGTATAAAATTTTACACTAAAAAACAAAGGAAAAACGTTTAAATGAAAACTAAATTTCCTATATAGGGCCGGCAAAGCGTTGTAAGTTTTTGAAAGCTAAATTCATAATTATAGCGGAAACTTGGTGTTTGTTTGGATTGTATTGTATTGTATTTAGTTTGTTTGTTCAATGGGATTATCATCATTAAATATATTGTATTTACAATATAAGTAATGTGATTTCCTTTCTATTACACAGTACACAATTTTCCAGCTCATTGATTTAGGACTCAATTCTGAGAACTGCACGTGAAAGTAGCCCCAAAATGAAGAAGTTCTCCATCATTTGTTTTGTCAAGTTACATGCTATAATAATTTAATATCGATTTGAAGTTAGTAAGAATCGTATAGAGGAATTTGTCACGTTTTAGGCTCTTTTGTTTGACATAACTCGAGAACCACTAGTCCGATTAAGCTGAAATAAATTTTAAAAGTTAAGAATTACAATTCCTTTAATCTGTTTATATATCGTTTCCCTATATAAGCAACAGTTTCACTTTTCCATTCATCAAATGATTTTGAACTGGGTTTATTTTGTAGCACTTACAATAAAAATGTTTACTCCGTGGCGTATGATTTACGTGGAATATTACTTATGATAATCATACGCCACCATATAACAATATAACAAAAGACAAATTCCCCTGTATGATACTTTCTAACTTCAAATCGATATTAAATTATTATGGCATGTAACTTGACAAAACCAATGATGCAGAACTTCTTCTTTTTGGGGCTACTTTCTACGTGCAGTTTTTAGAATTGAGTCCCAAAATCATGTGTTGTACTGTGTTAGAAGAGCCTTAAACATAATTTTATATGCTATGAATTAAGGTATTAAAGATTGAAGTGTACCGAATCTCGAACTCCATTCACATTGCGCTACAGGATTAAGACTAGTGGGTTCAAAACCGCAATAGAATACCGTCTAACTGGTTATTTTCTTCTAAACCGTATGCCGGTTTTTCCACAATTTCCGTTTTCAATTCAAGACAATGAAAACTGGTCGAATTTTTAGCTTAATTCAATTTATACCAAAACGAGTGAGCCAAGAAATCAGCATAATAAAGAACTTTCGCTTTATTCAATTTATACCAAAACAGGTGGGCCCAAGATAGGCAAAAGTCATATCAAATTATTAAATTTTTGAAGCACTATCTAAAAACACTATCGCTGCAGCGAAATTCGCGGAAAAATATTTTTGTTCAAAATTTGGTTTTTTGATAAAAATGTTCTCTTGTTTTAAATGGCATATACTGCTGAAATTTGATCATTTGAGTAATATAAAGTAATTAATTGATCGTTTTTGTCCAGAATTCAGCATACAAATCACGTTCAAAAGTCAATAAAAACTGGTCGAATTTTCGCTTTATTCAATTTATACCAAAACAGGTGGGCACACGATAGGCAAAAATTATATCAAATTGTTGGATTATTGAAGCAGTATCTAAAATCACTATCGCAGCGCCGAAATACGTAGAAAAATATTTTTTTTGCATAAATATTTGGCCAAAATTTGTTTTTTTTTTATAAATATTTTCTTTTGTTTACAAATGGCACAGACTGCTAAAATATGATCATTTGAGTAATATAAAGTAATTAATTGATCGTTTTTGTCTTAAAATCAGCATAATAAGTCAATCAAAACTAGTCGAATTTTCGCTTCATTCAATTTATACCAAAACAGGTGGGCCCAAGATAGGCAAAAGTCACACCAATTTATTACATTTTGGAAGCATTATCTGAAACCACTATCGCTGTAGCGAAATTAGCAGAAAAATATTTTTGTGCAAAAAAAATATATAGGGTAACCCCTTGCCAAATATGTGAATTTTCAATAAAAAATTTTCTTTTGCTTTAAATGGCATATATTGCTAAAATATCATCATTTGAGTATTGTAAAGTGGTTCATTTTTCGCTTCGGTCAATAAATCAGCATAATAGACATTCCAAAGTCAATGAAAACTGGTCGAATTTTTGGTTTTATTCAATTCATACCAAAACAGATGGGCCCACGATAGGAAAAATTCATATCAAATTATTACATTTTTGGAACACTATCTAAAAACACTATCGGTGCGGCAAAATTCGCATTGTTTTTGCAAAAAAATTTGGCCAAAATTTGGTTTTTGATATAAATTTTATATAGTTTTAAATGACATAAACTGATAAAATATGGTCATTTAAGTATTGCAAAGTAATTAATTTATCGTTTTTGTCAAGAAATCAGCATAATAAAGACATTCAAAAGTCAATGAAAACTGGTCGAATTTTTGCTTTATTGAATTTATACAAAAATAGGTGGGTCCAGGATAGGCAAAAGTCATATCAAATTATTACATTATTGAAGCACTATCTACAGACAGAGACGTTGCGGCGAAATTCGGAAAAAAATATTTTTGTGGAAAAAAATTAAACGTAACCCCTTGCAAAAATTTGGATTTTTTAAAAAAAAATTTATTTTGTTGTCAATGGCGTAGACAGCTAAAACATCGTCGTTTGAGTATAATAAAGTAGTTCAGTTTTCGTTTTTATCAAGAAATCAGCAAAATAAAGAAAACCAATTTAATTAAAACTGGTCGAATTTCCGATTTTTACAATTTATACCATAACAGATGGGTCCAGGATAAGCAAAAGTTATATCAAATAGTTGCATTTTTGAATAAATATCTAAAAACACTATCTCTGCGTCAAAAATCGCAGAAAAATATTTTAGTGCAAAAAAAATATGTAAGTTAACAAACCTTTGTCAAAAATGTGGATTTTTGATAAAAAAAATTTTTTATTACGGCATAGACTGCTAAAATATGATCATTTCATTATAAAAAGTAGTTAATTTTTTGTTTTTGTCAAGAAAGCGGCATAAAAATGACTCAAAAGTCAATGAAAACTCGTCGAATTTTTGGCTTTATTCAATTTATACCAAAAAAGGTGGGTTCATGATAGGCAAAAGTCATATGAAATTATTACATTTTTGAAGCACTATCTACAAACAAAGCCGCTGCAGCGAAATTCGCAGAAAAGTATTTTTGTCAAAAAAAAAAAAAAAAAAATTTGGCAAAAATTTGGTTTTTTGATAAAAATTTTCTATTGTTGTAACTGGCATAAACTGCTAAAATATGATCTTTTGAGTATTATAAAGTAGTTCAGTTTTTGTTTTTATCAAGAAATCAACATAATGAAGACATTTCAAACTCAATAAAAACTGGTCGAAATTTCGAAAAAGTCATATCAACTTATTAAATTTTGGAAGCGTTATCTGAAACCACTATTGATGCAGCGAAATTCGCAGAAAAATATTTTTGTCCAAAATAAAGTATGGGTTAACCCCTTGCTAAAATTTGGATTTTTATAAAAATTTTCGTTTGTTTTAAATGCCATAGACTGCTAAAATATGTTCGTTTGAGTTTTATGAAGTAGTTCATTTTTAGTTTTTGTCAAGAAATCAGCAAAATAAAGACATTCAAAAGTCAATGAAAACTGGTCGCATATTTGCTATATTAAGTTTGTACCGAAACAGGTGGGTCCATGATAGGCAAAAGTCATATCAAATTATTGAATTTTTGAAGAACTTTTTAAAAACAAAGCCGGTGCGGCGAGATTCGTATACACATATTTTTGTGGAAAAAAGTGTAAAATGTTAACCCCTTGAGCAAATTTTGAATTTTTGATAAAATTTTCATTTGTTGTAAATGGCATAAACTGCTAAAATATGATCATTTGAGAATTGTAAAGTAGTTAATTTTTCCTTTTTGTCAAGAAATCAGCATAATAAAGACATACAAAAGTCAATGAAAACCGGTCGAATTTTCGATTTATATAATTCATACCATAACAAGTTGAACCTCTATATCACAGTCTAAAACCAAAGTCGCTGCGGCGAAATTTACAGAAAAATATTTTTGTTCAAAAATATGTATAAGTTAACCCCTTGAGAAAGTTTTGATTTTTTTTTTTTAATTTTCTTTTGTTTTAAATTGCAAGGACTGGTAAAACATATTTGTTTGAGTGTTATAAAGTAATTAATTTATCTTTTTTTTTATCAGGAAATCAGCAATGAAGAAATTCTAAAGTCAATGAAAACTGGTCGAATTTTCGATTTATACAATTTATACCAAAACAGATGGGCCAGGATAGGAAAAAGTCATATCAAATTATTAGCATTATGGAAGCAATATCTGAAACCGCTATCGCTTCAGCGAAATTCGCATAAAAATATTTTTGTGTAAAAAAATGTATAGGTTAACTAACCCCTTGACAAATTTGGATTTTGTGATAAACATTTTCTTATGTTGTAAATTGCATAAACAGCTAAAACAAAGTAGTTTGAGTGTTGCAAAGTAGTTCAGTTTTCGTTTTTGTCCAGAATTCAGCATAAAAATTACGTTTAAAAGTCAATGAAAACTGGTCGAATTCTCGATTTTTTCAATTCATACCAAAACCGGTGAGCTTTATAACAATCAAATGACTATGATTTAGTAGTTTATGTCTTTTACAACAAATAAAAATTTTTGTAAAAAAATCCAAATTTTGGCAAGGGGTTAACCTATACATTTTTTGCAGAAAAATATTTTTCCGCGGTTTTTGGCCAGAGCGTCTTTGGTTTCAGATAATGCTTCAAAAATGTATTAATTTAATATGACTTTTGCCTATTGTGGGCCCACCGGTTTTGGTAAAAGTTGAATATAGCGAAAACTCGACTAGTTTTCATTGACTTTCGAATGTCTTTATTATGCTGATTTCTTTACAAAAACGAAAAATGAACTACTTTATTACACTCATACGACTATGTTTCAGCAGTCTATTCCATTTACAACAAAAGACAATTTTTATCAAAAATCCAAATTTTTGGCAAGGGGTTAACCTATGTATTTTTTTGCACAATAATATTTTTCTGCGAATTTCGCGGCAGCGATAGTGTTTTTTAGATAATGCTTCAAAAATGTAATAATTTAATATGACTTTTGCCTATCGTAGCTCTTTTTATGGTGATTTTTTGACAAAAGCTAAAACTAAACTACTTTACAAAACTCAAATGAACATATTTTAACAGTTTATGTCATTTAAAACAAAATAAAATTATTTTAAAAAATCCACATTTTTGGCAAGGGGTTACATTTTTTTGCACAAAAATATTTTTCGGCGAATTTTGCCACAGCGTTAGTGTTATTAGATAATGTAATAATTTTATATGACTTTTGCCTATCGTGCTCCCTCCCGTTTTGAAATAAATTGAACAAAGTCAAAAATTCGACCAGTTTTCATTGACTTTTGAATGTCTTTATTATGCTGATTTCTTGTCAAAAGCGGAAAATGAATCACTTTATAATACTCAAACGACTATGTTTTAGCAGTCTACGCCATTTGTAACAAAAGACAATTTGTATCAAAAATCCAAAATTTGGAATTTTTTTGAACCTAAATATTTTTTGCCCAAAAATATTTTTCTGCGAATTTCACTGGAGCGATAGTGTTGCTAAATAGTGTTCCAAAAATTTAATAATTTGATATAACTTTTAGCCTATCGTGGGCCCACCTGTTTTGGTATAAATTGAATAAAGCCAAAAATTCGACCAGTTTTCATTGACTTTTGAATGTCTTTATTATGCTGATTTCTTTACAAAAACGAAAAATTAACTACTTTATAAAACTCAAACGATCATATCTAAGCAGTCTATGCCATTTAAAACCAAAGAAAATTTTTATCAAAAATCCAAATTTTTGGCAAGGGGTTAACCTATATATTTTTTTGCACAAAAATATTTTTCTACGAATTTCGCCGCAGCGATAGTGTTTTCAAATAGTGCTTAAAAAATGTAATAATCTGATATAACTTTTGCCTATCGTAGGCACACCTGTTTTGGTATAAATTGAATAAAGCGGAAATTCGACTAGTTTTCATTAACTTTTAAATGTCTTTATTATGCAGA
The DNA here is from genome assembly GCA_964034835.1 of Muscina levida. Lineage (NCBI taxonomy): Eukaryota > Metazoa > Arthropoda > Insecta > Diptera > Muscidae > Muscina > Muscina levida. The sequence continues at coordinate 26,901,892 of OZ035884.1, read as the reverse complement.
TTTCTTGACAAAAACGACAAATTAATTACTTTATAACACTTAAACGACTATGTTTTTAGCAGTGCCATTTTTAAGAAAATGAATTTTTCAAAAAAATTCAAATTTTGGCAAAAATATTTTTTTGCCAATTTCGCTGCTTTGGTTTCGTATAATGCTTCCAAATAGTAATAATTTGATATGACTTGGCCCACGTGTTTTGGTATAAATTGAATAAAACCAAAAATTCGACCAGTTTTCATTGACTTTTAAATGTCTTTATTATTGTAATTTTTTTGACAAAAGCGGAAAATGAACTACGTTACAAAACTCATATAAACATATTTCAGCAGTCTATGGCATTTAAAACAACCTATAACCTATTAACCTATATTTTTTTTGGCACAAAAATATTTTTCTGCAAATCTTGCCTCAGCGATAGTGTCTTTAGATAATGCTTAAAATATGTAATAATTTGATATGAGTTTAAGGTTCATTGCCTTTTGGGATCAGAATAATGTATATGGGTATTTCCTAGCATTGCGGACGCACGTTTAATTGCCTTATTTTGTAGTTTTCTCGAGAATTTGAAATCTACATATATAAAAATGAAATGGTCCATGTATGTTATACCATCACTTGAGAACGGCTGGAGCGGTTTGGCTGATTTTTTTTTATTCGATTCGAAATTTTCCGTAGATTGTTTGTGTTGAAAAAAATCAAATCCAGGTGGCGCTAGGGTGGATTTATATCAAAAAATTTGAATGCATGTACCAATTCAACTGAAATTTAGAATGGATATTCGTTTGATCATGTGAAAACATTTTATGTACAAATGGACCCGGTAGGTGGCACTGGGGTCGGTTTACAATCAAAATTTTAACGAATGGGCCAATTTAACTGAAATTCAGAAACTATGTTTGTTTGATCTCAGAAAAAATTTTATGTACAAATGGACCCGGTAGATGGCGCTAGGGTGAATTTATATCGAAAATTTGAATGCATGTACCAATTTAACTGAAATTTTGTATTTATTTTTGTGGAACCTTGAGAAAATTTTTTTTGTATAAATTGACCCGGTAGTTGTCGCTATGATGGAATTATAATGAAAATTTTAACGGATTAAACAATTTGATTGAAATTTAGAATGTATATTTGTTTTATTATGAAAATTTTTTTTTGTATATTGTATGGACCCGCAGTTGATTTGGCTGGGGTTGAATTATTTCGAAAATTTATATCAATTGTCCGATTTTACTTACACTTAAAATATATGATTTTTTTGGCATGAAAAAATTTTGAATATCGATTGTCCGATTTTACTTACACTTAAAATATATGATTATTTTGGCATGAAAAAATTTTGAATGTATGTTTCGAACCAGTTGCCGGTGTTTAGCTTATAATATACTTAATTTTTGGAATGTCATTTAGTCACTTTTTTAACATCGTAGTTATTCAGAAGTCTATATATATATAAAAAAGATGTACATTTTGATGTCACCACTAATTGTGAAAACGGTTGACCCCATTTGTCCCAAAATTTCAGTGAGTGTTAGGGATTGGCTGTAGATGGTCACCCAGACTGCAAAAAGGCTTTAAGAAGAATGACTAACTTTTATAATGGCGCACTTCCTACTGAATTAGAGAGCTTCACAAAGTTATTTTTCCCATTTCAAAATTTTAGGGGACAATAACGAAAATAGGAATAACTGTTGATATCATCCCGACCATATAGTTAATGGGGTTGCTGAGCTTAATGAATGCTTTTTTGGAAATTCGTACTCCTTAGGATAAAAAGGTACAGTCATCCAGTACACCAGCGCAGAAAGTTATATGTCAGTCAATCGGCTTAAAAATGTGGTTTTAGAATATATGCCTATCAATAAGTAAGTTTTCATCCCATCATGGACGACACTGCCGATCCGTTTTAGCAATTCTTATAATAATATATAATAATCTTTAAGATATATGAATAACAGAATTTGTCCGGGAAAACCTCGCCCTTGAAATATTTTAGAGGTCCAAAAAAATAAACCAATCGTTTTTAGATTTCAACTACACTTAACATATTTTACAAAATTTTGGAGGCAGGACGAAGTCTGCCGGGCCAGCTAGTATTTTAATATATTAAAAAATTTAGATTTTCGACTGTACTATAATGTTCTTTTAATGAAACTTTACTTAAAATGTATTGTTGTTGAAGGTTCTATGATAGTTTGTAAAATTTAGCGAAATTTCTTATGTTATCAGTATTTTTTATTTTTTTTGTAAAATAAAGAAGACATGTTGTTCGTTTAAAATACTTTTATCTTTTATGCTACTTTAATCTGAACGTGCACTGCGGACACACGCATTGTTCTATGGATAACATAGAGCGACAAAGAAAACAATACCTGTGAAATTATACTATTTTTCTTACGGGTAAATAAACCGGATTTTCGTACCTTTATGCACTTATAAACCAGTATAGCGGGTAAATATGAACTGATTTTTGGAAAGAAGAGACTTTCCAACGATATATGCCTATAGTATGATTAAATGCTTAAAGAGATACAATTTCATCGAAATTTGGTAAAGTTCTCAAAGTGTCTTTAAAAAAAAGTATTTAAAACACTTATAACTGTGAAGCAATTCTGTAAGATATGTTACATTTAATTTTTACTTATATCTGTCAACTACATATGTAATAGCGAAGAAGCATTGCCGGACCCATTACACAGTGGCCTAATCTAGCGAAACAAAATTAATAACTTACCAAATAATAACATTTGTGTCAAAAATATAATTTTTCGGAAAAAAAAATTCGATTTTTTTTTATAATTAATTAAATTATTTTTTTTAATTTGTATATAAAAATTACCACTTTGTTTGTTTTAAAATTTTTATTTGCATTTTAAATTTTTATAGCTAAAAAAGTTTTTAGTGGACAATTTTTTTTAAAAATTCTAATTTTTTTTTTAATTTTTTTAATTTATGTAATTTATATATATAAATGACCACTGTCCGCTAGTGAAAAACCTTTCCGCGAATTTTTTTTATTTAAAAAGGAACCAGATAAAAAAAATTAGAAATTTTTTTATAATTTATTTTAAATTTAATTTTTTTTTAATTTATATATATAAATGGGGACCGGCCTTGGCATAGTGGTTAGAACACGCGACTACCATGCGGGAGATCGCAGGTACAAACCTGGCTCCAGTCATCTTAAAAAAAAATGTTCTTTCATTGTCGGCTTCCCTCGAATGTTGTCGACAGCAACTTCGCAGTATCAAGTGTCGAATTATCGGCATGTCGAGTAAAAAGCTTCTCAAACAGTGACGTTCGCATTCTTCGATAAACAAGTAGGTGCCGTTAGATGTGAATCTAAAACTAGAAAGCCTGTTAATTCACAACAACGCGAGGAGCTTCCCCATACCTCATTCATGGGGTGCAAAGGGAAATTAAGTTTAAGTCTTATATATATAAATGACCACTGTAAACTAGTGAAAAATATTTGCGCAAAATTTTTTGTTTATTTTAAAATTTTTATTTGATTTTTAAATTTTTATAGTTAAAAATATTTATAGTGGACAATTTTTTCTAAAATTTCTAAATTTTTTTTTATATTTTTTTTTTTTGTTAATTAATGTAATTTATATATATAAATGACCACTAGACCGGGTCGCGAAAAAAAATTTCGAAAGTAGAGGGCAAATATTAAAGATCACCTCGAGACAACTTCAAAAAAAATTATTTTTTCCTGCCCCACCCCCCGGAAAAACAGCCAAAATCGTTTTTTTAACACTGCTTTTTTGTTTGTGGCTCAATCGTTAAATCAAAGGCATCGGAGTATAGGTTTCGACGAGTACAACATTTGTCCTATAGATGTCGCTGACATACGATATCATCGTGAAATGAAGTTGTCTCGAGGTGGTCTTTAATATTTGCCCTCGACTTTGGAGAAAAAAAATTTTTGTATGGGGACCGACCCGGTCTAATGACCACTGTCCACTAGTGAAAAACGATTTTTTTTAATTTATAGTTTAAAAATATTTTTTTAGTGGACAATTTTTTTGTTGTTGTATTATGTAAAATTCTAAGAAAGATAACTATTAAACTAATTGACAAATTAAAAAAAGTCATCTTTGCCATCATCCTAAAAATGTCCCCATATTGGTCCCGCCCACCTTGTGGCAAATAACAAACAAATTTTCTAAATTATGTTTTTTTGTTTAAAGTTTTCATTTTCTTTTATTTTTTTTAAAAATTTTTATATTTTTTGGGCGTCAATTTTAAGCATTGTTGTTGTTGTATTTTGTAAAATTTATTGAAAGAAAATTTTCAACGTCAAGGCACTTTAGCAATCATCTTACTAAGTAAGATTCGTTGGGTTAAGCTAAAAACATTAACTTACAATATTCCTTGACCACATCATTTATCTTCCAATTAACCGAAATCAATTTAAATTTTCTCCAACACCCTCCCGCTGCGAAGTCCCACCCTCACCCTCATTATTTGAAATAAAAACACATGTTTCGACAATTATTTTTGTTTGTTTTAAAGTTTTTATTTGTATTTTTTATTTAAACATTTTAACATTTTTTTGGGGGACAATTTTTTTGTTTTTTTTTTATTTTGTTGATGTTGTTGTATTTTGTATTTGTTTGTATGTAATTACATTTTGATGTTGTTGTTGTAAATTACTTTAATATGTATAATCATTGTGTGTGTGTGTGGTGGTAGTGGTGGTTACTTCTTGTCGAATAATAACACACACACCCGCACACACACACACATTACATTGTTGGTAAAACAAATAAAAAGTGATTTTTTAACGTTATGGTTTTTTTGTTTTTCTCATATAATTAAAATTAAGGACTATTCAAAAAGAAACTAAAAAAATAAAAAGATTTATAATAAACAAAAAGAAAAATAAATTGAAATAATTATAAAACATGATCGATTGTTTTTAATGGTTTTACGAACACGCCTCTTTATGTAAAGAAAGACGCGTCGGTCGAACTGCCAAAATAACACAAACGTTAAACTTATAATTTAATTTAAAAAAAAAAAAAAAACAAAACAGAACAGAACAGAAAACGTTTAAGCAGAAAACTAAAAATTAAAACACAATCATTTTTATTGTTTTAAAAATAAAAATCAAACAAATCGTAAACGTAATAATTAACGTAATTATAATTATAATTGTAATTGTAATAATAATAATAATTAGAGTAATAATAATAAGTAGAAAATGTACACAGTTGGTTTCCTTTGTTGTTTTTTTTGTCGTTTTGTTTTGTTATAAATTTACGGATATTTTTACGCGTAGTATAAGAAAATTTAATAATTTTCATGGTAAGATTATTTTTTCTCTTTTTTTTTTTGTAAAATTTTGAAATAAATGCAAGATTTGTCAGTTTCTTGCCCTGTGTGTGTCTGGAGTGGTTTTGCAATGGAGAGGGGTTAGAAAGGAGGGTTGTCGTTTGTTTTCACTTAGCAGCTACAAGAAAGAAAATAAGGTTACCTTTTTGTTTTTGTTGTTGTTATACATATGTGGTATTTTGATTGTATGTATTTTTTATGAATTCGAAATTTTTTGTTGCAACTCCTAAGGAGTCGTCTTAATGTTGTATTTTACACAGTTCTTACGACAGAGTGAGTGGGAGAGAGAGTTCTTCTCTCCACAGACTCTCCAGAATTTCGTTTATTTTTGCATAATTTAGTTTTAGATTATTTGTAATATACACAGATTTTATTTTTCATGTTGTCGTTTGATAGATTTTCTTTCTTCTTAGTTGTGAAGTTACTCTTAAGATTATAAACATTACAGGAATTGTTTTTTGTTTTTCTTTTTCAGTTTATTATTTATATTTATGTGTGTTTTTGTATATTATAAAATATATGGTGTTTATTTTTTAATGGTTTTACAAAAGATCATCATCTGAATTTCTCTGCTCTTGTCACATTTTCTTACGTGTTTCTGTTACTGTATCTGTATTTGTATTGATTTATTTGTTAAATATTGTTGTTTTTTTTTTTTGTTTTGTTTAATTTTAATTACATTTATAATTAATATATAATATAATTATATGGTAATAATATAATAATCATTATAATAATAATCATAAAAAAATGTTGCTTTATTTATGTCTTTCATTTACTAATATATCAAGACTTGTTGTTTTTTTTTTTGCTGCTGCTTTAACGCATTACAAATTTGCCGCTTCTATGCTCAGTTTTAACTAATTTAATTTGGGTTTTTGTTTGCCATCCTCGCATGAACTACAACAGTATATTTTTTTTTAATCCTTATTAGCAAAAATTCTAAGTTCCAAATTTCTTGCTTTGAGATTTTGAAGAATTTAGCGCGTTACTTTTACGAAAGGGGGTGTGGCAGGCCAAAGGCGTTAGTCTTGTTTTTAAGCGAAAGGATTTGGAGCCTTTTATTTTTAAAAGAGAGAAGGTAGGTGTTTTTTTTTGTATGGTTTGTATGTGAAGACAACGTTTTGTGGAAGTAGAATGCTGGAGACATTGTTTATGGAAAAAATATTAACTTTAATATAAAAAAATAAAAAAGATCAAAATTTTTCAAATATTCTTTAAAAAATTTTTTGGTTTAATTTTTAACAATTATTAAGAAAAATAATTTTTTTTACAGTTTCACTAATGAAGTTCTTAAGTTTCCTTTCCAAAAAATTAAAACGCAAAATTATTGATTTTCAGTGATTTCATCGAAAATTTATAAAAATTTTTTTTTTTAAAAAACAAAAAAAATTTATTTATTTGTCAACTCATAAAAAACGAAATAAATAATTTTTTCGATAAATTTTAAATTTTTTCCAAATTATTTGATTATTTAGAATATGTCAAATAAATAATAATAATAAAATAAATAATTAATAAAAATTTTTTTCAATTTTTTTTAAAAACTGTTGTAAATTTATTTCTATGCACATAGAGTAAAAAATTAAAGTAGTTTTAATTTTGATTTTAAAGATGATATTACTTTCAATTTAAAAAAAATTGAATTTTTAAAATAATTTAAAAAAAATATTACATTCAATTTAAAAAAAAAATTGAATTTTTAAAAATAATTTAAAAAAAATATTTTTTTTAATAATTTTTAAAACGCAGAAATTTCTTTACTATTATTTAAATCATAAAAAAATATTCTTTTAAATTATTATGGTTAAATTTTTTTTCTCAATTTATTTTATTTTTTAGAAATATGTCAAATACCAAAAAAATAAAAATAATAATGAAAAGAAAATATATAAATATTTATATTTTTTTATATTTGAAATTTTTCTTAAAAAATTAAAATTTTTTTGTTTTTTCGAAACTTCGAAAATTGGTTCGTTTGTGAAGACATGATTTTGTGAAAGTGGAAAGCTGGTGTCAGGATTTATAACAAATATTAACTTCTATAAAAAATTAAGAAAAGTGAAATAATTCTCAAATATTCTTCAAATAAAATTAAAAAAAAAAATTTTAAATATCTAAAAGCAGAGAGCAAAAATTTAAAAAAATAGTAAAGTATTTTTTATTTAAAAAATTTGAATTTAAAATAATAATTTTTTTTGATGTTTAAAGTAAAAAATGCTACGAATTTCACACTTTTTTTTAATTTTTAAAAATTATTTATAAAAATATTTTTTTTTATAGTTTAACAAAAAAAATTGCCAAATTTTAAAATTTATTTTTAAAAATTAAGGAAATAGTTTAGGAAATAGAAGTTCTTAAATTCTTTTTAAAACGCAGAAAGCCCTTTATTGGTTTCATTGATAATTTATAAAAGAAATTTTTTTTTATTCAAAATTTTTTTTTTTTTTAATAAAAAAATATAAATATAGTGCTAGAAAAAAAATTTACAAAAAAATATTTTTTATTTTTTTTGTTAACTAAATTATTTTTTCGATAATTTTTTGAATTTTTTTCAAATTATTTAATTTTTTTAGAATTATGCCAAATAACAAAATGAAAAAAAAAAATAAAAATATTTATATATTTTTTAAAAATTTGAATTTTTGTTTTTTTTCGAAACTTTGAAAATTGGTTGGTTTGTGAAGATAAGATTTTGTGAGTGTTAAGCTGGTGACAAAATTTAGAAGAAAACTTTTAACTTTTATAAAAATAAAAAAATTGGATTTTGTGAAATTGACAGGATTTATTAAAAAAAATATTTTAATTTTTATAGAAAACAATAAGAAAAGTGAATAAAATCCTTTTAAAGAATTTAAAAGGCAGAAAGAGCTTTATTATTTTTTTTATTGGTTTTATTGTTAATATATAAAAGAAATATTTTTATAATTATTTATTATTATTAAATTGTACAAGTTTTTTGTAAACGGGAAATTATGAAAATAATTTTTTTATTGTAATCGTTTTAGAAAAATTTTTTTTTGTTAGGTGTTAAATTGAAAAAAAAAATTAAAAAAAAAACAAATTTAAAATTTAAAAAAATTAACAAAATATAGTTTTTTTTTAATTTTCAAAAAAAAGAAAAAAAAATCGATTTTTTTTTAACTTAATTTTTTTTCTTATTACCGGAAGACAAATTTGCTTACATTATTTTTTATTTGGTAAATTAAAAAACAAACTTTAAAAAGTTTATCCTTTGGGGTTTAAACAAAAATTTAAAAATAATTTTTTTATAACAAAAAAAAAAAAAAATTAAGTCGTCACAAAGGGATCTGATGACGAACTCGTCATGGAGTTCGAAACGCGTCATCCTAGTGAGTGACAATGAATTTCCATTTATATTGACAATAAATAACCTTTCTGATCGTTAATAATAAAAAATTATTTTAAAAAAAAGTCGTAAAAAATCAAAAAATATTTTATTTATTATTAAAGTTTCTAAAAAATTTCTTTTATAAATAACTTGATACTATTTGTTGTTTTAATTTAAAGTTAAAAAATTCCTGAAAATATAATAAAAAAAAAAATTTTTAAATAATGATTTAATTTTTTTTTTATTAAATTTGGTGATTTTTAGTACCTTTTTTAATTTTTTAATAAGAAAATTCCGAAAAATTAAATGTTTTATGGTTTAAAAATATAATTTGTTTTAGTTTAACAATTTTTCCATACATTTAAAATTTTTTTTTATGAAATTTTGAAGAATTTTACGGAATTTTTAGTTCAAAATGAAAAAAAAATTTTAAAATATTAAAATTTTAGTTTTAACAAAAAATTTAGTCAATAAAAATATTTTTATCAAAATATTTTTTAGCAAAATAATATTTAAGCAAAAAGATATTTTGATAAATATATATAAAAATATTTTGATTAAAATATAAAGATAAGATTTTTACCAAAATATTTTTTAGCAAAATAATAATAAAAAAAATATTTTGATAAAAATATTATCTTTATCTTTATATTTTAATCAAAATATTTTTACTGACTGAATTTTTCTATAGATTTAATGTAAAAAAATCCTCAAAATATAAACAAAAAACTATTTTTAAAAAAATGTTTTTCATCAAATTTTATTCGCTAAACTCAGAAATCACTTTAAAATATTGTTTAATTTTTAAATTTTGTTAGTTTAATGTAAAGAAAAAATTGATAAAATTTTAATACAAATTAAATATTTTTTACAAATTTCTAATAAGAATTTTTTTTATTTATTTCTGCTTTTATTTTTTAAGAAATTTTGGCAAATTGGAAAAAAAATATATATTATTTAAATCGGAAAAAAATTACAAAAAATATTTTTGATCAAATTTATGGAAAAATCAAACATTATTTTTGTTATAATTTTACAATTCTATTTTTTTGTTATGAAGTTTTTAGAAACGGTTTTTTTGTGTACGAAAATTTCTGAAATGTGAAATACAAACATTTAAATAATGACCTCAATATAATAAAAGATTTAAGAAAATTTATTTTTCTGAAATTTTTATTAGAAAATTTTTAGAAATTTGTGTTTTTTCAGTTTCTATGTAAAAAAATTTGAGTGAAAAGTACCCGTTTTTTTTACAAAAATTAATATTTTTATTAAAATTATTAAAACCAATTGTAAAATAAATTTTTTTTGATTTAAAAAATTTTAATGTAATTTTTTTTAAGAAAAATTTTAAATATAATTTTTTTTTAAGAAAATTTTTATTATATTTTTTCTTTAATTAAGAAAATTTTATCAAAGTTATGAGTTTTGTTAATCTTACCATATTTTTGAATCAGAAGATCTCTTTATTACCTTTACATGAGAACTTTCTAGCAATCATCAGTAGGCATTTTTTAATTTGAACAACCATTAACAATATAATTTTTTCAAATTAACAATATTATTTTAAGTAACAAATAAAATTTTTTAAATTTAGGAAAAAAGCTATTGACGAATCTTTATTTTTATAATCCAGTCCTATCAGGTCAATTTTTTGTCTGCAGATAAAAAAAAAAAATATTTGGTTAATTTAATATTTCTGCCGATAGTTGTTGTCCTCAGCTTTCAAAGCTTTTCAGCCATTTTAAGCTTTTTTTGCGAAGTAAAACCATCAAAGCTATTCATTTTTCGAAGTTTCACAAAAGTTCAATTTTCATAGCTTACGATCCAATCAAACGCTCTGTCTCTCTCTTTGCCCTCTATCTAACGCCTTTGCTGTCCTGTTTTGTGTCCATTTAACTGGTGCCAAGCATTGCGCTGTAGTGTAATTTTTGAATTTATGGAAAATTTTTTGTGGGATATTTTTCTTAATTTCTTGTAGTAGTTCGATTAAAATTGCTAAAAACAAACTTTGTTTGTTTTTTCTCTCTTGTTACTTTCTTTAAACATTCTGTTCGGGGCGGGTTGAAATTTTGGAATTTTTTTTGTATGCAGTTTCTCTTTTGCTTAAAACTTAAAATTATTTATGTTTACAGAGTTTTTCCGGTTACACTCTCATTACATAAGCTCGACACTCTACCGTTTGTCGGAAGAGCCGCAGCGAGAGCGAGAGAGCAGCTTATACTTGTTTAAGTTAACACGAAAAAAAACAAAACATTTACAATAAAATCAGCTATAAATTCTAAAAAAAAAAAATGTTATAATGGAAAGAAGTATTTTATGGATACATTTAAATTATTTCCACACATTGTTGTTAATAAATTTATACTATGTTGCTCTCGGTCACAAGTTTATTTCTTTATTTAGTTTTTTTTTCTCTTTTCACTTTACATTACATATATAATTGTATTTAAAAATATTATAATAAAATTTTATTTCTTGTATTAAATATGAAATATGAAAATATATTTATATGCATATATATAAAAAATATTATGAAATATAAAGGATAGTCGAAGGCTCAAAACTCCTCAAACACAAAAAAAACGTACATATATAGAAACACAACACCTCAACTTTGGGAAAAGGAAGGGGGAACAGGGGAAGGGATTAAAACTATAAAATAAGACGCAAAACTATTGATAAAAACAATAAAAAAATACAAAAAATATATAAAAAAAATTCACATAATAGTGAAGATTTTAACGCTGATTTGGTGTGTGTGTGAAGAAAATGTCTAAAAATGTGTGTGTGCAGTTTTTTTTGTAATTTAGATATTATGAAAATAAATTTACATATATATCCAATAATTTAGACAAACACTAAACAATTATTAGTTAAACTTTAGAGAATTTTAAACATATGTACATATGTTTTAAATTGTGAAACGCGTTTTATTTCAAAATGGGAGAAACTCTCCAACTCTCTGTGTATGTCAGGAGAATGAGTCTTGTGAAATCCTAAGATATTAAAACCTATGTTGTAATTAATTTAGATATAAAAATAGTCCGCTCAGAAATTGAATTTTGAAAAAAAAAAATATAAAAATTATAATATTTTTTTTAAATTTTTAATATTTTTTGAGAATTCGCTTTGAATTATGAATTTATTGAATTTTTTACGGAAAATTTTAATAAATTGTTTAGATTTTATTTAATTTTTAAACAAAGTGGATATTAATTTTCATACTGAAAATAAAATTATATTTTTGGTTTATTTTTCTTTCTTGAATTTTCCACTTTTTTAAATTCTTTTTTAATTGGAAATTTTTTTTTAAATTCCTTTGTGGATATTGGTTTTCATACTGAAAATAAAATTATATTTTTTGGTGTATTTTTTTCTTGAATTTTCCACTTTTTTTTAAATTCTTTTTTAATGGAAATTTTTTTTTAAATTCCTTTGAGCTCGAGAGGTTATGATATTAAGTTGTTGTTGTTTGTGACCGAAACTAATTCTATGCTGGTTGTGTTGAGTTGAAAAATATCCTTTAACATTTGGGTGGAATGAATTTGGTTGGTGAATTATGGTTGAAAAAATTCATCCGCAAGATAATTATTTTAAAATTTTTTGAAAGATTTTAAAATTTTGGAAATACTAACAATATCAGCTTAATAGCAAATTTGAAATTTTTTAAAAATAGAGCAAAGAAATTTTAGATAAAAAAAAATATCCGCAAGTTACATTTGTTAAAATTCTTAAAAGATTTCGACGTGTAGGAAATATTAACAACATCCGCTTGGTAGGAATTTTGGAATTTTTTAAAAACTAAGCACAGAAATTATGGTTAAATAATATCCGCAAGATAAATTTTTGAAACGTTTTAAAAGATTTTGAAGTATAGAAATATTAACAATATCCGCTTGATAGCAAATTTGGAATATTTAGTTGGCAAATTGGGTAAAAAATTTTAAGTAAAATAAATATCCGCAAGATAAATTTTTGAAATGATTTTGAAGTGTAGAAGTTATAAACAATATCCGCTTGATAGCAAATTTGAAATTTTTCGGCAAATTAGGCGAAGAAATGATAGTTAAGAAAAAAAATTATCCGGAAGATAAATTTTAAGAGGATTTTGAAGTATAGAAATTATAAATAATATCCGCTTGATAGCAAATTTAAAATAATTGGCAAATTATGGAAATTTGTATTTTTTAAAAAAATGGAAGGCGAAGATATATAATTTAGAAAAAAAATTATCCGCAAGAGAAATTTTAAAAAAACTTTTAAAAGATTTTAAAGTACAGGAAATATTAACAATATCCGCTAGATAGCAAATTTGGAATTTTTTAGCAAATTAGGCGAAGAAATGATTGTTAGAAAAAAAATATCCGCAAGATAAATTTTAAAAAACTCTTAAAAAGTTTTGAAATATATGAAATAATAAAAATATCCGCTTAATAGCAAATTTGAAATTTTTGGCAATTTAGCCAAAGAAATGATAGTGAGAAAAAATATTATCCGCAAGATAAATTTTTAAAAACTTAAAAGATTTTGAATTGTAGGACTTATAAACAATATCCGCTTGATAGCAAATTTTAGCCAATTAGGCGAAAAAGCAATAGAAAGAAAAAAAATTATTCGCAAGATAAATCTTAAAAAAAATTCTTAAAAGATTTTGAATTATAGCATGTTTGGAATTTTTTTAATAAATTAGGTGAAGAAATCGAAAAAAATTATACGAAAGTTAAATTTTGCAAAACTCTTAAAAGATTTTAAAGTATAGGAAATATTAACAATATACGCTTGATAGCAAATTTGGAATTATTGGGCAAATGGGGCGAAGAAATGTAATTTAGAAAAAAAAATTATCCGCAAGATAAATTTTAAAAAACTCTTTAGATTTCGAAATGTAGGAAATATAAGCAATATCCGCTTGATTTATGGCAATTGCGTCAACAAATCGAATCAATTAATCTGACCCTTAAAAATTAAGCGGAAAGAAATAAGGTTCGAAAACAAGAAAATTATCCGCAAGATAAATTTTTAAAAATTCTTTAAAGATTTTGAAGTTTAGCAAATACAAACAATATCCGCTTTGTAATTTCCAACCGCAACCTTTAAAATGTCGGTCAGAAAAATTTTCAGATACGAAATTTAGTTCCTATTTAAAAATTTCAATCCTGACCTTTTTACAAATTGAATCCTTTATCCGCTTGATAATTGGCAGTTACCCTCTCCCTTTCAAAATCTAACCGGAGATATGTTCAATTACAAATTTAAGTTTTTCATTGATTTTTACCTCAAAATATCGGTTTGAGAAGTTTGCGGATATTAAATTTAGGTGGTATTAAAAAATTTAAATTTTGGTAAACTTCCGCTTTGTTTTTGGCAGTTACCTATTATAGAAATCGAAAATGATATCCGTTTTGTAATTTGAGGATACCTTTTTAAAAATTGGAATTGGAATTTGCGGATACTTTTTAAAAATCGAAACTGATATCCGCTTTGTATTTGGCATTTGCCTATGCTTTCAGTTTCAGTTGTTCACTGGATTTTACTTCAAAATAACGGTCTGAAAAGTTTGCGGATACTAAATTTTTTTTGGTACTTAACAATTTTTATCATAGTAAATATCCGTTTTGTTATTGACAGTTACCTATTGTAAAAATCGAAAACGATATCCGCTATGTAATATGCGGATAACTTTTTATTAATTGAATCCTTTGTCCGCTTTGTATTTGGCAGTTACCTCTCTCTTTCAAAATCTAACCAGATATAAGTAAAATCAGCCATTTTTGTCTTTTATTGATTTTTTACTTCAAAATATCGGTCTGAGAAGTTTGCGGTTATTACATTTAGTTCGCATGTATAAATAACTGTCCAATAAAAAGCGAAAGAACTTGTTTTAATAAAAAAAAAATATTTAGAAAATTTTTAGGATTTCTCACCGCAACACAAATTTTACTTACTAAATTTTAAGTATTCTTATTTTTTTAGAGTATTTTAATTTATATTATAACTTAGCGATTGTAGGGCTAAGAACTGCTTTATTTAAAAAAAAACACACAAAAATATTTTGTATTTTTTTTTTTTTTTGGAAAACACAAAATATATATTCGCATATTTTTTTTTTAAATCAGAGTTTTTTTATGTTTTCATGAATTATTAATATTGATTAAAATAAAATTATTTTTTTTTTAAACTAAAAATCAGTTAGGAATGTATGGAATTTTTTTCCAGAGTATGTTAAGTAGCAAATAAATAATAAATTTTAGATTTAAATTTCGAAAAATGTTGACATTAATTATTTTTTGTTTTGTAATAAAATTTAAAAACCTTTTTTATAATTTTGATGGTAAGCCAAGAAAAATTATTTCGTAAATTTTTGAAAAAAAATCCGCTTTTGCTTTTAAGTCCGCTAATGAAAGAAGAACGTTTAATAAGTTGTTGGTTGTACAAAAAAAAAATCAATACAGAAAAAAATAAAAAAAAACAGAACATAAAACTTTTGAAATTTAAATCTAGCAAAATAAAAAAATCAAACAAAATAATGAAAGTAAGTGTTTTTTTTCATCTTAAATTCGCAAAATTCATTTAAAATATTACATTTTTTTTCTACCAAAAATTTTGTGATCCTTTTAAAATCTAAACGATTTCAAGGCAACACAAAAATTTATGAAATTTTTTTAAAATTTTTCAATTTTTTTTTTTAGTTTTTAAAGTTTTCAAAGAAAATATATATTTTTTTAAATGAATTTCAATGCGTATAAGGTTTTTACCAAATATCCGCAATAGTAATTTTTTTTTGTGCTTATATCCGAAAATAATGTAAATTTATAGAAATTTAATAAATTACTCTAATTTGTTTGATTGAAATAATTTATTCTCTAATGCGTACCTTTTGCGGACGTGCTTAATTTATAGAATTATCACCATTTGGTTCCCTTTCATTGATTTTGATATCATGCGTATATTGTGTTAATTTACACATGATTTCCAATGCATTATGATTAAAATTTTAAACTAAATTATAAGAATTACTTAAAATATCCGAAATTGGTTTTTTTTTTTCAAAAAAACCGGATTTTTGCCTCATCCGCAAAGTATATTAACTCAAAATATAGTATTTGGATATTTTGCTCTATGCGACAAAATATACAAATACCTTATATGATTAGTAATCCGATATTTTGCGGCTGTGCTAAGTTATCGTTGATTAGAATATTTATTGATGTTTATAGTTCTGTAAATTTTTCTAATTTTTTTTTAATTTAACTATATTTATTTTCTTATCAGTACAAATTATTTTTTTAAGTAATGAAATTTTTTAAAAATCCAGAAATCCGTCCAATTCTTTGCCAATAATTGTGAATTTTGGAAGCGGTTACTTTGCGGACGTCTTAAATTTTCAAAGACTTTTAACCGCAACATTATTTAAAGTGTTTACAAATTATTAGCAGACTTTTGTAAGATGTTAAATGTACACTTTTGGCTTAAAACCGCTTCCATTAGGTGGTTGCGGATATGTTGCGGATAGGTGATTTTCTGAATTATGATAAAAATTCTTAGCAGTGAGATAATTAATTATTTTATTATTATTTAAGCAATACAAATAATTTTTTAAATTGCGATTTTTTGCTAATAATTTTGATTTTTCGAATCGTTTACTTTGCGGACGTCTTAGGTTTTAATAGACTTTTAACCGCAACATTACTTAAAATGTTTACACATAATTAGCAGGCTATCGTAAGATGTAAAATTTTCACTTTTGGCTTGAAACCGATTCCATTAGACGTTTGCGGATATGTTGCGGATAGATGATTTTCTGAATTATGATAAAAATTCTTAGCAATACGATAAATAATTTTCTGTCTTAATTTAAATGTTTTTAAGTAGTTTGCCTAATATTTCAAGCACTTTGACGTTGAATAATATAGGTAAACTTAAATGTCCGCAAAGCATTTTTTTTTAATTTATAAAATTTTTGGAAATATCTAAGGTTTTCATGCACATTTAATAGCAAAATTATTAGCAGACTTTCGTAAAATGTAAACTATACACTTTTGGCTAAAAACCGCTTCCATCAGCGTTTGCGGATATGTTGCGGATAGGTGATTTTCTGAATTATGATAAAAATTCTTAGCAGTACGATAAATAATTTCCTGTCTTAATTTAAATGATTTTTAATAGTTTGCCTAATATTTCAAGCAATTTGACGCTGAATAATACGGGAAATTTAAATGTCCGCAAAGAATTGTAAAAAAATATTTTTTCCAATTATGTCCGTTCGTTATGTCCGTTGTACACAATATATTTTTGTATAATAAACCTGTATTTTTGTTGTTATTATTAGTGATTTTTTGTAGCGGATATATATAATGCGGACTAAACGGATGTCCGCTTCTAATTTGAAAAAATAAAATTTTCCATTTATTTTAAAATTATTGCAAGTCTATATTTGCGTGATAAACCTGTATTTTTGTTGTTGTAAATAGTGATTTTTTGTAGCGGATATATATATTGCGGACTAAACGAATGTCCGCTTCAAATTTGAAAAAATAAATTTTCCATTTATTTTAAAATTATTGCAAGTCTATTTTTGTGTAATAAACCTGTATTATTGATGTTATTAATAGTGATTTTTTGTAGCGGATATATTGCGGACCAAACGGATATCCGTTGAAAATTTTACAAATTATTATGCAATAAAATAGTGAATATATTTAATTTTTGTGAGATATATCACTATTGTTGTTGTTGTAAATAGTGATTTTTTGAAACGGATACATTGCGGACAGTTTAGCATATTATTTGATTTTAACCAAATTTTCATCAATTGATTAAAAAAAATTGGTAGCAGCAATTTTCATTGTGTCAACCGCACCCTAATTTGCCTAATAAACCCTCCAACAGCGTAAAGGGATATTTTGCGGATGTCGTAATTGACTTTAAAATTTAAATATATTTCTTTTCATTTAATAGAATTATAAAATCTTAATTTTTTATGTAAAACCAGATTTTTTGTATAATTATTATTTTTCTAATAATATCATAATAATAGGCTGGCGCAATGTATTTAGCGGATGTTTATTTTTTTTTCCAATTTTGTTTAAATAAAAATATCCGCTTGCTTTATTATGTCCGCTTAAGTTTAATTTATGTCCGCTAATGAAAGATAACGCTGAAATTTTCAATGCGTCACATTCAGACTTTCCTTTCAAATAGATTTAAAGGTTACGCCAAAATCTATGTTTTTTTTATTTAGCGGATGCCTATTTTTATTAACTTTTATGTCCGCTAATGAATCATAACGCTGAACTACATATTGGTTGTAGAAATATTCAATGCGTCACATGCAGACATTTCTTTCAAATAGATTTGAAGGTTATGCTAAAATCTATGTCTTTATTTTATGTAGCGGATGTCAATTTTTTATTCACTTTTTTAATAAAAATATCCGCTTTACTTTAATTAATGTCCGCTAATGAAAGATAACGCTTAACTACATGTTGGTTGTAGAAATTTTCAATGCGTCACATGCAGACTTTCTTTTCAAATAGATTTGACGGTTACGCAAAAATTTATGTCTTTTTTTTATTTAGCGGACGCCTATTTTTATTAACTTTTATGTCCGCTAATGAATGTTAACGCTGAACTACATGTTGGTTGTAGAAATATTCAATGCGTCACATGGAGACTTTTTTTAAATAGATTTGAAGCTTACGCAAAAATCTATGTCTTGATTTTATGTAGCGGATGCCTATTTTGAATTACATATTTTTATATTGTTAGTTTATTTAGCGGATGCCTATTTTTCCCACTTTTTTAATTAAATAACTGACGAATACCAGCTGCCCTCTTCTCTTGGTTACAAATTTACTTTGACCCCTAAAAGTACTTCTTCTACCCCTTGCGGATATGTTGCGGACATTAAAAATTATCTATATTATGTTAATCAAAATTCCGCGAAATGTTGGGCAAACTACTAAAAGCTGCAGTAAAGATGCCAAATCTGTCCTTTCTATGCCAGCAGCTGTTATTAGCTGTAGCGGATTGTGTTTGCGGATATGGTAAATATTGACTCCCATTGGTACGTCAGAATCTGTTATTAGCTGTAGCGGATTGTTTTTTTTTGCGGATATTGTAAATATAGACCCCAAATCTGCCCTTAATACTCCAGAATCTGTTATTACCTGTGGCGGATTGTGTTTGCGGATATTGCGGATAAGTTCAGAAAGTCTCAAAATTATTGAAAATTGCCGCAGGTTTGTAGAAATTATTGGATTTTTTTGGATTATGCAATTTTCTGCACACACACTTTTAGCATAACTATTATCCGTTATCCGCTTTGTGGATAATTTAGAGAATTTTTAATTATTTTTATACAATACTGTGAAAATCGTATGAGAAACTGTTACTAGAGACTAGAGGATATAAATTCGAACTTTTGCTTATACATTATACAAGGATTTTTGCAAACATTTGTTGTTTATGCAGCTATAGTAGCCAGGGGAGGGCAATGGCTGGGGCAGGGGCTGAGAGGGGAGTGGATATTTCATATAAAAATATCATATTTCTTCTCTTCTCTTCTTTAGAATCTCATGGATTCTACATTGGGGAGTTGTGGAGTATGGGGTAGGGGACCGCCTCTGATGCATGGCAATCATCTTGTGGGTTGAGGTGTTACATTTATATAGAAATCTTTACCTATTAATAAGAGAGAGGGCTCGGAACCATCGTACGGATAAAAGTAGGCAAATTCTCCGCTTAACTTCTGTTGGTCGCCGCTGGCATGTAGTATCTCGGGAAGATCATCGATGTCGCCTTCCAAATGGAAATCATGTTGTTCGTGGGTTAAGATCAAATCACCGGCCATGGCGGGTGGCAGCGCAGCTACATCATCTTCGTTAACAGTGGCAGAGGCAACGCTGTCGGCGGTGTCGTCGTCATCGTCAATGGTCTGGGCCATAGGTGCTGCTGCTGCTGCTTCTTGGTCTTCTTGAGCATTTACTGCCTCATTGTATGGATTGTTGCCAACATCAGTATAAACTTCCTTGGCTGGGTTGGTTGGGTGGTTGTTGTTGGTGTCAGCTGTTGTAACAAGCGGTGGTGTTGGTGGGGCGGCGACTTCATCAGCGTCGTCTAGATGCTGGCCGCCAGCTGTCACAAGCGCCAATGTAGTATTGTTGTTGTTACTACTAGGCCTGCAACATGTTACATCTATTGTTGTTGTTGAAGAGTTGGGGGCGGCCAGCATGGGGCCCTGCAGCGGTTCTGCTAAAAATAGGCCTGGAATCGGGGAGGTTGAGTGTGGCGTTGATGAGCATGACATGTGGGGCGCCGTTGGGGCGCTAATGTTGCAAACATGGTTGCATGAACTTAATATGGAATCTGTTATAAACTTGGCCGGAGCTATTAGTGTTGCTGCAACAGCTGCAGCTGCTGCTGTTGGTGTTGGAGTTATGGTGGCGGTTGTCGCTGCTGTTGTAGTATCTGGTACTACTGCAGCTAACGTCGCCGTCGCTGCTGCTGCTGTTGCCGCATTGGCTGCAACATGTGTTGCTTGTTGGTGTTGTTGTTGTTGTTGTGTTGTTTGTAATGTTAATGGCGGCGCCTCACTTAATCACGTGCTCAGCCATGTAGAGTTGCACGTGCAAATTGTTGCGGGAATCACAGGTGCATAGTAGACGCCATTGGCGTAAATGAGGCCCGGCGGTCCTGCTTGTATCTGTATTGTTTGTGGCACCGCTTGGGCGGCAACCGACTGTTGCGTCTGTTGTGGCTGTTGCTGCTGCTGTTGTTGTTGCTGTTGTTGCTCAACGGTTGCGTTAGAGCCGGCGGCGGCGGCTGGCATGGCACAGCATATGGTAGCTGTTGTGGCAACACTTTGTGGCGTTGTTTGTGGTACCTGTTGTACATAGATTGTAGTCGTTTGCTGCTGGTGTTGCTGTGGCGATGATAGTTGATGCTGATGTTGATGTTGCTGCTGGTGATGCTGCTGCTGTTGCTGGTGATGCTGAGTCTGTGACGGTGAGGCAGCCACCAGTGTCATTGTGGTTGCTTGTACTGTATGATGTTGCTGCTGCTGTTGCTGCTCGGAAATAGACTGTTGGTGCTGCTGATGCTGATACTGTTGCTGTTCGTGCACTTGCTTCTGCTGCTCCTTGTACAACACTTGAGCGGCCAGCGTCTGTATCAACAGCAGGGTCTGCCGTCTCTCGTGGCCCATCAGGCACACCGTCGAATTCTCGACCACCTCACGTAAATGCATCAGGTACTGGTACTGCATGGGCTCCTCGTCAATGCCCCAGAAGTGATTGCGCAAATAGGCCTCCAATTTCACCGTCTGCGTATTGATGTCCGGAAAGTCGATGAAGAAGCGCGAACACATGTAGCGTTCCAGCGTCTTGATGCGCTGACTGTCGACTGGCTTGTAGTTGCGCACCAGCAAATTGCAGTACTTGAGCAAACCGCCGCCCCTTATCTCCTCTGGCTGCCGCGTTGAGATCAGTTTCTTTTGCAAGTGATACAAGGCCTCCTGGAAGTCACCGTACACCGACTCCCCCACTACGGTGGGATAGAAATTCTCCGAAATGGGCAAGGCGGCACAGTCGTAAAACAGCAGCAACGAGTCCAACACAATCTGGAATGAGTCCACGGAGAACTCAAACTGGCGCCGCATTGTATCGACGAACTTTAGTTCGACATTTTTGTGACCGGGCGAATTTCCCAATGATATTAACGACCAGCGGTCGCCATCGTTGTTGTTGTTCACCTTAACCATTTTGCCGACGTAGGCCTCCTTGAGCGCACACGCGTTGATGCGACGCTTGGAAACACCCTCGGGCAAGAGGTCGAGTAGTGTGTTCAGTACCGCTGTTTTGACACGATCAAAGTGTCGTGCTGAGCTGAGCTCGATGGCATAAATTAGATCCAGATCATTATAGGGCTGATCCTCTGAAGCCAATACATGACTAGCTGCTCCGCCGTTCAAACGTATGTCCTTGACTATCACACCGGCACCGCCCGAGACTATGTCTGCCTCCAGCTTGCGCCTCACCGAATTCACCAAGTCTTTTAGTGTCACCTCCAATGTGGGAAAGTTACCACGTCCATGTATGGCCACCTTTTCATCCATGACATCATGCAGCTTGCGCACCTGTTCGAACGATAGCACAGCCAAGCGCTGTGTGCCGCCAGTATCGACGCTCTCTAGCGAGCCATGATCGGATGTGGACGCAATGGATGAGCCGGAACTGGGTGATGGCGGTGGGGTTTCGGTGCCGCCATCTGAGTGGAAACCATCGTCAATTTGATAAACGTCCATTCTAGTGGATCTCTGTTCGTGATATGACGAATCGGGTGCGTCTAGTGTCCCGCACTGTGAGGAAGAGAAAGAAAGAGAAAAAAAAAATTATTAATATAAAATAAGTAATGTAGGCCATTAATTTAAAGTAGGGGTAATTTTATAGATATACAAAATTCCGAAATTTTATTAAATTCATAAAATTCATTAAATTTATAAATTTCACAAATATAAAAAAAATCGTAAAAATCATGAATTATCATAAAATTCATAAAAATCTAAAAGTTAATACAAAAAATTCTGAAATCTGAGGAATTTTCCAAATTCATAAAATTCATAGAATTTATAAAATTCATAAAAGTTATAAGTCATAAAATTGATAACATTCATAGAATTCATTAAATTTATAAAATTCATAAGTCATAAAATTCATAACATCCATAAAATTCATAAAATTTATAAAATTCATAGAATTCATAAATTCATAAAATTCACAAAATCAAAAAATAATAAAATTAATAAAATTTGTAAAATTTCTAAAATACATAAAATCCATAAAATTCATCAAAATCCATAAAATTCATTAACATCCATAAAAATCATAAAATTCATTAATTCATTAAATTCATTAAATTCATTAAATTCATTAAATTCATTAAATTCATTAAATTCATTAAATTCATTAAATTCATTAAATTCATTAAATTCATTAAATTCATTAAATTCATTAAATTCATTAAATTCATTAAATTCATTAAATTCATTAAATTCATTAAATTCTTCAAATTCATTAAAGTCATTAAATTCATTAAAATCATTTAATTCATTAAATTCATTAAATTCATTAAATTCATTAAATTCATTAAATTCATTAAATTCATTAAATTCATTAAATTCATTAAATTCATTATTAATTAAATTCATTAAATTCATTAAATTCATTAAATTCATTAAATTCATTAAATGCATTAAATTCATTAACTTCATTAAATTCATTAAATTCATTAAATTCATTAAATTCATTAAATTCATTAAATTCATTAAATTCATTAAATTCATTAAATTCATTAAATTTATTAAATTCATTTAATTCACGAAATTCATTAAAATCATTATATTCATTAAATCCATTAAATTCATTAAATTCATCAAATTCATTAAATTTATTAAATTCATTACATTCATTAATTTCATTAAATTCATTAAATTCATTAAAGTCATTAAATTCATTAAATTCATTAAATTCATCAAATTCATTAAAGTCATTGAATTCATTAAAATCATTTAATTCATTAAATTCATTAAATTCATTAAATTCATTAAATTCATTAAATTCATTAAATTCATTAAATTCATTAAATTCATTAAGTTCATTAAATTCACTAAATTCATTAAATTCATTAAATTCATTAAATTCATAAAAATCATAAAATTCATAAAAATCATAAAATTCATTAAATACATTAAAGTCATTAAATTTATTAAATTCATTAAATTCATTAAGTTCATTAAATTCATTAAATTCATTAAATTCATTAAATTCAGTAAATTCATTAAATTCATTAAATTCATTAAATTCATTAAATTCATTTAATTCATTAAATTCATTAAATTCATTAAATTCATTAAATTCATTTAATTCATAGAACTCGTGAAATTCATAAAATTCATAAACTTCATAAGATTTATAAAATTTATATATTTATAAAATTTTTAAAACTCATAAAATTCGTTAAATTCATAAAATTCATAAAATTCATAAAATTCATAAAATTCATAAAATTCAAAAAATTTATAAAATTCACAAATTCATAAAATTCATAAAATTTATAAAATTTATAAAATTCATAAAATTCATAAAATTCATTTAATTCATAAAATTCATTAAATTTATTAAATTTATTAAATACATTAAATTTATAAAATTCATAACTTTCATAATATTTATAAAATTCATAAAATTTATAAAGTTTATAAAATTGATAAAATACACAAAAATTCATTAAATACACAAAAGCTCATAAAATTTTTAAAATTCGTAAAATTCAAAAATTCATAGAATTCATAAAATGTATAAATTTCATAAAATTTTTAAAATTCATAAGATTTATACAATTCATAAAATTCAAAAAAATTATAAAATTCATATTATGTTTAACATTTTATAAAAAAAAATAATCACAATCACAAAATAATTTATCTAAATACAAAAACATTGATCATTTTTGCAATGACAACAATGACTAACTATACAAATATTCTTTCCGACGCATACTCTCTGTTTCATTGCTCCAATTCAGAGCAATTAAAACAAGAAAATACCAACATTTGGTCATATGAACACTAATAATATTGCGCCACTCGGCGGTTCAATCAACCGCCAAACGTGGGGGTGTCAATGAACACAAATATCTCAGTGAAAATTCCACACTAACACACACACAATGTAAACTATGTATTTAGTTCTATTACCAATTTTAGTACTTTTTCTATTTATATACATAAATAATTTGAAAATTAAAAAAAAAGTTACAAACATTTTTTTTGAAAATTAAACATAACCATACCCGAAATTCGAGTGAGCAACAACAACAAATGTAATGGAATTCGAGTGCGCAGTCCAACAACTGATCCATATGTCAAATAGACAACCCTCCCCCCACCCACGTTCAATTGTCTATAAATATTTAATGACAACAATAAGGAAATCATAGACATTCGCAACAACAACAGCGACAGCGCCACAACATACTAGTTGCTCGAGTGTAAACAAGAAAGGGTTGGGTGTATGGGATGGGGTGGGGTGGTGTGTAGAAGGTGACGGGAAGAGCTAAAGAAAAACAAGGGCAACTGACAACGGATCTGGCAACGAAGAAACGCTCGCACATTTCGCGCTAATACGCTATCATCATCAATCATCTTCCGCATAGTTGGGAGTGAAATTGCACACACACACACACGCCAACACACATATGTTTGCCATAGTTTAAGCCAATTATTGAAATCGCATTGAGATAACGAGAGAGTAACTACATATGTATGAAAATCTAGACAAATGGCAAAATGTGTAGCACAATTTGTTAATTATTAAATTATAAAAGTTTTTGTAGCACTTTGTAAGTAAATGGTTACAATTCCAAAAACATATATTAATGAAGGATTTTATAATTGTTATGGATATATGTTTTATAAAATTCATGACATTTAATTAATTCATCAAATTTAATAAATTCAAAAATAATACATTCATTAGATTTACTAAAGTCATATTATAATTAATTTAGAAATTTTATTGGTTTCACTTAATGCATTTAATAAGTAAATTGAATCTAAGGAATTTAATGAATTTAGTGAATTTAATGAATTTAATGCATTTGATGACCTTTATGAATAATGAAATTAATTAAAATTATTTTATGAACTTAATTGAAATAATTTTTAAGAATTTAATTTAATTTGTTAAATTTATTAAACTAGTTAAATTTGTTAATTAATTTAATAAATTCAATAAATCATTTCATTAAACTAATTAAATTCGTTATTTAATTTATCTAATTTTTTTAGTTAAAATTAATTTAGTTAAATGCCATAAATTTATTTAAATTAAATTTATAAATATGATTACACTGCTCAAATTCCTTTAAACAAAACTTAATTTTAATTTACACGCCGTGAATGAGGTATCGGATGCTCCTCGCGTTGTTGTAAATTAACACGCTTAACAAGCTTTTACTAGATATGCCGATTGACTCGACACATACTTCAAAGTTGCTGTCGACCACATCGAGGGGGGCCGGCAATGAAAGAAAATTGTTTTTTTTTTTATATAACTGGAGCCAGGAGTTGAACCTGGGATGTCCTGCAAGGCAGTCGCATGTTCTAGCCATCATGAATTTAATGAATTTATTGAATTTAATGAAATAAATGAATTTAATGAATTTAGCCATTAAAATCATTTATATGGTCAAATTCATTAAATTAAATACATTAAATTCATTAAAATCAAAAAATTCATTGAAATCAACAAATTCATGCAATCCAATTTTAAGTCTATTAAATTCATGATATTCATAAAATTCAAAAATTCGTCAAATTAATAAAGTTCACAAAAATACCAAAAAATTTGCAATGAATTTAATTAATTTAATAAATTAAATGATTTTAATGACTTTAATAAATTTAATGATTTTTATAAATTTTATGAATTTAACGAATTAAACGAATTTAACAAATTTAACAAATTTAACGAATTAAACAAATTTAACAAATTTAACAAATTTAACAAATTTAATGAATTTAATTAATTTAATGAAATTTATGAATTTAGCGAATTTAATGAATTTAATGAATTTAATGAGTTTAATGAAGTTAACAAATTTAATGAATTTAATAAATTTAATATATTAAATTTACGTTAAAGTGTATCAAATGATACATCAAATTCGGCTTACGATCAGAAAAGTGTTTTTTTTTTTATTTTTTTATTGTTTAAATATTTTTGGTCAAATTCAGTGTGTCACTCACTAGGATGACGCGTTTCGAACTCCATGACGAGTTCATCTTCAGACCCCTTTGTGACAAACTGATACACAATGGTACATCATCAGCTGTATATATATCTACAATTATGTCACACATGTACATGCGAAGTAGATATCAGCCGAAAATGTCCAGCACCAGTGATGTATTTTCAGCCGAAAATGTCCAGCACCAGTGGTGTATTCTTTGAATTTGACCGTTAATATTCAAACATGAGAAATGGAGGAAAGTCTTTCCCCACGATTCCCCTTTTTACCTTAAAGCTTAAGCTTCTTTACAAGGTTTTTTGTTGTTAAACTAAGATTACTTTAAATTTTTCTATGTCAAAGTAAGGCATTTAGTTTTTAGGCCGTGCCGTGCCAGAGTTTGATTGTTAATTTTTAGTCGATCGTGTTTTTATATATTAAATTTACGTTAAAGTGTATCAAATGATACATCAAATTCGGCTTACGATCAGAAAAGTGTTTTTTTTTTATTTTTTTTTATTGTTTAAATATTTTTGGTCAAATTCAGATATAGATATAGATATATATACAGCTGATGATGTAACATTGTGTATCAGTTTGTCACAAAGGGGTCTGAAGATGAACTCGTCATGGAGTTCGAAACGCGTCATCCTAGTGAGTGACACACTGAATTTGACCAAAAATATTTAAACAATAAAAAAATAAAAAAAAATAAAACACTTTTCTGATCGTAAGCCGAATTTGATGTATCATTTGATACACTTTAACGTAAATTTAATATATAAAAACACGATCGACTAAAAATTAACAATGTATTTAATGAATTTAATGAATTTAATGAATTTAATGAATTTAATGAATTTAATGAATTTAATGAATTTAATGAATTTAATGAATTTTATGAATTTTATGAATTTAATGAATTTAATGAATTTTATAAATTTAATGAAATTAACGAATTAAACGAATTTAACAAATTTAACGAATTTAACGAATTTAATGTATTTTATGAATTTAGCGAATTTAATGAATTTAATGATTTTAACGAATTTAATAAATTTAATGAATTTAATGAATAAAATGAATTTAATAAAGTTAATAAATTTAATAAATTCCATGAATTTAATGAATTTAATTAATTTAATGAATTTAATGAATTTAATAAATTTAATAAATTTAATGAATTTAATGAATTTAATGAATTTAATGAATTTAATGAATTTAATGAATTTAATGAATTTAATGAATTTAATGAATTTAATGAATTTAATGAATTTAATGAATTTAGCGAATTTAATGAATTTAATGATTTTAACGAATTTAATAAATTTAATGAATTTAATGAATTAAATGAATTTAATGAAGTTAATAAATTTAATAAATTTAATAAATTTCATGAATTTAATGAATTTAATAAATTTAATGAATTTAATGAATTTAATGAATTTAATGAATTTAATGAATTTAATGAATTTAATGAATTTAATGAATTTAATGAATTTAATGAATTTAATGAATTTAATGAATTTAATGAATTTAATGAATTTAATGAATTTAATGAATTTAATGAATTTAATGAATTTAATGAATTTAATGAATTTATTGAATTTAATTAATTTAATGAATTTAATGAACCTAATGAATTTAATGAATAAAATGAATTTAGCTATTAAAATCATCTGAATGACCAAATTCATTAAATTAAATACAAATTAAATTCATTGAAATCAACAAATTCGTTAAATCCAATAATTTAATTATATTCAATAGTACACTTTTTAATCTATTAAATTCACAACATTCATAAAATTCAAAATTCGTCAAATTCATAAAGTTCACAAAAATACCATAAAATTTGCAAGGAATTTTTCTAATTTTTTCTATTTTAACGTTTTTAAATTTATATTATTTCTATATTTAAATTTTTTTATATTTTTACTAGTGGGCCCGGCAATGCTTCGCTATTGCATATTAACTTGTAATATATTTTACATATCTTACTATCCTAAATGCTATATAAACGCTAATTTATATACCGGTACGTCTATAAAGTACTTTGAGAACGGTACTTAAGCTCGACAACAATATGTTGAGTTTATTACCTTATGTAACTAATTTTCAGTAACTCCGACATTGGTATACGATATCTATTGCTATGGCGGTTATAACTAATTAATTTGAAAGAGGTGTGGCACAGTCCACTTCCACGCTCACTGTAATTCATACTGTAACAACAACATATGTAACAAATCACATCTTCATACCTCTGATAGTTCATGAGATATAGCCGTTTTTACTTTCAAGTTGTATGGGCGGTGCCACGCCCCTTTATCCAATCACAACCAAGTACAGCCAGAGACTATCAACAGGTCATCAGTATCACTTCCTAAAATTTTCGTATATATCGGTGTATTAGAAAAGCCGTCAGAGCGATTTTTTAAAAGGGGACGTTACACCGCCCACTTCCTTCCTTGTAGTAATTAATTCTGCTTCAACAACATATATACCAAATCGCATCTTTATATTCTCTTTTAGTTTATGAGATATAGCCCTTTTGATTTTCAAGTTGTATGCGCCACGCCCCTTCATTCAATTACAAACAAATTTAGCCAGGGACAATGAACAGGTCAACAATACCACTTGGTAGAATTTTCGTATCAATCGGTCTATTAGAAAAGCCGTTAGAGCGATTTTTGACCCTGGCTGTAATTATTACTGCTCGAACAATATATATATCATATCTCATCTTCATACCTCTAATAGTTTATGAGATATGGCCCTTTTGATTTTCAAGTTGTATGGGCAGTGCCACGCCCCTTTGTCCAATTAGACCGAATTGTAAATCTAAACCACCCGGGGCGCCACCCAAACGCATACAAAAAAATTTATGCAAATCGGTCCAGCCGTTTAGGAGGAGTTAAGTCACAACACACGTACAGTAGAATTTTATATATATAGATATTTTCATCTTTTTATATTTTTATATTTTTGTATTTTTATATTTTTATATTTTTATATTTTTATATTTTTATATTTTTATATTTTTATATTTTTATATTTTAATATTTTTATATTTTTATATTTGTATATTTTTATATTTTTATATTTTTATATTTTTATATTTTTATATTTTTATATTTTTATATTTTTATATTTTTATATTTGTATATTTGTATATTTTTATATTTTTATATTTTTATATTTTAATATTTTTTTTTATATTTTTTTAAATTTTTTTAGTTGCGTCATCAAATATAAAGCTGGTATAGTACATCATAGTTATATCATTGAACAAAAACCGCCAATACTTTAACACATATACAATTCCACACATATTTCCTGTCTCGCTGTGAAAGAATTTTAACAACATTCAATTAGAGGAAATCCAACAATGATATTCGCATATTTGGTCTTATGAATTGCCGATTTAAAATTCTTTTTTTTCCAAAACTTCATGTAGCGTGAAATAGTTTATGGTTGTCTATACAAGTTTAATAACAAATTGTTTTCATCACCCAGATGTGACTAATTCAGGGGCAATTTTTAAATTGTTGTGAAGTTCTTTAAACGCAATTTAATAGTACAAAGTATGTACAATATGTTGTATGTGTACAACATGACCCCCACGATTTCTAGTTAAACCTAACTATGGGGGGGGAGGGGTGGTGGGCTACATTGTATGCGTGTGTGTGTTCTGTATGAGTGAATCTATTTGTTGTAGCTGCTGTCAAATTAAGTGATGTGTTGTTTTAAACTCTTCCTCTTTAGGGGTTTATGCTATATGAAGTGTCACGATGACAGACTACACAGTGTTTTTTTTTTTTTTGTGATAAATAGAAACAACAACAAGATTTCTTTTTTCAAAAATGTGTTTAAAAACATAAACAATTTATAAAAGTATTAAAAGACGCATAATACAAAACACTAAACAATTATATCGTATATGGTGTATTGTTAATATCATTATGGGTTTTTCTCAAATTTGCTGTTGTTTTCATTTTGTTTTTTTTTTTCGTATTTTGTTTTTGCCTCTATGGTAACATATGATTTTGACGTTCCGCCAGGGCTGCTGCTAATGCTATTGACATTTTTGTGGTATTTTGTTTTTCTCAAAAATTTTAGGCGCACAACGCAAAACCCCAAACATCATAGAATTTAAGCAATTATTTTGTACATCGTATCTTTCATTTGTTACTTAATTATATTGTTGTCAATATTGTTAACTTTGTTGTAATTGTTGTTAACTCTATTGATCATATAATAAAATAGAGGGAAATCATTAGCAAAACTTTCCGGTTTATTGAGTATGATCCGGACAGGGTCGAACGTCCATCGTTGTCGTTTGGTGTGACTGTCTGTCCATCTGCGTTCGAGTGTTCTGTCTCCGTCACTTTTATTTACAAGCTGTCATAACTATTTGAAATGTTTTTCCAGTTTAAGAGTTTTTTATTATTATTTTTTTTTTTATTTTCTTTGGTTTTGTATTTCAATATAGTTTTATTTCAATTTTATTTAAATTTATGTTGTTTGCATTTTTCTTCTGGTTTCTGTCCGTCCCTCGAATTGGCCGTCCCACCACAACTATTCGTTATTTGTGTTAATTATACTTTGAAATATTTTTAGATTGTTTTATTTTTCGGTTTGTTTGATTTGTTTTTTTTTTCTTTACCATTCACGTTGTCTGTTATTTTTAAGTTCCGCATATTTTTTGGGTTTATATTTATAACACTTTTTTCTTTTTTAGTCTGCAAATGCTTTAAAAAAGTTTGTGTGTGTGTGTGGGAAAGAGTCACAAGTAGGGTCTCTGTTTAAAGTCATTTCAAATTCATATGAATTTTGAAATTTGAACGGTTAGTTCATCGTTCGTCTGCACAAAACTCTGACGAAATGTGTGCAGGGTTCATGCCATGGTCTATATATGAATATTCAGCATATGCAGGTTCATTGAACCAAGTTAGCTGAAACGCAGCTGATTCCGGCGAGTAGTGACAATACCGAAATGAATTGTAAGAGCATGTCAGAATTCTAAGAAAAACTGTCTACAAACTTTAGAATCGTTTTTATATTTGTGATTAATAGGGCAAGAAATCTTATGCAAATGCATATATTTTTTGTTGACATCCTAAAATAGAAACGGTAAAGTTATCTTTATGAATTATGAAATTTCCTTTAAAATGGCATTTAATAGTTTTTGCAAATTTTACGAAAATATGTGTTTTTTGATATTTATGATTAACAACCACTTTAGACAGTGAAACGTCTCTAACTTTTTGTGAGATATCTTTGGGTAAAAGTTGCTTTATAATTTGTGTTACAATATTCATCTGAATTGCTAAATTATAGGAAGCAAATTTTATAAGAAAAGACGATATGCGTGACAAAAAATTTTTGCTCAACAGCATCTGCCTGGCTCGTTGCATATTTTAGTGCATATTTTTGAATTGCAAGAGCATGTTATATGCGACTCAGAATTCTAAGAAAAACTGTCTACAAACTTCAGAATCGTTTTTATATTTGTGATTAATAGGGCAAGATATTTTATGCAAATGCATATTTTTTTGGACATCCTAATATAGAAACGGTAAAGATAACGAATCATGAAATTTCCTTTAAAATGGCATTAATTGTTTTTGCATATTTTACGAAAATATGTGTGTTTTTGATATTTATGCACATATTTTAGCAAATTTTTCCACTAAATTCAATTTTTGTTGCATAATTTTGCTTTTATGATTATCAACTACTTTAAAAAGTGAAACGTCTTTAATTTTTTGTGGGATATATTTGGGTAAAAGTTTCTTTTTAATATTTATCTCAATAACCAAATTCTAGGATGTACATTTTATTGTGTGAATTTTATATGAAAAGACGATATGCGCAAAAAAAAAACTTTGCTCAAAGTCAAAAGACAAAACGAAACAGAATCTGCCTGGCTCGTTGAGGATTTTTTTTTACCGAATATTTTGTTTTTAATAAAATTTGAAATAATTTTTTAACTGCATATTTTTTTTGTTTGTAGTGCATATTTTTGAATTGTAACAGCATGTTATATGCTCATATTTTCGATTTTTTAGTGCATAAAATTCATTGCCCTAGTGTTTAATTTAGGTTTTTTTTGCATATTATGCTTATTTTTGGCATATTCGTAAAATTTTGCAAATTTTTTTTCATATTTTTCGCATATAAATTTTATGCAAAATGCACAAAATTAAAAAATATGCATAAAATTACCAATACCATTTTCATTAAAATGATTTGTGGTTCAATCAAAATTTTTTAATTTAAATCCAACAAAAATATGCAATAATCCGATTAACCGTGGCATAGTGGTTAGAATTCGCGACTACCATGCTGGAGATCCCGAGATCGATTCCCGCTTCCAGTCATCTAAATTTTTCTTTCATTGCCGGCCACCTCGTTGTTGTCGACAGCAACTTCGCAGTATAAGTGTCGAGGCAATCGGCATGCCTGGTAAAAGCTTCTCAAACAGTGACGTTCGGATTCGTCGATAAACAAGTAGGTGCCGTTTGCTGTGAATCTAAATAGAACGCGTGTTAATTCACTACAACGCGAGAAGCATACCACATTCATGGGGTGTAAAGGGAATTTTTTTTTATTGTACCAAAAAGTGCAACAAATTATTTTTTTTTATGCTCTAGGTTTCTTGTAACTTCACCTGTTCACTGTCTATCTCACATATACACTCCCTTTCTTATATAGTATTCTCCTTACCAGAAATTCTGCTCTAAAATTCTCTATATATTTTTTTTATTTCTGCACAAACTTTAGTTTGTCTTGCTATTGTATTCCTTTGCACTGGTTTGAGTCCGGGTTTATTTTCATCTCCCACATATGGCATTGAGTGATGATGACGCCAAAGCAAAAGAAAACGAAAACCCTTTCCAGCAAACCAGTGGAACAAGAGCAAATACCTAACGATGTTGGTTCGTGGCAGATTGCTGGTTGTTATAACGCAAGCAGCCATATGCCATAACCTAAAACGTAGTATGCAAATCAAATTTATATGTGTGACGTTAATAGAAGAATGCTCGAAGAGAAGAAATAGTAATAATCAGCCTAGAAAGGTATAGAATGGGGCATAGTGAAGACAATGGAGGGAGTAAAGTGGTGGCTAAGGGTAAACTAATCCCGCTGCCACATGTCATAGCCAGTTGGTTGCATTTAGCAGCACTATGAAAAGTAGTGGGGAAAATTAATATTTGTTAACAGTGTAATTGGGGTATTCGGCATAATGCGCCCTCTATAGTGTAATTTGTGAACATTGTAGATTTTACAAAAAATGTGTAGAATGCATTAAGCAACACTATGAAAAGTAGTGGAGAAAATTAATATTTGTTAACAGAGTTATTGAGGCTTTTGGCATAGGCACCGCCATCTATAGTGTAATTTGAGAACATTGTAGATTTTATATGGGATTGATTTAAAGCAAATAAGAGAAAATGAAATTTCTTCAATTAAAGGAGTTTTATAAACGATATATGACCCTATGTTTTATATTGGAACGACATGATTTAATGTATAGAAGTATGTAATGGTGTCAAAAGTATGGAACTAATAGACAGATGTAAGTATTTTAAGTCCATATAATCATTTGACACTGATTTCCGATTATTTAATTATCTATCCAGTGTGATTAAGTTTTAAGCTTTACTTTCTGTCCTAAACATAACTTATCACATGTGACAATTCATTTGCTATATAGTGTCAACTATAATAATATTTTAGTTATCTACACAATTTCGCCTAGTCATTCACTAGCCATTTCGTCAGATAGTGGATTTTGTGTGTTTACGCTGACTTTAAATTGAATTAGATTAACGTTAATTATCAAATTTGGCATTAGTCATAAAGATGCTCAAGAAATATTCCTCTCTTTTCTAGCATCCGCTGTATAAGAAAGGAATTTAATTTAAACTGCTGTAGCAATCAAATGCAGGGCAATGAACTGAGCATTTTAAAAGTAGTAGTCCAAATAATAAATATTGAATAGTTTTAATGATTATATGAAAAAGTCTGTTTGGTAACTTAGCTTCGTACGTTATTTTGTTTTAAATTAACTTTAATCATCATAACATAAGGTAATATGTTAATATTTAATGTTGTTTTGCTTAGAGAAAAAAAAGTTGACCGCTTATTTTTTAAATTTATACACAAATTAAATATTTAATAGCCTAAATATCCGTTAAAGAAATATATACATATTTATATGTACAATATGTAACACATTAAAGCAATTTGAGGCGGCTAGAGCGGACGGAAACTTGTTTTTTAAATATGTCAAAAACAAATTAACAACGCTTAATTTTACAGCACAAACTTGATGACGTTGGAGGAGACGTCAAAAAAACAACAGATAAAAAATAATTATTTTTTTATTGCAAATAAAAGAAACAAATTTTAAGTTTTCATTTAATAGAATAAAAAATACTACTAATTGAAAATTTAAAATTTGTTTCCTTTAGAAAAAAAAAATCTATTAATTGAAAATTTAAAATTTGTTTCTTTTGAAAAATAATTGAAAAACAATTATTTTTTACCTGTTGTTTTTTTAAATAATAGAAAAAAATACTATTAATTGAAAATTTAAAATTTGTTTATATTTTTTGAAAATTCAATAATTTATCGTAAATATTTAAATTTATAATTTTTTTTAAACTTTTTTTTATTAAATTTCACAGAAAATACATATTAAATTGAGTTCTATGAAAATATAAATAAATAAATTTTTTACCGTACTAATTTTGTAAATAACAAACGTAAGGCGGAGCTCGATGTCCAACATCGCTATTAATACTTTTTTTGAACGAAATTTCTAAAAATATCATAAAAGGAACCCCCAAGCCTGTATAAGCCACTATAAAAACTAAATTAATTTAAATGAAAATACTCCTGCGTCTTCTATAGTGCCCAAATTTTACGAGTACTACTCTAAAACCATAATTTAAGCTAGAAATGATAATTGGGAAAATATATAAATAGGATATCCAAGGAGTGTATACTCAACACACAGACACGTTTTTATTGGTTAAAGTTTTCATAAAATAAGTTTACTTAAAGATGTTCTACACCTCTGA
The DNA here is from genome assembly GCA_964034835.1 of Muscina levida. Taxonomy (NCBI): domain Eukaryota; kingdom Metazoa; phylum Arthropoda; class Insecta; order Diptera; family Muscidae; genus Muscina; species Muscina levida. The sequence continues at coordinate 26,866,312 of OZ035884.1, read as the reverse complement.
GAAGGAATGCAAATTTATAAATTGCAAATGATTTAAAGTTTCCAAAGGGAAGCAAATTGAATGAATTTGTTTTTGAAATCCTCATAAAATTCATAATATTACAAAACTCTGTACAAATCAAATACATTTTGGACTACCCCCGTATATTTTAATCCATTCTATAGCCACCTACTATGGCTGTAGATCTTTTCTAGTTCTGATGGTCGAATCGTTATTAAAGCAATAGTAATTTGAAGCATAGACTTATATGCAATGAAACTATCACTGCGCCATCTATAGTGCAGAAATTGTACTACTCTGGAAACTATAACATAAGCGACAATTTGTCAAAATGTCATAGTAGTCTATAGCATATCCAAGGACTCTATACTCAACACACAGACACGTTTGAGTTAATTAAAATTTACGAACATTTTCATAATAAAAATGAGCTTATAGATATAATACATCTTGGAAATAGGATTTCTTTTTTGAAAGGTTGGCCAACACACTAATTTCGATTGGATATTCAAATGTGTTAATTGCAAATGATTTCATATTAATCTTTGGAACAAAGGGAAGAAAATTTTAAGGATTTGTTTTTTAAATTCTTATAAAATTCATAATACAACAAATCTCTTTACAGATCAAATACTTTTGGACCTATCATCGTATTTTTTATACTATCCTATACTATATCAAATTACCTCCCATAAACTCTATAGAGCCTATTAAAACAAAATTAATTCGTGGCATAGACTTATTTTTAATGAAAATATTAATGCGGCATCTATAGTTCAGAAATTGTACTACCCTGGAAACTATAACATTAACGACAGCAACAATTTGTAAAAATGTCATCATAGTCTATAGTATATTCAAGGACTCTATTCACAACACACAGACACGGTTGAGTTAATAAAAGTTTACGTACATTATTATAACAAAAATTTGCTTATAGATATAATACATCTTGGAAATGGGATTTCTTTTTTGAAAGGTTGGTCAATCCGCTAATTTCGATTGGATATTCAAATGTGTTAATTGCAAATGATTTCATATTAATCTTTGGAACAAAGGGAAGAAAATTAAAGGAATTGTTTTTAAATCCTTATAAAATTCGTAACATTACAGATCAAATACTTTTGGACCTCCCATCGTATTTTGTATCCTATGCTATACTATATCAAACTACCTTCTATAGCCTCAAGAGCCTCTATAGAGCCCCCATACAAATAGTTATTAAAACTTAATTAATTTGAGACATAGACTTATTTTCAGTGGAAATACTCCTGCGCCATCTATCGTGCTTAAAATATACTACCCTTAAGACCATGACCTAGGCGACAACGATAATTTGTAAAAATTTCATCATAATCAATGAAAAAGTCAAGGAGTGTACTCCAACACACATACACTTTTCGTTATTAAAGGCATTTGCGCCTCTAAAGAGCCCCTAGAGATGTTGATATTAAAACTATATAAATTTAAAGCATAGCATTTATTTGTAATAAAAAAAACTCATCGCGCCTAAATTTTACTACCCTACCACCCATGATACAGCAATAATTTCGCAAAATTTCATCACAGTCAATGAAATCGTGTAGGATTCTATACTCAACACACAGACACGTTTTTATTAATTTAGGGTTAATGATATCTTCACAATACAAGTTTACATAAGGATGGTATATGTTATAAAAAGGGATTTTTTTGCAGTCCATAGAGATGTTGATATTAAACCTAAATAGTTAAAAGCCATAGAATTTATATTTTATAAAAAACGCATGCGCCACCTATCGCACACAAATTGTACTATCCTACAAACCATAACCCCAACACATAGACGCATTTTTAAAAGTTAAGGGTTATTGATATCTTCATAATACAAGTTTCCTTAAAAAAATAGTATATAACTCTAAATAGGTAATTTTTTGCGCCTCTAAAGAACCTATAAAGATATTATTATTAAAACTAAATAATTTTAAGGCATATCATTTATTTTCAATCCAAAAACGCATGCGCCATCTATCGTGCACAAATTGTACTACCATAGAAACCATAACCTAAGCGACAGCAATAATTTTGCAAAATTTGATGACAGTCAATGGAATAGTCAAGGATTTTATATCCAACACACAGACACGTTTTTATTACCTAAGGGTTAACGATATTTTCACAATACAAGTGTACTTAAAGACAGTATATAGTTCTAATAAGGGAATTTTTTGCTCTTCTAAACAACCCCTTGAGATACTGTTAGTTAAACAAAATAATTAAAAGGCATAACATTTATATTCTATCAATAAAACTCATGCGCCATCTATCGCCCACAAATTGTACTACCATAGAAACCATAACCCACGCGTCAGCGACAATGGAAAGGTCTAGGAGTCTATACTTAACACACAGACACGTTTTTAATAAGTTAAAGGTTACTAATATCTTGTTAAGTTTACTTAAAGATGGTACAATGCTCTGAACAGAGTTTTTTCTGTGAAGCCTTTGTTAATATATAAGATTGAGTGTGTGAGTCTATTGCAAATGATATTACATCGTCCTCTTCTGCACAATTTATGTAGAAAAATTTAAAAGAATTTGTTTTGTAAAAAAAATACGAAATTCATAACATTACAAAGCTGTGTAAATCATATGGTGTATACATAAATGAAAATAAATAGTAACATATTGAATACTGAATATGTCAATATGTTAATTTGTTGTTTTTTAGTTTACAGCACTTTCCAGCTTGTAAACACACAAAATTAAAATGCAAACTTAAAAAAAAACCTCTCGTATTTTGTGTTTTTCATTTTGCAATTATTCATTCATATTATTGTCGCCCATGTACGACAATATATATATGGATTAAATTATATGGTTGTGTGTGTTTTTTTTTGCTAAATGACTTGTCATGTTTCGTAGTAGTTTTTATTTTTTTTGTTATATTATTATTTTGTATAATTTTTATTTCTGTTTTTTTTTTTGTTCAATAATCATTACCCATCAAATGTTGTTTCACGTTATGTACTATTACGTATAATTAACTTTTGGCGTCGTAACTAGTTGTGCCTGTTGTTGTGGTGGCGGGTGGGTGGGTGATTAGGCTAGCTAAGTGTGTGAGTGGGTGTTAGTGTTAAGGTCGACCTGAGGGGCGTCTTAAAGATATGTCAAGGACATTCTGAGTATGCTGGGGGTGGCGGCTATTTTTGACCTCGAGCAAAAGTATAGTAGATTATTTATACTTACTACTTACAGTGAATTGACTAAAGTTTCGTAAGAAATTGAGTTATACTTAACAATAATGAGCGGGTGGTTCTCAGTTATATCTGGATGGTGGGTGGAGGATAGAAAGTTGAACACAAGAAATATATATTTGTTCATGGTGAAATGTAAAGTAATCTTTTGCAATATAGGTCAATTAAAGGTTCATTAACAAGAAATACAAATGCGTTTTAATTTACATATATAATAATTGCTGGTATCTGTAGCTTATGGCGTAAACATTTGGCATTGCATTAGGTTGCAAAGGGTAAGCAGTAAAAATGAAATGAAATATATTGTTATAGTATAAGGATGATGGAGGAAATGTGTTCTACTTATGAGGCGCGTATAAGATATGAGTTGTCAGGGTTGTAGAAGAGGTTTTTGCTTAGCAAAGTCTGTGAGGGAGGCATAAAATACAAAAACTAATTTAATATGAGAAATAGACGTTATTTTCCATTAAAATACTTCTGCGCCCTCTATCGTGCCTAAATTGTACTATCCTAGGAAATATAACCAGCGTTCAGGCTACAAATTTCATGACCCACAAAAGAATGGTCAAGGATTCTATACTCAACACACACACAAGCAAATTGCCTGAAATTTTGAAAATATACAATATGACAAAACAAAACCATTCAATGACAATATATCGAATAGCCAACAACAAACAAGTTATCCCTAGACTCGGCCAATATATCAATAGAAGATAGACAACGCTTTGCTGTAAATATTTATTTTAATATAAGGCATATACTTTATTTTTAATCAAAATACTTCTGAGCCATCTATCGTGCCTTATTTGTACTATCGTAGAAACCATAACCGGTGTTCAGGCTTCAAAATTGCAAAATTTTATGACCGTAAATTGAATGGTAAAGGAGTCCTTATACAACACACAGACACATGAATTGTCTGAAATTATGAAAATAGATTAATTTGTGGCATAAACTTTATTTTCAATCAAAATACTTTTGCGCCATCTATCGTGCCGTAATTGTACTACCCTAGAAAGTATAACCGGCGTTCAGGCTACAATGTGGACAATTTTTATGACCGGCAATTGAATGGTCAAGGAGTCTATGCTCAAACACAGACTGTAGACTATATTGAAAAAAAAACCATTGAACGACATAGTATTCAAAAGTCAACCACAAACAAACCCTAGACACTTTCACTATAGCAAAAGAAGATAGACAAATCTTTTCTGTAATCATTGGTTTTCATTCATGGGCCTCTGTAGAGTCCCATAAGAAATTGTTATTAAAACTATATAACTTTGAGGAATATACTGTATTTTCCTAAATTATACTACTCTAGTAACCATAACCATAGCGCAGGCGACAATGTGGCGAAATTGCATGACCGACAAAGGAATAGTCAAGGAGTCAATACTCAACACACAAACTATTCCTAGACTCCTTCACTACAACAATAGAAGATGGACAACGCTTTTCTTTAGATAATAAACTAATACAAGGGCCCTTTAGAGCCCCGGACAATTTGTAAATAAAACTAAATTACTTTGAGGCATATCCAATATTTTCCATCAAAATACTTCGGCGCCATCTATAATGCGCTAATTGTACTACCCTAGAAACTACGACTAACACTGGGGCTACCATGTGGCAAAATTTCATGACCGACAATGGAATAGTCAAGGAGTCTATATTCAACACACAGACACGTGAATTGCCTGAAACTTTTGAAAATAGACTATATTGAAAAAATAAAATATCTCTTCAGAGTCCCAAGACAATTTGTTATTAAAACTAAATAAATTTGAGGCATATACTATATTTTCCATCAAAATACTTCTGCGCCATCTATAGTGCTTTAAGTGTACTACCCTAGTAACCATAACCTGAGCGCAAGCGACAATGTGGCAAAATTTCTAGACCGACACTGGAATGGTCAAGGAGTCTATATTCAACACACAGACACCTGAATTTCATGAAATTATGAAAATAGGCAATATTGCAAAACAAAGCCATTGATCGACAAAGTATCGAATTATCAACAACAAACAATCTCGGACTATTTCGTTATAGCAGTAGGAGGTACACGAAGTTTTGCACAAATTCTAATCAATACTATATTACTTTGAGGTATATCCTATATTTTTCATCAAAATACTTCGACGCCATCTATAGTGCTTTAAGTGTACTACCCTAGAAACCATAACTACCACGCAGGCAACAATGTGGCAAAATTTCTAGACCGACACTGGAATGGTCAAGGAGTCTATATTCAACACACAGACACGTGAATTGCCTGAAATTGTTGCAAATACACTATATAGCTAAACAAAGCCATTAATCGGCATACAATCAAATTGTGAACAACAAACTATCCCTAGACTGTTTTACTACACCAATAAAAGATAGAAAACGCTTTCCTTTAAACACTTGCGTCAATAAACGACTCTACCGTAACGTATTCCCCCTATTCTTATTATCTTTTATTTTTAATATATAATACAATATTTTAATATTTGTTTTTATTTTTCTTATATATATATTTTTCCTTTTCGACGACGACAACTTTCATGCGCGTGCCTATGACTTTGCCACGACATGGAGAAATTTATCAGCTCCACATACAAAGTTATTATTAAACCAAAGGTACGTTAGAGTTGTCATAAATTCCAAAAAAAAAAACAAAAACAAGTAATTTTACTAAGCATTAAATAACAACAAAGTAATAATAATAAATTTGTCACCGAGCAACACACACAGAGTCACACACAACACATACAATATCTATATAAAGATATATCTATATATATAAAGCAACAACACAAACATGTTATGCACAGTCACTTGTTTTAAATGGGATTCGAGAGATCATTAATTAAAGAAGTTTCAATTGTTGTAGAAACTAAAAAAAAATAAATAAAAAATAGACGAAAGTAGCCATGAGTTGACAAATGAACAGCAAAAAAAAACGTAATCTTGTTAAGTGCATAGTACAAATGTTACTTTGTATATAAAATGTACGAGTAGGAACTGCAAAGACATTTTAATAAATTTATCAATAAATTCATAGTGAAATATTTAAATAAAGTTTGATGATTGTGCAGAAAAATTTAATTTATTTTAATAATGTATGTAAGAGGGAGGGAAAGTTAAGGAACATTTTTATAGCAAATCGGATTGTATAGAAATTTAATAGATTTGCATTATTTTGTAATGCAGTGTCCATGTTAATTCAAAGTACTTAAGCAAAGTATAGACGGTTGCCATACAAAATTTAAATACAAATAAATACAAATGTCCATCGAAATACTGTCACGCCACCTATCATGCAATATTTGTACTACACTAGAAGCCATAACCTAGCTCACATCATCATCATAGTCGACAGAAAAGTCAAGATGTAACTCAATAGAGCCCCTTAAGAAATCCTCATTCAAATTAAATGAATTTGAGGCATAGAATGGATGAAAATACTTTTACGCCATCTATCGTGCCGTAATTGTACTACGTTAAAAATCATAACCTGCGCGACATCAACAATTTGGCAACACTTTATCATAGAGAATTGTTAGGAATCTGCATCAAAATAAAACCTCTAAAAAAGTTCTTATTAAAACTTAATTAATTTGGGATATAGACTTTTTTTAATCGACTTACTCCCAAGCCGTCTGTCGAGCCCGAATTGGACTACCCTAGAAATGATAACCTACAGAATAGCGACAATTAGTCAAAATTTCATCATCGCTAAAATAAAGCCCTTAGCTAGACTCTGTTTGCAATCAAAACACTCTTGCTGCATCTATTGAGCACTAAATATACTACTCTAGAAACTATAACATAGACGACGGCGATAATTTGCCAAAATTTATTTACAGTCAAAAGACTATCCAAGGAGTCTGTCTAAGGGTTTTATATTTTAAATTTTGACCAAAAAAAACTCTTGCGCCATCTATTGCACACTAAATATACTACTCTAGAAACTATAAAATAGACGACGGCGATAATTTGCCAAAATTTCTTTACAGTCAAAAGACTATCCAAGGAGTTTATACACAACACACAGACAGAAATTTCAGATAAGCAAATTCTAGAAAATAATTTTGACAAAATATATAGTTTAATATTGTATTCCTTTTAATCCCTACTTACGGTAACTCAAACGCCTCTGTAAGGTCCAAGCATACATCTTTATTAAACTGAATTAATTGTGAGGCATCAAGTATTATTTAATCAAAATACTCTATATCTATATTGCTATTTTATATTATCTATATTTCTATATATTCTATTTGATATTATCAACACCTATAGAGCCCCTGGACAAATCGTTATTAAAAATAAATTAATTTTGAAGCATAAAATTTGTTTTTAATGGAAATACTCCTGCGCCATCTATCGTGCCCTAACTGTACTGACGTAAAAACCTTAAAATGCGCGTCAGAGACAATTTAGTAAAATTGCATCATTGTCAGTGGAATAGCAAAGGAGTCTATACTCAACACACAGACACGAAATTTTTTGAAGGCGTACTCAGATTTTTTCTTACTTAAAGCTATTACAACGCTCTGCAAAGATTGTTTTAATAGATGAGAGGAGTTTTTTTGTGAGGATAGGGCAATTAATCAAAATTTGGTGCAGATTTGTAACTGGGGACAAAGACACAGATACAAAAACTATGCGGATAGATGCAAAAGAGTTGTTTCTTTATAATGCATATTATAAAGCTCTGAACAGATCGAATACTTTTGGAGTCAGCTTCGCACATTGCGTTCCATACAACTGCCGTTTATGCCACTTGACTTATACGCCTCTTTAAAGCCCCTACACAAATCTTATTTCATCTGAGACGTAGACTTAATTTTTAAACAAAATTCTCCAGCGCCACCTATAGTGCACTAATTGCATTATCTCCAGAAACTATAACATACGCGAGAGCAATAATTTTCCAAAATTTCGTCATAGTCAATGGCATATCCGAGATGTCTATACTTAACACACAGGCACGTTTTTATTACTAAAGTCTTACAGATAACTTCAGTACATAAATTGTATTTAAAGATATTATATAGCGCCGAGAAGAGTACTTAAATAGATGGGAAGGGCTAACAGACCCTTGACTACGATAATTTCTATTAACTTTACAAATGAGTTAAGTAAATCTTCCCTCTGTACAAACTAAGTAAAAAAATATAAAAAAAATATATAAAAATATAAAAAAATAATTCAAATAAAAATAGGTTTTTCTAAAAATTTTTTATCTAATTGTATCATCACCCTACGAGTAGGATTTAATACTACCAAAAAGTGTAATAATTAGATGGAGTCACTTTAGACCCTAGGTATCTTTGGACCATATTCGAATCATGAACTATTAAGTCGTTTGATCCATTTCCGTCAGTCTGACTGTATTAGTAATGAACTTCATTCGGTGACTGAATATGTAAAAATCAATGTTTAAAGTCAAACATTTATTGTCACATTAACAAATGATTAAGGTACATCAGGTGACTGAATTTATAAGAGAGAGAGAAAGGTGTCATGACTGTTTTCTAGACATCTCACATTTGACTTCTTAAGCCTAATATTACTGATAACACTTCTTCATAAAATATCATAAATTTTATGTTTTTTAAAAACAAAAAAGAAAAACAACCTTAATATTAATCATTCTTTACCACAGATAAAAAGTTAACTTGTGAAAATTTTATAATAAAAATCTATTACGAAAACATATTATTGATAAATTTTCAGACCAGCAGGCTGGGATAAATTTATAGCTTAGCAACCGATAATCATTTTTATCAAAAATTTTCTTAGGTTTCCATTTCATCTTTAGTAAAGTGTGGTTCATTTAGAGGTTTACTTTTCAAGTGTCCTTTTTTAACCGATCCCGCTAAACTAATGTCAAGCTGCTTACTTATTTTTATTCAATATTGTATGACAATTCGTTATAGATAGACTCTTTTAGGATTTTGAAATTTGTTCATAAATAATAAGGCACCAAAAATACAAAATATATACATAATATATTCTTTATAAAAATTTATTCCAAAAAAATATTGTTAAAAAATTTACAGTCTAGCAGACTGCGATTAATTTAAAAGTTAGCTGGAGTAATACATTTATATTAAAAAATTTCCAAATTTAACTTTTCATCTTTAGTAAAGTGTGATTCATTTAGCGGTTTGTTTTTCATGCGTCCTTTTTATAGCAATCAACCGTGACTAATGTCAAGCTTCTTACTTGTTGTTATTAAATATTGTATGACAATTTGTTTTAGATAGATTTTTTTCGTGATATTGTAAGGTGTTTATATAAATCAACAAAAATATAAATAAAATACTTAATAAAAAGCCTATTATTATTTTTACAAATTTGTTACTTTGCCAAACTGTTTTTTGTTTTGATACAAATTTTTTGTCATATTTTAAAATGTTACATTTAATTCCTAATCTAAAATGTTGTATTCCTGCAATAGTACAGTTAACCTTCTACTCTGTGAATATGCATTAACTGCAACGATAAGATATGGGCACAAAAAACTGTTCAGCTAGTAGAATACGACGACATAAAAAAAGACACATGCTCGAGCGCTGTCATTTAAGGCGATAACAGAGTACAGAAATTAATTTTGAATGCATTTTTGGAAATTGCACATGCAAATGTATTGAGTGATAAACTTTTTGCGACGAGAGGTGACATAGCAACAGCTATCATGAAATTGTGGTAATTTTAACGCAAAAGGTATAAAGTCATCAAACAAAACCAATCAAATACTGATAGGTAGACAAGACAGTTTTTCTTTGTGTGTGTAATGAACACACACAATTATAAATTGCGTCTGTGTGATATTTATAGGCATGAGTAAAAGTGATACGAAAGCAATAAATCTGTGTAAAATAATTCTGTATATTGAAAGAACTATTTTGTCCTTCAATCAATTTGTTTTATGTTTTTATCAAGGCGATGGCACCAAGATAAATTTGTCCTTACTCAAGCACTTGAACTTGGTAAGAAGCGGAGAATGACAGAAACGTACACAATGAGAGTTTGTGAGATTCTATATTTTCTTTATTGATAGCTTTGTTCTTAAATACAAAATTATTGCTAAGTTGGATTTTACAATTGTTTTTCTTATTCTACGTATTCTCTTTGTTATTTAATACATTTGGGTCATAAAAATGGAAGTAAATATTGAGTCTGGATTTGACAACGTGTACCACAAAAATGTTGAATCATTGATATGTGAATTTCCGATAAACGAGGAAACTATGCCACAACAATGTTGCAACACTGCTGTGCACTTAAAATCAAGTAGGTTGTTAAAACTCGCAGCAGCGAAGTATGTTGTATGTTTGCTTGTGTAACTGTGTTAACGTAAACAATTTGTGTTTAATTTGCTAATTTGTATAACATGTTGACACAGTCTTTGGCTTAGCGGAGTTTGTTACAATTACAGTAATGACCTACGATATTTTATTTCTTTTTCTTAATGGATTAACACATCCCAAATGCAATTGAGTCAGCATAACAAGTAGAATTGATTTCTGGGTATCATATTTTCAATTATTGTGTTTAAGTGACGTTGTGTGTAGTATGCCAGTGTGTTACGATAAATGAACGACACACACACATGGTTATTCTTTATGATAAGGTTAAAAATAATAATTCTGAACTGTGAATGTTTGAACATGCTCCCCGCCGTTGAGCTATGCTCAACCAAAAAATTAAGGGCTGATATAACAGGTTTCAATTGCTTTTGGTTATTGGTAATCCCATAGTATTAGTGTTCTTGACCTAGATAGCTAACAAAGTATTAAGTTTACAATATTGTTTTGGTTATTTTGGTTTTAATTTTCATTGAAAGATATTAGGTTTCTGTAACAACAAATTCTGATGACTCGTGTTGCCGGATAGCTGCACGTGGAAGTTGTTGACCGAGGTCCAGTTTGAAATGCTGTCTTCTTAGATATATGATAATTGCCATCCCTACAACCGAAAACATGAGGGCGGCATACACCACTATTGCGTGATGTCTTTTCATGTTGTTGAGTTGTAGTGGCAAATCAGTGAGCATTTGTTGATGTAGCTGCTGTTGGACTTCCGTAATATTTTTGATGTGGTCGACGTACCGTTTGAGATGGAGTTTGCTTAGTTGCGGTTCGTCTGGATAACCGATTTCACTAAAGTTGACAATGGCTGTGTACGATGTGTGGACAGATGTTGAGTAGATTTGATGTCCTTGAATGAACATTGACCTGTACTTAAGCGTGCAATCTGGACTTATTTTTATGAGTCCTGTGCCTTGTAATGTGAGCCGAGAATGTTTGTGTTCGCACACAGTGGTTACTTGAGTTGGGTTTAGCATAGTATACATCCACTGGTTGCTGTGTGAAAGTTGTCTCATCGATGTGTTGTTGCTGAATGGAACCATGTTGCAACTGGTGCAAGTGATGTTATTGAGAAGCGAAATTTCACACGAACATTTATCTGCATCTGCGTTGAACTTAGTTTGCATGTTTGGGCAAAGGAGTTCATCTTCTGTCAGCGGGGTACAGGCTGCCCATTGTTGTTCCGTTAGTGTATAGTATTCGTCTCTATGAGCAGTGATCGCGATTAAGTCACTGCATGGCTTAATGATGACCATTGTGTTGTTGATAGATGCTGGGACTGGATGTAGCTTTAGAAGTTCCAACGTCTCTGGATCACATAATGGAATTGTTATGTAGAAAATGACGTGATTGTCCGTGATTCCTCCTTTCACTTTCATGATCTTGTAAAGCTGAAGAAGATTGTCTTGACTGACAGGGAGTTGTAGTGCTGGTGGCAGATGATTCCTCACTTGTATGAGTTCTGATTGAAGTTGTGGCGGAGATAACAACAGCGGGCTGATTTTCCCATGATGTGAATCGGATAGTGCTGTAACTATTGCCGTTTGTATCCGATGTAACCTTGCTGATATTGACGATAGCTGAGCAGATAGCGACACAAAACTTTGAACCAGTTTGAGTTGGTAACTTTCTTGTTCGTTTTCGCGTAGTCTGGACTCAATTTGGTTTATCTGGTCATTGATGTTGTCGAAGTTCTCATGAAGCTGTCGTTCATTTTGCTTGAAGATGTTGAGGGTTGAGTCAATGATTGACGTTTGGTTCTTCAATAGCTGTTTGGCGTGAGTTTGGTCTTCTTTGATCAAGGTGATAGTGTCTGACATTTGCTCTGCGTAATTTGAGTCTAGAACCCCGAACAGTGAATTGGCAATGTTCCCAATAACGTTTACAGCGCCACGTTTGGTTCTTCTGGGTTTTAGCAAAAGGTTTCCATCCTTGAGGTCTGAGAATCCGAGCTCAAGTGTATGCAGAACGCTTCGACATGGGTTTCGTTGGGAAATTAGTGTGCACAAGTGCTGGAGTGCCGATGTGCCGTTGGTAAATGTGTCCATCTCTCGCCAGTATGGTTGAAGCTCGTAATATGTTATAAGTCTCCATTCAGACCTTGAAATACGTGTGGTGCCAATTCCTTCAAAGTGAAAGCCGATGTTTGGTTCGAATTTTGTTACGCTGATTTTATTTGCACAAATTAAAGGAAGTGCAAACAGCGCCACGAGCATTGTTATCATGAGGCTGGAGTAAGATGTCCTTCGTTTTTTCTTGCTTGGTCGTTCGTCTGTTGGAGACTGTGATGGTTGGGCATCCTCATCTTCGGTGATAGGGCTTGTCGATCCGTGCATGCTTGGTTGGTCTGCACATGGCTCATCTTCGTCGAGTCTTGGAAGCGGAGCGAGATAGTGAATAGCTCTTTTAAGAACGCCAGTAGCTGTTTTCACGTCTGCGACTCTTACTACATTGTCGTTTCCTCTGTATGTTTTGATGATGCGACCTAGAGGCCACTTCATGACAGGGACATTATCTTCTTTTATGATGACAATGGCTCCTGGTTCGATGTTCTTTGACTGCTTTTGCCATTTGTTGCGATGTTGCAATTCGTGTAGGTAATCTCGGGACCATCGGCTCCAAAAATCGTGCTTAAGCCGAGAGACCAGCTTCCATCTGGTTGCCGGACTTGAGGTTGGTGTTGTTGCTTGTGAATCCACTTGAGCCGTGAGAGGTTCTCCAATCAGAAAGTGGCCTGGAGTCAGTGCACCAATGTCATTTGGATCATTTGACATTGGTGAGATGGGCCTCGAGTTGAGTATCGCTTCAATTTCGATTACCAGTGTCTCGAGCTCTTCGTATGTGAGAGATGCATTTGCCATGCTCCTTACCAGAAGATGTTTTGCTGATTTGACAGCAGCTTCCCAGAGACCGCCGAAGTGTGGCGCTCTTGGTGGGATGAAATTGAATTGGATGCCCTTGGTGTTGCATGCGTTTGTAATTGCTTCCTGTGCAGTGGGTGAGTGGATGATGGTAGCTAATTCAGGAAGTTTGTTCTTTGCTCCTACAAAGTTGGTTGCGTTGTCGCAATACAACTTTTGGCAGTGTCCACGCCGGCCGATAAATCTTTTGAGAGCGCCGATGAATGCCTCAGTAGTGAGATCACTCACAAGTTCCAGATGTACCGCTTTTGTGGCGAAGCAACAGAAAACCGCGATGTAGGCCTTGTGTGGTCTTTTTCCGCGTAGCTTGTAATGTACTGTTATCGGGCCACAGTAGTCAACTCCAGTGTTAATGAATGGTCTAGCTGGGGACACACGTGTCGATGGCAAGTTTCCCATGACCTGGTTTAATAGTGCTGGTTTGGCTCTGGTACAGGTTATACAGCGATGGACTATGGCTCGAGCCGTGATCTTCCCTTTTATTGGCCAGAAGCGCTGTCGCATGATTCCCAACAACGTTTGGGCGCCGCAATGTTTGTTTTTAATATGGATCATTTCAAATATTAATTTTGAAATTGGATCGTTATATGGAAGTAGAAGTTGGTGCTTTGAGTCAAATGACAATGACGAAGCTTCCAGACGACCACCGACGCGCATGAGACCAAATTCGTCCAAAAATGGTGAGAGGTTGCGTAGGGTATTGGTTCCTTGCAGTTCTCGGGACTTCTCCAGCTGCTGGATTTCTTCATTGAAGTCTGATCTTTGCACCTGTTTGATGATGGCCTTCAAGGCGGCATCTAGCTCGATTGTTGTAAGAGGTCCTAGGACCTGTCGGACGTCTTTTTTGCACCTGCTCTGGGCAATGAATCGTAATATGTACGCCATGACTCGTTGTAGACGGGCGAACGAGTTGTTGTGCCTGATTTCGTACACGACGTCTGTTTGTGTAACGGAGGTGACGAGGGCTTCAGGTGCCTTTCTTTTTCTCTCCAGGTTTGTTGGAATTGCGAGATGTGGATTGTATGTGGCTGGCCACATCGCTTCTGTTCCATGTAGAAACAGAGGGCCACAGAACCAAAGCGTGCTTTCTTTAAGGGCCGCTGGTGAACACCCACGGGATAGTATGTCAGCAGGATTGCATTTTGAGTTGACGTGACGCCATTGATTTGCCTGGGTCAAGTCCTGTATGATTCCAACCCGATTGGCCACAAATGTGTTGAATGCAGTGGACGTTGAGTTTATCCAGGCCAAAACGATTTCTGAATCAGTCCAAAACCAGATTGGACATGTTAATTGAAGATCGGTTTTGATCCTTGTCGCTAGCTGGGCGCCAAGAACTGCGGCGCACAGCTCCAATCGAGGTATGGTTTGTTTTTTGAGTGGAGCCACACGAGATTTTGCACAGAGCAGACGTGTTGTGATAGTCTTGTCTTTGAATGTTGCTCGGATGTAAGCTGCCGCACCATACGCCTTCTCTGATGCATCTGAGAAGATATGTAGTTGCATTGAGTCCGGCATCTTTCCTTTATATATATGTCTTGATACCCTCAGAGTTTTTAGCGCGTTTAGGTCTGTTCGGAATGTTGTCCATTTGGTATGTAGAGACTCTGGTAATGACTGGTCCCAGTCGAATTTTAACTCCCACAATTCTTGTATGAAGATTTTGGCTGTGACTATGACTGGGGACAGTATTCCCAAGGGATCGAAAAGCTTAGCAAGATCTGATGTGACCGTGCGCTTGGTGATTCGTCTGACAGTGTCAATGTTTACTTTTAAATGTATATTGAAAGAACTATTTTGTCCTTCAATCAATTTGTTTTATGTTTTTATCAAGGCGATGGCACCAAGATAAATTTGTCCTTACTCAAGCACTTGAACTTGGTAAGAAGCGGAGAATGACAGAAACGTACACAATGAGAGTTTGTGAGATTCTATATTTTCTTTATTGATAGCTTTGTTCTTAAATACAAAATTATTGCTAAGTTGGATTTTACAATTGTTTTTCTTATTCTACGTATTCTCTTTGTTATTTAATACATTTGGGTCATAAAAATGGAAGTAAATATTGAGTCTGGATTTGACAACGTGTACCACAAAAATGTTGAATCATTGATATGTGAATTTCCGATAAACGAGGAAACTATGCCACAACAATGTTGCAACACTGCTGTGCACTTAAAATCAAGTAGGTTGTTAAAACTCGCAGCAGCGAAGTATGTTGTATGTTTGCTTGTGTAACTGTGTTAACGTAAACAATTTGTGTTTAATTTGCTAATTTGTATAACATGTTGACACAGTCTTTGGCTTAGCGGAGTTTGTTACAATTACAGTAATGACCTACGATATTTTATTTCTTTTTCTTAATGGATTAACACATCCCAAATGCAATTGAGTCAGCATAACAAGTAGAATTGATTTCTGGGTATCATATTTTCAATTATTGTGTTTAAGTGACGTTGTGTGTAGTATGCCAGTGTGTTACGATAAATGAACGACACACACACATGGTTATTCTTTATGATAAGGTTAAAAATAATAATTCTGCACTGTGAATGTTTGAACATGCTCCCCGCCGTTGAGCTATGCTCAACCAAAAAATTAAGGGCTGATATAACAGGTTTCAATTGCTTTTGGTTATTGGTAATCCCATAGTATTAGTGTTCTTGACCTAGATAGCTAACAAAGTATTAAGTTTACAATATTGTTTTGGTTATTTTGGTTTTAATTTTCATTGAAAGATATTAGGTTTCTGTAACAACAAATTCTGATGACTCGTGTTGCCGGATAGCTGCACGTGGAAGTTGTTGACCGAGGTCCAGTTTGAAATGCTGTCTTCTTAGATATATGATAATTGCCATCCCTACAACCGAAAACATGAGGGCGGCATACACCACTATTGCGTGATGTCTTTTCATGTTGTTGAGTTGTAGTGGCAAATCAGTGAGCATTTGTTGATGTAGCTGCTGTTGGACTTCCGTAATATTTTTGATGTGGTCGACGTACCGTTTGAGATGGAGTTTGCTTAGTTGCGGTTCGTCTGGATAACCGATTTCACTAAAGTTGACAATGGCTGTGTACGATGTGTGGACAGATGTTGAGTAGATTTGATGTCCTTGAATGAACATTGACCTGTACTTAAGCGTGCAATCTGGACTTATTTTTATGAGTCCTGTGCCTTGTAATGTGAGCCGAGAATGTTTGTGTTCGCACACAGTGGTTACTTGAGTTGGGTTTAGCATAGTATACATCCACTGGTTGCTGTGTGAAAGTTGTCTCATCGATGTGTTGTTGCTGAATGGAACCATGTTGCAACTGGTGCAAGTGATGTTATTGAGAAGCGAAATTTCACACGAACATTTATCTGCATCTGCGTTGAACTTAGTTTGCATGTTTGGGCAAAGGAGTTCATCTTCTGTCAGCGGGGTACAGGCTGCCCATTGTTGTTCCGTTAGTGTATAGTATTCGTCTCTATGAGCAGTGATCGCGATTAAGTCACTGCATGGCTTAATGATGACCATTGTGTTGTTGATAGATGCTGGGACTGGATGTAGCTTTAGAAGTTCCAACGTCTCTGGATCACATAATGGAATTGTTATGTAGAAAATGACGTGATTGTCCGTGATTCCTCCTTTCACTTTCATGATCTTGTAAAGCTGAAGAAGATTGTCTTGACTGACAGGGAGTTGTAGTGCTGGTGGCAGATGATTCCTCACTTGTATGAGTTCTGATTGAAGTTGTGGCGGAGATAACAACAGCGGGCTGATTTTCCCATGATGTGAATCGGATAGTGCTGTAACTATTGCCGTTTGTATCCGATGTAACCTTGCTGATATTGACGATAGCTGAGCAGATAGCGACACAAAACTTTGAACCAGTTTGAGTTGGTAACTTTCTTGTTCGTTTTCGCGTAGTCTGGACTCAATTTGGTTTATCTGGTCATTGATGTTGTCGAAGTTCTCATGAAGCTGTCGTTCATTTTGCTTGAAGATATTGAGGGTTGAGTCAATGATTGACGTTTGGTTCTTCAATAGCTGTTTGGCGTGAGTTTGGTCTTCTTTGATCAAGGTGATAGTGTCTGACATTTGCTCTGCGTAATTTGAGTCTAGAACCCCGAACAGTGAATTGGCAATGTTCCCAATAACGTTTACAGCGCCACGTTTGGTTCTTCTGGGTTTTAGCAAAAGGTTTCCATCCTTGAGGTCTGAGAATCCGAGCTCAAGTGTATGCAGAACGCTTCGACATGGGTTTCGTTGGGAAATTAGTGTGCACAAGTGCTGGAGTGCCGATGTGCCGTTGGTAAATGTGTCCATCTCTCGCCAGTATGGTTGAAGCTCGTAATATGTTATAAGTCTCCATTCAGACCTTGAAATACGTGTGGTGCCAATTCCTTCAAAGTGAAAGCCGATGTTTGGTTCGAATTTTGTTACGCTGATTTTATTTGCACAAATTAAAGGAAGTGCAAACAGCGCCACGAGCATTGTTATCATGAGGCTGGAGTAAGATGTCCTTCGTTTTTTCTTGCTTGGTCGTTCGTCTGTTGGAGACTGTGATGGTTGGGCATCCTCATCTTCGGTGATAGGGCTTGTCGATCCGTGCATGCTTGGTTGGTCTGCACATGGCTCATCTTCGTCGAGTCTTGGAAGCGGAGCGAGATAGTGAATAGCTCTTTTAAGAACGCCAGTAGCTGTTTTCACGTCTGCGACTCTTACTACATTGTCGTTTCCTCTGTATGTTTTGATGATGCGACCTAGAGGCCACTTCATGACAGGGACATTATCTTCTTTTATGATGACAATGGCTCCTGGTTCGATGTTCTTTGACTGCTTTTGCCATTTGTTGCGATGTTGCAATTCGTGTAGGTAATCTCGGGACCATCGGCTCCAAAAATCGTGCTTAAGCCGAGAGACCAGCTTCCATCTGGTTGCCGGACTTGAGGTTGGTGTTGTTGCTTGTGAATCCACTTGAGCCGTGAGAGGTTCTCCAATCAGAAAGTGGCCTGGAGTCAGTGCACCAATGTCATTTGGATCATTTGACATTGGTGAGATGGGCCTCGAGTTGAGTATCGCTTCAATTTCGATTACCAGTGTCTCGAGCTCTTCGTATGTGAGAGATGCATTTGCCATGCTCCTTACCAGAAGATGTTTTGCTGATTTGACAGCAGCTTCCCAGAGACCGCCGAAGTGTGGCGCTCTTGGTGGGATGAAATTGAATTGGATGCCCTTGGTGTTGCATGCGTTTGTAATTGCTTCCTGTGCAGTGGGTGAGTGGATGATGGTAGCTAATTCAGGAAGTTTGTTCTTTGCTCCTACAAAGTTGGTTGCGTTGTCGCAATACAACTTTTGGCAGTGTCCACGCCGGCCGATAAATCTTTTGAGAGCGCCGATGAATGCCTCAGTAGTGAGATCACTCACAAGTTCCAGATGTACCGCTTTTGTGGCGAAGCAACAGAAAACCGCGATGTAGGCCTTGTGTGGTCTTTTTCCGCGTAGCTTGTAATGTACTGTTATCGGGCCACAGTAGTCAACTCCAGTGTTAATGAATGGTCTAGCTGGGGACACACGTGTCGATGGCAAGTTTCCCATGACCTGGTTTAATAGTGCTGGTTTGGCTCTGGTACAGGTTATACAGCGATGGACTATGGCTCGAGCCGTGATCTTCCCTTTTATTGGCCAGAAGCGCTGTCGCATGATTCCCAACAACGTTTGGGCGCCGCAATGTTTGTTTTTAATATGGATCATTTCAAATATTAATTTTGAAATTGGATCGTTATATGGAAGTAGAAGTTGGTGCTTTGAGTCAAATGACAATGACGAAGCTTCCAGACGACCACCGACGCGCATGAGACCAAATTCGTCCAAAAATGGTGAGAGGTTGCGTAGGGTATTGGTTCCTTGCAGTTCTCGGGACTTCTCCAGCTGCTGGATTTCTTCATTGAAGTCTGATCTTTGCACCTGTTTGATGATGGCCTTCAAGGCGGCATCTAGCTCGATTGTTGTAAGAGGTCCTAGGACCTGTCGGACGTCTTTTTTGCACCTGCTCTGGGCAATGAATCGTAATATGTACGCCATGACTCGTTGTAGACGGGCGAACGAGTTGTTGTGCCTGATTTCGTACACGACGTCTGTTTGTGTAACGGAGGTGACGAGGGCTTCAGGTGCCTTTCTTTTTCTCTCCAGGTTTGTTGGAATTGCGAGATGTGGATTGTATGTGGCTGGCCACATCGCTTCTGTTCCATGTAGAAACAGAGGGCCACAGAACCAAAGCGTGCTTTCTTTAAGGGCCGCTGGTGAACACCCACGGGATAGTATGTCAGCAGGATTGCATTTTGAGTTGACGTGACGCCATTGATTTGCCTGGGTCAAGTCCTGTATGATTCCAACCCGATTGGCCACAAATGTGTTGAATGCAGTGGACGTTGAGTTTATCCAGGCCAAAACGATTTCTGAATCAGTCCAAAACCAGATTGGACATGTTAATTGAAGATCGGTTTTGATCCTTGTCGCTAGCTGGGCGCCAAGAACTGCGGCGCACAGCTCCAATCGAGGTATGGTTTGTTTTTTGAGTGGAGCCACACGAGATTTTGCACAGAGCAGACGTGTTGTGATAGTCTTGTCTTTGAATGTTGCTCGGATGTAAGCTGCCGCACCATACGCCTTCTCTGATGCATCTGAGAAGATATGTAGTTGCATTGAGTCCGGCATCTTTCCTTTATATATATGTCTTGATACCCTCAGAGTTTTTAGCGCGTTTAGGTCTGTTCGGAATGTTGTCCATTTGGTATGTAGAGACTCTGGTAATGACTGGTCCCAGTCGAATTTTAACTCCCACAATTCTTGTATGAAGATTTTGGCTGTGACTATGACTGGGGACAGTATTCCCAAGGGATCGAAAAGCTTAGCAAGATCTGATGTGACCGTGCGCTTGGTGATTCGTCTGACAGTGTCAATGTTTACTTTTACACAGAAAGTATCATCTTTTGGCAGCCAGGTGAGTCCCAATGTTTTGATGGAGTCAGCCTTTGAACTCTCGAAGTCTAAGTTCACTTCTTGATCTCCCTGAGGAATGTTGTTTAGCAGTTGTGGGTTATTGGCGCACCACTTGCGCAAGTTGAACCCATTATCCTTCATAACTTCTATGAGTTGCTGCTGCAGATGTATTGCTGTCACTAGGTTGTCAGCACCACCCAGGCCGTCATCGACGTAAAAATTCTCTTGAAGAAATTGCGAGGCGAGCGGGTAGCGTATTGCGTTCTCTGTGGCTACCCGTTGCAGGCATTTCGTTGCTAAGTATGGAGCGGCTCTTGTCCCATATGTAACCGTGTTCAGCTGATAATAGGTTATTGGCTGTGTCGTATCCTTCCTCCAAATTATGAGTTGAAACCGCCGGTCCTCAGGGGAAATTAGGATCTGTCTGTACATTTTTTCGACATCAGTCGTAAATACATATCTCGGTAGCCTGAACCGCAATAATATCGAGAACAGCTCACTTTGTACAGTCGGTCCTGTGTACATCAGATCATTCAGCGAGTACGATGTCGAAGTCTTAGCTGATGCGTCGAACACCACCCGTAGCTTTGTTGTTGAGCTCTCAGGCCGTTGTACGCAATGATGCGGGATAAAATAGTTCGGCGAGAGAATTGCGTCTGCCGATATTTTTGTCATATGTCCAAGATCTTCATACTCTTCCATGAACTTGACGTATTGTGCTTTCAGTTCTGGATTTTTTTGTAATCGACGCTCTAGGGAGAAGAACCTGTTGATTGCAATTCCATGGGAGTCGCCTAATGCATCTGGAGCTTGATGGAAGGGTATTCGGACCATAAACCGATTGTGCCGGTCCTTGATAGTGTGTTGATTGAAATGACTTTCGCACTGTTTCTCCTCGATTGACAGCGGCTTGGTTGTTGTTTTGATTTCCTCTAACTCCCAAAGTCGGGAAATTGAGGCATCAAGAGACTCGTCTGTCGTGCAGATTCCACACGTTAGATTTCTTGCCTGTTTATCTTGAATCTTCCCTGACACAATCCATCCAAACAGAGTGTTCTGCATAGTTGGAAGCTGCTTACCTAATTTTATTTGGCCTATTGACAGCAGGTCATGGTAGTGTTCTGCGCCCAATAGAATGTCGATCTTGTCTGGACGGTTGAAAGCTGGATCGGCCAGTGTTAGGTTCTTTGGTAGTGACCAGCTTTCGGTGTTGATGAACTGCGATGGTTGTGGAGACAGGATCCGTGGTAACACAAACGCTTCAAATCGAGATGAGTAATTGTTGATGCGTGATTTCAGGGCCACATTCACCCGATATTTCGTTTTGGTGTTTGTGGCGCCTATCCCGTTGATGTTTATATTTGAGTTCTGCATTGATATGCCCAGTCGCCTTACCAAGCGTTCCGTTATGAAGTTCACCTGTGAGCCTGAATCAAGCAGAGCCCGACATTCAACTTCAGTATCGTTAGCTTTTATTATAACTACTGCTGTGCTCAGTAGAACGTATGACCTGTTTTGCTGGTCGTTTGAAGCCGCTAATGAAGTGACATCTTGGTTGTCTGGTGGCTGAGTATCTGCAATGGCTGCTGTTGTAGCAGCTGATGAAGCCGTACGAGTGTCCTTTTTGACTGTGGATTCTTGCTTCTGCTCTAGATGTAGCAACGTATTGTGTTTCTTGTTGCATTTCAGGCAGCAACGTGATGTGCATTGTTTCGATGAATGTCCCGATTTTAGACAGTTTACACATAACCGTTGTTTTTGAGTGAAGTTTAGCCGTTCAGGTGGTGTCATTTTTTGAAAGCCTTGACACCGGAATAACGCATGAGTGCCATTTTTGCATATAATGCAGGTGGTGTCTCCTTGATTTGTAGATGCCGCTGCTGCATATGACTTAGCTGTAGTCTTTCCCTTTTGCCCCATTGCTTCTATTGATTGAAACCTGGTCTCAAGGAATCCTAGAAATTGATCCAACCGTTGTAACTCCTTAGGGTTGGCTATCGACCTTTCATAATCGTTGAGAATGCTTCGATCTAGTTTTTTCAGCAGCAGGTGGAGTAGCATTGGACTCCAAGACGATGTGTCTACTCCCACGTTATTCAGTGCATGTACGCATTCTTGTGTAACGTCATGCAGCTGCTTGATAGACGCGGCTGAGGATCCGCATGGTGGCTGATCAATGAGTTGATGGACAAGCGACGAGACCAATACTCGTTTGTTGTTGTACCGATCTTTAAGTGCTTTCCACGCCGTGTCATAGTTTTCGGCTGTAGCTGAAAGGTGACTGATAAGGTTTTCAGCTTCCCCTGAGAGATTCGACTTTAGATACCACATTTTTTGCACTGTAGGAATGTGCTGGTTGTTTACCAGTTGTGTAAATAGATCAAAGAATGCTGGCCATTTGAGGTAATCTCCATTGAATTTCGGGATTGTTATTTTTGGTAGCGGCAAAACATTGGTTTGTGTAAACGCTGCTCCTTCTTTTATGGAAGATGGTGGTGTTTTAAAATTATGTACCACCATGCTCTCCAGAGTAGTGTAGGCCTCCATGTCATACCCTTCTCCCTCTGGATCACTGCTGTTTTCCCATATTGAGAAATGAAGCTCTTGTATCTGCTCCCACAGCTTCTCTTTCAAATGCATATTTGTGGCCATTGGATCCACTGAGAGGACTCGTCTTAGAGAGGCCATCATAACATTTTGCCTTCTAATTGCCGAGTTGCTTGAGATTGATCCAGATGGTGGTTTTGTAGTTGCGGTTGTTTCCATGCTTGGTTTCTTGATTCCCGCATTAGTAGGTGTTCCTCTAGCAGCTGCTGATGTCTGCCTAGTAACACCCGTTGTCGCTTTCATCAATTCTGATTCCAGCATATTTTGGTACTTCTCAGTGAGCTCTGATATTTTGTTGTAATATCCACTGACGAAGTAGTCATGGTCCAAGGCCGGTTTTTCCAGACAACGTATTTCGTTGTCGACTTTCTCGAAGTCTGCCCATGCGTTATTTAGCCTCCTAAGACGTTCTTTGTAATACTCTACGTTTTTCCGCTCGGAGGGATCTTTTTTGATGTTTCTGATGATGGACTCTATGACCTCACCCGTCTGCCTCTGGCTTCCGGCTAGTTCCTCCATGGTTGCACTTCCTTCTGCCATTGGGTTTTTTTTTGACTTTGGTTGTTTAACTGTTGTTTGTGTATGTTGTGTTTTTAGAGATTTGTGCTCCTTGGCGTCCGGTACTCCAAATGGCTCCAAAACACGTTTTGCAGGACGCCGGCTTAATTAGCTGCTACACGTCCTTGATGACTGGTATTCCAACTGGCTGCTTGGCCGCGCGTTCCACCACAGAATATTTCAAGTTCCTTACCACTGGTGGGGGGAAACTTGAAATTCAGGGGTGTTTTTCTTTTACGGTCTTTTTCTTCGGCGGTCTCTGGGAAGCTGCTGTCAAATCAGCAAAACATCTTCTGGTAAGGAGCATGGCAAATGCATCTCTCACATACGAAGAGCTCGAGACACTGGTAATCGAAATTGAAGCGATACTCAACTCGAGGCCCATCTCACCAATGTCAAATGATCCAAATGACATTGGTGCACTGACTCCAGGCCACTTTCTGATTGGAGAACCTCTCACGGCTCAAGTGGATTCACAAGCAACAACACCAACCTCAAGTCCGGCAACCAGATGGAAGCTGGTCTCTCGGCTTAAGCACGATTTTTGGAGCCGATGGTCCCGAGATTACCTACACGAATTGCAACATCGCAACAAATGGCAAAAGCAGTCAAAGAACATCGAACCAGGAGCCATTGTCATCATAAAAGAAGATAATGTCCCTGTCATGAAGTGGCCTCTAGGTCGCATCATCAAAACATACAGAGGAAACGACAATGTAGTAAGAGTCGCAGACGTGAAAACAGCTACTGGCGTTCTTAAAAGAGCTATTCACTATCTCGCTCCGCTTCCAAGACTCGACGAAGATGAGCCATGTGCAGACCAACCAAGCATGCACGGATCGACAAGCCCTATCACCGAAGATGAGGATGCCCAACCATCACAGTCTCCAACAGACGAACGACCAAGCAAGAAAAAACGAAGGACATCTTACTCCAGCCTCATGATAACAATGCTCGTGGCGCTGTTTGCACTTCCTTTAATTTGTGCAAATAAAATCAGCGTAACAAAATTCGAACCAAACATCGGCTTTCACTTTGAAGGAATTGGCACCACACGTATTTCAAGGTCTGAATGGAGACTTATAACATATTACGAGCTTCAACCATACTGGCGAGAGATGGACACATTTACCAACGGCACATCGGCACTCCAGCACTTGTGCACACTAATTTCCCAACGAAACCCATGTCGAAGCGTTCTGCATACACTTGAGCTCGGATTCTCAGACCTCAAGGATGGAAACCTTTTGCTAAAACCCAGAAGAACCAAACGTGGCGCTGTAAACGTTATTGGGAACATTGCCAATTCACTGTTCGGGGTTCTAGACTCAAATTACGCAGAGCAAATGTCAGACACTATCACCTTGATCAAAGAAGACCAAACTCACGCCAAACAGCTATTGAAGAACCAAACGTCAATCATTGACTCAACCCTCAACATCTTCAAGCAAAATGAACGACAGCTTCATGAGAACTTCGACAACATCAATGACCAGATAAACCAAATTGAGTCCAGACTACGCGAAAACGAACAAGAAAGTTACCAACTCAAACTGGTTCAAAGTTTTGTGTCGCTATCTGCTCAGCTATCGTCAATATCAGCAAGGTTACATCGGATACAAACGGCAATAGTTACAGCACTATCCGATTCACATCATGGGAAAATCAGCCCGCTGTTGTTATCTCCGCCACAACTTCAATCAGAACTCATACAAGTGAGGAATCATCTGCCACCAGCACTACAACTCCCTGTCAGTCAAGACAATCTTCTTCAGCTTTACAAGATCATGAAAGTGAAAGGAGGAATCACGGACAATCACGTCGGGGTCACCAAATGTATATTGAAAGAACTATTTTGTCCTTCAATCAATTTGTTTTATGTTTTTATCAAGGCGATGGCACCAAGATAAATTTGTCCTTACTCAAGCACTTGAACTTGGTAAGAAGCGGAGAATGACAGAAACGTACACAATGAGAGTTTGTGAGATTCTATATTTTCTTTATTGATAGCTTTGTTCTTAAATACAAAATTATTGCTAAGTTGGATTTTACAATTGTTTTTCTTATTCTACGTATTCTCTTTGTTATTTAATACATTTGGGTCATAAAAATGGAAGTAAATATTGAGTCTGGATTTGACAACGTGTACCACAAAAATGTTGAATCATTGATATGTGAATTTCCGATAAACGAGGAAACTATGCCACAACAATGTTGCAACACTGCTGTGCACTTAAAATCAAGTAGGTTGTTAAAACTCGCAGCAGCGAAGTATGTTGTATGTTTGCTTGTGTAACTGTGTTAACGTAAACAATTTGTGTTTAATTTGCTAATTTGTATAACATGTTGACACAGTCTTTGGCTTAGCGGAGTTTGTTACAATTACAGTAATGACCTACGATATTTTATTTCTTTTTCTTAATGGATTAACACATCCCAAATGCAATTGAGTCAGCATAACAAGTAGAATTGATTTCTGGGTATCATATTTTCAATTATTGTGTTTAAGTGACGTTGTGTGTAGTATGCCAGTGTGTTACGATAAATGAACGACACACACACATGGTTATTCTTTATGATAAGGTTAAAAATAATAATTCTGAACTGTGAATGTTTGAACAAATTCCATAGTTGTAGATGGTGGTTTTAAGGATAGTACAAATAACTGACGATAGGTGGCGCACTAGAGTTTTTCAATAACTTTATATGATGTATATCACACAAGAGAAATAACTGGGGGACATAATAATGGTATGTATGGTATTTAAATTAAAGTTAAATTATTTGAGTTTGACGGACGGACATACTTGATGTAAAACTATGAATTAATATATGTTAGGCATGAAAATTTGAAAATTTTCGTCTGAAAGTGGAATGTTTCTGTCTTTGAAATTTATTGTGGCGGTATGAAAATAAAATAAATCAACTCAATAATTATAAATTTGTAAAAGATTAGGAAAAACCCAAACATAAATAGGTTCGAATAAAAATTCACTAATTTTACTTAAATATAGAAACGTTGAAAAATTAAAAATATTCAAACATATACAAAAATTATAATTATAGTCCATGCAAACATCGGATGGTAGGTAAACATGTTTTGTACCATATGGACGGACATTTCGAAGGAAAAAAAAGTGATACAATGATATACGAATAGTTTTAAAAAAATTTGCAATATTATCGAACTGGAAATTTAAACCCAGAAAATTTATTGGTACTGTTCTGGTTGTAAACTAGTGTAATTAGTAAATAACTTGCAGTTTTTCTATTACCTCCTGAAAATTAACATAGTATCATTTTGATATCCAGAAACTAACGTAAATATGACTGTCACCATGTCAATATGTAGAAAAAATCAATGTCAGTTTCTTTGATAGTGTTAAAACTTTGACAATTTGCTGTTTACGTGATATGAATAGAATCTGCAAAATTGTCAACCATACCGGCAATATTTCTCTATATTTACCCATCTGTAATAACTTAATCAACCATACAAACTGGCTCTTGTTAACCAATATTGTATAAAATATTTTATACGCTTTGTATGTATCTTTACCCCCAAACAACGATTACATTCCTACTTTTCGCACGTGATTAATTAACTGATCATTATTTTAATTAAGGCACTATTACAAATGAGTCACAATCATGCAGAAATAATTAAACTTGAATTATCGACCAGATTAATATGTTATGATTCATTTAATTATTGCATGCAAATTATTGACGTGGAAATTATTGAAATTCTAGCAAATAAATCAAAGACAGCAATGGGCCATAATGGCCAATCAAATGCTAAGTTTTTCTCTATCACTCTTCTCTCCCCCTTTCTCTCTCTCTATCACCGCTTTCCAATCACTCAACTAATTACCAAATTAATTGTTTGTTTTAAAATTTAAATAAATTTTCGCTATATTCATTTAAACATTTGCACGTTTTGGTTATTTAAATCACAATTGAGTGGGTGATTTGTGCAAATGAACAACAAAAAAGTGTCTGTGATCTTTATCTTATATCGCTAACTGTTGTGGTGGAGGAGGGGAACTAAGTAATAATACAATAATTTATTTATTCAATTTGTCTCATTCGAAAATTTGCCAGTATTATATTGATGAC
Organism: Muscina levida; assembly: GCA_964034835.1. Taxonomy (NCBI): domain Eukaryota; kingdom Metazoa; phylum Arthropoda; class Insecta; order Diptera; family Muscidae; genus Muscina; species Muscina levida. The sequence continues at coordinate 26,838,509 of OZ035884.1, read as the reverse complement.
TTCTTTTAGGTAAAACCAAAATTATAATAAAAATTAATTAATTAAATAGAAACGAATTAGCAGCAGCTTTTGAATTTAAAATGACCGTTAAAGATTTATTGTATTATAATTGTGGAATTTTGCAAATGTTTGCAAATTAATGAAAATTTATTTTTTAAGTAGATCAAAATTTTAGAAAATAAATAGATAGATTTTAAATGGTGAGAGATTGATGGTAGAAATGTAGTAAATCTAATTTCCAGGAGTTGAAATGACACACAATGTTTAATAGTCAAAATTTTTATTACGACTATTAAACATTGTGTGTCATTTCAACTCCTGGAAATTAGATTTACTACAGGTTATGGGCCCAGGAGAGCTCAAAGGACAAAGGAGAATTATAGTGACTTTTAATATATATAATTAGAAGATGAGTTCTTCAAATTTTAATATTGAAAAACTAAATGACACGAATTACGACTCGTGGAGTTTTCAAATGAAAGCAGTGCTGATACATCAGGAGTATTGGAATATTGTAAATGGTACAGCAACGAAGCCTAACGAGGAGGATGCTTTATGGATAGCAAGAGATGAAAAGGCGCTAGCAACGATTATATTGAGCATAACGCCAATACAAATATCGTATATAAAACAGGCAAAAAGCTCAGCCGAAGCATGGAATATTTTGCGCGATGTTCACAGGCCGAAGGGACCAGTAAGAAAGGTTACTCTTTTTAAACAATTAATCGGCATGCGAATGAATGAAGGCGATTGCGTTCAAGAACATGTTTGCAATTTTACGTCAATTGTGGATAAATTGGCGGAAACGGGTATAGAGCTGCACGAAGAATTGTTCGTCATTGTGTTGTTAGCCAGCTTACCCAAGTCATTTGAGATTTTTGTTATAGCGCTAGAAACAAGAGACGAACTGCCGAAAATGAGTTCCTTGAAAATCAAGTTAGCCGAAGAGGGAGAGAGAAGAAAATCAAATGAGCCGAACGACACTGATGGCGCGGTGCAGGTTTTTATGTCTCAGAGCAACAAGAGAGGGAGGAACAGAAATGCTAAGGTGAATAATAACGAGAATCCTGGATGCTACAATAAACAAAAACAAAACATGAAATGTTATAACTGTGGCCTCAAAGGACATTTTGCTGCTCTGTGTAAAAACAGGAAAGTGGAGAAAAATGACAAATCGCGTGCATATCCTTTGTTTTCTGCATCGGAGGATAGCAGTGTGTTAAACTCGAGCGTTTGGTGCGTCGACAGCGGCGCTTCTTCTCATTTATGCTGCAACCGAGGTATGTTTGAAACATTTAATGATCATATTGAGATTATTAATTTGGCTGCACAGAACAAAATTGTGGCAAAAGGAAGAGGAACCGTACGAATTAATGAATGCAATATTGTATTAAATGAAGTTCTGTTTGTTCCCGAACTACAGTGCAATTTCATATCAGTGGGCAGAGTTTCAGCTAAGGACAAGGTAGTATTCAACGCAAGAGAAGCCAGAATACTTGACGCTAAGGGAAAAACAGTTTTGACTGCTAAGAAGGTTGGAGATTTATTTTTGTACAGTTCGAAAAGGGAAAATATGTTTTTCATGAATGAGTCCGAGTCTCTAAAGTGGCATTATCGCTACGGGCATCGCAACATTGCGAGTTTGAGAAAACTATCAGAAGAGAATTTAGTGCATGGCATGGACGTAAAATTTAAAAATGAGATGAATTGTACGGTGTGTTTGAAAAGTAAATGCGTAGCTAGACCATTTTCACAGTCGGACAACAGAGCAAAAGATTTGTTGGAGGTAATTCACACTGATGTGTGTGGCCCTATAAATAAAGCATCAGTTGGTGGAGCACGGTATATGATTACCTTTATTGATGATATGTCCCGTTTTGTGCACGTTTACTTTATGAAAACTAAGGATCAAGCATATGAAATTTTTAAAGAATTTAAGGAGATGGTCGAACTCCAGACGGGGAAAAAAATAAAAGTGCTAAGATCGGACAACGGCACGGAGTATGTGAATGGGAAATTCGATGCTTATTTGAAGCAAAATGGCATTGTTCGTCAGCTTACTGTTGCATACACCCCGCAACAGAACGGTGTGGCGGAACGTTTTAACAGGACGCTCGTGGAAATGGCTAGGTCTATGCTCATATCTTCAAATCTAGATGAATCGTTGTGGGCTGAGGCGGTGAATACAGCCGCATATCTACGGAACAGAGCACCCACAAGAGCTTTAGAAAACTCAACTCCTTATGAAGTATGGCCGAACCAAACTTTGGACAATATTTTAAGAGAAATTAATTTCATCCCATGTTCAAATGAACCATGTTTATATCGAAGAAACGTTGAGAATAACATAAATCTTATAGCAGTTTATGTGGACGATCTGCTAATTGCTAGCTCAGACTTAGCCGAGTTGAATTCCATTAAGTCTCATATAGCAAGTCGAGTTCAAATCGTTGATAAGGGTCCTGCGACTAATTTCTTGAGTTTTCAAATTGAAAGAAAAAATCCCACGGGGACTATCGAAATCCACCAACAGAAACATATATCAGATCTTTTACGTCAATATAAAATGGAAGAATGCCGTTCGGTTTCCACACCTCTAGAAACAAAATTTCAAGTTATTTGCAATGAGGAAAACTGCAATAAAGTTAACCCTGTTGAATACCAATCTCTTATTGGTTCATTAATGTACCTTGCGGTGTGCACACGTCCAGATATTTTGCATTCTGTATGCAAACTATCACAAAAGAACACAGATCCGCACCACGAACATATGACAGCAGCGAAGAGAATCCTAAAATATCTGAATAAAACCATCAATTTCAAGCTACGTTACCACAAGACAAGCAAACCTGTCACATGTTACGTTGATGCCGATTGGGGAGGTGATGCTGTTAGCCGTAAATCATACACCGGTTTTGTATTTATACTTGCTGGAGCCGTTTTTTCTTGGGAATCTAAGAAACAATCTACAGTAGCATTAAGCAGTACAAAGGCAGAATACATGGCTCTTTCTTCTGCAGCAAAAGAGGCCGTGTACCTAAAGAATCTCCTTGGCGAAATTGAATTACATTGTCCAGAAAAAATAGTTGTTAACGGCGATAACCTAGGTGCATTGCACTTGGTTAAAAATCCCATATATCACAATAGAACGAAACACATAGATATTAAATATCACCATATTAGGGACGTATATGAAGATGGCCATATTGACATTAAATATTGTGGTAGCACAGATAACGTAGCTGATATTTTCACAAAGAATTTATCTAAATCTTCACATTTGAAATTTGTAAAATCCCTTGGTATTGTATAAGATTGTTAAAAAGAAATGCATTTTTAGTTTTAAATGTTTTTGTTAAATATATGTTTTGAGGAGGAGTGTTGAAAATTGAATTACTTTGAAGAATTACCTGTTTAAGCAACACATATATTTTACGTTTTTCATATCGCTATCATTTCTTTTCTTGTTATTAATTGTATTGACATTGTATCTATAATATAATTTGGTTTTTCAGTCGTAATAAAACTATTGACTATTGAACATTGTGTGTCATTTCAACTCCTGGAAATTAGATTTACTACAAGAAACTAGTCGAAAATCTTTGGAATTCTGACAGTTTTCTTTTTTTTCTTATGCTAACTTTTATTATTAAGTACTAGTGCTTTGCTATTGCATATTGACGATTTCTTATAATAAGTTTGGCTTTGACTACTTAAAGATTTAATTTTAAGCGTCGATCTTGTACGCCCTGTAAACAATTCGTTACCCCAAATTACTTCTTAACCTACGCTTTCTATTTTTAGATTCACAACTAACGGCAGCTACTTGTTTTTCGACAAATGCGAACGTCACGTTTGAGAAGCTTTTACTAGACATGCCGATTGACTCGACACTTTTACTACGAAGTTGCAGACAACAACATTGAGGGGGCCGGCAATGAAAGAAACATTTATTTTTTTATATGATTGGAGCCAGGAGTTGAATCTGGGATCTCCCGCATGGTAGTCGGGTGTTCCATCATGCCACTGCCGTTGTCAGAATTTTCCTTTAAAATGTGTCAGCATCGTGTTAATGAGGATGTTATGTCAGAACGTACCGACATAATTTTTTTTGACGAATTATTGCCAACATTTTTGATAAAACAAACTGACGCCATGTAAATAGTCCTTAAACTTTACGGACCCTATTCTAAAAAACTTGTGATCAAATGCTGAAAGTATCTCCAAAAAATTTTAATACATAATTCAAAATATTTTAAAGTTAAGAAAAAGCCATTATAAACCTTACGGTTGGATCAACAACAGTACTTTTTGATAAAAAAAAGTACTTTTTAAACAATAAAATTAATTTTTGCCACAATTAAATAACTTTCTATTACAATAAAAGTACTTATAAGTACCTTTTTGGTACAATAAAGGTACTACTTTTATTAAAAAATACTTTTTAATGCAATAAAAGTACTTTTTTAAACAATAAATTTAAGTTTTTAGTACAATCAATTGTACCTTTTGGTGCCAATAAAGTACTTTCTAATATCCTAAATGTACTTCTTGGTACAGTAAATTTACTTTTTTTGCAGAAATAGTAGATTTTGGTACAATAAATGTTTAATACAATAAATGTAATTTTGGTACTATGATTTTTTTTTTTTTGATATATTAAATTGTACTTTTTCGTATCGAGTATTATCTGTGTATCAAATATTATCGCTCGAGTGCTAAAATAGAGTTTTTTTCCGCATCCCGTACACCCACTGATTGAAAATAATAATTTCGTCTGCAATTTTGAACCTAAAGTGTCGAGTGCTATCTTTTTACCAAATTTTATATCTACTTACTTACTTACTTAATTTACCTTTACACCCCATGAATGAGGTATGGGATAGCTTCTCGCGTTGTTGTGAATTAACCCGCTTTCTATTTTAAGATTCAACTAACGGCATCTACTTGATTATCGACAAATTCGAACGTCACTGTTTGAGAAGCTTTTACTAGACATGCCGATTGACTCGACACTAATACTGCGAAGTTGTTGTCGACAACATCGAGTGGGCCGGCAATGAAAGAAAAATTTATTTTTTTAGATGACTGGAGCCAGGAGTTGAACCTGGGATCTCCCGCATGGTAGTCGCGTGTTCCAGGGCTAAATTACAGTGTTTGCCACTCCACCGACTGATTAAATTATCGTCTGCATATTCATATTCGTGTTGCCGTGTACTATCTGTGTGCCAAATTTTATCTCTCTAGGGCTAAAATACAGTTTCGCCACCTCCACCCACTGATTAAAATATCTTCTGCATATTCATATTCGTGTTGCCGTGTACTATCTGCGTGCCAAATTTTATCTCTCTAGGGCTAAAATACAGTTTTGCTACGCCCACTCCACCCATTCCGCCCACTGATTCATAATTTTAATAACGTCTGCATATTCATATTTGTATTGTCGAGCAATATATTCTTATTAAATTCTATATATCTTTCTCTAAAAGAGTTTTGCCACACCCCCTCCGCCAATTGCCCCAAAATTAAAATTTCGTCTGTATCAAAATTTTATCTCTCTAGCTCCAAAAAAAAAGTTTTGCACGCCCACTCCGCCCACTGGTCCAAAATTAAAGTTTCCTCCGCATATTTATATTCGTGTTGCCGAGAACTATATGTGTATCAAATTTTATCTCTCTAGCTCCAAAAAAAAGGTTTTACCACGCCCACTCCGCCCACAGTTCCAAAATTAAAGTTTCCTCCAAGTATTCATATTTGTGTTGCCCAGAACTATATAGGTATCAAATTTCATCTATCTTGTATTCTGTCTACAGTTTCGCCACGCCCACTCCGCCCAGTGATCGAAAGTATAATTTTCGTCTGCACATTCATATTTCTGCTGCCGACTACTATCTGGGTATCAAATTTCATCTCTCTAGCTCCAAAAAAAATTCTGCCATGCCCACTGGTCAAAAACTAAAATTTCGTCTGCATATCCATATTTCTGCTGCCGAGCTCTATCTGGGTATCAAATTTCATCTCTCTAGCTCCAAAAAAAGTTTTTCCACGCCCTCTCTGCCCACAGTTCCAAGATTAAAGTTCCTCCGAATATTCATATTTGTGTTGCCGAGAACTATCTGGGTATCAAATTTTATGTAGCTTGTATCTCTATCTTTAAATACAGTTTTGCCACGCCCAATGCACCCATTGGGTCAAAAATTAAAATTTTTCTGCATATTCATTTTTCTGTTGCCGAGTAATATCTGGGTAACAAATATCAACTCTCTAGCTCCAAAAAAAAATTTTGCCACTCCAACTCCGCCCACAGTTCAAAAATTTAAGTTTCCTCCAAATATTCACATTTGTGTTGCCGAGAACTATCTGGGTATAAAATTTTATCTATCTTGTATCTCTATCTTTAAATACAGTTTTGCCACGCCCAATGCGCCCATTGGGTCAAAAATTAAAATTTCGTCTGCATATTCATATCTCTGCGGCCGAGTACTATCTGGGTATCAAATTTTATCGCTCTAGCTCTAAAAACAGTTTTGCCACGCCCTCTCTGCCCATAGGGTAAATATAAAAAATTTTTATAGCCTACAGTTATTTCCGTACAGTTCAGCCGGTTCAGCCGTTTAGGCGTGATTGAGCCACAAACAAACAGACAAACATTCACATTAATAATCCCCTTTATTATGTATGTCGTAGTCACGTCGAATCTTTGTCGTTTTTCAAATATGACATCGCTGATGTCGTTTGTGAGACTAAAATTAGACTGTCCTTGATCCTATCATGTTCTTCTTCATGAGATGATGAAAAATTCTCAACATTAAACATTTCTGTTAATTATTACTAATTTTATTCTAATTAAAAAAAAAAAACAATCGAATATTGTCGAAAGTCGACTACGACATACGTAATAAGGGGGATTATTAATAGGGATAGGAATAGGATAAGATATTGAAAATTCTTAGTTTCAATTCTTGTTAATAAAATCACTCAAGCAGAGGTTATGTTGTAAGATGAGCAAGATCGGATCAAAATACCCTCACGTCACATACTAACCTCCCTTTTTTTGAGGTATCCCTTTGTCTATCCCCACGATTACAGCAGTAGTTTAAGAGCTATCGAGCTAAAAATTGGTTGAAATTTTTATCCTTTTAACAGAGGTTAAGTTCTAACATGAGCAAAATCGAACAGATACTACGCCCACTTCCTATAAAAAACTCTTCTTTTTTCCGCACGTTAATAACACAGTGCAACACATTCCCTCGCAATTTTCTGCGGAATATTTCCTCGGAACATTTTAACCCTCTAGCTCCCACCCGTATGGAACATTTTGGGCCTAATTTTGAAAAACAGCTTAAAATAAAACTTTGGGGTTGGGCACGGGTTGCAATCTTCGATAGAAATAGTCTCCGGAAAAATTTCACTAAAAGTCACCAAAAACAAATAACCTATACAAATCAAAGGTTATGAAATAAAATCAAAATTAAATGTCAAGAAGTCTACTTTTGAGCAAATAGTGCAACACGTCCAACTATAGCATTTGACCCCAGTAATAATAAAACCTTGATGGTTTGAAGTTTGATTTCTTTTTTGGTCAAAAGTCGAATCAAATAATATGAATACTCATGTGTAAAATTAGATTCATGTCTTCGGAGATCTATATTACAATTTTTAGGGGAATATTTTCTCGGAACATTTCACCCCCGTAATGTGTTTTCATAATTTTATGGATTTTTTATACCATCACCCTTAGGGATGAGGGTATATAACATTTGATACGACCGAAAAGTGTAACACATAGAAGGAGTCACGTTAGACCCTAGGTTTCTTTGAACCAAATTCGATTCATGAATTTTTAAGTCATTTGAGCCATGTCCGTCTGTCTGTCCGTCTGTCTGGCTGTCCGACTGGTTCGCACGATATCATTCGAAAGACGTAACCAAATGTTTTGAAATTTTGCACGAGTTAAATGGGCTACATGGCCCCGCCCCTTCTGGTACCTCCATACAAATACATCATTCCGCCCACTTTAGAAATCGAGTAATAATATCAATACACCCAACTGTATTTGGTAAAGCTATAATAGGATAAAGTTTTGGAAAAAATTCTGAAAGCCTAGCCACGCCCCTTCTGGTACCTCCCATACAAATCAACCTTTTCGCCCACTGTAGAGATGGAGGAATAATATCAATAAATCAAACGTGATCGTACCCAAATTCTATTTTTAGTAAAACTATAACAAAGTAAAGTTTTGAAGAAAACATTTTTAAGTCTATTCACGCCCCATCTCGCACCTCCCATACACATCTTGTACCGCCCACTTTAGAAATCGATTAATATTATTAAAAGACTTAACGCGATCGTGCCCAAATTCTGTATTTAGTAAAGTTATAACAGGATAAAGTTATGGACGATAAATCAGGAAGCCTAGACACACTCCTTCTCGTACCTCCCATACAAATGTACCACTCCGCCCACTTTAGAAATCGAGTAATAATAATAATAATATCAATATAATAGAAAATTATTTGTTTTACTGAGGGTAAGGGTATATGTAAGTCGGGTTGCACGACTGAAACTTTCTTACTGGTTTTAATTACAAATCGGTTAATATTAATAACTCAAGACTTAAACAATATCTTATAGTGGGTGATGGTATTTATCAGTTTACTGACTGAAATTTCTGTACTGGTTTTTTTTTTTTTTTGTAAACAGTCCGATGGTGTAGGTTTATGTAGAATCCGACCGTCTAAGCAAACATCCCCGGTACATTATTGTATTTGTATATTCCATACAATAAATACAAATGACAAAAACAAAAAACATTTTACAAAAATTGTTGTTAACAAATTTCGCTTACAACTCTCAAACTGATAATACTTTATTATATTACTCTTCATAGAGTGTATCCCCCTCAGACCAAACATTTTTCTATATACATACTTACATATATACAAAACAAAAAACCACAAAAGCATCACATGGTTTTGTAGCATTTTAATGAATTATAACAAAAAAAAAAGTATTTGTTGTATTTTATTGTCAATGTGGTGGCGGCGGCTTTTTCTAAATATTCTTGTCTGTCTATCAATGGCGACTTTGCTGACGTAAATGTTGAAAATTCACAAGAATTTGAAAGAATTTAAATTTATACATATACAGACAAGGTATAAAATGACGAGGCGATTAATTTTTTTTGCAATAACTTGAGTTCCTAAATAACAAAAAAAAATAAAATATATAAATATCAAAAGACCGCCAACCATACGCGTTTACAACAATATCAAAGGAGATGATTTGTGAGGGGCGCGGTGATTAAAACAAAACATCTACTCATGAGCGGTGATGCGCCCATTGGCACAGACAGGCAGCGTTGTGCAGCCAATATTAGGGATATGAGGAGTAAAGTTGACAAAAAGTCACACCATAAATTAAGTCAAAGATAATAATGGTGAATCTTGATACAATTGACAGGATGTTGTAAATCGGAGTTAATTAATACATTGTGGCGGATATGGGAAGTTATTATCAGTTGTTGTCGTATTTTTTTGTTACAGTTGTTTTTGTGTAAAATGTAAAAAACAAAACATTTTATATGTGCTCGATATATAATAAACCCCAATTTTAATCACCCTTCGAACATAATCAAACCAAAAACACGGCTTTGATCTGTGTAAATGATAACTGAGTTTAAAGAGAACATATGGGCATTTCCAAAACAAATTTATAATATTTCATATAATATTAAAAAATGTTTTACCAAAAAAGTCCGTCTCAATTCGCACTGCTTTGTGTTTTTGTGAAAGAAGAAAAAATTAATTCTATTTCTGTCACGTAAAGTCACAATTTTTAATTGCTATTATTATTTTAGGACTAACAGTTCAGAGGATTTCGTCTCTCTTACTAAATATAGAGCTTCTTAAGTATTACACAAAAATATTACGTATTACACAAAAAGATAAGGATAAAGAAGTAATAAAAAATTTAGTTTTTTATTGTTTCTCATCTCATTGAAACATACGACTGTCACATATGTGACTATGGAATAGCCCATATGAGTAATTCCTTATCAAGCTATTTTTTTTTTCTTGAAATTAGTCTCCAAACGGCGTTCCCGATAACAGAAATGTAGATAACTGAGACAGGAATTGAACTATGGAGCTGCCGCAAGATAGGCGCATGTTCTAAGTTGGTTTTATTATACAGAGCAACATTTTTCAGCTCATTGATTTAGGACTTAAATATGAGAATTTCACGTGAAATAAGTCCTACAAATAAGAACTTCTGCATCATTCATTTTATCAAGTTAAATGCACTAATAATTTTATGCGAATGGGTTTGCTCAAGCACTTTTCATATATTTTAACACGACTATATATCGGTATACAGTACGGAATATCTTTTTTGTGTCTTAGGCAAAGTTGTAGATATCGAATAGGAGACAAAAATGCGGAACAAGCATACTCGAAATAGTCCACCCAGTGCCTTTAAACTCGAAAAATTATCTTTTTTTACCATTGACCTATAGACTTAAGGACATGGGCTCAGTTTTTCCTTTAACAGATATAAAATTTTGTTCTTCTGTTTGAGATTTATGATCTTATTTTGTGATAAGTGCAGTTACCGTTGCCTTTATAAGAACGAAAACGTGACTATGTTTCTTTAGTAGAAACAAAAAATTTAAATATACTCGTTTCATACATACGAATCGTAGATGAAATACGACAACTTAAGCCGTAAGCGGTGCGAGAAAATTTTGTGTGTGAACGGTTTTCGAAAACTAGAATGTAATAGCAATTAGTTATCTGTAACACTACTAACAGACAAACTTCCCAGCAGAAAAAAATGGGGCCCTGCATGCCTTCCTGCAGGCCTGCAAAGGCAGTCAGAAGCCCTACCCTTCAAATGCAGTCTTCATTAAAATTAACATAGGGCGCCATAGGCAAGCAAGGCCTGCACATTCCCTTTCTCATTAAAGGCGTTTCAGTAGGCATGCCTAGTATGTCCTGCTTGGAGTCCTAATAACAAGGGCCTTCTATGAGGCATTTCTACTGCAGACCAACTTGTAGGCCTGCAAACGAGCATTTATAGAATAACTAAAATAAAAAAAAACATATGCGAATTATTTCCATATTAAATGATTTCGTACTTTTTATAAATTTTTAATACAATATTTTTTACAATTTGTAATAGAATTTTTTTTTTTTAAACTCCAGCAGCAGGAATCGAACTCGTGACCTCAGTACTCATAGTTGGGCATGCTACCTACTCGACAAACAGCATACATGTGGTGCTCATAAACAACAGCATCTGTTTTACCCTCCCTTAGTAGGGCTGTCAACAGGACTAATCGGAGAAGTGACAAGTGCATGGCTATGAACGTCAATTCTGCCTTCTACTGATAGGACTGTCAACAGGCCTGTTTAAGGCATGAAAGTTTGCATGTCATTTGTACACATCTATGGAATTTTTGGGATACACAGTAGGGCTGCTCACACGCCAGTTTTATGAAGGGCAAAAGACATATCTGCCGGATTTTTTCTCACCCTAGTAAGAGGCCTCTTTGCAGGTCTCATTTTAGAAGCGAAATGTGCATGGGTATGGAATTTTTTGTTAGGCTTAGTGAAGGACTTATTATAGCCTGTATACATGCCTGGAAAAGGAAGGCATATTTGAATTTCAACAAACTGCCTTTGAAGGCATGGTTGCAGGCATATTTTTATAACGCCTCGTCTTTTTCGCTGCTGGGTTTTCAACAGATTCCTTGTGCCTGAACGCGCCTTTACCCGTTTTTTCGTATTTATTGACTTACGTATGAGTAACAAATAAAATTCAACATAACTCATACGCTCTGGCATGGATAAACTTCATATCTTTATATAATATGGTTATTGCGAAACAATAAGGCTTTACTTACAGTTACTAGGTCATTTTAGACTTCCTTAAAAAAACAGTTAATTTTTAATAAAGTTTTATTTGCAATAGCCAAACCCCAATAACGAGCTATAACCGTGTTAAAATATAAAAAAATTGCTAAGAATCCACCTTGAGCAAAAAAAAATCGTATGGCCATTAAATTATTAAGGCAGCTAACTTGAGAAAACAATTAATGCAGAACTTCTTCTTTTTGAGGCTACTTTCACGTGCAGTTTTCAGAAATAAGTCCCAAAAACCAAGTGTAACAAAGTAATTAAAGTTCGTTGTATGGGAAATTGTGTTGCTAGAAGGCCTAAGGAATGCCTAGGGATTATTGAAGGCCCAACAGTAATTCGGCTACTGGCTATATGTGCTATATAGATTCACAACTTACGGCACCTACTTGTTTATCGACGGATGCTAACGTCACTGTTTGAGAAGCTTGTACTATACATGCCGATTGTCTCAACACTTATACTGCGAAGTGGCTGACGACAAAATCGAGGTGGTCGGCAATGATAGAAAAATTTATTTTTTAGATAACTGGAGCCAGCATGTGCATGGCTATATGTGCATGTTCTGTGTCACACCTTTCTCTTATATTCAAAACAAAACAAAAATACCATTCCATTATGCGTTAAGCAAAATGTTTCTGAAATGACAACAGAAATTATTTGACTTTTGATGCTTAGTTGTTGTTTTGTCTTTTTTGATGTTGTTGTTGTTGTAGTTTTTGTACCCCTCCCCATTAATGTCATATTAATGCTAACATATTTTAGATTATCCAAAACAACAAAATTTTCACTTTTATTTTGAAAATTTTATCGTCTATTAATAGACAATTGGGGTTCGGTTCGGTTGATGGTCATTGGCAACAACAGCAGCGCACGGCGTCAAATAAAGTGCCAACAATTAAATGTTTGTATAAATTTTTTTAAAATAGAATTTGACAGTTAGTGGCCGGCTGAAAGTGGGTTCTTTTGTGTGTGTGTGTGTGTGTGTTTTTTTTTTTGCGGCGATATTTGTCCCCGTTGGTATTGGACCGTAACGGCTAAATAAGTTAATCCGCATATAATTGAATATAATAATTTGCAGAAAAATTAATTGCCATAGAATTATAATAAGTAAATACCTTGACTCGAAATTTTAATGCAGAAATTTTGTATAATTCAACGAAATAAAGCTTTAATAAAGCAATTAGATTGAGGGAAAAAATACAGAAAAAAACAACAAATATTTATGCAAACAAATAAAATAATTGAATTAAAATTGACATATGGAGGAATTAAACAATTGAGTTATTGAAATTAATAGATTTTTAAAATAAAATTACTTATGTATTATTTTTTGTCTGCATATAGAGCAAAACATACAAAATTTGACCTATTTATACAGAAGGTACTATTGGGGGCAGCACAACGTGTCTGATTTTTTTTTCGTCAATCAACGTTCAATTATCGCTTACCTTTGCAAAATTTGTCTGAATTCAGTGTACATACAAAAATGATACGTATATAAAAGGGGAAATATCCCATATATTTTTATGGGAGCTACCAGAAGGGGTGTGCCAAATAGTTAGGTTTGCTGAGGCTTTGCCTCCTATTACAAGATAAATTAAGTGACCAAATTTGATTATCCCCCCAGGTGCCGGCTAAGAAGTTATGGGAGACATGTACATTTTCCAAACAAAGTCATTTTGTGTGGCAGGTACCAGAAGGGGTGATCCGATATAGTCCATATTCATTTCTGATTAAAACCTTCATAACCGTACACCGTACGCAAAATTTTATTGATCTCAGATTACTTACAAAAAAGATAGGTATGTGAGACTATGGGGGTGGGTTCGGTCATTTGTGTGGGATGTACCAATAGTGGTGTGTTAAATAGTTAGGTTTTCTGAGGTTTCGCCTCCTATCAGAAGATAAATATACCGATCAATCTTCATTACCCTCCAAGTGTCCGTATGGAAGTTATGGAAGAAATATTAATTTTACAAAAATAGCTAATTTTGTATGGGAGGTACCAAAAGGCGTCAACCGATATAGTCCATGTTCATTTCAGAGTCTAATTTTCACAAGCGAACATCATAAAATACGAGTGAATTCACTTTACTTACAAAAAAAATATGTATGTGAGACTATGGGGGTGGGTTCGGTCATTTGTATGGGATGTACCAGAAGGGGTGTGTTAATTAGTTAGGCTCTCTGAGGTTTTGCCTCCTATCAGAAGATAAATATACCGATCAATCTTCATTACCCTCCAAGTTTCCGTTTGGAAGTTATGGGAGAAATATTAATTTTCCAAAAATAGGTAATTTTGTATGGAAGGTACCAAAAGGCGTCAACCGATATAGTCCATGTTCATTTCAGAGTCTAATTTTCACAAGCGAACATCATACGCAAAATACGAGTGAATTAACTTTACTTACAAAAAAGATATGTATGTGAGACTATGGGGGTGGGTTCGGTCATTTGTATGGTCATTTCGCCACCTATCACAACATAAATTTACCCCCCAAGTGTTCGTTTGGAAGTTATGGGAGAAAAATTAATTTCCAAAAAATAGGTAATTTTGTATGGGAGGTACCAGAAGGCGTGAACCGATATAGTCCATATTCATTACATTTTCATAAGCGAACATCGTACGCAAAATTTGAGAGATCTCAGTTTACTTAGAAAAAAGATATGTATGTAAAACTATAAGGGTCAATTCGATCATTTGTATGGGAGGTACCAGAAGGGGTGTGGCAAAGGTTTCGGCTTTCTTAGGGTTTGTCTACTATTGCAAGATAAATAATCTGACCTAATTTAGATATCCTCCGAAGGTCTGTTGGGCAGCTATGGAGGAAATATTAATTATCCAAAAATAGGTAATTTTGTATGGGAGGTACCAGAAGGGGTGGGTCTATTCTGCCCATTTACAATCCCATAAGTTCGTTGCGAAAAATATTTATACTGGTACATTTTCATACCGATCCGTTAAGGTTTACTCGAGTTATCCTGCTGACCAGCCAGCCAGCCAGACAGACGGACATAGCTCATTCTTCTTAAAAAGTTCTGAAACGAATTTGGTCTTAAGATACTTGGGGTCTCCTTTAATGCGTTACACTTTTGTCGTATCAAATGATATATACCCTCATCCCTAAGGATGATGGTATAAACACGATACGATAAAATAAGATGCGATTTCAAAGAATTTCAGTTTGTAAAAAAATCAAAAAATATTAAATATACTGCGATAGTTTCGAACTAATTTCGAAAATATTTAAATGTTTCTGTACGCCAAAAATATTTTAATTAATTTTTAATGTATTCTTTTTTGCATTTGGAGTTGATGTTAAAAAATTTGTATAACTTTGGAAAACTTTTAAACGAATTTCGAAAATGTTTATATGTATATATATTTGCCAAAAAAAAAAAAACAAAAATATTTAAATAAATTTTAAATGTATTTGTTACTTTTTATTTTGGAGTTTTCAAATATTAATATTAAAATTTTCATAACTTCGAATAATTTTCGAATAAATTTCGAGAAATTTCAGGTGATGAAAATTTTTTTAAAAATTTTAAAGAGAAGGATTTTTTATTAAAATAATGAAATAAAATAAGCAGAATATAGAAAAATTGAAACAACTGCGAGAACTTCGAATGGACATTTAAGATACATATTTAAAATAATTTCAAAAAAAATTTAATTTATAAAGTTCAAATATTGACATAAAGAGTTTAATTAAAAAAATGTAACTGAAAAGAAAAAATTTTTAATAATTATTTTTGCACAATTCTCATTTCATAACTAAAAGATTTTCGAAAAAATTGAAAAAAACTTTGTAATAATAAAAAAAGCATTAAGTAATTTTCAAAAGAGGTTCCAAATATATATAGAAACAGAAATAGCCAGGCGGAAATTTAAAAAAAAAATATTTGGGAATTTACAATATTAATATTTAATAATTTTCATAACTTCGAAAAATGTTCGTATGAACTTTGAAACATTTTTTAATAAATTAAAAATATACGATCATGTCGAATAAATTTCGAAAAATACATTAACAGAATTTAAAATAATTTCGAAAATTTGTGATAATTTCGAAAATGTTTATCTGTACGCTAAATAACAATAATATATTTTGATATTTTTTAAAATTTATTTATTTATATTATGAAATTTTATTAACTTCGAAAAATTTTCGAAAAAATTTCAGGCAATGAAAAAGAAAATTTATAATTTCAGAAAATATTTCCAATCAACGAAATGAATTGAAAAAAGCTGAATTTAGAATAATAGAAAAAATTGCAAGAACTTCGAATAAATTTTTTATATATTTCGAAAATGCTTAAATGTAACTGTTCGTCAAAAAATAAACATTTAAATTAATTTTAAATATATATTTTTAATTAATAATGTTCATATATTTGTATAGTTAAAAAATTCTCGAACGTATTTCGAAAGAGAAATTTAAATAAATTTCCAATTTCGAAAAATTCCAGATTCTAAATAAATTTCAATTAAAAAAGCATTCCAAATTTAACAATTGATAAAAATAGTAATGTAGTAATAAAGTTTTCGAGAATATTGAATAAATTTCGATTATAGTGGATGCTTTATACATTTTTGAAATAATATCGTATGTTTGAGAGAAACGGACCGGCCGTGGCATGATGGTAACAACACGCGACTACCATGCCGGAGATCCCGGGTTCGATTCTCCCCTCCAGTCATCTACATTTTTCTTTCATTGCCGACCCCCTCGATGTTGTCGACAGCAACGTCGTAGTATAAGTGTCGAGTCAATTGGCATGTCTAGTAAAAGCTTCTCAAACAGTGACGTTCGCATTCGTCAATAAACAAGTAAGTGCCGTTAGTTGTGAATCTAAAAATACTTAAAAAATAAACTTAATTTCCCTTTGCACCCCATGAATGAGGTATGGGATAGCTTCTCGCGTTGTTGTGAATTAACACGCATTCTATTTTAGATTCACAACTAACGGCACCTACTTATTTATCGACGAATGCGAACGTCACTGTTTTGAGAAACTCTTACTAGACACGACGATTGAATCGACGCTTTATACTGCGAAGTTGCTGTCAAACAACATTCGAGGGGAGCCGACAATGAAAGAAAATTTTATTTATTTTTTTTCTTTTTTTTTTAAGATGACTGGAGCCAGCTTTGATCCTGCGATCTCCCGCATGGTAGTCGCGTGTTCTAACCACTATGCCACTAATACAAAGCGTGTTAATTTACAACAACACGAGAAGCTATCCCATACATCATTCATGTGGTGAAAAGGGGAATTAAGTTTTTTTTTTTAGTTTGAGAGAAGCTTCTATTACATTTAAAAATTTTTGAATGAACTTTAATAAATAGTCGGTCATAAAAATCCTATAATAATTTTATAAGGAATAATTCAAACAAAAAAAAAGTTGCACTTTTTCTATGTAGGTATTAGTTTCTTACAAAACTCTATGTGAGAAATTAGAGGAAATACTTTTCCGGCGAAGAAAAAAAAAAATTCCAACATATGTTTAAATCTTATTACGTAGCCTTAATTTGCTATCTGTTTTTTTCAGAATCTTTTCCTAAAAAAAAAATATTATTTTTAATTTTTGGCCCATTGCACACAAACTACTAGGCCGATATAACAAAAACAAGTTTAAAATTACAGAAGTTCTTTGCAGCTTTTATACCAATCGGCTATAAACTTATTTCTGCCTATACAGTGTCTAACAATTCGTTTTGTATCACCATCAAAGTTAATAATCATTGTCTAAAAAAACTGTCATCACAACAACAAAAAATACATTGTCACTGCGCACCCATACACTGGTCAAATTTCAGTGCAAAGTAGTCTCACCTACACGTGAACACGGGGAGATTGATATTATATGTATATATATAAATTTATATATAAACAAATGTATATTATAATTATATATTGTTTGTTTGTTTATCTGCTATTGAGTATCACAGTGAGCAGTAAGAGTACACTAGCGTGTGTGTGTGTGTGAATATTTAGTAATATTAATTTAAATTCTAATGTGACGCACAACTATTTTACCTCCTTTGTCGCTTCTACCCATCCCATCTACCGACAACAACAAAATAAATAATAACAATAGAAATATTATATAGAAATTAATTAAATAAATGGTGAAATAATAACTAAATAACTATTATCTATAGGTAAATATGTATGTATGTATGTCACACACTAGATACGTGTAGGCGTTGTTATATGGAAATGAAAATTAAAATTACATGTCACTGTAGTACATTTGTAACATTGCGAGAAATTTTTCCATTTGTAACTTATTTTTTTTTTAAGGAAAAACAAAACTATTATTAAGGGTCGATTTCCGTTTGCTGCTGAAATGATGAAAATACGTGATTAGCTCTCTCTATCTTTTTCTCTCCCGCTTTAGTTGTATGCTGCCAAACCGGCCCCCTTGAATGAATTACTATGTAGTAGTGGTGATAGTGATGCTTAAGTTTCAATTTAAATTTGAATTTATGACTTTTAAATCGTATCACAAATTGTGTCTGCCCCCCTATCACCCTTCTCTGGCACTCTTTCAGTGCGTAGTGTGAGGGCTACAGTGCCCCCTCCCCATTATACGCATTTTACTATAAAAAGTTTGATGGTGGGAACAAAAGAGTTGTGTATGCCGGTGTGATAATGCTAATGTTTGGTGGTGTAAAGGAAATGAAACAGATAACCGACCACGGCGGTATAACGCATGTATCCCCCCCCTTATCTGAACAAAATGTAGTAGAACGTTATACGCTGCAAAATATTTGCACATTTGGCAATAATTCATTGGCTCGGCGAAACTTTAATTCCATCCGGCATATTAACGAGGAATCCTTGCAAAAAAAACCCATTAGCATAAGTGCGGGTGGGATGTGAGAAGTGATAAGCAATTGAGTAGGCAGAAATGGGAGCTGATAGGGTAATTCTTATAACTACTTAGTAGTGTATATTATCAATTGATCAAGTGCTATGGTTACAGCAAATGTATCACTTATTTACGACAGACCCTCCGTAATGCTGATATTGCAGCTTTGAGGTACATAAGTACTTAAAAATATTGAAATTTTAAAGTAATCATATCATGCTTTATATACTCACTAAGAAATTTCATAAAATTTTCAGCTAATTCTGATATTTTTGGATTTTTTTTGCTGTTAAAAATGTTGATGACGATTAACACAAAATTTATATTATAATGAAATGAAATCGTTATTGCAACTTATTTTATTTGTGATGTAGACCTGATTTTTTGTACAAAATACTTGTGCGCCACCTATAGTGCCCTAATTGTACTATCCTATAAACCTTGACTCTTGTGACTCCATTAATTTGGCAAAATTTCATGCTAGTCACATCAATAGCCAAGTAGTCTATACTCAATACACAGACACGGTTTTATTGGTAAATGTTTACATACTTCTTCACAATATAAGTTTACTAAAAAAGTAAACAGAGAAAATTGTTTGAACAAGTGGGATAGGGCATTTTTGTTAAACTAGGATAATGTCTAATGGATATGCAAATGTGTTAAGTAAAATCGGTCCTTTGTGCGATTTATATAGAGAAATTTATATGTGCTTTACATACTCTATATATATACTCTATTATCATATTACAATACTTTGGACAGATTAAGAACTTTTGGTACTACCCTATATCATATTCTATCCAATCGCCACCGCTTCGAAAATCCCTTAGATAAATCTCATTACAACTTATTTCATTTGTGGCGTAGACATGATTTTCGTACAAAATACTTGTGCGCCACCTATAGTGCACTAACTGTATTACCATAGAAACCATAATCTACGCCTCAGCATTAATATGCCAAAATTGCATCCTATTGACAGCAATTGCCATATAGTTTATACACAGAATAATATTAATCAGAATCCCCATCTCTCTCTCTGTTCTAAAAATGCGAAAAATTATTTGTAGTGGCACTGTCTGTCACTGAGAGGTCTCTGAGAGAATGAGTGAAAGTGAAGTTTGAGTTTTTGGTATATTACCAAAAATTCGCAATGTGTTTTGGATATCTAACAACATACGCACATTCATTATACATTGTTACCATCATACCACCATATATTTTCAATATATATAAGACCAAAGTCTATAAAATGGATAGAGAGAGAAAACAGATTGAGTGTTCCAAGTGCGCTTTGAGTATTCCAAGTGCGCGTTTAGTACCATTAGCATACATGAGTCCCCCAGTAGGCAGTTTTTGTCAGACAAAAAAGGGCTTCTGTTTATAATATTATTCTGTGGTTTATACTCAACACACAGACATGTTTTTATTGTGAATGTTTTACATATGTAAAACTCACAATATAAGTTTACTAAAAGATAGTATACAGCTCTGAGAAGATTGTTTTGGTCTAATTTCTATTGCATATGAAAATGTGTAAATGACATTGTGTCATCCTCTTTATAAATTATAAGATATATTTAAATGATTTTTTTCTATTTATATCCTTGTAAATCTCATAATACTCCAAGTCTATTATCGGTCAGTTACTTCTGGGACTACAATCATATATATTCTCTTCCATATAATCGATACTTATGTTAGGTCATGTGCCTCCAAATAACTGCTACACAAATTGTTATAACACCTTATTTCTTGAAAGGCAGTAACTTTGTTTTCAATCGCAATACTCCAGCGCCACCTATAGTGCACTATTTGTACTACCCTAGAAACTATAACATATGTGACAGAAACAATTTACCGAAATTTCATCAAAGCTAATAATACAGCCAAAGAGTTTATGTTTAACATACAGACACTTTCTTATATCTTGTTGTAATATTTTGTTACATTGGGGATATTTTTAGCTACATACATATTTGAATGAATTGGCGTACGCATTAGCAACAGTCTAAGTATTATATAATATTTTCGAACAACATGTAATTATTTGCTTGAGTTATGCGCAACATTGCTGCTGCGTGCCTATGTCAACAAGTATGAACTACATGGCATGACTTGACAATGATTTGATGTCGCACCAATCACAATTCAATTAATTCTTCTTGCGCTTGCCTTTAATTTGCATGAATTTGTACTATCTTTAATTGCTGGTTGGGAAAATTGAGTAGTTCATTTGAAAATCTTTTAAATATTTTATAGTTTGTAGCTTTAAAATGTTAAGTTATTACTGCTAACCTGCCACACGACAATTCATCTTGTTGCAGGTCTCGTAAGACTGTATAGAAACAATTCTATTTAAAAATGTGTTCTCTAAGTGCCATTCATTCTTTTGTCTTTGTAGCCTTAAGCAAAATAGCTTAACCTTCATTATGTATTAAGTATTTGATCTTTAGCTTCCGTTCGTAAGATTTTTGATTATTTATTTGTATCTCATATCAATTTTGCTTTGCTGCTGCCACATACATATGCTCCCTGTCATGATAAATTAAGTTTATATTAAATATTGCGTTTTGTGCTATTAAAATTTCGCAAAATTATACACAGGCGCACATGTATATCTCTGCAATATGTACTTATACTATATATGTGTATATAGATTTGCATATACTATATACATATATTGCGCATACCTATCTAAGCACCTGTAGATAGTGATGGTCTGTGGATGTATTGTCTAATGACTAACGTATCTTTTGGGAATACGTTTGCAAACGTTTTTTTTTTGTTTATGATAATTTTTTTTACTTTTGTATCGCAATTGCTGCTGTTTATGCACAAAGCAAATTTTGGGTTTTTTTTGACGCTCTCTTAATGGAGATAATAATCGATAAATGATCAATTTTGTGAGGTAATTACGAAAAGTGGCAAGAGGGTGAGGAGATACAAAGGGGAAGGCATTTACATAAAAGTTCCTTGAGTTGCACTGCATATGCGGTGGCGTTAAATATTGTTTAATATTATTTGGAAATACCTCAATTTGTATACTGTAAACTCGTTTTGGCCATACACTTTTTTCAATTAATATTTTGAAATCTGTTCTGTTTTTTTTTAATATGACACTATAATTATGGTCTAGTATATCATTTGTCATACATATTGGTAATGATTGATAACTTGTATGTAATTATATTTAAATTTATTTTATTTCCGTTTAATTTTAATGAGATGTAGAATTGCGTTGCTGTAGGCCATTTTCTGTGGACACCAAAAGTGAGATGATGTGACATGATGTGACGACGTACTTGAAATTTGAAACAACAAAGCAGCACTAATTGGATGTTTGTTAAAATTTAATAAATATCAATGTCAAGCGAAAATTTAATTTTATAATTAGTGATGTCTTTATTTAAATTATTTAATAGGTATTGACAAGAATAAAAGTGAATGACAATACAGCCATTAATATGGCAGCACTTGGATTGCAGTTTTTAAAAATACCGTTGAAAATATATGAAATGCTCTTCAAATACTAAATTTTATAAAAGCAAATGGGTTTCTTTAGGAACATATACCAAATTTTTAATATTTTAAAATAATTTTTGATAATAAAAATTTACAACTGATTAAGTCACCAAAACTGAAGTTGGCTGCACTTCATTTAAATAAATTAACTTCCAGTCAGTTTGATGGTTCCACTTAACTTAAATAACTTAACATCCCGTCAGTTTGAGTAAATCTGCAGACTAGCTGTGCCAATTTGCTATATATCTCTGAGTTGTTTCTCTTATGTGATATACATCATTTTTATGAAAAAGCTCTAGTATGCCACCTATCGGCAATAATTTGTACTATTCTAAAAACCACGACCTACAACTATAGAATTATTATAAAAAGATTTAACACTTTCGTATCAAAATTACACACGCCTATAAGTAACACACAGACACACTTTTTCTTATTCTGTAACACCACTGCCGGTCCTCTCGGTGTTGCCGACAGCCACTTAGCAGTATAAGTGTCAAGATAATAGGCATGTCTAGTAAAAACTTCTTAAAACAGTGACGTTCGCATTCGTCGATAAACAAGTAGGTGCCGTTTGTTGTGAATCTTAAATGGAAAGCGTGTTAATTTACAACAAGGCGAGAATGGGTAAATACTGGATAAAATTCCATCTCTACGTATCACCGATATAAGTGTTAGATTAGTAAGATTATAAGATTATAATCTAAATTTCCCATATTAAAAATATAAAAATTTCCCTTAAATTTTTCAAATCCTTAGACCTTAAATTCAAAGATTATTTAAATTAAGAAAACTTGTGAAACAAAATGTTAAGGCTAATTTATTTTGCTACATATTTATCATTGTACTGTTTAAATTCCCTCTATCACTTTGCAGATGGAAATTTGATTTTGTAAGTAAGAAATTTTGAAAATTTTTTAATTTTTTTATTGCAAAAAATCCTAATTATTTGAAATTGTTATTGTTGTATATTTTGTAGCACTGCAATAAGGATAAAAAACCTAAATGTTCTATACTATCAAAAATATTTCAATTTCTATTAACTTTTTTTAAAATTTCTATAGCTAAAAATTTAAAGATATTAATATAAATTAATTTTTAGCCAAAAATGTCCGTCCAAATGTTAAGAAAACTTAGGAAAAAATTGTAGCTAATAAAAAGTTTTTATTGTTGCTTATTTTAAATATTTTTATTTTAATTTCCCTCTATTCATAAACTTGTGGAAATTAGCTGCAAGTTGACTCTGTGTATGAGTAAAAATATTTAGGATATTTTTTGATTATTTTTAGTGATGCCACAAAAAAAATCCTCAAGTCAACAACGTTAAGGCAACGAAATAAATGCATAACAGAAAAAAAAAAATCTGCTACATATTTCTCCATTTCTTTTCATTAACATCTTCGTTGTTGGTTGGTTGGTTGGGTGGTGAGTTGAGCTGAGCTGACTTGAGCTGTTTCTTGAAAAAGGCAACAAACGCTTTCATTTTTCATTACAATGAAATCTCAAACAAACAACAACACCAACAATAACAACGAAAAAAAAGAAAAGTGAAAATTTTCATTGACTGCTAAAAAGTATGTGTGAGTAATAAAATAAATACCAGCACACACACACACACACAAATATATGTATCATGTACACCAACACATTGACTCACAACACATATTTTACACTTGAGATCTGTAGTTATGGTTAGGGGGAGATATACACAATGAGATAAATTGCATATATATCATATGTATAAAAGTACATATGTATGTCTGTATGTATGTACCATATGCATGGTCCGGGATTTATCTGATCTGAGACTGCTGCTGCTGCTGCCTCTCAGATGCTTTGCTTTTAGGTAAGTGTGTGAGTGTGTGTGAGTGTGTGTGATGTGTGTGTGTGGTATGAAAAAAAAACAACTGCATGTTTGTAATGTTTGTTATATGTCTCGTCTGGTGATGATGATTGAACCTCAAACACGTTTGAAATCAGTTTTAGGTTTTGTTTTTTTTTTATTGCATATTTTTTTCAAGCTACATTTCACTCAGAGAATCAAAGAGGTTTTTTTAAGATTTGCTGTACTTATAATAGCATATACTTGAAATATATTATTAAATTATGAAAAAAATAATAAAAAATTAGTAAAAAAAAAAATAATAAAAAAACAAGTCGGTACACTTAGAAACCCTTAATTAACCTTGCATACCAAATTTCAGCTCGATATCTGTTAAACTAAGGCTTTAATCCTAGAGACAGACAGACGGACACCCCATTTCCTCATCTTAGAAATTAAACTACATTTAGAGGATAGAAGATTTGGTATTGGACCAATAGATCAGCCACACCTAATCCTGCTCATGTATCACAAACCATTAAGCACGGAGGTGGTTCTATTATGATATGGAGATGTGTAACCCCAGAAGTTGTGGGACCACTTAAACGGAACGAAGGAATAATGCGAAAGGAAGACAATCTTAGCATTTTGCAAGACAATTTGCCCCATAGCTCTGGCCAAAATGCCAGATAGAATTTCATCTTCCAACGACCCAAAACATTCTGTAAAAATCGTCAAGAGATGGCTTAGTTCTCAGGTGCTTTGGGGTTAGGGAGTGGCCACCGCAGAGTCCAGATCTGAACCTGATCGAAAACATATGCCCCGAAAAGAATTAATATGCTGTGGGAGAGGGTTCAGCCTGAATGAAACAAAATTTGTAGGTAAAGTTTATCAATATACGCCAAATAGGAAGGATCAGTTGAAAAAAGCAAAAGTATACAGGATTAATTATTAAACTTAGACGAGTCAGACCTTGGAGCAAAAGTGTGCCAATGGTCTGATTTACAAAATGTTTTGTTTTTATATACTCACAGTTATGTAAGTTTAATTTTTTTATTGCTTTAAATATTTTACAGATGAAAAAAAATGAAAAAAAATTATAAAAATAAATTTAAAATACGAATTCCTACCATTTCCTAAATATCATTTTCGTTTAAAGTCTGATGGTATGAAAACTTAAATAAGTTTGAAATCATTTTAGTGTATTTTTGTTAATTATGTCTGTCCATTTATTTTTTTTCACAAAAAAATGATGAAAATTTATATAAAGACAAAAACAATCTGTTAAATATTAAATATAATAAAAAAAAATCCTACAACTTTTTTTCATACTTTAATTTTTAATAAATTTGTGTCTTATGTCTGAATGAAATGAATATAGTTGAACCCTTAGGGATGGTGGTATATTTTATTGTTACGAGAGAAGTGTAACGCATTAAAGGAGACGTGTTAGACCCCAAGTATCTGGATGGCAGGATTAATCGGGTAAACTTTAACTAATTTTTATGAAAATGTATCAGCAAAACAATATTTTCCAAAATTAAGTATTGGGATTGTAAATGGACAGAATAGCCCTACCCCTTCTGCTACCTTCCATACAAAATAACCTTTTTTGGTAAAAGTAATATTTCTTCATGTATTTCCAAACGGACAACAGGAAGAGACATCAATTTTGATCAGCTTAATAACCTTGTAATAACAGACAAACCCTCAGAAAAAACTAAAACCTTTGCCACACCATGTTGTAAGTATACTGAATTCAATAATATTTTGTGCAAGATATAAATTTATAAAGATTTGAAATCATGAATGAATGTGAACTATTTCGGCTGAACCCTTGCGGTACCCCCCTTACAAAATTACCTTTTTTGGAATATTATAATTTCTTCTATAACTTTTAAACGGACAACTGAAGGATATTTAAATTTGGTCAGTTAAATTATTTATTATTTTCTAATAGTAGCCAAATACTTAGAAAACAAAAACATTTGACACACCACTTCTTAAAAAAAAACTTAATTTCCCTTTGCACCCCATGAATGAGGTATGCTATAGCTTCTCGCGTTGTTGTGAATTAACACGCATTCTATTTTAGATTCACAACTAATGGCACCTACTTGTTTATCGACGAATGCGAACGTCACTGTTTGAGAAGCTCTTACTAGACACGACGATTGAATCGACGCTTAATACTGCGAAGTTGCTGTCAACAACATTCGAGGGGAGCCGACAATGAAAGAAAATTTTATTTATTTTTTTTTCTTTTTAAGATGACTGAAGCCAGGTTTGAACCTGCGATCTCCCGCATGGTAGACGCGTGTTCTAACCAACTGCTAACAAAACTGCAGAGAACCTAAACATTTGCGGCACCTATTCTTAAACCTCTCATACAAATGTCCGAAATCACCCCCATAGTTCAACATGTATGTATTTGTTGTACGTATACTGAAGTCAGTAAAATTGTGCACATATTCGACTTTTCCGAATTAAAATCGAACACTTTGTGCCTCTACTGGTATCTTGTCTACCCCACAAAGAAGTTTTACTTTTAATATTTAGTATTTACAGGTGAAACCCAAGAATCCGGAAGGTTTACTCCACCCTTTGAAAATTATGATTACTTTTGAGATTTTTGTGCGAATTAAAGAGAAAATATTTCTTTGATTGTCAGTTGGACGCTTTCGGCACCCCCATAAAAAGTTAACATATGCCCAAAAACGTTAAATTTAATATTTTGCCTTTGTGGTCTGTAACCTTTCCTACAGTTTTACTATACGTCTAGTCTGTCCATACAACCGAATTCGTATGGGTGATTTATTTATTTATCAGTTAGTTCACCTGATTGAAATTTTTGCACTGGTTTGAATTTCACTTACGATAGTGACGCACCAAAAATAGCTTTAACTCGGTCCAGTGGCATCTTAGGGCTTTGAAAGATTCGTCGTTTGATTCGTCTTGAACATATCTTTCATTTGAGTACCCACACATAGGGGTTCGTCATAGTACGCAAGGGGACCTTTTATGAACCCCCAGGGTCCCATGGGCTCCAGAGCCAGCACTGACCTGCCATTCCGATGTTTGGGGACCAAGACGAAGAGTATGGCATAATTTGTTTTTATATTTGGATTTAAGCCACATATTCTGCACTTCAGCCAAAAAAAAAACTGCTGGAGCTTTTCATTATTTTCCAATGTCTAAAGTAAATCATTTAGGTTTTTTTGTCACTTCGTTCTATGTCTAGTTTTCTATGTTTCTTGTAATGTCTGGTTGTATGAAAGCTCACATATGTTTGAAATTATTTTAGGTTATTGTTTTTTTTGGTGAATTTATCTGTCAATTTATTTTTCGTCACCAACAATCGAAGTTTTGTTTACATATGAGCAAATTTCTTTTGAAATTTAAAACATATTAACAAATATTCTAATTTCCCATTTAGAATTCGAAAAAAGTTAACTGAAATTCAAAATTCGTAATTTTAATTTCATAACTCGTCAATTGAAATTGAAAAATCGTCAATTTAAATTAAAAATTCAAACGTTCCATTTGAAATTCGAAAAATATCGATTGAAATTCAAAACTCATCTATTGTTATTTAAAAATTCCACTTGATATACAAAACACATAAAATACAATTTTAAAATTTTACATTTGATATTCAAAAATTATCATTCGAAATTAAAAACTCATCAATTGCAACTTTTTTGATCACTTTACTAGATTTGAATTTTAAATGAAAAATTTTGAATTTCAAACGACCAGTTTTTTATTCAACTTAATTAAACTGACATTTAAATCTCAATTGATGTGATTGGTATTTTAATTGACGAGTTTTGAATTTCGAATTTCAAATGACCAATTTTTAGTTTAAAATAAAGAATTTTGAATTTAATTTTCATTTTTTAATTTCAAATGACGACTTTTAAATTTCAATTGATGAGTTTTGAATATCGAATGATGTGTTTTGAATTTCAATGGATGAGTTTCGATTTCCAATTGATATTTTTCGAATTTCAAATGCAAAATTTGAATTTGAATTGATATTTTTTGAATTTCAAATGGAATTTTTGAATACCAATTGACGAATTATAAATTTGAAATGAAAAATCAAATATTACTTTTGAATTTCATTTGATTTTATTTGAATTTAAATTAGCAATGGTGTAATTGATATTCTCTGTTCAATATTCTATGTCACAGACTTTCGAATTTATAATTAAATTATTAAAAACAAAATACCCACATTTTGTATTAATTTATTCCCTAATAAAGTTAAAAAAATTAAAAAAAAAATTAGAAAAACATGAACACAAAAAATATATACAATTTTACAAAATGTATTTAAACTATCAAAAGTTTAAATCATTCTTGTTTATTATGGTTAATTTTCTTTTATAATTTTAATAATTTAATAAAAAAAATTTTCAAATATTAAAATTATATAATTTTTTAATTAAAACAATATTCAACAATTGTTTTCTTATATTATAAAAAAAAATTACTAAATTATTACAATAATAAAAAAATTAACCAAAATAAACAAAAATGTTTTTAAACGTCTGAAAGTTCAAATATTAATGTTTTGTTATTACAATAATAGTAAAAAAATTTTTTCTTTACTAGAAGTTAAAAAAAAATTTCAAACTATTGTCTTCTATTTGAAAAAGATTGTAGTTCAAATTTGTTTCTGATATCAGTTTTGATAAGATTAGTAATTCTGTCTATATCTTTTTTGTCTTAGACAATCGTAAAAATTATTTCACATATCGGCGAAATTTTTTTCCCCTTCTTATTAAATTATTATCTAAAATTGTTCCTATTTATCAATTCCTAACTTAAAATTACAAAAAAAAAAAAATAATAATAAAAATTTCATGTCATACCGTTAAATGTGTTAAGGAATCCGTTGTTTTAAAACATTGGCATGTAAAAATGCTTAAAATTTGCAGCAATCACCGCTGTTGCTGTTGCTGATGATGCTGCGGACGTATTTATCAAATTTCGTATGTTGTTGTTGCTGTTGCTTCTGATGCTGCTGATGCTTGAACAGGTTGTTGTTGCGTTTTTTTCTTTCTATTGGCTCTTGGCTCTTAGTTATCGTTTCTATTGCTTTTGCACTGCTGCTGTAATGCCCCCCACAGTAGCCCCACACAGTTCTTCTTCTTCTTCTAATGTATGAACAGCAAAATGAAACGATTTTCAAAAATTCTTGCACTTCCTCGGAAATTGTATTGAAAATTGACGTTGACGTTTCTTTGGTCAAAAATACCAGAAATGTAAAGATTTTCGCGAAAAAAATCTCACGAACGCATCCGTCGTCTTTTTTGTGACTGTGTTTTTTTTTTGAAAATAGGGCTCAACGCAGCTTAGGGGAAACGGAAGTAGGTATAAAGTTTTTTTTATTATTGTGGTTTCTTTTCTCTATTGCTGCTGTTGCTGTTGGTAAGCAACTTTATTTGTTCGCGTTGTTGTTGGTTGGCGTTTTCTATGTATGATGATTTTCTTCTACAATTTCTTTTGTATTTTATTTGTTGTTGTTGTTTTTTATATCGTGACTGCTTATAAGGCCATATCTTGTAAGTTCCTGATTTTCTCTTTATAGGTAACAATTTATTTATTTTTTGCTCGCTGAAAATTTCACAGATTTTTTTAAGGGATTTTCTTAAGAAAAAAAATATGGAAAAAAAATAAAAGAAAAAAATTTTTATAAAATATTTACAAAATTTTCAACTTTTTTTTCTAATCTTGACACTTTTGCATTAAATTCTTCAAGATTTTATCGTTTTTTTTTTCTTCTTTTTTTTCTTTATATATGTATTTCAACAAAATTTATTTCTTCATTCATAAATTTTCTTGCTTTTCTTTTTGTAATTCTCACTTTATTTGTACTCGTCGTCGTCGATATTGTAGCAAATAATTATTGAATTATTTCTTGTGTGATAATTTTTTCTATTCGTCGTGTTTCAAAATTTCTTGAATTTTCTTTGCTTTTTCTTTTTTGTGATTTGATTTTATTTTCAAGACAATTTATTCTTCAATTCTATTTTAAGCATTTAGTATAAAGAGATACGATGACTTTGTGTCGTTAGTAAATAGTAAACCGTCACGTTGTAAGTATTAAATCGTACTGAAATTCATTTGTTGAGCATTTTATCATATGAGTACAAAAGACGAGCAAAATTCACACAAGCAAACACAAACACACACACAGAGTGTTTAAACTACAGCACCTAATGCAGACAGAGAGAGAGAAAGAGAGAGACTTTTAAAGAGGCTCCCCATATGTACCCCACAACAGCAGCACTACAAGCAGCAATAGCACCAGCAGCAACAGCAACAGCAGCAGTACCAGCAGTAGCAATAGCAGCAACAGCACACACAACACACTCAATGAGCGAAACCCCCACACAAAAGCCTCGAAATGCAGGCGAAATCCCAAGTGGCGTTTCTGCAAGAAACCACAACGAACCGAAAAATATTCTCCACCAGGTATCCCACCGTAATTTAACAGCAACAAAACTACTCGAACATTCAAGAGTTTAATTAATAAAACTCTGCACTCGTTTGGCTCTCAGTTTGCAACAGTCGCGACACAGCGACTACAACGATTCATCGTGTTACTCTTTGCATTAGCAGCAGCAAAAGCTTTTAATTGAGTGTTATGCTTAATACTCAGTTACTCATACGCTCACTTACTCATACGTTTACTTACTGTACTCTATAACTCATACGCTCACTTTTCATAGACTTTAGCATTAACATTACATACTCTTGTGTTTTCTGTGATTATTATTCTCTATGATTCTTTTTGTTATTCTATGTAATGACGTCACATAAATAAGTTAACATAATAAACTATAGGTTTAATGTTTATTTCAATGTGTTTTGTCAGTAGCAGCAGCAGCAGTTACTTATTTGCTGTTATTCTGTGAGCCTCTTCTGCTCAGAGTCTGCTTCTCTGTTATTAACAGTGATTGTGCATTATACTTCTCTTAACTGTAACATTGCGTTTTGGGATGTGGCGAGACGACGACCCAACGACGATGTTTATTGGCGTATGATGACATGACATATTAAAGAATTTTACAGAAATTTCGGGAAATTTTTGGAACAAATAATAATTCCAAAATTAATAATAATTACTCTGAAGATACGTAAATTTTTTTAGCAACTGAACAACAAATCAACGAAGATATTGATTTTCTTCGTATCATGAAATTTTTTAAGCCTCTGTTTATTTTATTCTTTTTTGGATACTAAATTAAAATGTTTCTATTAGGAATTGAATTTTTCGAAAAGGTCACATACTTTTGAGTGATTTAAGAGATCACATCGAAAGACCAGAAACCACATGGGTTTCTGTTGTTTTCACAAACAACCGCTTATTTTCCAAATCTCGTTATTACAGCAAAACAAAAAGTACAAAATAAAAATTGCGTTCATAGTAAAACTTGAATAACTTAACCATTTGTAAACCGATTTGTATAAACAAATATGTGTTTTACACATGACAAAATGCAATTTCTGAATAAAGTTATACATGTAAGGGTATACTAATAAAATTTTGGATAAAAACTTCTTCAAACTTAAAAAATAGAGAAAAAATAACGAAAAACTAGTAAGGCGGTTATCTTCGACTATGCCGAAGCTCAGATACTCTTCATTATTTGTAAAAATGGCGGTA
Organism: Muscina levida; assembly: GCA_964034835.1. NCBI lineage: Eukaryota > Metazoa > Arthropoda > Insecta > Diptera > Muscidae > Muscina > Muscina levida. The sequence goes on along the minus strand of OZ035884.1, from coordinate 26,806,674 downwards.
AAACTGGTTATTTGTACTACAACTATATTTTATTAAACTTTGTACCACAAAACAGAGGAGTTGGTGAGAAGTGGACGTTACTTTTAGCTTCACACATCCATTAAATCAGTAATTTTGAATCGATTTTATTCGATTTACCGATAAGTTTATGAGTTGGTGAGTTGGAGCTTATTTTTATGCATTTTTATAACTCCCCAAAAATGGGAAGTTGTGTGGGATGTGGGAGTAATTTAAATTCGATCATGCTTACCTTAGAACTTAACCTCTGCTTCTGGACAGAAGCTAACATACCAAATTTCATCCCTACAGCTCATAAACTATAGGGACATACAGACGCACACCCCCAAAAAGGGGGAGTTTCTATGGAAGGTGGGAGAAGTATTCGTCCTATATTGCTCATCTTACAACGTAAGCTCCTATTATTGGATTAAAGCTTGCACATACAATTTCAGCTCAATATTTCCTAACCTACGGCTACAATCGCGGGGGCAGTTACGCGGACACCCCAAAAAAGGTAGTTTGAATGGGAGGTTGGAGTAGTTTTTGACCTACATTGCTTATCTTAGAAAGTAGCCTTCGGTTAGATATTGAATCTAGCGTCTGACATTTTGTACGTAAGATTCTTAAAATACGACTGCAATCGCAGGGACAAACCCAAAAAAAAAGAGAGAGTTTGTATGGGAGGTGAGAGTAGTTTTTGCCCGATCGGTCTCATTCTCATACTCAACCCCCGCTTAGAGCAAGCTTTCATACAATATTTCAGCTTGATTGCTCTTAAATTACTACTGTAATCGCGGGGACTGACATACGGGCACCCCCAAAAGGAGGGATTTTGTATGGGAGGTGAGAGTAGTTTTTGACCGATCGGTCTCATCTTACTATCAACCTCCACTTGGTGTTGGGAAGCTTGCATACAAAATTTCAGCTTGATTGCCCTAAAACTACAACTGTAATCGTAGGGATACCCCAAAAAGGGAGAGTTTGTATGGGAGGTGGGAGTAGTTTTTGGTCAATCGGGCTCATGTTAGAACTTAACCTCCGCTTTGAGGATAGAAGCTTGCATTCCAAATTTCAGCTCGATATCTCTTAAACTGCGGCTATAATCGCGGGGACGGACAGACGGTCACCTTTAAATCGACTCAGATTTCGATGCTGATCAATTATATATATATATATATTGTCATACCTACCACGCCTCCTTATGGGAGTTACAGATGGAAGAACAAAATTAATATACCCTTCACTCCGTTCATGCGCCTGGTGAAGGGTATAAAAAATGTACAAAAATTGCGGGTTTGATGCAAAAACAGGCAAGTATGTCAAGTTATCTGCATAAATATATATTTTGTTGGAAAGATCTAAGAATCTTCTTTCCAAAATCGTTCAAAAATCAAATCACTCGGTTAAGATTTGACTGAGTCATAGGCCTTCAAGTGAGCGAAGTAACTAAATACCGGTTTTTGACTGTAAATAAGGATTTTGAGAGTGTTATGGAACTTTGGTATACAGATTCATGTTGTACTCGATCAGACCTACAACAAGCAATAGGTCATAATATGTATTTTTGGCAATAGTCATTAAATTTGGTGTGAATTCATCTAAGGTTAATATACGTATTCTTAAGAAAAAATGGGCGGGGTTGAATCAATGGTTGTGGTTCCGCCTATACCACCACATTATCATATTACCGTAGTGTAGATGTAGATGCATTTGACAGCAATAACCGTGATTAGGCCAACAATGGGCGGTATAAGACTAGTAGGCGTGGTACTGCCCTCTTTAAGAAAATGCAATATCGGGAGGAGTATTTTCTAATTTGAGTATTTCTGACCGGTATTAACCAGAATCTCTCTTAGGAGGCCCCCCCCGGCAATGCCATTGCACATCCGTTCAGTGGTAGCAAATGTAAGAAAGTGGTAGCAAATGTAAGAATGTGCAATGTTGAGTAACCTAAATGACATGGTATCACCAATGCGTCTAAGTAACAGAAGTTACTGCAGCTCAACACATCGGCTCTCTTAGTGGCTTTGGCAGCCTTAAGAAACGGAGCGGAGGCCTAATACACAAAGTTAATAAAAAACAGGAACACATTTGCTGATTTGTATACACACACCGACGGAAGACAAAGACGAGGACATCTGTAAGAATTCTATGAGCGGCTGAAGGCAATATATGATCGCTGCCCTGCCCCTGACCTTACAATTGTTCTGGGAGATTTTAATGCTAAAAAAGGGAGAGAGGATGCTCTTGGTTCAGCAGTTAGAAAATGCAGTCTACTCAACAATACCTCCGATAAAGGACTCAGACTGGTTACTTTAGCATCGGCAAGAAATATGGCGCATGGGATACAAGATTGGCCCGAGCAGTAGTGATTTCAGACCGGCCTGTGGAAATATAACAGGCCATTGCAATATCAGGCACCTGACAGGCAAATAGGATAGATCCATATAGGACTTTTGCCGTGTGTGTGAGGACGAGGAGGAATTCGAGACGAATGAACATCTTCTTTGTAGCTGTCCAGCTCTAACCTGTAGGGGGCTTAGATACTTAGGGAAGGGTCGTTTGGAGGACTTAGATTCATTCTCCTCAGTCAATTTAAGTAATTTAATAGGTTTCATGGGGTGCCTTCCATGGTTAACTAACACAGTGCAACACAGTGATTTTGGGACTCAATTCTGAGAACTGCACGTGAAAGCAGCCCTAAAAAGAAGAAGTTCTGCTTCATTCGTTTTGTCAATTTATATGCCATAATAATTTAATATCGATTTAAAGTTATGTAGTAAGTATCGTATAGGGGAATTTGTTATATGATGGCGTATGATTATCATAAGTAATATTTATATATACGATACTTACTAACTTTAATTCGATATTAAATTATAATGACATGTAACTTGACAAAACGAATGACGTAGAACTTCTACTTTTTGGGGCTACTTTCACGTGCAGTTCTCAGAATTGAGTCCCAAAAAATGGTGTACTGTGTAAGCCAAGATGACGCCCTATGTTGCATACAGGGCAAAACTGCAGCCCGCGGCAACGCGTGTGTTGACAGAAGGAGATAGCAAGACATTCGATGGTTACACTCAAATGGGACATGGAGACATGTATGTTAATCAAAGAGCCAATGCATTGGCAAGGGGAAACAGGTAATTGTGGGGAAATTGAACCTCATTGCGAAGGACAGATAGGTAAGAGATTACTTTGAACTTGCACAATCCATCTAGGGAACATCATAGCTGTAATAATCGGTCACTGGCCGTTTGGAAAACACACTTAGAGGTTGAAACTTCCCTGGTTCTTGAGTTATGTCAAACAAAAGAGCCTAAAACGTGACAAATTCCCCCTATACGATACTTACTAACTTCAAATCGATATTAAATTATAATGGCATGTAACTTGACAAACGAATGATGTAGAAATTTGTCTTTTTGGGGCTACTATCACGTGCAGTTCTCAGAACTGAGTCCCAAAAAATGGTGTACTGTGTAAGCCAAGATGATTGGCTAAGGTACTTTTTTGGAATGTGGTTTTTCACGATATTCTGTTTTTTCTCTATACATACCTAGACCAACAAATATTCTATACTTCCAGTCCTATACATTTGTTTTTTTTTACCGTATATTTTCCCTCCCCTATCTTCCACCCCTTTCTTCTTTATCGCACAATCACAATGGATCAATAGATCTCCTATTGTGCTTTGGGGCCGAATTTCCTAAATTTCTTACATCTTTTTTTCCTTACTTTTTTTACCTAATTTCTCCCTTGCCACCTCAAAGTCTCTTGACTCTAGTTATTTGCATTGGTCTGCAGCACGTTTTCTACTATTTGTCGAACAGTGTACACAACATTTTCGATTGACAAATATAAAATGAACCCCGTTTTTTTTGTGAAATTGGGTTATTACAATTCTATAAAAAGTTATTATTGTTATAATTTTTAAGTCACTGTGTTCTGTCTCTGTGTATCGTATTCGTTTTTTAATTGTTTGTTATACAGCTGTTTCTGCAGCTTTTATGTTCGCTTTTAGGCTTAAAGTGACACAAAAAAGTGAAAGAAAGAAACAAAAAAAACACAACTATATACACATATTCGGGTTCTGTTGTCTACCAAAATTGTTTACCGCTTTAGGTAAGACTTGAAGAACAAAAGATAAAATACAACATTATTAACAAGTACAATGGAGGGGGTGGAGGAGGAGGTGGAGGAGGGCTGGCTGGCTGGTTGGTGATGGTGACAGAAATAAAACGCGACGTCAATTGAAAATTATCCATAACAGTTGCACAAACACCACACACAGTCTGTGTAGTCGTGGCCTATAGACGACAATATAAGCCAGTGGTATATGGTGGGGTTCTAAAACCCTTACACCCTCATGAATACCCCTAGTAGGGCGTTTAAGTGCATTTAAAGATTGGTGTGTTTTGTATTCGTATGGATCACAAGTAAAAAAATAAAATCGAAATTATATTTCAAAAGTTTGTATGAAAAACTTTTCAGATGACACGAATTTATAAAATATTTTAATATATACTTACAGTCAAGTGAACACTGACAGGTGGGGAAGTTAAACCAGACACAAGTCTTACCTAAAATGAGAAAAACAAAATAAGCAATTAATATAAGATACATTTTAAAAACTAAAGCAGTAAATAAACGAATGTAGATTAAGGCAAATTATTAAAACATACAGTGGAGCTTCCGGAAGCTCTGGTTTATAGTTCTGTAATTCGATTCGCAATGCAATTTCCCTACAAATTTTTTTTGACATGTATTTAAATCTCAAAATAAAATTATCAACGCTTCATGTTATACATCACAAAGGATTTCTGAATACAACAGGTTTTTGTTATTAATTTTGTAATTGGCATTACATAAATACATTATCTTTGAGAAGCATAAGAAAGAAAAACCCTAAAAAAATCCATTGATTTCTTGTTTGTAGTCATACCGCCCCGCTGCTTTATTATGTTTCCCATTTTTGGGTATTAATATGGGGAAAAAATAAATTTAAATAAATCACTACAACTTTTGTAGCAAATTACAATTCTACCAAATTATTATTTAATTTTTGAGTATTTTTTGTTGTTTTGTTTTATTTTTTTTTTTGGTTTTTTTCTTAATGGTTTCTTTTGAATCTTTGGCAGATTTTGTGTTGTTGTCGAGTCTTAAAAAAGCCATTGGCTAAAAAAAAAACAATATTTTGCCTTTCCCTTTTTTCTGCTGCTGCGGCAGCAACAACAATAGCAGCCACTGAAATTGCTTATTAAAAAGCAACAAGTAAGAGCAACATCAACAAAACTAAAAGTAAAAACTTGTAATACCCCAAAACAGCAAATAAAAAGTTGCAACCAGTTATTTTACCACAAGTTGTTGCACTTTACATGCAGCAGCAGCAGCAGCAGCTCACTTAGACCGGGACAGCAGCTACACTGGCTTGAGTGGAGTCGGTGGTGGGACAAGGGGGCATTCAAGTAGATCTTTGAAATGTTGTTCGTACAATGTTCGATTAAAACTGAGCCTGAGAGCCGGTGGTTGAAGGGGAGAAGGGATTAAACAGGCAAATGTACACGCTTACTCACACACACACACATAGAGCCAAAGGCACGCATACGTTGCCACATATATAAGAGTATCTGTGTGTTGGCAACATTGTGTTGGTATCAAATTTTCAGTTGATTAAACAAGTATGAGTGCTAAAGTGTGTGTTTGTGTGTGTGTAAATCGATGTGGTATGCTCGAAATCATTCGTGGCAATAGTTTATGTTGTTTACAATAGTTGCTGCCTCTGTTGTTGTAGTTGCTGTTGCCTCTATTGTTGTAGTTGTTGTTGCTGCTGCATGCATTTGTTATTGTTTACATCGCTATGATCACCTGTAGTGAAGAAATAAATAATGGCAAGAAACCTATGAGCAGTAACAAAGCCACAACAACAATAACAATACCAGTCAGTTATAACGTAGTGAACAAAAACAAAAGCGTAACTTTTTATTTTACACTTTAAACACAAACAGTTTCTTCGTCCAGGCTGCACAGAGGGCTTTTATTTTTTTTATAAAAGAATTAAATGCAATTAAAATTTAGAAAAAAATAAAAAAATATTAAAAATAATAAAAATAATAAAATAAATAAAAACAATAAAAATAATAAAAATATTAAAAATATTAAAAATATTAAAAATATAAAAATATAAAAATATAAAAATATAAAAATATAAAAATATAAAAATATAAAAATATAAACATATAAAAATATAAAAATAATAAAAATATAAAAATATAAAAATATAAAAATATAAACATATAAAAATATAAAAATAAAAAAATATAAAAATATAAAAATATAAATTTCAAAATATAAAAAAAAATATATAAAAATATAAAAATATAAAAATATAAAAATATAAAAATATAAAAATATAAAAATATAAAAATATATAAATATATAAATATAAAAATATAAAAATATAAAAATATAAAAATATAAAAATATAAAAATATAAAAATATAAAAATATAAAAATATAAAAATATAAAAATATAAAAATATAAAAATATAAAAATATAAAAATATAAAAATATAAAAATATAAAAATATAAAAATATAAAAATATAAAAATATAAAAATATAAAAATATAAAAATATAAAAATATAAAAATATAAAAATATAAAAATATAAAAATATAAAAATATAAAAATATAAAAATATAAAAATATAAAAATATAAAAACAAAAAAATATAAAAATATAAAAATATAAATATATAAAAAAATAAAAATATAAAAATAAGATGAACAAGATCGGACAATAATTTCTTCCACTTCCCCCCTTTTGGGCGTGTCCGTCTGTCTGTCCGCGATTACAGCCGTAGTTTCAGAGCTATCGAGTTGAAATTTGGTAAATTTGGAAATTTGCTCTAAGCGGAGCATAACATTTAATAATAACACTTAAAATTTAATTTATTTTGGTTAAACAAATAACAGATTGTTTAAAAACAAACGATATTTTTTTAAAGTATATCCTTCACACATTCAATACTCCACGAGTTGGGTGTAGTCCAGAAAAATTGCATAAACTATTTATTGCCCACTGTGTTCGTGTTGTTGTTTAGAGTACGAACACCTTTTGTGGTTGTTGCTCCAGTGCATTGTCTGTCTGTCCGTCTGTCTGTCTGTATATAATTATATGAGTCCAAACATTTTTGTATCTGTATCTCAGTAAAACCAACAACTACAACAGCCAAAACACAACAATATGCCCCCCACACCCCTTTAAAGCCTGATAGCGTTCCTCCACTCTGTCTCAAATTAAAGTGACTGACTGAATTACTGACTAACAGAATCACCGAGTAACTGATTAAACTTACAAAATTTTGCTGTAAGAAAATCACTGTATCTTTCAAGACATCTCAGTGTGTGTGTGTGTGTGGCAGAGCGTATTGGTATAAAGTTTAATTTTTCTTACTTTTTTTGTTTAGTTTTTGTTGCTTTGCTTTAACTGAGATCACACACCACAGTCACTGTTTTGATCGTGTTTAAAAAATGCGAGTAGTTGTTGTTGTTGCTGTTTTTTTCTCTTCTCAAAAATTGGAGTTCAGCTCTGATCAGACACTGAGATATAGTTTTTATTTAAGATGTTTTTAAATTGTTGTTTTTTTTTTCTTTTGCAGTCACAACAACAACAATGAAGATTAACAATTCATTGAAATTCCATAAGATTACAATTCTCATTTATATGTATATTGCAATGGGTGCGCAATCGAAGATTGTAAAGATTTTTTATTTTGTCTGATATTGATGATAATAATGTATTTGAAAATTATTTTAATAAAATAATCTAAAAAACAGAAATCAGAGTCATATTTTAAAAGGTCAAAATACTTCAACTTGTCACATATGGAACTTTAATATATTTTTAATACATATTAATTGTATTTTTTATTTATATTTTTCGTATTTTTATATTTTTATATTTTTTACATCGAAAATTTTCTATAATATAATTGTGCCGATCTATAAGAAAATCGAAAATTTTCTATAAGAAAACTGATGTCGATCGACATTGAAAATTTTCTATAAGAAAATTATGTCGATCGACATTGAAAATTTTCTATAAGAAAATTATGTCGATCGACATTGAAAATTTTCTATAAGAAAATTATGTCGATCGACATTGAAAATTTTCTATAAGAAAATTATGTCGATCGACATTGAAAATTTTCTATAAGAAAATTATGTCGATCGACATTGAAAATTTTCTATAAGAAAATTATGTCGATTTTCTATAAGAAAATTCGACATTAAAATTTTTCTATAAGAAAATTATGTCGATCGACATTGAAAATTTTCTTTAAGAAAATTATGTCGATCGACATTGAAAATTTTCTATAAGAAAATTATGTCGATCGACATTGAAAATTTTCTATAAGAAAATTATGTTTTCTATAAGAAAATTATGTCGATCGACATTGAAAATTTTCTATAAGAAAATTATGTCGATCGACATTGAAAATTTTCTATAAGAAAATTATGTCGATCGACATTGAAAATTTTCTATAAGAAAATTATGTCGATCAATATTGAAAATTTTCTATATCGATCGATCGACATTGAAAATTGTCTATAAGAAAAAATTTTCTATAAAAAAATTGTGTGACACAATAAGAAAATTGTTGTCGATCGATCGACATTGATAATTTTCTATAAGAAAGTTGATGTCGATCGATCGACATTGAAAATTTTCTATAAGAAAATTGATGTCGAACGAACGACGTTGAAAATTTTCTATAAGAAAATTGATGTCGATCGATCGACATTGAAAATTTTCTATAAGAAAATTGATGTCGATCGATCGACATTGAAAATTTTCTGTAAGAAAATTGATCGATCGACATTGAAAATTTTCTGTAAGAAAATTGATGTCGATCGGTCGAAATTGAAAATTTTTTATAAGAAAATTGATGTCGATCGATCGAAATTAAAAATTTTCTATAAGAAAATTGATGTCGATCGATCGACATTGAAAATTTTCTATAAGAAAATTGATGTCGATCGATCGACATTGAAAATTTTCTATAAGAAAATTGATGTCGATCGATCGACATTGAAAATTTTCTGTAAGAAAATTGATCGATCGGTCGAAATTGAAAATTTTCTATAAAAAGATTGATGTCGATCGGTCGAAATTGAAAATTTTCTATAAAAAAATTGATGTCGATCGATCGAAATTAAAAATTTTCTATAAGAAAATTGATGTCGATCGATCGACATTGAAAATTTTCTATAAGAAAATTGATGTCGATCGATCGACATTGAAAATTTTCTATAAGAAAATTGATGTCGATCGATCGACATTGAAAATTTTCTATAAGAAAATTGATGTCGATCGATCGACATTGAAAATTTTCTATAAGAAAATTGATGTCGATCGATCGACATTGAAAATTTTCTATCAGAAAATTGTTGTCGATCGATCGACATTGAAAATTTTCTATCAGAAAATTGTTGTTGATCGATCGACATTGAAAATTTTCTATAAGAAAATTGTCGGTCATTTTTCATTGAACATTTTCTATCAGAAAATTGTTGTCGATCGATCGACATTGAAAATTTTCTATAAGAAAATTGTCGGTCGACATTGAAAATTTTCTATAATAAAATTATTTCGATCGACATTGAAAATTTTCAATAAGATAATTGATCGATCTATAAGAAAATTTATGTCGATCGATCGACATTGAAAATGTTTTATAAGAAAATTGATGTCGATCGATCGACATTGACAATTTTCTATAAGAAAAATTGTTGTCGAACGAACGACATTGATAATTTTCTATAAGAAAAATTGTTGTCGATCGAACGACATTGAAAATTTTCTATAAGAAAATTGTTTTCGATAAGAAAACAACAATTTTCTATAAGAAAATTGTGTCGACAGCGAAAATTTTCTATAGTATATATTTTATAAATGATTTTAATTTATCTAGACCCTGTTGACACAACAAAAATTTCACCTAATTTTTTAGCAAGTCGCACATTCTTAAGCTTGTTTAGCAAATATTTAGAAATACATATTTCACAATCTTATTTATGAAGATATTTGATAAATAAAAAAACAAAACGAAAGAAAAGTTAATTGATTTTTTTAGTTTGCTGTCTATCATATCAGTTCTGTGATAAAAAAAATTAAACGGCACACACGAGATTGTCAAGAACCTAAAGGAAACGCGTTGTATGAGAAAGATGATGGAATTTGTTATTGTAAATATAAAAAAATTGTTGTTGTTTTTGCAAATAATGGAAAATACCATCAATATTTTAATCTTATCATTTATACCGCAATGTTACCCTCCCTATGTACCTTTCTCTCATCTGTAACAAAGAAATGCAACAACTATAACAATCCTAAAAAAAAATTCTAAGAAACGCTGTGATAAAGGGGAGTAAAAGTGTAAAGGAGTAGTATGAAAGATAATAGAGAGAGAAAAAACAATTGCGGAATTGTTTTACTACAATTAGGGTTTGGTGGCATCATGATGATGATTGATTTGTAGTATCTTTAACTGGTGATTTCTGGAAATACGTGGGTAGTTATATAAATTATAAACAAAACTACTCATACAGAAATTCCCAAGATTCCCAAATGTGGCCTACAATTTGAATTTTGTTATAGAAACATACAGTGGATAAAAATATATAATATCTTTGCCTTCTTTGTGGAAAGTTTACTGTAATTAGCCAAAAATCATCTCACTCTTTGTCTTGTGATGATACAATAATAGTTGACGCCATATAGTTAATGTTCCTTATTTTGTTATTGAATTATGTTAACTAATGAAATGCTGAAGGTTTTTCTAGCCTTCCCCTCTCACAACGTCCCACCACACACCCATAGCTTTTAGACAAATGCATAACAATTAGTCCCCCAACATAATTGAATTAATTTGCCACAAATCTGTATGTTAATGTCATGTGTTGTTAAACAAACAAGCTGACAAAAACAAAAAGATAAAACACCTAATGATCAAAGGCATCATTATAATGAAGTTGAGTGCTGTTGCCGCTGCCACATTTAATGATATTTCAAATATTAAATATCATTTGCGAATGGCGATTGCACTACACGAGCGAGCGGTACTTGGGGGAGATTTAGCCATCCAGCCATGTTTTGCTTCTCGGCATTATGATTTGAACTATAATACTCGTATTATATTTGTATCTTGGTGTCTTTTGTTGTTTTGGTCTTCTTCAAGTTTCGCCAGCTTTTCTGAATGTGAATGTATGTTATTAGTATTACTGGTATCATTTTTTGTTTCTCAGCTGTTGTTGTCGTTGTTCACTCTTCTCTGTTTCGTTTGGTATCTTGCGACCATGACCTAATAAATGCGCGCAATCGCATAACTCTTGTGTGTACTCTGTTTGTTGGTTGTATGTAGTATTTAGCTAAAAGATACAACTGACAGACAAACAACAACACAACAACTTCTACTATTTTTTATGCACTATAGACGACGAGCATCATATCGGGGAGTAGTAGCACAACAACAACACACTACCTCAATGTGATATACAGTTTCTATATCACAGACAACTCGACCACGAGCAACAGCAATGATGCCGTCGCCTCTGCCACCACAACCAGCAATACCAGCACTTCAGCAGCATCATCATCATCAGCGGCAGCGGCCGAAACAACATCACCTATGTGGGGGGCAGCGCGCTGGTACCAAACTAAGAAACCCAGCTTTGTTTGTCTGTCTGTCCGCCGCCTGTCACTCTCAGACTGATACGATATTTTGCAAAATGCAAAGCGAACAAAACAATAAGTAATATGATTTTTTTAAGCTTGTATACAATTACAAGTTGAATTTGTTTATTTCAACGTCTACAACGTCTTCATGTCATGTTTTTCAAATGCTCATACCATGGCTTGGCCACCACCGCCTCCCCCACTTCACCCAGGTTTGCATTGAGACAAAGACACTGGTGGTTAACTCGTATTATTATTAATCCACGCCTTGTCATGATTTTATATCTCCTTGGTCCGTCAGATAAACAAAATGTATTGAATTTAATGTAAAACTAAGTGTGGAGGAGCGCTAACGATGTTATGGCAAAGTGCATTGGACGAGGGCATGGAGGTGGTGAAATATTATAATAAATTCGGTGGCAAATAAAAATAAATAAAAAAAAGTGTATTAGTAGAAAAAAATATTACACATATTAAAAAAATTAAAAATAAATATTACAAATAGTAAAAAAAAACAATAAAATAAAAACAAACTATTAAAAATTATTTTTAGGCGAAGCAACGTTTGTGGCAAAATTAATTAACATTAACAAAATATTTTTTTTTGATCTATGGGCGGAGATACAATTTGGTATATTGCTAGTATAGCGCACTTCAGCTATCCATATGCAGAAGAACATTTTTCGATCAATGGGCGGAGGAGGAGTGGTAAAAGTTAAGTTTAATGTTGGAGAGATAATACCTGATAAACAGATAGTACTCACAAACACAGACTAATAGAGGGCATGACAAAACTTTTGTTTGGGATATAGAGTAAAATTTTGTATTAAAAAAATAATAAAAAATATCAAAAATATTAAAAATATCAAAAATATTTAATATATTAAAAATATTCCTATATTATTATTAAAGTATTACAAATATTAGAAATTTTAGAATTATTGAAAAATATACTAAAAATATTATAACATAAAACAATTTCAAAAATTAAAATTATTAAAAATATAAGATATATTGAAATTTATAAAAATATTAAAAATATTAAATATATTAAATAAATATAAATATATTATAAATATATTAATAATACGAAAGATAATATTAAAATATCATTATTAAAATATTTTAATTATTAGAAACTAGCTGACCCGGCAAACTTCGTTCTGCCAGCAAAGTTATTGGCATAAGAAAGAGTTGTACCAAGCTCTATGGACACAAATAAAATATGTCCTAAGGGTAAGTGGTCTAAGAACTGAAGCCTCAAACACACTTTCCATATTTTATATCTGAATCTCAAATGTTAAACGTTTTTAAAAGTTTACACGAAGGCTAAAGAAGTTCAGATCTAATAATACGAACTCTTTTTTATCAGAAAAAGTTGTATCAACATCCGTCAGGCCGTAAAAGATAAGTTTAGTGACATACACAGAAATAAATATAATTATTAAGAAAGATAGGGAAAATAAAACAAAACTTTTGCTATGATCTCTTTGTCCTCAGATCGAGTATTGGTAAGTACTACCTGTGTATCAAAATTTCTTTCATCACGACCAAAATACATTTGTATCACACTACCTTCCCTCCACTACTGATCAAAATAAACATATCGTTTCAATATTATCATCTTCATCTTGAATTTGTCTGCTCTGTAGATAAACCTCACCATTTTGCAACGCGTATTCCGTCCACTACTCAAAAATAAAATTTTAGCCGGAATATTCATAAATGCAGTGGTAAATCTTTTCTATGCATCCGTCTCATTTCTATGGGCCAAACAACTACATTTGACGCCGGCACCTTACAGAAGGACTTCTTTCGTTTGCCTCACTTACTCATATATTTTCCATAGTAAGGGGTTTAATAAACCTTTTCGTACGGTCCATCAATTTTGAAAATTTGGTGCAGTCGTTCGGATTTGTGTCGTTTTGGAGATTCACACTTGACTATTAAACTATATTATAATCGAAAAATTTTAGTAAAAATATTCACTAAATTCATATCACCGTGTCCATTCCTTAAAATTGTCATTACAATTCCACCCCAGCGCCACCTACCGGGTCCATTTATACATAAATTTTTGTAAAATATGTTGAGTGTAGTTAAAATCTAAAAACGATTGGTTTATTTTTTTGACCTCTAAAATATTTCAATTTACAGGGCGAGGTTTTCCCGGACAAATTCTGTTATTCATATATCTTAAAGATTATTATATATTATTATAAGAATTGCTAAAACGGATCAGCAGTGTCGTCCATGATGTGATGAAAACTTACTTATTGATAGGCATATATTCTAAAACCAAATTTTTAAGCCGATTGACTGACATAGAACTTTCTGCGTTGGTGTACTGGGTGATTGTACCTTTTTATCCTAAGGAGTACGAATATGCAAAAATGCCTTCATTAGGCTCAGCAACCCTATTAACCGTATGGTCTGGGTAATATCAACAGTTATTCCTATTTTCGTTATTGTCCCCTAAAATTTCGAAATGGGAAAAACCACTTTGTGAAGCTCTCTAATTCTGTAGGAAGTGCGCCATTATAAAAGTTAGTCATTCGTCTTTTAGCCTTTTTGCAGTCTAGGTGACCATCTATAGCCAACCCTCAACTTTCACTGAAATTTTGGGACAAATGGGGTCAACCGTATTCACAATTAGTGGCGACATCAAAATGTACATCTTTTTTTATATATATAGACTTCTGAATAACTATGATGTTAAAAAAGAGTGACTAAATGACATTCCAAAAATTAAGTGTATCATAAGCTAAACACCGGCAACTGGTTCCAAACATACATTCAAAATTTTCTCATGTCAAAAAAATCGTATATTTTAAGTTTAAGTAAAATCGGATAATCGATATAAATTTTCGAAATAATTCAACCCCAGCCAAATCAACTGCGGGTCCATATATACAAAAAAATTTCTCGTAATAAAACAAATACACATTCTAAATTTCAGTCAAATTGTTTAATTCCCGACATCTACCGGGACAATTTATACAAAAAAATTTTTCTCAAGGTTCTACAACCAAAATACTAAATTTCAGTTAAATTGGTACGTGCATTAAAATTTTCGATATAAGTCCACCCTAGCGCCATCTACCGGGTCCATTTGTATATAAAATTTTTTCTGATGATCAAACAAACATGGATTCTGAATTTCAGTTAAATTGGCCCATTCGTTTAAGTTTTGATTGTAAACCGACCCCAGCGCCATCTACCGGGTCCATTTGTGCGTATAATGTTTGCTCATGATCAAACGAATATCCATTCTAAATTTTAGTTGAATTGGTACATGCATTCAAATTTTCGATATAAATCCTTACTAGCGCCACCTGGATTGGATTTTTTTCAACACAAACGATTTATTTGAACACAAATAAAATATGTCCTAAGGAAAAGTGGTCTAAGAGCTGAAGCCTCATACACATCTACCATATTTTATCTGAAGCTCAAACGTTAAACGTTTTTTTAGGATTACACTAAGTAGGTGATAGGGAAGGCCGTATTATTTTTGGCAACAGACAACACAAAGTTGTTCAGATCTAATTAGAACCATTTTTTTAATCACAAACAATTGTATTGACTTCGGTCAAGCCGTTTAGGATAAGCTTAGTGACAAATATAATTATTAAGAAAGATAGGGAAAACAAATTAAAAATTTTGCTATGCGCTCTTTGACCTCAGATCCAGTAGTGCTGAGTACTACTAATACATTTGATCGAAAATAAACAAATCGTTTGTATATTTACATCTTCAGTGCAAAGTACTTTTGTTGCCTTAAATTTTATAGCTCTGAGGCTAAAACTACTTATATCACGCCCTTCTGCCCACTTATCGAATGCAAAAGTTTGTGTCAATTACTATTTTTACATTGAATTTTATTGGTAAGTAGATAAAAACCATTTGCACCGCGTATTTCGTCCACTTCTCAAAAATAAAATTTAGGCTAATATATTTGTATCTGCAGTGGAAAATCTTTTCTGTGCATCTATTTTATTTCTCTGACCCAAACAAATACATTTGACGCCGGCACTTTTGAGAAGGACTTTTTTGTTTTGCCTCACTAACACATTTATTTTCCATGGTAAGAGATTTAATAAACTTTTTCGTAGGTGTGATCATTTTTGAAAATTTGGTGCAGTCGCTCAGAGTTGTGCTCGTACACACATTACGGCGATTCATACTTGTATTTTAAAATATATTATAATCAAAACTTTGTTATCGAAACGTTTTTAATAAAAACATTCAATAAATTCACAACATTGTATCATTCGTTAAAATTTTTATTATAATTTCACCCCAGCGCCAACTACCGAATCTATTTATACGTCCAATTTTTTTCTGATGATCAAACACACATACTTACTTAATTTCAGTTTAATTGGTCCATTCGTTAAAATTTTGATTATAAACCCACCGGGTCTATTTGTACATAAAATATTTTTTCATTATCAAACTAATATCCATTTGAAATTTCAGTCGAATTGGTACATGCATTAAAATTTTCGATATAAATCCACCATAGCGCAACTGCAGTAGATTTTGTTATTTACAAACCATCTCTTGAAAATATGGAATCGAATGAAGAAATAGTCAGCCAAATCGCTACAGCCGTTCTCAAGTGATGGGTTTACATACGTAGACCATTTCATTTTTATATATGTAGATAAAAAAAAATTTAGGGGTGGACCACCCTTAACATTTACATAACTTAATTTAACTTAATTTCCCTTTGCACCCCATTAATGAGGTATGGGATAGCTTCTCGCGTTGTTGTGAATTAACACGCTTTCCATTTTTAGATTAACAACTAACGGCACCTACTTGTTATCGACGAATGCGAACGTCACCGTTTGAGAAGCTCTTACTAGACACGACGATTGAATCGACGCTTAATACTGCGAAGTTGCTGTCAACAACATTCGACGGGAGCCGACAATGAAAGAAAACTTTATTTATTTTTTTCCTTTTTTTTAAGATGACTGGAGCCAGGTTTGAACCTGCGATCTCCCGCATGGTAGTCGCGTGTTCTAACCACTATGCCACGACCGGTCCCCTTAACATTTAGGGGGATGAAAAATAGATGTTGGCCGATTTTCAGACCTACTCGATATGCTCACAAAATTTCATGAGAATCGGTCGAGCCGTTTCGGAGGAGTTCAATCACGCACCGCGAGACACGAGAATTTTATATATAATATTAGATTAGGTTAGTGTAGCAGTCTAAAAATCAGACTATAGGCCATTGTGATACGACGAAAACTAGCAAAGGTTTATAGTTTCCGCCGTTAAACCATCCTGAGGATCTGTAAAAGCTTTTCAGTCGGTTAAAATCAACATCGTACTGATCACCTAGGTCACAAATGAAATAAGAGCTCAATATTTAGTCCCGTCTGTTTGCCAGGTCTGGGCAAGTGCAGAGTAAATGTTCTATGTATTTTATCCGCAGTATCTGCAAAAATAACTAGTAGCACCATTCAGTCTCATTGCTTACCTTCCAATCAGACCATGTTACTCTAGTGACGGTAAAAGTAAATGGGTCTGGATAGCGACAGCATTATGTGAGAATGTTTCAAATCTAATCAAGGTCACAAATATCTAAATTGAATACAATCTTTGACAGATTTTACCCTTCTAGAAGCACAAGGCAGGAGGTAATTTCATAAAAAGTAAAAAAAATTACAAAATATTGTATGGGGACCATCTTAAGGTTTGAATATAGATGATAGATATGTTCTGAGAAACTGTTAAGATTGCAAAACTATTGTGCTTCGGTCATACATTTGACTCCTCTAAGGGAATCTTTTGGGACCGGCGTGGCATAGTGGTTAGAACACGGGACTACCATGCGGGAGATCGCAGGTTCAAACCTGGCTCCAGTCATCTTAAAAAAAGAAAAAAAAAGAAATAAAATTTTCTTTCATTGTCGGCTCCCCTCGAATGTTGTTGACAGCAACTTCGCAGTATTAAGCGTCGATTCAATCGTCGTGTCTAGTAAGAGCTTCTCAAACAGTGACGTTCGCATTCGTCGATAAACAAGTAGGTGCCGTTAGTTGTGAATCTAAAAATAGAAAGCGTGTTAATTCACAACAACTCGAGAAGCTATCCCATACCTCATTCATGGGGTGCAAAGGGAAATTAAGTTTTATTAAGGGCATCTTTTGGGGCTGTTAGAGCTGGTGAAGCAAATTTTATAAAGATTTAATTTTGCCCTTGTTTTGTATTATTGATCTATATGTGTAAATAATGAATGTGTTTTCATCGTTTGGTTCAAGATCTATTCTATTATTGCTAATAGAATTTGTTTTACAAGAGTTATGTGGTCTTCGTTGATACCATTTCCTCACCAGTATGTTTGGGCTTCACTATGGTTTATTGAAGCTTTTAACACTCAAGGTTGTGATAATGAGTAGAGAAGGCACCGCAAAAGGGTACTGATGAAGATGGTTTGGCAACCATCGAAATAGCTATCTGCCCTGCCAGTTGTCCACACATTTCGCATAACCCTTGTAAAACAAATTCTATTAGCGATAATAGAAACTAGATCTTAAACCGAACAATGAAAACCATATTCATTTTTCTGCACAGGTCCACAATAACAAACAAGAGAATACATACGCGGGAGGTACACTGGGTTGGCATTTGATGCTAAAATCAATTCTATACAATTTTAGTCCGATGAACAAAGCATAGACAAAAGCTTATGTGGATTATGTTGACGTGTGGTCTTCGTTGATACCATTTTCGCACCGGTGCGTTCTCCCATGTTGGGCATAATAATTTTTTTTTTGCAACCTCACAAAATTAGAGAATGAGCCGCAATAGAATCGTAAATTCGTGCACCATTCCAACTCTAGTGACCATAAACATAATTCAACCATTGCGACAATATTACTGCCGTGCCACGTCTGTACAGTGTACACATTTTATGTTTAGCGATAACTTAATATAGATCTTTCTACTGCCACTTACTAATGCGGTATACAACCAGCGAACAATGCCAAGCTTAAAATCCCAGGCAAGGGAAGCATCTATTGAGTGGCCTTTTTTCGCCATGTCTAGGATATTGAGTTTGAAATAAAGCTTCTAGTCCAAATTTACGCAGAGATATTTGGCAAAGTCCGCGAAGAGCGAAACTTCCATAGTGGAGTGTACCACACAGACAAAGACCTTAGACCTTGTCCCTGATACGTCTCTCTGTAAGAAAATCGTACACAGGCCTGCTAATATTGATGTCCTCTCCTAAGTTTGATAGTGTCAATCGAGAGTTAAGTTATTGTCCCTGATACGTCTCTCTGTAAGAAAATCGTACACAAGCCTGCTAATATTGATGTCCTCTCCTAAGTTTGATAGTGTCAATCGAGAGTTAAGTTATTGTCCCTGATACGTCTCTCTGTAAGAAAATCGTACACAAGCCTGCTAATATTGATGTCCTCTCCTAGGTTTGATAGTGTCAATCGAGAGTTAAGTTATTAAAAGCCCCTTCTATATATGGAAATTCTGTCATAATATACTCTTTGAAGGCGAGTGAACCTTCAATGAATCCGACCAAGTCATAAAGGGCTTTCTCAGTGGACTTACCCTTGCATTCTGCATTGTTCCCCCATTTGATTAATGACTTTAGTATAAAGTAGTAGCCTTATATTCTTCTCTCTCTTAACTTCATTACCAGCGTAGGTGTTTTGGGCTGCAAAACTCTACATCACTCATTAGCTGCTAGTCTTATTCAATACTGCGAAACTTTTGCTACCATTTTTCATTGCAATCGATTAAATTTGCATTTTATATAAGTCATAACGTTTTTTTTCTTCTACTTTGATATCCAATATGGAAATGTTGGCGTTGTCGCTTATTAAAGCCTCAACTTCCACAATTTCTTAATCTCCCCCGCTAAGACTGCTATACTCCTTTACCTAGTCGATTGCTACGTTTCGGCTTATGCGTCGTCGTATTCATGATTGGCATTTTAATTAACACCTCAATAATATTAACCACCGATATTGTTGATAATAATGGTCACATACATACTACGACGACTAGATACCTTCGACTATGTATAACAACAACAACAGCAGCAGCAACAACATTGGATATTGGAATATAGAGCGTAGTAGTAATTATGCGGGCGTCTGTGGCAGTAGCAACAACACTGACGAAAATTCACAAAAAAAAAAACTACAACACAATACAGACATGAAGATATATTGCCCATCTATGCTTAGGTATTCGTTAATGAGTTGATTATAATAATATGTGATGTGTGATTTTTTTTTGTCGAAATATGCAATTTTATGACAATTTTGTGATTATTCGTATGTATATTTTTTTTTATATAATCAAGAATGCTACAACAATTTCACAAATGCCGGATATGATATGTCAGCAATTTGTTAAAAGGTGCCTTTAGTTCCAGTATTCCATATAAGTTGACATGATTGGTTATACTGCAAAGATCATAAGTAAAATACCGAAAGCATAGAAAAAGACAAAAGATCAAGTGACGAAAAGTTATTCGACATGACGCAGACTAACTGAGAAATACGGAAACGGGCAATGTTATCACTGGCAAATTACTTTTCATGCAGTATATGTATGTGATGCGGTTCATCCTTGTTAATTTCTTATATAGTTAGGAACCTGTTTAACTCTTTCTTTACCACCCTCAAAAATCAGCAGACTTTATTAAGATTTGTAATATTTTAAATAGCTTTAATATTTTTAACATTTAATTTTTTGAACGCTTTAATTATTTTACATGCTATAAATTTTCGCACCACTGTGCGCGACACTTTAAATTATACACCGCATTTGAATACTCGCATTAGTATTGAATTGCATTGATGTTAATTTCTGTTATGAGCAGTATCCCCACGCTCCTTCCCTGCCACAACTTTAATACGAGCGAACAAGACGCCAAAATTCTTCAGTTTATGTATTTTGTAGTATATTTTTGGGGACACAACTGACAGCGAATTTGAAACGAAAATGAAAGTGATTCCGCACGTGCGCATTGCAAGGTGCGGAAATGGATTTTTAGCCATGTCTCAGACTATCTATGTACGTACACATTGGCATCAATTTTCATTTTGGCCATAACAATTTGGCGTGTTTTTGTTGTTGTCGAGGTGTTCGATTGTGACAGTTGTTGGTGACTGTAAAACAACAACATGTTAAATGAACTCTCTGCCGTGTGTAGAAGAAGAAGAAGCGAAATAAACAACAAACGCTTAAAACATATTGATTTTTATTTATTTGACGCTGTTGGTATTGTTGTTGTCATTGTATTAATCTTGACCTGGTCTGAAACGTGACCACTGCACTCTTCGCGCTCTTGCCACTTCTCTCTTTCACGCTTACTCAGGTTAGTGTTGGCTTGGCCATCAGTTGTCTGAGACTTTCCCCCTCTACCCCTATGCATGTGCCATCCTTATAGAGCTCCCCCCCTCGTCTGACGAAAATTATTTGAAATAATTTAATTACTTTTTTTGCGTTTTAGGTTTTTGCACTGGCGTTGGTATCGTTGGTGGCGTTCCTCGGCGATTTGCGTACAAGAGGAGAAAAAAGCTGACAAGTATTTTCAAGTGTGCCATCAGTGTGTTAATAGCGCTTAACATTTATTTTTAAACCAAACTAATAAAATTAAAAATTGCCGCTACCAATGACCATATTAGATATGACATCGAAATTGGGCAAAGAGAAGGGAAATAAGAAAGAAAATAGGCTAAGTATATAACTTTCGAGCAAGACAGAAATACATAGTTGCAATATTAAAAATATTAAATATATTAAAAATATTAAAATAAATAACAATATTAAAAATATAAAAAATATTAAAAATATTAAATATAATATTTTAAAAATATTAAAACTACTAGCTGGCCCGGCAGACTTCGTCCTGCCTCCAAATTTTTGTAAAATATGTTGAGTGTAGTTGAAATCTAAAAACGATTGGTTTATTTTTTTGACATCTAAATTATTTTAATTTAAAGGGCGAGGTTTTCCCGGACAAATTCTGTTATTCATATATCTTAAAGATTATTATATATTATTATAAGAATTGCTAAAACGGATCAGAAGTGTCGTCCATGATGTGATGAAAACTTACCTATTGATAGGAATATATTCTAAAACCACATTTTTAAGGCGATTGACTGACATATAGCTTTCTGCCTTGGTGTACTGGGTGATTGTACCTTTTTATCATAAGGAGTACGAATTTCCAAAAATGCATTCATTAGGCTCAGCAACCCTATTAACCGTATGGTCTGGGTGATAGCAACAGATTTCTCAATTTCGGATTTGTCCCCTAAAAGTTCGAAATGCGAAATACCTCTTTTTGAAGCTATGCAATTTTGCTCAAAATCGGTTCAAAAGTTTTCGCAATTAGTGGTGTAATCAAAATTGACATCTATTAATATATATAGAGTTTTCAATTAAAAAGTTTATATGTAATGTAATCAATGGAGAGTAAATGACTTTTAAAAATTAAGTGTATCATAAGCCAAACACCAGCAACTGGGTCCAAACATACATCCAGAATTTTCTCATGTCAAAAAATGCATACAATTTAAGTTTGACTAAAATCAGACAATCGACATAAATTTTTGAAATAATTGAGCTCCAACCACCTCAACAGCGAATCCCTTTATAAAAAAAATCTCATTATAAAACAAATGTACATTCTAAATTTCAGACAAATTGTTGATTCGTTAACATTTTCACTATAATTCCACAGCGGCACCTGCCGGGTCCATTTATACAAAAACTATGTTCTAATGATCACACAAATTTAAAAACTAAATTTCAGTTAAATTGGTATATTCTTTTAAATTTTGATTAAAAATCCACCCAAACGCCACCTGGTATTGAAATAAACATACATTCTGAATTTCAGCAAAATTGGTCCATCCATTAAAATTTTCGATATAAATACACCCCAGCGCCATCTACCGGGTCCATTTGTACATACAATTTTTTCTGATGATCAAACAAACATAGATTCTGAATTTCAGTTAAATTGACACTTTCGTTAAAATTTTGATTGTAAACCGACCCCAGCGCCACCTACCGGGTCCATTTGTACATAAAATGTTTTCTCATGATCAAACGAATATCCATTTTAAATTTCAGTTGAATTGGTACATGCATTCAAATTTTCGATATAAATCTACCCTAGCGCCACCTGGATTTGATTTTTTTCAACACAAACAATCTGCGGAAAATTTCGAATCGAATAAAAAAAAATCAGCCAAATCGCTCCAGCCGTTCTCAAGTGATGGTATGACATACGTGGACCATTTCATTTTTATATATATAGATATTCCAAATATGAAAAGTTCTAAAAATGTCAAAAAATATTGAAATTACAAAAAATATCAAAAATTCCAAAATATTGTTCAACGCGTTGTTGATATTTCTTACTAAAAAAAATTGTTTAAAGCCTTAACAATTGAGTGATTTGCAGCAACAACGAGTTAACTCCAATTTTTATTATTGTGTGGAAAATAAAAAAAAGTGTTCAAAAATAGAGATTGCATTTAAATCTGTGTCTGTGATTTTGCCTTATTATTTGGCACGTGCCACTACATGCTTTGGCTAAATTCCATTAAGATATTCGTAAAATTCGCAATTCTAGAGGCAATTTTATTCGGGAGTTAACTTTTTAAAGTAAGGAAGCATTAGATATGGGCAATCTTATAGAAAATGGGTTTATTTAGTGTTGCCATACGCGCAACTATCAGGGAATAACATAAAGGGTAAGTATAAGCAAAGTGGCGAAAATCGGGAAAAACACTAACTGCAATACGCATTAAACGGCTATAAAAGCGAATGTTCAACTAGCAGAGGGATCAGTCGTTTGGAGGCCGGCCAAGTAACTTCGCTACTGCCATCTGGGGAAACAAAGAGTCAGATCCTGGAGTTAACTCCATGTTGCCCCAAGCGAATGAAGCAGTTAACTCTTTCTAGCGGATAACTTGAGAACTATCAATGGGAGATAAAACATTGTTGAACCAAACGAAAGAATGATTATTTCCCCCCAAGAAACGTTTGTTAACTCTGTTCGGCCTAAAAATGGAGTTAACTCGTTGTTGCTGCAAGCTCCTCAATTACTGCAGAAAGTCAAATTCGATCAAACTACTGGCTGGTGCCTTTAATTTTGAGGCTTTTGTGATATTTGAACTTCTGGTTTTTATAACTTTCTTTCCCAATATTTTATTTCTTATGCTGCAGTTGTTGTTTTCTCAGTTGTATCAATAGTTATTTCAAATATTCTGTTTTGATGTCGTAAATTAAATTGACATTTCGAAAGCTGATAAAGTACTAAAGTTATTTAAGCAGTTGCTCTCAGATAACTGAGGTCAATTCCTAAGAAACCAAACTAATACTATTTGACTAAATTGATGTTATGGGATGTTATAAGCTTCATGACATTTTATTTTTTTTTATTTCTAAATAATGTTTACTATATAACACAAAAGCAATTTGTAATATAACAACAACCAAAAAAAACAACAGTGTCTTAATACAAACCACACGTGTCTATAAGTCGTGATGACGACAACTCTTACTTGAAATTCCCAGAAATATATGGATAAAGCTTACCTGGAAATAGATTAAGAAAATAAAATAGGAAATTAGTAAAAAGTTAAAACATTCGTCAACAAACAAAAAAAAATAAAAAAAAACAACAAAAAAAACTTAAATTTTGAATATATAACTAAATTAAACTATTTAAATCAGCACAAGTTTAAACACCAATCAAGTTCAAGATAGTAAAATTTGCTTAAAAATGTTATCATAAATATAATGCACAATAAATAAATAAATTTGATTTCAACATATCAATATATAGCTCGCCTTTATAGGCGAGCGATATCACAAATCACACGCTTTTGCCAAACTCAACTTAAGGGTTATGGATATTAACTTTATAAACCATAAAAATCACAACGAAATATTTAACATTAACATATGTATACACTATGGTTAGATTTTATGCTTGGAATAGCAATTTATGGTAGGAGTGATTTTATTTTATGCTAACTAGGTGTTAATTTCACACTCAATGAATATTTACCTGCCCCCGGCGAGCACGAAATCGTTTAAGGTTGATCAAAAATAGATAGATGAAACGTAATTTATATTAAAAAGGGGGGAAATTGATGCAATGACAATTTGACTAAAGATAATATTAAATAAATAAATCAAAATGTTGTAAAATATCAACAATTTTATGGAAAAAAATTATATAAAAAAATTACCAAAATTGAAATATTAATAATGAGATTGGAAAACTTTTCGCATTTGAGTGATTTTAATATTATGTCTGCGAAACAATACGTTTAGAATTGGTATCAATGCTAATGATTTAGCTTAGTGACATAGAACTTCACAAAGAAAATGCAATAAAAATTAAAGATAAACTTTACAAGGTTGAATATCCCATAAGATCTATCATAGATTTCATAAAATGATCGAACAAAAGAATTTCAGAAACTCTCCCATCCAAATCCCAGTCATTGGATTTTTTGAACTGTTTAATAATTTTAAAATTTTTTAAAAAAAATATTTTTGATATTTTTAATATTTTTGATATATTTGATATTTTTGATATTTTTGATATTTTTGATATCTTCTATATATATAAAAATGAAATGGTCCACGTATGTCATAACATCACTTGAGAACGACTGGAGCGATTTGGCTGATTTTTTTTTTATTCGATCCGAAATTTTCCACCCGGTAGGTGGCGCTGAGTCGGTTTACAATCAAAATTTAGACGAATGGGCCAATTTAACTGAAATTCAGAATCTATGTTTGTTTGATCATTAGAAAAAATCGTATGTACAAATGGACCCGGTAGATGGCGCTAGGGTGGATTTATATCGAAAATTTGAATGCATGTACCAATTTAACTAAAATTTAGTATTTATGTTTGTGGAACATTGAGAAAAATTTTTTTGTATAAATTGACCCGGTAGCTGTCGCTATGGTGGAATTATAATGAAAATTTTAACGAATTAATCAATTTGACTGAAATTTAGAATGTATATTTGTTTTATTATGAGATTTTTTTTTTGTATATATGACCCGCAGTTGATTTGGCTGGGGTTGAATTATTTCGAAAATTTATATCCATTGTCCGATTTTACTTAAACTTAAAATATATGATTTTTTTGGCATGAGAAAATTTTGAATATCGATTGTCCGATTTTACTTAAACTTAAAATATATGATTTTTTTGGCATGAGAAAATTATGAACGTATGTTTGGAACCAGTTGCCGGTGTTTAGCTTATGATACACTTAACATCATAGTTATTATATTATTTTAACATCATAGTTATTCAGAAGTCTATATATATAAAAAAAGATGTACATTTTGATGTCACCACTAATTTTGAAAAGGTTGACCCAATTTGCCCCAAAATTTCAGTGAAAGTTAAGGATAGGCTGTAGATGGTCACCCAGACTGCAAAAAGGCTTAAAGACGAATGACTAACTTTTATAATGGCGCACTTGCTACTGAATTAGAGAGCTTCACAAAGTGTTTTATCCCATTTCAAAATTTTAGGGGACAATAACGAAAATAGGAATAACTGTTGATATCACCCAGACCATACGGTTAATGGGGTTGCTGAGCCTAATGAAGGCATTTTTGGAAATTCGTACTCCTTAGGATAAAAAGGTACCATCACCCAGTACACCAACGCAGAAAGTAATATGTCAATCAATCGGCTTAAAAATTTGGTTTTAGAATATATGCCTATCAATAAGTAAGTTTTCATCACATCATGGACGACACTGCTGATCCGTTTCAGCAATTCTTATAATAATATATAATAATCTTTAAGATATATGAAGAACAGAATTTTTCCGGGAAACCTCGCCCTTTAAATTAAAATATTTTAGAGGTCAATGAAATAAACCAATCGCTATTAGATTTCAACTACACTCAACATATTTTTAATATTTTTGATATTTTTGATATTTTTGATATTTTTGATATTTTTGATATTTTTGATATTTTTGATATTTTTGATATTTTTGATATTTTTGGTATTTTTGATATTTTTGATATTTTTGATATTTTTGATATTTTTGATATTTTTGATATTTTTGATATTTTTGATATTTTTGATATTTTTGATATTTTTGATATTTTTGATAATATTGATATTATTGATATTGTTGATATTTTTAATATATTTAATATTTCCAATGTTTACATATTATCAATATTTTTAATATTTGATTTAATATAATTTAATATTTTTAATATTATCAATATTTTTAATATTTTCAATGTTTACATATTATCAATATTTTTAATATATTTATTTTTTTAATATTTTTAATATTTTTCATATCATAATATTTTTAACATTATCAATATTTTTAATATATTTAATATTTTTAATATTTTCAATGTTTACATATTATCAATATTTTTAATATTTCTAATATATTTTTATTATTTTTAATACATTTAATGTTTTCTATATTTTTAATATTTTTGATATTTTTGATATTTTTGGTATTTTTGATATTTTTGGTATTTTTGAAATTGTTTTTTAATCTTTTTAATATTTTTTAATATTTTTCAATATTTGTAATATTTTTAATATTTTTATATTTTAAATATTTTTAATATTTTTAATATTTTTAATATTTTTAATATTTTTAATATTTTTAATATTTTTAGTATTTTTAATATTTTTAATATTTTTAATACTTTGAATATCTTTAATATATTTTATTATTTTAATTATTTCACATATTTTCAATATTTTTAAAATTTTTAATATTTTTAATATTTTTATCAAACAAAAATCAAAATATTAAAGAAAGAATATTAAAGACATTTTTTTTAATATTTTTGATACTTTTAATATTTTTAATTCTTTCAATATGTTAAATATTTTTAATTCTATTAATATGTTTAATATTTTTAATACTATTAATATTTTTAAACTTTTTAATATTTTAAATATTTTTAATAATGTCAAATTGACGTCATACGCCTAACCTGCTGTCAACATAATACATTTCACAACTCTTGAATAAAAACATATTGGCAATGATTTCTGCCGCGAATTATCTAAGAAAGCATAAAAAATTCAAAATATCGGTCTCGACTATACATGATGCTAAGTTTTGTATTCATAAGTTGCACACTTTTTATTTTTTGTGATGTTTTATATTAATTATAACTTTTCCTTCGTCTGTGCTTGTGACCACCTATAACCAATATTACATACCATTTTGCATGTACGACCACGTTTATTCTCAATTTTTTAACTACATAGCTCACACCCTACTAAATCGATTGTAAGTTTTAAAGCATTTTTGTTTTCTGATTTCCCCTTTTTCTCTATCCCCCCAATATATATACAAATCAATCTTAGTTTTTCGCTAGTGTTGATTCTGTTTCGTCAGAAATCTCCTCCTATGCAGACTTATATGGAAATTACGCCATCGGCAGTGTGACTAGCAAGTGTATCATCTTGTTGCGCTTGTACAGACAGACAGATGATCGCATGAAAAATTCATAAAAAAAAATAACCACAACTTTCTCAGCGTCTTCTTTATTAACCAATAATCGCAGACACATATGTATATAGACATTTATCTATATATATTATATATTGTATCTCAGATCAGACTCATATCACTCAGGGTTTACGTATCGAATTGCTGATGCTGCTGTCGCAGTGTTTTTTCATAAATGGTTGGCGTTTTTAGGTGCAAATAAACGTAAAAATAACACATATTTTTTTTGCACACTCAAAAACTCAAGATTCTTTACATTGTGCGATGACTCACATAGCGCGATCATCTGTGTGGTTGGCTGTGGCGAAAAACCCAAACATATAATGTGTTATTAGTGAGATTTTGTTGCGGTCTGAAGGCATTTTTTGCGACATACGACCATCAAACACCATCATTCATATATGTATTTGTCCCGTTCACAAGACACAAAAAAAAGGCGGAAGAATTTTGCTAAAATATGTGCAAAGGTGTCATCGTTCAGACAACAAAGTCGTCTGCTGCTGGTGGCAGACATCTGCAGCAGCAGTAGCGCTCACACATGTTTTGAAATCCCAAATCGAGAGATAAACATGATCATGATCATTATCACACCAAGATGACGAATATTTTGAGATCTATGTTGTTGCTGTCGCTGTCGTGTATGTCGCATTGGGTAAACACAAAATATTAATACTAGTGTTATTATTATTAATGTTTTTCTAATAAATGTTGTTCAGTTCAGTTGGTGTGCGCTTCTGTTGTTGTTGCTATTGCTATTGTATAAATATTTAATATTTTTGTTAGGCAAACCCCAAACCCACTTGAGTTGAGGAGAATTCATTGAAAAAAAATAAAATAATATATAAAATAAAATAAGAAAAACAAAACACAACGTTTGTACAAATTCATTGAGGTGCGAATAGACTTGACAACAATAAAGTTTTGTGTATTCTTCACTCTGTGTAGACTATTAAGTATTTTAAGATAATTTTAAATAAAGTGAAATCAGTTCGAGTGCATATTATATAATAGACAGGCGAAAAGTTAGATGTTCTATAGTTATATAACACACAAGATTTTGGGACTCAATTTTGAGAATTGCACCTGAAAGTAAACCCAATTCATATGACCCCCCTTTTTGGGAGTGTCCGTCGGTCTGATCCTGCAATTACAGCAGTAGTTTAAGAGCTATCGAACTGAAACTTGATATGCAAGCTTCTATTGTATATGCGGAGGTCATGTTCTGAATTGAGTAATTTGGAAAAAATACTCTCACCTCCTATACACACAGCCCCTTTTTGGAGGTGACCATCCGTCTATCCCTGCCATTACAACCTAAATTTGTGGATTTGTAATCCACTTATTGAGCAAAAAATGGTGACAAATTTTTGCGATTTTAAAGGCACATTGAGCAAATATATTAAGGCAACAGGGCATATTATTAAAGCAGCCAACTTGACAGAACAAATGATGCAGAAGTTTTTATTTTGGGGGCTACTTTAACGTTCCATTCTCAGAATTAAGTCCCAAATCAGTGAGCTGAAAAATGTTATACTGTGTAAGTCAAAGGTCTAAGGGATTTATATTTTGGGTGTTTTTAATGTAAATAGTTTTACCAGTTTTGAAAAAGATTAATGGATTACTTTCTTAGATCCAATCTAGTCCAATCCAATCTCCAATCTATCCATTTGCTTTCTTCAACTTATTCATCCTATTTGGCGTATATTGACAAAGTTTTTCTACACAATATACAGGAATTTTGTTTAATTCAGCCTGAACTCACTCTCTCTCTTTCGTATTCTGCCAGCCGGCGCTATAAATAAGCCCACAGGTTTTTGATCTGGTTCGGTGACCCCAAACACCTAAGAACTATGGTATTCCCTGAATAGTTTTGCAAAATGTTTTGGGTCGTTGTCATGTTACATGATGTCATTCTCTGGCCTATCTGGCATTTTGGCCAGTGCTAGGGGCAAATAATCTTGCAAAACGCCATTAAAACTATAAAAATATTATTATATATTTTTTTTAAAACATTGGTTCGTTGCACCACAGTGAATATACTCGTAGCACAGTTCATTACAGTGTGCGTATACTCAATATTATACTGCGGGACATATATCATACGTTATACAGATGTATCAAAAAAAAAATCTCCCATGCCTCTATCGGCCAATAAATGTACTATTCTAGACCATAAATCGGCATATCAGCATCAAATGAAGCAGTAATTAATTTGAGTGCTCAACTATTATATAACAAAATTAACTAACATATTTAGCTACACAATATACATAACTGTACAACATTAAAAATTATATTAATATGCACTAGTAAAGTTCTTGTCTGTTTTCATGTTTCAAATAATACAAATTTTTATATATTTTTTTTTATGTAGTATTATAAAGTCGGGAGTGTGATGCAAGGTAAAGCTTCTGATCGGTTTAACTTGGCAAACCCAGAGTGATCCTTGCCAATTGCACTTCAAGTCTACTCACAGAGCTCCGTACTCGTAGTACTACTGCGGACGGAGTACCTCCACGTGGTGCGCCTGGAAGCGTGCCTCTGACACCCGTCAGAGCACGACTAACTGTGAGGGGCGAAACCTAAAACCCAGGCACGTCTGCTCAGAGTGAGCGGTACCCTGGTCAGCGTCTGACCCAGAATGGGCGGCTGTAATAAAATCCTGGCAGGAGGAGAAAACTGCGACGTGGTGCGCTGGGCTTGCAACCCGCCACCGACGTATAAACTATTGCAATGAAAAGAAGTAAGAAAAGAATAAAATGGACCCCCCAAAATGTTGACGACCACCGCAAACGAATTAAGGACCATGATTTAAGGATATGCACCTGGAATGTTAGAACACTGTATAGACCAGGTGCCTCTATCCAACTGGCGGAAGTCCTCGAAGAATGCAAGGCTGACATAACCGCTTTACAGGAAATCCGGTGGACGGGACACGGGTGCTCGCGCATGAAGACGTGCGACATCTACTATAGTGGCCATGCGGACAAGCACGAGTTTGGATGTGGATTTGTGGTGGGCAAGAGACTGCGACACCTAGTCTCAAGGTTCAACCCGGTGTGTGAACGTATAGCCACCATAAGAGTCAAAACAAAGTTTTTCCACATAACACTTATATGTGCCCATGCTCCGACAGAAGAGAAAAGCGATGAGGACAAAGACGAGTTCTACGAGAGCCTAGAAAATGTATATGACCGTAGCCCGAGCCATGACATTAAAATTGTACTAGGCGATTTTAATGCTAAAATAGGCAGGGAAACCGCATTTGAGCCTACCATCGGAAAATTCAGTCTGCACACCGAAACGTCGAACAATGGCATCAGACTGATTGATTTCTCTGCGGCAAGAAATATGGTAGTTTGCAGCACTAGATTTGACCATAAAAATATTCATAAGGCAACATGGTTATCTCCAGATCAATTGACAAGGAATCAGATTGATCATGTGGTAGTCGATGGAAGGCACGCATCGAGTGTTCTGGACGTACGAGTGATTAGGGGTGCGAACATTGACTCCGATCACTTCCTTACCGCAGTTAAGGTACGCACAAGACTAAGCATGGCGAAAAACGCACGTAACCAGGCACAACGAAAGCTGGACATCGGTAAACTGCGGACCACAGAGGTAGCAAACGCCTACTCCAACCACCTAACTCAACTGCTGCGGAATGCTCCAACCCCTGACAATATAACCTCGCAGTGGCAAAATATAGCCGACTCCTTAGAACGGGCTGCGAGAAGCGTACTTGGGTACTCAAAGCCGTCTCAAGAAGATGCCTGGTACGATGATGAATGTCGCAATGCCACGAGAGAGACGGTTGCTGCATACAGGGCGAAACTGCAGCCAATGGCAACGCGAGCTGTTCGTGAACGGCACAGGGAGAAGAGACGACAGGCAACGCGTCTATTTAGAAGAAAAAAGAAGGAGCTGAAGAAGAGGCAGGACGAGTGCACTGAGTTGCTCCGAAGTAGAGGGGAAGCCCGAAAATTCTACAAGAGAGTGAAAGCGAGAATGCGTGGAACAGGGTTGCCCTCCTGCAAGGACAGCGATGGTCAGCTAGTGACGGACCCGGATAACGTTCTAAAGATATGGAGAGATCACTTTAGAAATTTACTGGATACTGACACCACTCCAGAAGACCCCGCTCCAATCTATGACAATGGTATTAACTGTCCACCTCCGAGCCAGAGCGAGATACGTATGGCCATCTCCCGCCTTAAAAACAACAAAGCTGCTGGAGCCGATGGTCTCCCTGCTGAATTGTTTAAGGCTGGCGGGGAGGAGCTGATTAGGAGCATGCATCAGCTCATGGAGAACATCTGGCAAGAGGAGAGCATGCCCGGGGATTGGAGTCTCAGTCTGTTATGTCCCATATACAAGAAAGGAGATCGTAGTGAATGTAAGAACTACCGTGGAATAAGCCTATTACCAATTGCGTACAAGGTCTTTTCAAGCATATTGTGTGAACGTCTAAAGCCAATTGTAGAAAAACTAATTGGACCATATCAGTGCGGCTTTAGACCTGGCAAATCTACGACGGATCAAATATTCACCTTACGACAAATCCTGGAAAAAACCCATGAAAAGCAGATCGACACCTACCACCTCTTTGTCGACTACAAAGCTGCCTTCGACTCTCCGATAAGGAATAGGCTTTATGAGGCCATGTCTGAGTTTGGTATTCCTGCAAAGCTGATTCGACTTTGCAAATGTACCTTAGACAACACCAAATCCTCGGTTAAGATTGGTAAGGATCAGTCTGAACCATTCAACACGGAAAGAGGTCTCAGGCAGGGCGATAGCCTGTCCTGTACACTATTTAACATAGTTATGGAGAAGGTGATGAGAAAGGCTGGTATCAACATGTCTGGCACCATATTCCACAAAAGCCACATGCCACTAGCCTACGCCGATGATATAGATATCATTGGCCGAAATCTGCGGGATGTTACTGCAGTTTTCTCATCGCTAGAAAAGGAGTCAGCAAAAATGGGTTTAGCGGTCAACGAGGACAAAACAAAAATAATGATTTCGACGAACAAAGAGTCCTCTCGATGGGGACGCACCGTGAACGTTGACAATTATTGTTTAGAGGTAGTCGACGAATTTACCTACCTCGGATCTTCTGTCAACAAGATGAATAATGTCAGCCAAGAAATTAAACGGAGAATAGTGCTAGCCAATAGATGTTTCTACGGACTTCGGCAGCACTTTAGTAACACCACCTTCTCTCGGAATACTAAGAAACAGCTATACCAGGTGCTTATCTTACCTGTTCTGTTGTATGGTGCCGAATCATGGGTGCTTACTACCACGGACATACAAAACCTGGGAGTATTCGAGAGAAAAGTACTCCGAAAAATGTATGGACCTATCTGTGTCGAAGGCCAGTTTCGCCATCGGATGAACCATGAGCTGTATGAGCTTTACCACGACATCGACGTAGCTAAAAGAGTCAGAATCCAACGACTTCGATGGCTGGGACATGTTGCCAGGATGGATGTAAATGCTCCAGCGAGAAAGGTGTTTGAAGGCGAACCTGAAGGACGGCGCAGAGCAGGGAGACCCAAACTCCGTTGGAAGGACCAAGTGGTAGGCGATGTGCCATCATCTGGTAGGACTAACTGGAGAACACACGCAGAAGACCGAAGCGTGTGGAATTCTTTATTACTTCAGGCCTCAAATTTATGAACTACGTTTCGTAAATTGTAACTGGCCACTTAAGTAAGTATTATTGATTTAAATAAATCACCAAACAAAAAAAACACCATAATAAAATGTAAAAAATTTCCATTGTCATAATTTCAATGTGTTGCCAAGTGCAAGAACATGTGCGATTCTCTGTCCCACACCAACACTCTTTTTTGATATTGATAAACGTCTAGAGTTCTTGCATTAAATTAAAAAAAAAAACAAAAAACACTTAAAATTTAATGAGTATTCAATAACAAAAGACTAAAGCCATAAACACAGCAATATAAACAAATTAAGATTTTTAATAATAATTTATTTAAAAACCCACAACAGATATGACTGGCTGTCAAATAGCAAATTTGGTGAATTAAGTCACATACTTACAATTCAGCTGCAGCTGAATTCCGTTAAATATATAAGCATAAACTTGAATGTTTTCCTATTTACAAACCTGTAGCTGAATAAGTTGTAGGTTTTCGTAGCCCACTAAACGATTTGCGTAAATAATTTGCCTCATACAAACTTACAAACTCTTTTGTTATATTTACCAACGTATCCATCATAACCATAAATGACGATTTGCCTAAGTACTCGATGCAGTGAGTCATTTCCTTTTGTTTTTAATCATGTTATAAATTTGATTGTTTTCTCAACATTTTGCTCAGTGGGTTTATCTTTCATCAGTTATCGTCTCTGTGATTATTCTCTCTATAAATGCGTCGCTCTAATACTCTTTACTATTAGTGAGTTATCTACAGTTTTGTGCCTTTATTGGCAATTTAGGTGATATTTTTTTTAATGAATTTTTCTCCTTCATCTTGGCGTCTTTTTTTGTGGTTTGTTTATTGCTGCATATTTTGTATTTGCAAGCGGTGTAAAATGTATGTGTGGGTGCTGTTGCTTCTAATTTTATTGGGTTTATTTTGTATTTTTGCCACTGTTTTCATATCGTAATATTTTATCGTTTCGTGTGTGTGTGTCTATTTTAAAACGCGAAACGTTTCATTTATTGTTTTATTTACACGATTTTAATGACAGTTCCTTGCTGAGCATTGTTATCTATGACAAGGTGGTTGGTGCGAGAGGGTGGCAAAGAGGGAGGGGGCTTTAACATTTGTAGACCAACAAATGACGTAAATTGTAAATATGTGAAAAACTAAAAAAAAATGTGCAATGAAATTTATTTTTTGTTTATTTTGTGTTTATTTTTTGTAATAACTCAAGGGGAGGGAATTGACTATATTTTATTTTGTTTTAAAAATTTTGAAAAGCACAATAAGAATTATATTTTTTTGCCCAATTTTTGTTTGTTTGATATGGATTTCACTAATTTCACAGTACAACAGTCAATCTGGGGGATGAGGAATACCAAGTTAGGGTGAAGGTACTAGGTCTGTATAGAAAAACTTACCTAACTTAATTTTCCCTTTACAAACCATGAATGAGGTATGGGATAGCTTCTCGCGTTGTTGTGAATTAACAAGCTTTCCATTTTTTTAGATTCACAACTAACGGCATCTACTTGTTTATCGACGAATGCGAACGTCACTTTGGAGAAGCTCTCACTAGGCCATGCCGATTGATTCGACACTTATACTGCAAAGTTGCTGTCAACAACATTCGAGGGGAGCCGACAATGAAAGAATTTTTTGTTTGTTTCATTCTTGAATTGAATTGTAGCTAAATCTCAAATAAAAAATTACTATTAATATATCCATGTAAAAAATCAAGTTGTGCAAATGTTATCGAATGAAATATTATAAATTCGTAATTTGTCACCTATTTTCATAAATTTTTCCCAACAATTTCAAATTTCTGATGCAACTAAATGACGACCTTACCCAAATGCATTCTGTCCAGTACATATGTAGCGAGTTTGCGTACTAGATTAACATGTATGAACAACGTATGAGTAATATTAATTTTATTGGGATTTCATATTAATCATACGAATCATACCAATCTAGGGGGTAAAAAATTCCAACTAAGGGTGAAGGTTCTAGTTCAAAAAAGTAAAACCTCCAAAGGAATTAATGTGTTAGTTGTATGAGATGTAGCAAGGATATATTCAGCAATAATATCTTTCTCCATCCCATGTATTTTATGTTTATTTCCATTGGTAAATTAACTCTTAAATATTCCTTGGTTACCCTTTTTCTCATATTTATCGAAATTCTTGCCAAATTATATAATACTAAAATTCCCTTTACCGGCCCCGTGGCTAGAGATAAGATAAAATCCGTAATATGTAAAACAACACAAAAATTTGGCGAAAATAAAAACCACATTTGTTTGCATGTAAATAAGTCTTTTGTTTGGGAAGAACACTAGAAGATAAGCCAAAGCGTAAAGATTGTGGATAAACAAACATTTTGCTAAACAAAAAGTTTCCCGAATCAAGTTGTAAATTCAATAATTTTTTATATTTTTCTATTTTTATATTTTTATATTTGTTGAAATTATTATTTAGCATATGAGTACTGCCTAAAATAATACAAACCTAACATGTAGTAGGCTAACCATTTATACATATTGTAGTAGGCTATGACTTTTGTACGTATCTTATGGTAGTAGGCTAAGACTTTTGTACGTATCTTATAGGAGTAGGCTTTGACTTGTGTGTGTATAAATTTTCATAGCTGATAGCATTTGTGTGCAGTCTTCAAAAAACCTTTAAATCGTTTTGTAGTACTCGGGTCGTGTTTTCATTTATTCAACAATATTTTTATATTTTTATATTGTTATATTTTTATATTTTTATATTTTTATATTTTTATATTTTTATATTTTTATATTTTTATATTTTTATATTTTTGTATTGTTATATTGTTATATTGTTATATTTTTATATTTTTATATTTTTATATTTTTATATTTTTATATTTTTATATTTTTATATTTTTATATTTTTATATTTTTATATTTTTATATTTTTATATTTTTATATTTTTATATTTTTATATTTTTATATTTTTATATTTTATATTTTTATATTGTTATATTTTTATATTTTTACTAGCTGGCCCGGCAGACTTCGTCCTGCCTCCAAATTTTTGTAAAATATGTTGAGTGTAGTTGAAATCGGTTTTTCCAATCGGAAATTGGTTTATTTCTTTGCCCTCTAAAATATTTCAATTTAAAGGGCGAGGTTTTCCCGGACAAATTCTGTTATTCATATATCTTAAAGATTATTATATATTATTATAGGAATTGCTAAAACGGATCAGCAGTGTCGTCCATTATGTGATGAAAACTTACTTATTGATAGGCATATA
The DNA here is from genome assembly GCA_964034835.1 of Muscina levida. NCBI lineage: Eukaryota > Metazoa > Arthropoda > Insecta > Diptera > Muscidae > Muscina > Muscina levida. The sequence goes on along the minus strand of OZ035884.1, from coordinate 26,769,402 downwards.
TTCTAAAACCACATTTTCAAGCCGATTGACTGACATATAACTCTCTGCGTTGATGTACTGTGTGATTGTACCTTTTTATCCTAAGGAGTACGAATTTCCAAAAATGCCTTCATTATGCTCAGCAACCCCATTAACCGTATGGTCTGGGTGATATCAAGAGTTATTCATATTTTCGTTATTGTCCCCTAAAATTTCGAAATAGGAAAAACCACTTTGTGAAGCTCCCTAATTTTGTAGGAAGTGCGTCATTATAAAAGTTAGTCATTCTTCTTTAAGCCTTTTTGTGGTCTGGGTGACCATCTACATCCAATTCCCAACTTTCACTGAAATTTTGGGACAAATGGGGTCAACCGTTTTTACAATTAGTGGTGACATTAAAATATACATTTTTTTATATAAATAGATGATGTTAAAAAAGTGACTAAATGACATTCCAAATATTAAATGTATCATAAGCTAAACACAGCCTGGTTCCAAACATACATTCAAAATTTTCTCATGCCAAAAAAATCATATATTTTAAGTTTAAGTAAAATCGGTCAATCGATATAAATTTTCGAAATAATTCAACCCCAGCCAAATCAACTGCAGGTCCATATATACAAAAAAAAATTCTTATAATAAAACAAATACACTTTCTAAATTTCAGTCAAATTGTTTAATTCGTTAAAATTTTCATTATAATTCCACCCTAGCGACACCTACCGGGTCAATTTATACAAAAAAAAATTTCTCAAGGTTCCACAAACATAAATACTAAATTTCAGTTAAAAAATTTTCGATATAAATCCACCCTAGCGCCATCTACCGGGTCCATTTGTACATACGGTTTTTTCTAATGATCAAACAAATATAGATTCTGAATTTCAGTAAAATTGGCCCATTCGTTAAAATTTTGTTTGTAAACCGACCCCAGCGCCACCTACCGGGTCCATTTGTACATAAAATGTTTTCTCATGATCAAACGAATATCCATTCTAAATTTCAGTTGAATTGGTACATGCATTCAAATTTTCGATATAAATCCACCCTAGCGCCACCTGGATTTGATTTTTTTTTCAATACAAACAATCTACGGAAAATTTCGAATCGAATAAAAAAAAATCAGCCAAATCGCTCCAGCCGTTATCTAGTGATGGTATGACATACGTGGACCATTTCATTTTTATATATATAGATATTTTTATATTTTTATATTTTATATTTTTATATTTTAATATTTTTATATATTAATATTTTTATATTTTCATATTTTCATATTTTTATATTTTTATATTTTTATATTTTTATATTTTTATATTTTTATATTTTTATATTTTTATATTTTTATATTTTTATATTTTTATATTTTTATATTTTTATATTTTTATATTTTTATATTTTTATATTTATTTATATTTTTATATTTTTATATTTTTATATTTTTATATTTTTATATTTTTATATTTTTATATTTTTATATTTTTATATTTTTATATTTTTATATTTTTATATTTTTATATTTTTATATTTTTATATTTTTATATTTTTATATTTTTATATTTTTATATTTTTATATTTTTATATTTTTATATTTTTATATTTTTATATTTTTATATTTTTATATTTTTATATTTTTATATTTTTATATTTTTATATTTTTATATTTTTATATTTTTATATTTTTATATTTTTATATTTTTATATTTTTATATTTTTATATTTTTATATTTTTATATTTTTATATTTTTATATTTTTATATTTTTATATTTTTATATTTTTATATTTTTATATTTTTATATTTTTATATTTTTATATTTTTATATTTTTATATTTTTATATTTTTATATTTTTAAATTTTTATATTTTTATATTTTTATTTTTATAAAAATTTTTATATATTTTGGTATTTATAGATTTCTATTTTTATTTTTATTTAAGCTTTAAAATAATTATATAAAGAAAATTGAGTCTTAGCTAAGTTAGTATTTTACACAAAAAAATATCATTTTTTTTCCTCTTAAGCACGCTTCGTATTGCGGAGTTGCTAGACAACTTAATCTAAAACTTAAACTCTTTCACAGCTTATCAACAGCATGACAACCATTGCATGCTTAAGAAAGTATGTACTACTAAACTTATGATTTTAATATCACGTCTTCTACCATCGCTCGATGGATCTCAGGTGTGAATAATTCTTTGCTTTACGTTTTTGTTGTTCTAATTAAAAATGTTTGAATATTTGCACACATGTTTTTAACCGGTTTTTGTGTGTGTTTTTTCCCTCTTCTCTCTCTCCCCCTCTTCTTATTTTCGTTTTTTTGCTTTTATTGCCTCTGATGTTGTTGTTGTATAAAATTATGCAATTAAGTGCTAAGAAATTGCGATATATCTAAACACACACATTAACTACGTGCAAGCAGTGGGCTAACAGTTAGTAGGTCTGTATATTAGAAATCTAAACCAAATAGCATCAATTAAAACCGCATTTTATGCAAATTGATTAAAACAAAACAACAGCAACAAAAAAAAAAATGCTTTGGCAAATTAAAATGTATGCAGATCGAATGGAAAACAAATGATCGTTTGCGGTGACCAAATAAAAAAATAAATACACTTTTCAACTGCTGCGCAAATCCGTAATACAATTATTTTTTAATTAATATCAAGCAGAAAGTAAAAGTTGGTAATTATTATAATTAAGTGTGTGTGTGTGTATGAATTACAAAAATAGGCAAACGGGTTCTGGTTGATGGTATTCACCAGCTGGTGGTATGCTAATTCAATACAATGTTGCAGCAAAAATTTCAGAAGAAAAAAAAAATTTTTAATAAAGAAAACACGCACTTAATATTTTAAAATTGTTTAATCATATCCCAAAATTGTATACATGTATAGTTGTTGCCAAATTGTGTTGCTATGTAACCCACATTATAGTTTTGCCATGAATTAGATACACAAACCAAAAGGACACCACAATGGTGGCATCAATACGTTTAGACTAACGACATGCAGGTTTTGCCGCCAAATTTTGTAAATCGTAAGAACTTAAGACATTAACTTAGGTGCAGCAAATCAAAAAATCGTACTGTATTACGCGGTAGGAGAAAAAAAATATGGAATTTCCTACATTGTTGAAAAATCTTAAAAAAAAAATTAGAATGACAATATCATTAAACTACAAATATTAAAAATATTGAAAATGTTAAAAATATTAAATATATTAAAAATATTAAAAAAAAATTTAAAAATATTAAAAAAAATAAAAAAATATTATAATTTTAAAAATATTAAAAATACTAAAAATATAAAAAATGTTAAAAATATTAAAATTTTAAAAATATTACAAATATAAAAAGAATTAAAAATACTAAATATATTCGTTCGATAAGAAAGAAATTTCTCTAGTTGCCTTTATGGACATAGAGAGAGCTTTCAACAACATCGAACCCCTCTGCATCATGACAGAGTTCAACAGCCTACATATCAACTCACATATTAGCAAGCTGATTCGCAACATGCTAATAAAGAGAACTATCACCTCAAAGCTGGGAAATCACACCCTCACTAGAAGGGTGACTAGAGGCACCCCTCAAGGGGGAGTATTATCGCCGCTTTTGTGGAATTTTGCCGTCAACGACGTTCTCAAACGTTTGGAGTCGGAAGGATGCACAGTAGTAGCGTATGCAGATGATATAGCACATATAAGTTTATCTTGTCTCAAACAAAGAATGCAGGACTATATCAACATCCTGGCAAACTGGTGTGCCAGTAGAGGACTTAATGGGAACCCTGACAAAGCAGAACTAGTTCTTTTCAATCGGAAACAGAAATCGAACGCTACATCCAATATCTATCTGGGCAACAAACAACTCAACTTCTCCGATACGGCGAACTACCTGGGCCTTATATTAGACAGGAAGCTTAATTGGAGACAGAACATTGAAAGCAGATCCAACAAGGCACTCATAGCTTTATATACATGCCGTAAAGCTATTGGGAAAACCTGGGGATTTAAACCCAAGGTAACACTTTGGATTTACAATGTCATAGTGAAGCCAATATTACAATATGGCTCTATAGTTTGGTGGTACGCGCTCGACAAGAAGAGCAAATTTATACAATTGGATCGTGTTCAACGATCCTCTTGTCTCCTGATAACCGGATGTATGAGATCGACCCCCTCTAAGGCTCTCTACACGATACTCAATCTACTACCACCTGATCTGAGCTGCAAATGCTCCGCTCTCAAATCGGCTATTCGACTAAACGAGATTGAACATTGGGATCCTTCCATAGGACATTCAAAGATCCTGAAACATCATCAACATCTCACTTGAAACTGACTACGTGCTAAATACACGGAAATCAAACGTTCTATACGAAACTAGAACGCCCTCCAGAAAGGAGTGGGCAGAGAACGAGAACGCAATGTATGGACCAATAAACATCTTTTCCGATGGGTCTAAACTGGATGACAAGGTCGGCTACGGTATCTACTCCGCGGATCTGGGCCTAAATATAAGATCGAGAATTCCAGACTTTTGCAGCGTTTTCCAAGCGGAAATACTTGCTATTAAACGAGCCGCGGACGTAATCAACGTGAGGAAGATATCACAGGAGGATATTCTCCTGTTCACGGATAGTCTAGCGGCGGTAAACTCGTTGAAGTCCTGTGACATCAAATCGAAAGTGGTCAGTGCCTGCCGGAAATCTCCTAACGAGATATCCAGGAATAACAGAGTTCTGGTTAAGTGGATTCTCGGACACAGCGGAATCGAAGGCAACTGCAGAGCGAACGAAGAGGCCAGACAGGCGACGTTGAACACGTAGCACTTCGCCCTATATCCACCTGTAAAAGTACCATTGGAAATCTAACGTTTGAAATTGCAAACGACAGATGGAAGAATGAAGAAACCTGTAGAAAGGCCAAAAAGACTTGGCCAGAATACAACGCGAAACGTACATCGTACCTGGTAAGCCTAGAAAATAACCAGATAAGAAAAATTATTACATTCCTGACGGGACATGGACCCATAAGCAGACATGCGAGCAGAATGGGATTCGCAACGAAAAGCGAATGCAACTACTGCGGCAAAGGAGCAGTGAACCATCCACCGACCACATTATATGTGATTGCCCAGCGCTATACAGAAGGAGACTGGAAACCTTAATAAATCGTGTAGAGGAACTTGCATCGTTGGACATCGGAAGGATTAACAACTTTTGTAAAATTATCAACTGGACGGATTGGATCGAAACTCCGGATTCCCAATCGACAACTGGCAACGCAATCAGTCAGCACACGCGCTGATAGCATACGTTGAAGGGATGGCACAAATGCCCAACGGGTGTCACAATGGGTCCATAAGGACCTAAGTGTTCTCCTCGAAGATGGAGATGCCCGCACACCAACCAACCAACCAACTCAATATATTAAAAAAAATTAAAAATATTAAAAAAAATTAATAATATAAAAATTTTAAAAATTTAAAAATATTAAAAATACTAATAATATAGTAACAACCCGTGTGGTTGGGTTATCCATCGGGCGCGTCACAGGTGGTGGATAGTGAAAGCCACGGCTATCTTCCGTGGTGAAGCGGGTCATAGCTTCGGTAAAAGCCCGCTCGCGAACCAACCTAGTTCCAGTTGCCGATCGGGGAATAAAAACCTGAGAAGCACGCAGAACGCCTCCTACCCTAGGACTTCCCAGTGTAGGAACTGGATACCGGCCTAAATGAGAGGTTAATGTTACGGTCATGTCTCTGGCATTGGCCTCAATTTTTGGGACGGTGAAAAGTGCGTTTCTGCGGGAGAGAAAGAGACTCTCTTTAAACAAAACCCCCCAATCCAAGGTGGGCTGCATAGGCCGAGGGATGTATGGCTATAGGGGTTACATATTAGTCGTTACTATGTCAAACTCAGGTGAGGGCGCACACCTGTTTCAATCCAATGCCTTCTTGCGCTAAAGGGCTCTGGCGTAAGTGACCGTTTTTGTCCCTCTTCATCTCATTAGGTCCCGACGGCTTCTACGGCGGCCTAAGGACCGAACCATAAACATGAACTCAAATACACAAACTAAACAAACAAAACCACAACAAACAACAACTTCGGAGAAGTCTGGTAACGGACCCTCCACCCCAACTCCCTCGAAAAGAGGCAGACCTCTCGGCTCGACTAAATTGTCACAAGAAGCCAAGAGGCACAATACTAGTACCCTATCTTCCTTCTTCAGGAAGAACGCGGCAGAAGAAGCCCCCCCTAATGGGGATACGGCAGCATCTACTTCGGGGACCAGCAAGCCGACGCCGGGCAATGCCTCCCCACCTCGCGCTGGCAAGCCAGCTAAACGGGTACGACCTCATGATCGACGCTACCGTGACCGTCGAAGGGCCAACTACATCCTTTCAACTGTTGGCAAAATCCCTGAGGTTCAAAGATCCACGGAGCAAAACCAATTGGTTCAAAAGGCCAAAAACCAACTGAACCAATCTCAGACCCCACAAGGGACTGCTAACATAAAACGTCAGCGATCCGCTGATGAGCCTGGCATTGCCAGTTCACATAAAAGATCAAAGATCCAAGAAAGAGTCCGGTACAGCGACATAGCCAGGAACAGTCTCACACGCGCCGTCGTAGACAACTCACATCCCAGCGGTAGCATCTCGTTTGATAACTGGAGGAAAGCTAACGCTAAGCTGCTTGTTGCGTACGCTAGTGTAATAAGGGACAATCCTGGCACTCCAGCAAGATGTACTGACGCAGGCTGGCATCTGAACAGAGTAAAGCTCATGGCATTCCACGACCAACGCTCGTTAGAGTTATTCGAAAAGGCTCTAACGGTCATTGGCGAAGTATGGCCAGGGGCTAAACTCTGTCTGGTAGAGCAGTGCGATATCCCCAACAGGCCTAGAGGTCGTATAAAAATCCCAGATATAATGGCTAGTAACCGAAAGGCAATACTTGAGCTTCTGCAAATTTCCAACCCCAGCCTCGATGTGGAAAACTGGAAAATCTTGAAGGTATCGGAATCACGGGACACCTTCGTTCACGTCACCCTCCTCATCACCGATGAAAGCAGTGACCTAATAAAGGAAATGAACAACCTAATATTCTGCGGCTTCACCGAAACAATGATGTGGATATATAAAACAAAACATGCCACACAGACTGTAACCGCAGACGTGCCACCCACAGCTACAGCACCATCTGTCGCTCTGACACCAATAACTGCAACTCCCGCAGCTACATCAACAACTGCAACTCCCGCAGCTACAGCACCATCCGTCGCTCCGACACCAATAACCGCAGCTCCCGCTGAGGACAACCTCGCAGCGCCAAGCAACAATCCGGCAGATGAAGAGCACTGCTCAGATGCTGAATCCATGGCATCTACCATGGTCAGCTTAGGAGGGCTTTTCCAGGAGGCCGATGAGGATGACCTACTGATGAGCGATGACGACGACGCCAACAACACCGTCATTGAGCATTCTTCGGGTGGTACAGATAAACCTCCACCACTCTAAGAGTGCTTCAGCAGCACTTCAGGTACGTCTCTCCGAGCTCCAGGAGGACGTACTTCTCATCCAGGAGCCCTGGATAAATCAAAACAGAGTCTGTGGATTAAACCACAAAAATTATAGACTCTACAAAGGTAAGGTAAATGCTAAAATACGAGCGTGCATCCTAGTACGGAAACAGCTTGACGCATTCCTGCTAAATACTTTCGGTAACGAAGATCTTACAATTATAGGTTTAGAAATGAAACAATCAACCCTATGGATGGCTTCGGCATATCTTCTTTACGAAGACCAAAACCCCCCATCAGAGGAACTGAAGAAAGCAGTACTAACGGCGGAACACAACAAGACCACCCTCATTGTCGGAATGGATGCAAACGCACACCACACGCTGTGGGGAGGTAAAACGATCAACAAACGAGGTGAGTTACTCTTTGATTATATTCTAAGTAGGAACTTAGTAGTGCATAACCAGGGAGATACGCCCACCTTTATTAACTCGATCACTGAGCAGGTCATAGACCTGACAATTTCTAATGCCAAAAACGACTTGATATCAAACTGGCGGGTGGAGGATGTTCACTCCTTCTCCGACCACCAATACATTTCCTTTGAAATATCTGCTCAAATAACGAAACCGATAGTAACCTTCAACAAGAGACGGATGAAATGGGACGTCTACAGGGAACACCTTGCAAGACTCCTACCGAATACAACTGATCTCACCATTGACAGCCCACAAAAGTTGGACAGCATGGTAGGTAAAGTTACAAAAGCCTTGGCCTTATGCACCAGGAAATCCTGCCCAAGACGAAAAGATGGGAAAAAGCAGAAGCCTCCATGGTGGAACGACGATATCTCTAGATCCCGTGCTTCCACCAGAAAATCCTTCAACAAGGCCAAGAGAACAGGCCAATGGGAGGAGTACAAGGAGAATCTAAGACTCTTCAAGAAACTACTAAAGAAGGCGAAAAGATCTTCATGGAGGACATACACCAACGATGTCGAAAAAACCGCAGAGGTAAGTAGACTTAGGAAAGTATTATCCTCGACAACCAGCGCCCCGGCATACATAATGAAAAATGATGGTACCTGGACTGAATCCTCAAAGGAAACCTTGGAAATCCTATCGGATACCCACTTCCCCAGGGGAGGGTCCAACTCCATAACCGTCGCACCTACCGACTTATGCGATAGAATACCGGTAATTGAAGGGAACATGATCAAAGACGCCATCAACGACTTTGATCCCTACAAATCACCCGGTCCGGACGACATCATACCCGCCGAACTTCAACAGTCACTGGAGATACTATTGCCATGGCTGGAGGCTATTTTTAACGGCTGTGTGAAATTATCCTACCTACCAATACGATGGAGAACGGCAAAGGTGGTCTTCATCCCAAAGGCGGGAAAGCCATCACTAGAGTATACAAAACCGAAACCGGAAACCGACAAACCGGTTTTTTTGTTGAAAACCGTCAGCCGGTTTTTACAAAATATCGATTTTCGAATAACCGGTTTAACCGGTTTTTTAAGGTCGGTTTAACCGGTTTTCTGAAATCATGAAAAGTTGAAGATATCGATTTTTTGCCTTAGAACATCCCCAAAAATTTTTCTAAGCAACATCTTTAGTAGCAAATTTTATTGTTTCAAAGTCCCATTTTACGACACTTTTCTTGAAATAAGAACGAAAAGGGCACGTAAGGAGTCCAGATAGAGAGTTTAAATGTTTCACAACAAAAATAATCGTTAAATTTCATTGAAGGCATCTGATATCAATAAGTGCTAAAACAATGACAGACTTCAGACTCTGAATGAAAAGAAACAAAAACAGTAAGAAAGTTTCAGTCGGGCAACCCGACTTACATATACCATCACCCTCTGTACGACAAAAAATTTTCTATTATACTGATATTATTACTCGATTTCTAAAGTAGGTCCTAAACTATATCCTGTTGTAGCTTTACTAAATACAGAATTTGGGCACGATCGCGTTGGTTGTATTGATATTATTACTCCATCTCTAAAGTGGGCGAAAAGGTACATTTGGATTGGAGGTACCATAAGGGGCGTCGCTAGAATTCCGATTTTTTTCTCCAAAACTTTATCCTGTTTTAACTTAACAAAATACAGAATTTGGGCACGATCGTGTCGAGTGTATTGATATTTTTACTCCATCTCTAAAATGAAGGGTCGTGTTTAAACACCAGATTCTCAAAAACTTTTTCCTGCTTAAACTTTACTAAATACAGAATTTGGTATATTTATAATATTAATCGAATTCTAAAGTGGGCGGTACCAGATGTCTATGGGAGGTACCAGATGGGGCGTGGCTAGATTTCTAATTTTTTTTCTCAAAAACTGTATCCTACTATAGATTTACTAAAGAAAGAATTTGGGTACGATCGCGTTGGAAATATTGATATTATTACTCCATCTTTAAAGTGGGCGTAAAGGTACATTTGTATGGGAGGTACCGGATGGGGCGTGGATAGACATCCAATTTTTTTTCCGAAACTTTATCCTGTTATAGCTTTACTAAGTACAGAATTTGGGTACGATCCCGTTGGGTGTATTGATATTATTACTCGTTTTCTAAAGTGGGCGGAATGATGTATTTGTATAAGAGGTACCAGGAGGGGCGGGGCCACGTAGCCCATTTGCAATACCGTAAGTAGTTTTGGAGAAATATTAACTCGTGCAAAATTTCAAAACATTTGGTTGCGTCTTTCGAAAGTTATCGTGCGTACCAGCCGGACAGCCATACAGACGGACATGGCTCAAACGACTTAAAAAGCCCTGAATCGAATTTGGTTCAAGGAAATCTAGGGTCTAAGGTGGCTCTTTCTATGTGTTACACTTTTTGGTCGTATCAAATGATATATACCCTCATCCTTATGGATGATGGTATAATGTGTAGTAAAAGTTGGATATATTGATTTTGGTCTTACAACACCCCATGTGAAATTTTCCGAGAATCATTTTTGTAGAGCATTTGAATGTTGTAAAGTCCTATTTGAAGATATTTTTCTGACATTTCTTGAAACAGGTACGAAACGGGCACGTAACAATTCAAAATAGAAAGTGCCACAAAAGTTCCATAAAAAAATTATCGTTAAATTTTATTGCAGACATCTGATATCGAAAATGCACTAAAGCAATACGGGTAAGAAACGTAGTCTTAAGTGCCTATTTCAATGTCTATTATGGGTTAAACTGAAAATTTCATCAGTGATATACTCATCTAAGGCTTTCATCCCGTAAAGGAATTATTCCGCCCTTAAAAATTTGCTGGGTTCAAATGCCCAATAATTGGCTTATATTACATGATTTTTATCTAATTAATATTAGAATTAGATTTAGACATGTTTTTCTGTTAAACGCTGCCTTCCATACGCCATTTTTAACATTTCTAAATTAAATTGCTCATAATAGTAACACTTTTTCTTGTTTTTGTGCACAAATAAAAAACTCGAAAAATAACCGGTTACCCGGTTTTTTCTTAATTAAGTATTCGAAAACCGAGTTTTTGAAATTATGTAAATTTCGAATATAACCGAAACCGGTTTTTCAAAAAAGTCGAATGTTTGTATACTCTAGCCATCACACACCAAAGCGTAGGACTTCAGACCTATAAGTCTTACTTCATTCCTTTTGAAAACCCTTGAGCGAATCATGGACGACATCATCAAAAATTCAATTGGCCCGGATCTCCTTTCGAATGTTCAGCATGCTTACACAAAGGGGAAATCGACAGAATCCGCACTCCATGCACTATTGTATCCCATAGAGAAATCAAGAATTCCAGATTTCTGCAGCGTTTTCCAAGCGGAAATACTTGCTATTAAACGAGCCGCGGACGTGATCAACGTGAGGAAGATATCACAGGAGGATATTCTCCTGTTCACGGATAGTCTAGCGGCGGTAAACTCGTTGAAGTCCTGTGACATCAAATCGAAAGTGGTCAGTGCCTGCCGGAAATCTCTTAACGAGATATCCAGGAACAACAGAGTTCTGGTTACGTGGATTCCCGGACACAGCGGAATCGAGGGCAACTGTAGAGCGGATGAAGAGGCCAGACAGGGCTCAGCCCTGCTGGAAAGCGACGTTGAACACGTAGCACTTCGCCCTATATCCACCTGTAAAAGTACCATTGAAAATCTAACGTTTAGAATTGCAAACGACAGATGGAAGAATGAAGAAACCTGTAGAAAGGCCAAAATGACTTGGCCAGAATACAACGCGAAACGTGCATCGTACCTGGTAAGTCTTGAGAGGGACCAGATAAGGAAGATTATTGCCTTCCTGACGGGACATGGACCCATAGGCAAGCATGCGAGAAGAATGGGATTCGCAACGAAAAGCGAATGCTACTACTGCGGAAACAGTAGCAGTGAACCATCCACCGACCACATTATTTGTGATTGCCCAGCGCTATACAGAAGGAGACTGGAAACCCTGGGGAAATCCTTCTTAAATGGTGTAGAGGAACTTGCATCGTTGGACATCGGAAGGATTAACAACTTTTGTAAAATTATCAACTGGACGGATTGGATCGAAACTCCGGATTCCCAATCGACAACTAGCAACGCGATCAGTCAGCACACGCGCTGATAGCATAGGTTGAAGGGATGGCACAAATGCCCAACGGGTGTCACAATGGGTCCATAGGGACCTAAGTGTTCTCCTTTGAAGAAGGAGATGCCTGCATACCAACCATACTAATAATATAAGAAATTTTAAAAATATTAAAATTTTAAAAATATTAAAAATACTAAAAATATAAAAAATTTTAAAAATATTAAAAAAAATAAAAAATACTAAAAATATTAAAAATATAAAAAAAAATTAAAAATGCTAAATATGTTAAAAAAAAATTAAAAAAATATGAAAAAAAATATAACAAAAATTTATAATATTAAAAATATTAAAAATATTAAAAATATTGGAATTATTAAAAATATTAAAAATATTAAAATGTTAAAAACATTAAAAATTATTGAAAATACTAAAAATATTAAAAATATCAAATATATAAAAAAGAGTAAAAATATTAAAAATACTTAAAATATTAAAAACATTAAAAACATTATTTAAAATAGTAAAACGATAATTAAAATAATAAAAACTAATAAGAATATTTAATATATTAAAAATATTTAGAATAGTAAAAATATTAAAAGAAAGTAAAAATATTGTTAATTTTAAAAATTTTACAATTAATAAAAATGTCAATCCAAAAACGCCAGATAATTAACTTCCTCACGGGACGTGGCCCCATAGACATTTTAAAAATATTAAAAATTAAAATATTAAAAATATTGATAATATGTGAACATTGAAAATATTAAAAGTATTAAAAATAATATTGGGCTTTTAGTTCGGCTGTAGGGTCTGTATTTAAAAGACAATTTTTATGTTGCTCTTTTTTTATACATTTATTTGTTTCCGATATTTCGACTAACATCGTTAGTCATCATCAGGGTTATAAAAATGGGCAGCTACAAATGATACTGTCCTGAGTCAGCTTCTGTAAACTAAACTACTATATTAAAAATTTATAAGGATAAGGATGTATAAGGATTCTCTCTACTGGCAGCAGTTCAAAATACTTAATTATTAAAATTAAAGGTAATTTTAATTAAAAATTCATCTTTAATAATCTTAAAGAGATTATCGTTAAAATCTGTTATTTATTACACGTTTAAACATTTCGTAACTATTGCCTCTCTCTCGTACCATTTATGATAAATGTAGTCAGTCACACATTGCCATTGCATTGCATTGACACAACAAAACTACCAACTTTAATCATTAGCTGTCTCTGTATGTATTTTTGTTCTAGAAAACATATTTATAGCAAATCTAATTCCATTTCGAACTAATTCAGTTTAATCCATTTGGCATTCAACATTTGTGCGATCATCGAGTGAAAATGTGTTTCTAGTCCATTGTGTGTACAGATTTGTACTCTTTCTTTTATTGTTTTTGCTCTTAGCATTTTCTAATTTGTGCATTGTTGTTCTTCTTAAGGAACTATATTAAGAATTACATGGTCAAAAATAGCCAATAGTTTGTATTTTTTTTCTTTTGGTTTTTGGTTTTGTTCGATGACTTTCTGTCTTTATTTTTGCGACGCCGCTGAGTCAAAAATAAATTATTTGTGGCAATTCTATTTGCAATTAAGAAATTTTATAAAATAATGCCAAATATTTGCTTGGGAAGACATTGAAACGGGATCATGATGATAATCATCACCATCATTGTCGTCGGTGTCGTCAAGTGAGCTGCTGGTCTTAGCGTTGAGGATGGCTGGCGGTCGATTGCCGCCCATTCGCGTTGCCTGGGTTGTTTGTTGTTGTTGTGACTTTGCTACAGATGCAATTCAGTTGCATTTCGCTTTCGAACATTCCAATTTTATGAGTTTAATTTTGGTGAATTGTATTTGTGTGTTGTTGTTTTTTTTTTTTTGGTTTTCTATTGTTGTTATTGCGAACCAATATAACAACATCTATATAGTGTGCGAAATAACAATAAAAACTATAAACATGCCAATTGTGATTTTTATTTGGACGCCAGGCTAGGGGATGGATGAAAAGAAAAGTTTGTAATGTTTTTGGTTTATAAGTTTACAGATTTTAGATTTTAATAACAGATTTCAAAGGTTGACTTTGAAACATTTGGCACTATCACGAATTTTAACAGTGTTAACAGAAACCAATTAAATTAAACATCGTTAATTGTTTGGTTAGTTATTGTGATCCACAGAGAGAGAGAGAGAGAGAGAGGGAGATAGACTAACAGGGAAAAATATATTTCAGGTATGGCTAAAAAAACATAAGATATTTAAAAACAAAATGTAAAAGTAGAAAACAACCAATATATCGATGCTTAAAGACGTAAAAATCCTATCTCAATTATTGAAACTTTACAGTAGGAGGAAAAGACTGAATAAAATCGGAGCGATTTTGTACGTTATTTTTTAGTTAGGGATTTTTTATTGTCTAAAAATTGTGGAAGCATTAAACGATATCGAACATAGCTGAACAGCCTATAGACCAACTCACATAATAGCGAACTGATTAGCAACATGCTAATGAAGAGAACAGTCCCTTTCGCACAATAAAAGTCATCACATAGCTGCAGTCGGAAGGGTGTCCCGTGTTAAATACCTAAGCCTTTTTTTGGACTAGAAGCTGATCTGGAGATTAAAAATAGAAAACAGTTCTTACAAGTAACTAATAGTTTTATATAATATCAGGAAAACGATTGGGAAAATATGGAGGCAGCTCTGCAGGTAAGCGATGTGGAATACGAAGCGCTTTGCCACTATCGAAAATCTATATTTGCGAACAGCAAACGACAGATGGAAAAATGGTGAAATCTGTGGGAAAGCTAGGAAGACTTTATAAATCTGGAAAGAGATTTCCTTCCTAACGGGATAAGGGCCTAAGTAATCTTCTTCTTTACGGAATGAATGTCAATTAGCCAATGATTTTAATATTATTGATATTTGTCATATTAATTATTTTTTACCATTGTAAATATAATTTTTTGTTTTTAATTTTGAATGTTTTTTTTTTAAATTTATATATTATTGATTTAAGATAATTCAAATATTTAAAACATTTTTAATATTTCCACATTTTTATATTATCTAAAATTAAATTATTTTAAATTTTTTCATTGATTTTTTGCATGATTTTAACATTTTCTAATATTATGGGTATTTAAAACATTATTAATTTTTTAGCATTTTAAATACATATTTTTTTTTAAATTTTTACTATTTTCAGAACTACTATTTTTTTTAAATCTTTTTTTCTATTTTTCATATTTTTTATATATTTTTTATATTTTTAATAAGTTTAACATTTTGAATGTTTATTATATTTTTTAAATTTATAACGTTTATAATATTTTTAATAATTTAAATGTTTTTAATATTTTTAACATTTCCAATATTTTTTATTTGTAACGTTTATAATATTTTTCAAAATTTTAATGTTTTTAATATTTTAAATATTTTTATTATTTTTAATATTTTTAATATTTTTAATATTTTTAATATTTTTAATATTTTTAATATTTTTAATATTTTTAATATTTTTAATATTTTTAATATTTTTAATATTTTTAAAATTTTTAATATTTTTAAAATTTTTAATATTTTTAATATTTTTAATATCTATATATATAAAAATTAAATGGTCCACGTATGTCATACCATCACTAGAGAACGGCTGGAGCGATTTGGCTGATTTTTTTTTATTCGATTCGATTCCGTAGATTGTTTGTGTTGAAAAAAATTAAATCCAGGTGGCGCTAGGGTGGATTTATATCGGAAATTTGAATGCATGTACCAATTCGACTGAAATTTGGAACGGATATTCGTTTGATCATGAGAAAACCTTTTATGTACAAATGAACCAGGTAGGTGGCGCTGGGGTGGATTTATAATCAAAATTTGAACGAAAGGGCCAATTTAAATGAAATTCAGAATCTATGTTTGTTTAATCATGAGAAACAATTGTATGTACAAATGGACCCGGTAGATGGCGCTGGGGTGTATTTATATCGAAAATTTGAATGCATGTACCAATTTAACTGAAATTTAGTATTTATGTTTGTGGAACCTTGAGAACATTTTTTTTTTGTATAAATTGACCCAATAAGTGTCGCTAGGGTGGAATTATAATGATAATTTTAACGAATTAAACAATTTGACTGAAACTTAGAATGTATATTTGTTTTATTATGAGAATATTTTATTGTATATATGGACCCTCAGTTGATTTGGCTGGGGTTGAATTATTTCGAAAATTTATATCGACTGTCCGATTTTACTCAAATTTAAAATATATGATTTTTTTAGCATGAGAAAATTTTGAATGTATTTTTGAAACCATTTGCCGGCGTTTAGCTTTTGATACACTTAATTTTTGGAATATCGTTTAGTCACTTTTTTTAACATCATAGTTATTCAGAAGTCTATGTATAAAAAAAAGATGTACATTTTGATGTCACAACTAATTGTGAAAACCATTTGTCCCAAAATTTCAGTGAAAGTTAGGGTGGGCCGTAGATGGTCACCCAGACCGCTTAAAGGCTTAAAGAAGAATGACTAACTTTTATAATGGCTCTCTTCCTATAGAATTAGAGAGCTTCACAAAGTGGTTTTTCCTATTTCGAAATTTTAGGGGACAATAACGAAAATAGGCATACCTGTTTATATCACCCAGACCATGGGGTTGCTGAGCCTAATGAATGCGTTTTTGGAAATTCGTACTCCTTAGGATAAAAAGGTACAATCACCCAGTACACCAATGCAGAAAGTTATATGTCAGTCAATCGGCTTAAAAATGTGGTTTTAAAATATATGCCTATCAATAAGTAAGTTTTCATCATATCATGGACGACACTGCTGATCCGTTTTAGCAATTCTTATAATAATCTTTAAGATATATGAAATAAATTTAAATATTTTAAAGGTCCAAAAAATAAACCAATCGTTATTAGATTTCAACTACACTCAACATATTTTACAAAAATTTGGAGGCAGGACGAAGTCTGCCGGGCCAGCTAGTTTGTAATATTTTTAATATTCTTAATATTTTTTATATTTTTATTATTTTTAATTTTGTTAATATTTTTAATATCACTTGGTTGGTTGGTTGGTATGCAGGCATCTCTTTCTTCAAAGGAGAACACTTGGGTCCTTATGGACCCATTGTGACACCCGTTGGGCATTTGTGCCATCCCTTCAACCTATGCTATCAGCGCGTGTGCTGATTGATCGCGTTGCCAGTTGTCGATTGGGAATCCGGAGTTTCGATCCAATCCGTCCAGTTGATAATTTTACAAAAGTTGTTAATCCTTCCGATGTCCAACGATGCAAGTTCTTTTACACCATTTAAGAAGGGTTTCCCCAGGGTTTCCAGTGTCCTTCTGTATAGCGCTGGGCAATCACATATAATGTGGTCGGTGGATGGTTCACTGCTACGGTTTCCGCAGTAGTAGCATTCGCTTTTCGTTGCGAATCCCATTCTGCTCGCATGCCTGCCTATGGGTCCATGTCCCGTCAGGAAGGTAATTATTTTCCTTATCTGGTCCCTCTCAAGACTTACCAGGTACGATGCACGTTTCGGGTTGTATTCTGGCCAAGTCATTTTGGCCTTTCTACAGGTTTCTTTCAATGGTACTTTTACAGGTGGATATAGGGCGAAGTGCTACGTGTTCAACGTCGCTTTCCTACAGGGCTGAGCCCTGTCTGGCCTCTTCATCCGCTCTACAGTTGCCCTCGATTCCGCTGTGTCCGGGAATCCACGTAACCAGAACTCTGTTGTTCCTGGATATCTCGTTAAGAGATTTCCGGCAGGCACTGACCACTTTCGATTTGATGTCACAGGACTTCAACGAGTTTACCGCCGCTAGACTATCCGTGAACAGGAGAAAATCTTCCTGTGATATCTTCCTCACGTTGATCACGTCCGCGGCTCGTTTAATAGCAAGTATTTCCGCTTGGAAAACTCTGCAGAAGTCTGGAATTCTCGATCTTATATTTAGGCACAGATCCGCGGAGTAGATACCGTAGCCGACCTTGTCATCCAGGTTGGACCCATCGGTAAAGATGTTTATTGGACCATACATTGCGTTCTCGTTCTCTGCCCACTCCTTTCTGGAGGGCGTTCTAGTTTCGTATAGAACGTTTGATTTCCGTGTATTTAGCACGTAGTCAGTTTCGAGTGAGATGTTGATATGGTTCAGGATCTTTGAATGTCCGATGGAACGATCCCAATGATCAATCTCGTTTAGTCGAATAGCCGATTTGAGAGCGGAGCATTTGCAGCTCAGATCAGGTGGTAGTAGATTGAGTTTAATATCACTTATTTTGTTAATATATTTAATTTTTTCATATTTTCAATATTTTAAATTTTTACATAACTTTTGATATCAACAGTATTTTTATTACTTTTAATAATATTAATATTTTCCTTAAATATAATATTTAATATTTTTAGTATATTAAATATTTTTTTTTAAATTTTTAAATTTTTAATATTTTAAGCACATTTTAGTATTATTGGTATATTGAGTATTTAAAGTATTTTGAGAATTTGTAATATTTTTTATTACTAATATTTGTAATGTTGTTAAAATTTTTAATAATAATTTTACTATTTTTAATACTATTTGTATTTTTAATATTTTTAACATTTTTAATATTTTAAATATTTTTTATATTTGTAATATTTTAAGTATATTTAATTTGAAAATGTTTATTTTTTTTAATATTTTTAATATAATTAATAATTTTACTATTTATAATATTTTTAATACTTTAATATATTTTTACAAAATATTTAAAATTTGCAAAAAATTTTATTTTTCCAATATTTTTAATATTTGTGATATATTTAATATTTTTTTATACTTTTAATAATTTTATTTTTAATATTTTTTTAATACTTTTAATGTGTTTAATATTTTTAATATTTTTGATATCATTAATATCTTTAATAAATATATGTTAAATTTTTTTACCTTTTTAAATATTTAAAATATTTTTAACAATTTTTATAATATAATAACAATTTCAACATTTTTATTTTTTTTTAATATTTTTAGGATTTTTAATATTTATAATATTTTTAATATTTTTAATATTTATAATATTTTTAATATTTTTAATATTTTTAATATTTTTAATATTTTTAATATTTTAAATATTTTTAATATTTTAAATATTTTAAATATTCTTGATTTTATTTATTGTTGATCTGTAAAGAATTATGATATTGTCATAGTTCGGTTTGAGATCAGTTCTATTGACAATTATTTATTATTGCCAATAGGTTTTTAATCAAGAGTTTGTGAAATGTATTATGTTGACAGCAGTTTAGGCGTATGACGTCATTTCGACATTAACCACAATGTCTTGTCAGCGCCCTTTGCTGTGCCTTCTCCTCTATCATCACAAACCTTAAGGGAAGAAAGCATCTCAAAGTTAATGAGAACTTTTCCCTCCGGTGCGAAGAAAGCATCCTCGAAGCGCACAACATGCCAACATAATACACACACAAGCACTTGCCTATGCATGTGTCCATCGGACACAATTGCACAGGAGTTTTGTTGTTGATAAAGTGCCAACCCCGTTCTGTGTACCTTCAGTGTATTCATCGTTCTTGATTTTATTTATTGTTGATCTGTAAAGAATTATGATATTGTCATAGTTCGGTTTGAGATCAGTTCTATTGGCAATTATTTATTACTTTAAATATTTTTAATATTTTTAATATTTTTAATATTTTTAATATTTTTAATATTTTTAATATTTTTAATATTTTTAATATTTTTAATATTTTTAATATTTTTAATACTTTTAATATTTTAAATATTTTTAATATTTTTAATATTTTTAATATTTTTTATTATTTTTAATACTTTTAAAATTTTTAATATTTTTAATGTTTTTTTATATTTTTAATTTTTAATATTTGTAATATCTTTAATATATTTTACAATATTTATAAAATTTTCAAAAATATATTTCCAATATATTTTTTATTTTTCATATTTTAAACATTTTTAATATTTTTAACTTTTTTACTTTTTTAACATTTTTAACATTTTTAACATATTCAATATTTTTAATATTTTTAATATTTTAAATATTTTTAATTATGTATAATTTATTTGAAATCTGGAATAATAATCTAGATGTAAGGTTGTACATAACCATCTCTTAAATTAATATTATATTTTAGATCTTAAGAGAAATAGTGTTTTATAATAAAATATTTTTACAATATTTTAAAAATTTCCAAAAATTTTTATTTTTTCAATCTTTTTAATATTTTTGATATATTTAATATTTTATATATTTTTCATAAATTTTTTTAATGTTTAATATTTTGTAATGATGCTTTCTTCCTTTAAGGTTTGTGATGATAGAGGAGAAGGCACAGCAAAGGGCGCTGACGAGGCATTGTGGTGAATGCCGAAATAACGTTATACGCCTAACCTGCTGTCAACATAATACATTTCACACTCTTGAGTAAAAAACTATTGGCAATAATAAATAATTGTCAATAGAAATGATCTCAAACCGAAATATAACAATATCATAATTTATTAAAGATCAACAAAAAACAAAATCAAGAACAATTTTGTAATATTTAAAAATATTACAAAAAAAAAAAATTTTTAATAATTTTTATATTTTTTATTTTTTTTATATTTTTAATATTTTTAGTATTTTTAAAATTTTTATATTTTTGGTATTTCTGCTATTTGAACTATTTGTTAAATTTTTAGAAATTTCAATATTTTTAGTACTTTCAATATTTTTATTAATTTTTATATTTTTAAAATTTTTAATATAGTTAATACTTTCAATATTTTTATAAATTTTATATTTTTAACATTTGTAATATTTGTAAGTTTTGTAATATTTTTAATAATATTAATATTTTTAATAGTATTGGTATATTTTTTATGGTATATATTATATTTTATATTTTTAATGTTTCTAAAAATTTTAGTAACTTAAATATTAAGTATATTCTTATAAAAGTTAATCCATTTTTGCATAACCATTTCTTTATCAGAGATTAATGGAGAAAACATCTAACGTAACTTTCGATATAATAGAAACTGAGTAACAACAACAAATACTCATCATTTTAAACAAACATTATCACGTTACTGTAATTATTAGCGTGCTCTTCCACGTACGTGGACAAAAGTCACGCTATATACAAAACAAAAAACAAAGCAAAAATCGTTAAAATTTACTAGATATGATTAATAAAAAAAAACACAAAATATTCCAAACCAAATCAGTTAATTTCAAATGAACTTCAGGTTACAAAATGAAACTTTAGCCACTACAAACATCAGTAGTCAGTCGCTGCGGTGCATTCACATTTGGAAATGTTGTGACAGGGGGGGAGGAGGACAAGTAAAAAAAAACTATTGAATGAATGAATTCAAATACTGCTGCTGCAGTCTCATCAATTTACGTTTACTGTGTTGTCTGTATATGCTATTAATTTTATAATTTGACCCTTTCGCCGGTGTGTTTTCTATGAATTCCCCCCATAATGCTGGAACTGTATGTCTCCATTTGAGAGAATATTGTTGCTGTTGTTGTTTTATTGTTGCATTGGAATTAAATGAATGTAAAATCAATCGTGCTAAATGAAGTCAACTGTGAAATCCAATACATGCGATATTTTGCGGTTTTTTTTTTTGACTGGGAAAGGTAAAGTGTATTGTCAGAAGAGTGAAGGAGATTTGACAAAATTATGTGAAAATTTAAAACTTTAAAATTTTGCCTAAATTTAAATTGATATATGAAAAAAAGTATAATCCAAAGCAGCTCCCGATTTTAATCTCTTAGTGTTATCTTACGATTTCGTATTTGGTAGTGAATTTTTTTTCTCAGCTTTTTCATTTGTATTCTGCTTTAGTACAAATGTTATGGTAAAAACAAATTACGTAATTTAAAACTTTTTTATTAACGGCTCACGTTTTGCCTAATGATTTGTAACTATTTCTCCTTTTGCCTGTCTCCCATATCTAGCCACTAAAAAAAAACCCCCCGTCATGTCAAGTAGTTATAGGAAACATTACATAATGTACTATCTAAGATCAGACAATATTTATTTTAATATTTTTAATTAAAAGTATGAGAGGAAGAGAATAATTACGATAGGAAGAGTATGATTCTAATGGAAATTTATTAATTCTCACTAAATTTTAACATTTACACATTTATGAAACAATACAATTATGATAACCATTAACGCCTGTGGCGAGGTCTGGCCCTAGGTCTCCTGGACATTCTCCTTGATCTGCTGGTCCTTCTGCCTCCTGCCCTACGACGTCTGCGTCTTACTGGGTCCATCATTTCATCATGAGCCTTTGCCATTGAATCCTTTTGGCTCTGGTTTTTCTTTGCCCACAACATATAGGACAATTTATCGTCGGCTTCCATTTGTCGCCATCTTTCTCCAGCCATTTGTGCTACTTCGGATGCAGGTATGTTGTTGATGCCATCCTGGGCAAGATCTTGCCGAAATTCATGAAGAAATATGAAAAAGGGATTGGTAGCGGCTGAGCGGGTCAAATCCTTGGCCGTGTCCGCAAGAGAGGCTCTTGAAATCCGTTGCATTGTTGGTATTGCGTAGTAATACGAGTTAATTTGTGTATTTAAAACAAATTGAGAATTTTATTTAACAAAAAAAAAAGAAAACACGCACAAAAACTTTTCGAGCAATTGATTACAAATGAAAATTTTCTGGATAACTGAATGTTCAAAGTTGACTAAAAAGTCTCTGAAATAAATATCAAAACGTATTTAAAATTTTAAAAATATTTTTATACAGTAAAGTGTACAGAACTAAGTTGATTACCATCTTGGCTGGCGGGAGAATTTTTTTTGTAGAATTTTTAATAATATAGTAATAATATTTCTAGTATATTTAAATATTTTTATAAATTTTAAAATTTTTAGTATTTTTAATATTTGTAAAAATATTGAAAAATATTGAAAATATGAAAAATATAAATATATTAAAAAATATTGAAAATATAAAAATATGAAAAATACATAGTAAAAAATATTATAAATAATTAAAATATTAAATATATTAATAATATTAAGAATAATTAAAATATTAAAAATATTAAAAATAATCAAAAATATAGGAGATATGAAAAGAATATTGAAAATATAAAAAATATTAAAAACGCTTATAGTATTAAAAATATTAATAATTCTAAAAATATTTAAAATAATAAAAATATTTAAAAAAATAAAAATATTTAAAATAATAAAAATAAAAAATATTAATTATTATTATTAAAAATATTAAAAAGTCGTTTAGTATTTTAATATTTTTAACATTTTTAATATTTTTGATATTTTTAATATTTGTCTTATTTGTTTGCAGCACTTGATTTGACCACAAAAATATTCCTAAAGGGCCCTTTACACTGGCAGACTTGTCTGGGAGACAAAAAATCTCAGTAAACATCTGCCTTCCCCTTTACACTTCAGACGTATCTGTCGAATTTTCATTTTTCACAGGCAGTCAACATGAACGGTGTACGAGACATGCCTAATATTTGTATTTTGTTTTTACAAAAAGTTAGCACAACACTTTTTAAATGTTAATTTCTTAAAATATTTCTTCATTTGACTTTTATTTGCATATTCTAACTAGTTTAACAATTTTTCCTATTTTTATTTTCAAATTTTTCTTTGACATGAATAAAAGTCATGTCGTAGATCATGTCGTAGTCGATGGAAGGCACGCATCGAGTGTTCTTTGCGTACGAGTGAACATTGACTCCGATCACTTCCTTATTGCACAAGGCTAAGCATGGCGGAAAACGTAAGTAACCAGGCACAACGAAAATTGGACATCGGTAAACTGCGGACCACAGAGGTAGCGGAAGCCTACTCCAACCACCTAACTTAACTGCTGCGGAATGCTCTAACCCCTAAGAACATAACCTAGCAGCGGCAAAATATAGCCGACTCCTTAGAACGGGCTGCGAGAAGCGTCCTTGGGTACTCAAAGCCGTCTCAAGAAGATGTCTGGTACGATGACTAATGTCGCAATGCCCGAAAATTCTACGCGGATAATGCATGGAACAGGGTTGCCCTCCTGCAAGGACAGCGATGGTCAGCTAGTGACGAACCCGGATAACGTTCTGAAGATATCGAGAGATCATTTTAAAAATTTACTAGATGCGGACACCACTCCAGATGACCCCGCTCCAATCCATGACGATGGTATTTACTGTCTACCTCCGAGCCAGAGCGAGATACGTGTGGCAATCTCCCGCCTTAAAAACAACAAAGCTGCTGCCGCCGATGGTCTCCCTGCTGAATTGTTCAAGGCTGGCGGGGAGCAGCTAATTAGGAGCATGCATCTGCTCATGAAGAACATCTGACTAGAGGAAAGCATGCCCGGGGATTGGAGTCTCAGTATGTTATGTCACTACATAGTGAATCTACGATGTCCTTTCTTGTATATGGAATAATAGGCCAATTGCGTACAAGGTCCTTTCATGAATATTGTGTGAACGTCTAAAGCCAATTGTAGAGAAACTAATTGGACCATATCAGTGCGGCTTTTGACCTAGCAAATCTACGACGGATCAAATATTCACTTTACGAC
The DNA here is from genome assembly GCA_964034835.1 of Muscina levida. Classification (NCBI taxonomy): domain Eukaryota; kingdom Metazoa; phylum Arthropoda; class Insecta; order Diptera; family Muscidae; genus Muscina; species Muscina levida. Next base: position 26,744,701 of record OZ035884.1, on the reverse strand, counting down.
AAATCATGGAAAAAACTCATGAAAAGCAGATCGACACCTACCACCTCTTTGTCGACTACAAAGCTGCCTTAGACTCTCCGATAAGGAATAGGCTTTATGAGGCCATGTCTGAGTTTGGTATTCCTGCAAAGCTGATTCGACTTTGCAAATGTACCTTAGACAACACCAAATCCTCTATTAAGATTGGTAAGGATCAGTCTGAACCATTCAACACGGAAAGAGGTCTCAGGCAGGGCGATAGCCTGTCCTGTACACTATTTAATATAGTTATGGAGAAGGTGATGAGAAAGGCTGGTGTCAACATGTCTGGCACCATATTCCACAAAAGCCACATGCCACTAGCCTACGCCGATGATATAGATACCATTGGCCGAAATCTGCGGGACGTTACTGCAGTCTTCTCATCACTAGAAAAGGAGTCAACAAAAATATGTTTAACGGTCAACGAGGACAAAACAAAAATAATGATTTCGACGAACAAAGAGTCCTCTCGATGGGGACGCACCGTGAACGTTGACAATTATTGTTTTAAGGTAGTCGATAAGTTTACCTACTTCGGATCTTCCGTCAACAAGAAAAATAATGTCAGCCAAGAAATTAAATGTAGAATAGTGCTACCCAATAGACGTATCTACGGACTTCGGCAGCACATTAGTATCATCACCTTATCTCGGAATACTAAGAAACAGCTACATATGTCAGGTGCTAATCTTATCTGTTTTGTTGTATGCTGCCGAATCATAGGTGCTTACTACAACGGACATACAAAACCTGGGAGTATTCGAAAGAAAGGTACACCGAAAAATATATGGACCTATCTGTGTCGACGGAGAATTTCGCCATCGGATGAACCATGAGCTGTATGAGCTTTACCACGACATCGACGTAGCTGAAAGAGTCAGAATCCAACGACTTAGATGGCTGGGACATATTGCCAGGATGGATGTAAATGCTCCAGCGGGAAAGGTGTTTGAAGGCGAACCTGAAGGACGGCGCAGAACAAGAAGACCCAAACTCCGTTGGTAGTACCAAGTGGTAGGCGACGTGCCATCATCTGGTAGGACTAACTGGAGAACACACGCAGAAGACCAAAGCGTGTGGAATTCTTTATTATTTCAGGCCTCAAATTTATGAACTACGTTTCGTAAGTTGTAATGGGCCACTTATGTATGTATGTTACTTTGACATTCTTGAAGTAGGCTTAGTTTACCAGCAAAACCTTGTAAAGAAGCTTGAGCTTTAATATTTATAATATTTTTAATATTTATAATATTTATATTAAAAATATTTAAATATTGAAAATATTAAAAAAAAACAAAAATATTAAAAATAATAATAATATTAAAAATATTTACAATACTAAAAATATTGAAAATATGAAAGAAATATTGAAAATATAAAAAATATTGAAAATATGACAAAAATATTGAAAATATAAAAAATATTTAATACTAAAAAATATCAAAAAATAATAAAAGTATTTAAAATATTAAAAATATTAAAAATATCAAAAATATTAAAAATACCAAAAATATTTAAAATATTATAAAAATTAAAAATATTTTAATTATTAAAAATATTAAAGATATTAAAAATATTGAATATATTAAAAATATTGAATATATTAAAAATATAGAAAATATTAAAAAAAACTACAAATATTAAAAAAAATATTAAATTTTAAAAAAATATTAAATATTAAAAAAATATTGAAAATATGAAAAAAAATATTGAAAATATAAAAAATATTGAATATTAAAAATATCAAAAATATCAATAAATATTGTTAAAAATACATTTTATTTTTATTAATTTATTTACAGTTTCAACAATAAACAATGAATAAAAATAAAATCTAACTACATCCAGCTTATTTTATTTACGACATCAAACCGAATTAACAAACTACAAATTTAAACACTAAAATAATAAAAATATTAAAAACACAAAAAATATTATAAATATTAATAAATATAAAGAATATTAAAAATATTAAGAATATTAAGTATATAAAAATGTTGTTAAAAATTTAATATTTTTAATGTTTTTAATTTTCCTAATATTTTTAATATTTGTAATATTTTTAATATTTTCAATAATTATAATATTTTTAATATTTTTAATATTATTCTTATTCTTTTGCAAGAGACTTTTCGTTCGCCAACACACCGCAAAAAAATTACAAGTTTACTTAAATGAGCAGTAAAATTCATATTTGTAATAACCAGCCAACACAAATACATACAGACATTTCACCAGTCCACTTGACATGACTATATAACTTAAAAAAAAAAACTTAATTTCCCTTTGCACCCCATGAATGAGGTATGGGATAGCTTCTCGCGTTGTTGTGAATTAACACGCTTTCTATTTTTAGATTCACAACTAACGGCACCTACTTGTTTATCGACGAATGCGAACGTCACTATTGGAGAAGCTCTTACTAGACACGACGATTGAATCGACGCTTAATACTGCGAAGTTGCTGTCAACAACATTCGAGGGGAGCCGACAATGAAAGAAAATTTTATTTATTTTTTTTCTTTTAAGATGACTGGAGCCAGGTTTGAACCTGCGATCTCCCGCATGGTAGTCGCGTGTTGTAACCACTATGCCACGGCCGGTCCCATGACTATATATACTTGTATATTATTATTTTTTTTTCTCCAATTACATTGCATTACAATTCAATTCAATCAATCATCACCAACAACAACAACAACAATACTATTGTAATTTTTTGTTGGTGAAACATTGAAATGGATACTATAATTCGCATACGGGAAGAAAAAGCCACAATTGAATTAAGGGAAAAATTAACTTCTATAATAACATAATGATTATGCCGTAATTAATGTAGGAAATAAATGTAATTAGCATCTTAGATTAGTAGTTTCGTTTAATGAGATGACAAAACATTGAAACACATTTGCGGTTAATGGGAGTGGGTAGGGGGAAAGTTGTTGTAGGGTGTTTCTGCTAGGAAAAGGGGTACGAATTGATTGAAAAAATTTATCTTTAAATTGAATTTATTTTAAAACATTTTACCTAACGCTCACTATAAAATGAAGCATGAGTTTAGGGTTCGATATGATTTTTTTTCTCTTATTTTTTTAGACCAAAATCCGCACTGAGCTTTCATTTAAATCCAATATAATAAACCTATAATGAAAGCTTCATTCAAATCCCAGATATCATTTAACATATCTTCCGTTATTTGTTACGGAATCACTTTCTTACCCAGTAACATATAGAAAAATATTTATAACAATCTTCCATAAAATGCCTTACAAATCAATAAACTATTTATTGCATTTTTAATCTGGGTTCATAGCAAAAAAAAAAAATAAAAATAATATAAAAAAACATCAGATTTTTTTACGATTTCTTGATTGTTTTTCTTTCCTTTCCATTCAATGCGAAAATGCCACAGAAGAAGAAAAATTAAATTAAATTTGTTTGTGATTACAATTTCTTGGCGGGTTGATTGACCGCGGTTAAACGGTCAAATGGGTTAAGCAGCGCCGCAACACAACAATAACAAACAAAAAACATACATTGAGTTGTGAATTTTAGCACTTTAATATGTTTACACCGTCATTTTTTTTCACTTTGCATTGCATTTGTGACAAAAAAACTGCAAATTATGACAAAAATTTATATATGAATTTTTGCAACAACAAATAAATACAGTGATGCGCGAGACGAAATACCGCAAAAATTTAACAGGTTGTAAAAAATAATACAAAAATAAAAAAATATAAAAAGATTTTTTGCTTTTTTATGACTTTGTGGTCGTTTGGTCATTCCAGCAGATCGAGCGACAGACAGAGTCACATAAAAACCACAAACAATTATAGCGCTGTATCGCCAGGAAAAGGTTATCATCGACATGATGACAAGATGCTCGTTTGGGGCTTATCGGTCATTAATGTCTCGATATGAGAGTGTGTGTGTGTGTGTGGTCTGAGTGTGGGGATTTGAAAGAGGGCTATCTTAAGCACGAGACTGCCAACGACTGCGGGTAACTGCAACAAATTGTAAGATTACAGAATTTCAATTACTATATGATTAGAATAAGTGATTAGAACAGTTAATTTTATAATAATTGTAGCAGTAGCATTTACATGACTTGCAACAAAGAAGACATTGACATCAGAGAGATTAGCAGAGTGCACTCACTCTCTGTACTATCTCTGTACCTAAATTGCTGTAAGGAAACAGAAATTTCCTTAATAGCTTAAAATAACGATAATAAATTCGTACATAATGTATTAATTATTACATTACTTTGTAACACGTCTAGTGAAAAATAAAAACTATTTCAACACTGTCTGCCTCTCCCACCTTTCCTCACACCCACAAACACACATTTAATGTTATGGTAATTTTGTATTTTTTTTATTTATTTATTTTTTATAATTTTGTGAACTGTTATTTCATTACTTAAGGCCTAATTAACGATTTTGTGTCAACTTGACGATTTTGTAATATCTCAGTTTTTAATTCATTCATACAAATCCTCAACATTGCATTGCTGACGTAAATACTCGGACTCGCGCTCGAACTAACTGTGCAAGTTTTTGTTGTTGTGGTCACACACACAAAAGATTTCACTTTCTTTCTGTACTTTTCAGGTAATAAAAATCTAAGCACGTCGCTTCCGATTACGCGTATTTGAATAGTAGTATGTGAAACACATTACGATCATACGCTAGCAAAGCAACGGCTGCCACTTAAAAGACAAGGCGACGGACAATAGCACGAGGTATGGTATGCAAATATGTATCTAAGAGATCGGGTCGGTAGGGGAGTGGGGTGCTCACCGTAAGAGGAGTACACAAACATATGCGTTAACACTACACTGCACTCCTTAGTAGCTGTTGATACACATATTTGCTATGAATTATGGATGGACGGACACAGGGCACAGGTTGTATATTGTGTCAATCGACTCTTCAGTCAATGTAATGTATTCATATGGCCGTTGTATGACCACCACCATCATCATTATAGCCTCTGTGGTAAACTGCAACATAGTAGTGTGCATTGTAAACGCTGTCACTGGCATCGCTAGGCAATTTGTCGTCGTCGTCGTCGCCGCCGCCGTTGGCAGCCGTAAGTAAGTTATTTCTACGATGTTATGTTGTTGTCTCTTGTCAATTATCTGACATTTGGCACACTAATGGGGCAAGTTCAATTTGACACATGTTTTACATGGACACTTGATGTTATTATCGTACATAGTGCATAGCATATATAGTTTTGATGGTTTATGTAAATCATATAGGAGGAAATTAAAGAAAAAGGTGTACGGAAGAGTGATATTATAGAAAAAATATGGTATTACATCTCATTGAGTATACATTTTTGTATGCCACAACTTTTACTTCAAGCATTCATTTGCACAAAAATTAATAATAATGTCGACATCAGTATTCTTACTACATATGAGAGGGTCAAAAGCAAAGGGCAAAGGTGCAAGTGACAAAAATTATTACGAGACATACGCTTTCAATGTTTAAATTCAATTGTACATTCAGGTATAGTTAAAACTTAAACTATCTAAAATTTTGTCCATTTCACAGTACAACACATGATTTTGGGACTCAATTCTGAGAACTGCATGTAAAAGTAAAAAAAAAGAAGAAGTTCTGTATCATTCGTTTTGTGAAGTTACATGCCATAATAATTTAATGTCGATTTGATTGATTTTTTGATAGGGCGTTTTAGGCTCATTTGTTTGACATATCATGAAAACAATATGGTGGCGTATAATTATCATAAGTAATATTCCACGTAAATCATACGTCACGAAGTACAACAGTTTTATTGTAACTGCTACAAAATAAACCCAATTCAAAATCATTTGAAATTGTTTCAGCTAAATCGGAATAGTGGTTCTCGAGTTATCTTAAACAAAAGAGCCTAACACGTGACAAATTCCCTTACTTACTAACTTCAAATCGATATTAAATTATTATGTAACATGTAACTTGACAAAACGAATGATGCAGAACTTCTTCTTTTTGGGCCTACTTCACGTGTAGTTCTCAGAATTGAGTCCCAAAAAAAAAAAAGCTGAAAAATGGTGTACTATGTTTATCATAAGCACCCCTTAGTGCTTGTGATCCCTTCATAAACTGTTTTTTGTTTACAAAAATAGTCGGAAACATTATTTATATGGTAGTTTTTTTTCTAAATTTTTTCTAGAAGTTAATTTTAACGGAGGTCGACGGTAAAAAATCTTTAATAATTCGAACAAAAATCTCATAAAAAATCATCATTTCTAATGGGTGAGTATATAGTCCATATCTTTCCCTATCTCATATTTTAAGATAAACATGTAGAACTTTTGGGCGACTTAGGTCATTTGTATGGGAGTTCCTAGAAAGGGCGTCGAAAAGGTTTCGGTAACTTGAGATTCTGACTACAACACAGTACAACAGCCAATTTGGAAGGTGAGAAATTCCAAGGTGAAGGTAGCAGTTCAGTATAGTAAAACCCCAAAAGGGTTTAATTTTATTTTTTAAATTTTCAGCTATTACTTAAAAAGCATTGATGGTTTCTCACTTCATTCGTCAACAGAATTGTGGCTAATGCCTAAAAAAAATAAAATCATATAAATATATCTATATAAAAGATCAAGTTGGACTAATTTTACCGAATAAAAATTAAAAAAAACGTAATTTATCGCTTTTTTTCATAAATTTACCCCAATAACACCAAATTTCTGGACATATATATCTCAGCTATGATAAGTAAAAAACTGGCCATTGCTGATGATATTGAATGACGACCGTGACCTTAGAGCATACTGTACAGTTCATATGTATTGAGTTTAGCGACTCAGAAAGTTACTACTATCTATCCGATAGGACTAACCTTAATACAAATTTCATTACGATCGAAAGACATTGGTTTCACAATGTAGATCACTTGACATGAAATGCCCCATATGTATCTACAACTTATGAGTAATATTAGTTTTAGGGGGAATTTAATATTATTCATACGTACATCATTCCAATATTAATAATACAATAACTACTATTGCAAGTTAAGTAAAATGAATTTGCACATCCTTCAGTTGTATGCTTTGAAGTTATGGAAAAATATTTAATTTTCCACAAATAGTTCATTTTGAATGGGAGGTACCAGAAGGAGTGAGTCAATTCTGTCCGTTTATAATCCCATTACTTAATTTTTGGAAATATTAATACTGATACATTTTCATAAGGACCAGTTAAGGTTTCCAGTTAAGTTATCCTGTCTCAATAGCCTCAAAAAGTCCTCAAACGATTTTGGTCTTAATTACACTACTTTACAAATAATTATTTTTTCTCTGGTCTTTGAACACCACTATTTTTTTATGACAGAGGTCTGGTTTCTGATTAAGAAAAAAAATTAAAAAAAAATTTTTATGGAGTGGATTTTTTTTTTACAATTTTTTTGTAAAATTTTTTTCTTTGTTGAACGTGCCTTTGGATTTTATCCTATATTTCAAGTTCTAGACGGGCGATCAGGACAAAATAGGTACCAAAAAATTACACCATTGGATTCGTCTCGAAAATATCTGTCATTTGAGTACCCGCACATAGGCGGTCATCATAGAATCCAATGAGCCCCTTTCTTGAGCCCACCAAGTGCATCATGGGCCTCTGCTCCCATTTTGAACTACTATTTCGATGTTATGGGACCAAGACGAAGTGAATGGTATATTTTTGTTGTTGTTTGGGCTTTCGGACCATATTCTGCAGTTCCGACAAATGCAAAAATTCAAATATTTATAAAAACTTAATTTCTGTATGCCAACTTTCAGAGGCCATTACTTTTTAACTAGTCCATAGATTCTCTTCTGCAATACTACATTTGTTTGCTAAGGTGTTCACTATACACAGAAGGTTTCAAAAAAATTTTATCTCGAGTTTTTGATTTTCCATTATTTAAAAACTAAAAAAGGAGACGCTATTTTTCATGAAAAAAACTCAATTTTTCAAATAAATTCAGCCAGTAGGGCAAAATAAAGCAATTTGTTGACTTAAAGTGGCATAATTCTTGTTGGCCATTTGATTCTAATAAATTTGGTACCTCTTTTGTCGGCCGTCTAGAACTTGAAATATAGGATAAAATCCAAAGGCACGGTCAAGAAAGAAAAAAAATTACAAAAAAATTGTTAAAAAAAAATCCACTCCATAAAAATTTTTTTTTAATTTTTTTTCTTAATCAGAAACTCCTCCTCTGTCATAAAAAAATAGTGGTGTTCAAAGACCAAAATGGCTGTAAACTAGTGTTATCTAGGGTCTCTTTAAATACCCCATACGGGAAAATAAACTTACACAGAACTAGTCCCGTGACTGGTCCCCTGTAGCTAACGGCGAGTTTAAGCGGCAACAGTTTAAAAACTGAGCGCCATTTCTTAACGGTTAGTCCAAGAGAAGTTTGTTTGAAGCAATAACGCTTATTTATTTTTATATTTTTATATTTTTATATTTTTATAATTTTTATATTTTTATATTTTTATATTTTTATGTTTTTATATTTTTATATTTTTATATTTTTATATTTTTATATTTTTATATTTTTATATTTTTATATTTTTATATTTTTATATTTTTATATTTTTATATTTTTATATTTTTATATTTTTATATTTTTATATTTTTTATATTTTTATATTTTTATATTTTTATATTTTTTTATTTTTATATTTTTATATTTTTATATTTTTATATTTTTATATTTTTATATTTTAATATTTTAATATTTTTATATTTTTATATTTTTATATTTTTATATTTTTATATTTTTATATTTTTATATTTTTATATTTTTATATTTTTATATTTTTATATTTTTATGTTTTTATATTTTTATATTTTTATATTTTTATATTTTTATATTTTTTATATTTTTATATGTTTATATTTTTATATTTTTCCGAGTTTCATCCGAGAACTTCCTTATATATAAGATCCAAATACAAGTTTTCCATGTTATTAAAATTTTCCATATTTACCCACATATCATTTTAAAGATCGGCAATATGATCTGGTTTAAAAAGTCTTACCTAAAAAGAGAGAAAAAAAATGTTTATTAGTTAAAGATAAAAAATATCTTGGTTTACAAAATTGGCAAAATAGTATACAAACAAATAAAGTTAATATTCCTACAATCCTTGTCTTAGTATATAGCGATCTCTTATTCCAGCATAGGATGTCCCTCATCAACACCGCAGTTTAATACCTTAATCTCATTCTTATTGAAACCAACTAACCTAAAAAAAAGTTTAAACTCAACTCGGTACAAGAATGCGCCACCGCCATCACCCATTGTTAAGTCATTTAATCAGATTTTACGATTCCTTGGATTGGTAATCAAAACCGGATTTATGCAAATATTTGTATTTCTATCTCTCTTCCATTGCTGCTGAATGCTGATCTTGTTTGTATACTACTACAGTCGGCCAGGGTGTTGGTGGTGCCAGTCAACCAGCCAACTAACCGATGGTCGTTTTTGTCTCAAAACAACAAAAATAAAACACTATATATTTATAAAAAAACTATACTCCAATTTAAGACTTCAACAAAAATCGAAAAACAAGTAACAGAAACAATTATTTATAATACAAACAAACAAAAGCTGACAGCGAAAAAAAAGACAAAAAATAAGAACCCATAAAAAACGCTTCAGAATAATCAGATTAAATGTAGAGTAGAGTATAAAACGTATTTTTATTTTGCTGAATAATTGAACAAATCAACTCAACCCAATGACCATTAATGGGAAACAATCCAATCATCTTAATAAGAACTAAAGACTCTTGTGACTCTTTATTTTTGTTGATTCTCCTACACGACACGAAATAGTTTTGACAACATCTACAAGATTTACATACAGACGTACTACGAACGAATATGGTCCGAGCGCGTCTACTTAAGCATCAGCTATATCAAGATTGAGAAATATAAACAAACTAAAGACGAAATTTTGTCTTGTATGTAAATGGATTATCTGTTAATCACCACCACAATAAAAAGTTGAGCCCTCGACCACAACGCATTTTTAATGGGGAGAGGGAGGCGGATGGTATAATTTATGGGTAAATCGTAATAACAGATTGACAACTTGAAGTGATAATTTGTTAAGCGATGTTTTGTGTATGATGGGAGGAAGTTATTATTACATTTGTTACCAACAACTCAAAAAATGCCAGCTGAATAAAGTAAAATGTGAATGTCGTTTACAAAAGAACCTTATTTAATTGAATTGAATATACGAAGTAGCTGAATTGATACATTATCAGCTGAATTTAAAATTAGCTGAATAGGATACAAAATCACCAAGAATATAAAAGGACCATATTTAATGCAATTTTCTTAAACGAAGTTCGATAACAACCTAGCTGAATTGACATAATTAAGCTAAATTTGAAAGAAAAAAATTTAAAGACAATGTCTCAATTCAACAAGAACCCAACTAACACCTGCTGAATTTGCTGAAATACGGAAATAACTAAAAATAATTACATCAAATGTAAATTTTCAATGATTTTTCCAAAAACGCACCAGCTGAATTGACACATTGTCAGCTGAATTTGAAGAAAAATGCTTTAAAATATTAGAAATATATTTTTTAATACAGAATGATATCTTTTTCGCTTGCTGAATCAGCTAAAAAAGGGAAATATATAAAAATTATTCAAGTTTAATGTAAATTTTCAATTATTTTTCCAAATATGTATCAGCTGAATTTGACGAATATTACTTTAAAATAATAGAAATATATTTTTTAACACAAAATTATATCTCTTTTGCCTGCAGAATTAGGTCAAATAGGGAAGTAAATCCAAATAATCACGTTTAATATAAATTTTCAACGATTTTGTCAACAATCTACCAGCTAAATTGACAAATTGACAGCTGAATTAGAAAAAAATATGCTAAATTATGGAAAATATATTTTTTAACACAGAATTATATCTTTTTCATCCGCTGAATAAGCCCAAATAGGGAAATAATTAAAAATTAACGAGTTTAATGTAAATTTAAAATGATTTTCCCAATAATTTACTAGCTGAATTGAAATATTTCCAGCTGAATTAGCAGAAAATTATGCTGAAATATGGGAAATATATTTCTGAACATGGAATGATATCTCTTTTGCCTGCTGAATTAGCTAAAATAGGGAAATAAGTAAACTTAAATAAGTTTAATGGTAACTTTACACGATTTTTCCAAAAACGTACCAGCTGAATTGAAATATTGTCAGCAGAATTTCAAGAAAAATAAGTAAAAGCAATAGAAATATATTTTTAAACACCGAATGTTATCTCTTTTGCCTGCTGAATTAGCTAAAATTGGAAAATAAGTAAAGCAAAATACGTTTAATGACAATTCTCAACGAATATTCCAAAAACGCACCAGCTGAATTGACATATTGTCAGCTGAATTTGAAGAAAAATAATATAGTAGAAATATATTTTTGAATACAGAAGATTTCTTTACCGCTTGATGAATTAGTTAAAATAGGAAAATAACTAAAAATAATCAAGTTAAACGTAAAATATTGTGAATATATTTTTTAACACAAAATGACATCTCTTTCGCCTGCTGAATTAGCTAAAATAGGGAAATAAATGAAAACAATTACGTTAAATATAAATTTTCAATGATTTTCTCAAAAATGCATCAGCTGAATTGACATATAGTCATCTGAATTTCAAGAAAAATAAGTTAAAATATGAGAAATAATAAAAAAGAAGGAATATTGCTTTTGCTTGCTGAATTAGCGAAAATAAGGAAATAACTAAAACTGTATTGTAAATTCACAATGATTTTCCCAAAAACGTAACAGCTGAATTGACATATTGTCAGCTGAATTAGAAGAAAAAAACGTTAAAATATGAGAAATAATTAAAAAAGAAGGAATATCGCTTTTGCCTGCTGAATTAGCGAAAATAAGGAAATAACTAAAACTAATCAAGTGTAATGTAATTTCACAACGATTTTCACAAAAATGTAACAGCTGAATTGACATATTGTCAGCTGAATTAGAAGAAACATAACACTAAAATATTGGAAATATATTTGCTAACACAGAATGGTATCTTTTCCGGTTGCTGAATTAGTTTAAATAAGGAAATAATTAAAAATAACCATGTTTAATGTAAATTCACAATGATTTCCCAAAAATGTGGTTTCCCAAAAATGTACCAGCTGAATTGACATATTGTCAGCTGAATTTCAAGAAATTTATGCTTATATAATGGAAATATATTTCTGAACACAGATTGATATCTCTTTCATCTGCTGAATTAGCTTAAATAAGGAAATAATTAAAAATAATTATGTTTAATGTAAATTTGCAATGATTTTCCCACAAAATGTACCAGCTGAATTGACATATAGTCAGCTGAATTTGAATAAAAATATTGTAAATATATTTTTTACCACATAATAGAGACATCACCTAAATAATTAGGTAATATAGGAAAATAAATAAAAATAACCATGTTTAATGGAAATTTGCAATGATTTTCCCACAAAATGAACCAGCTGAATTGACATATTGTCAGCTGAATTTTAAGAAAAAGACGTTAAAATAATGGAAATATAATTTTTTACACAGAATGATATCTTTTTCGCCTGCTAAATTAGCTAAAATAGGGAAATACCTCAAAATAATTAATCTTTTTGTTAAGTACATTTATTTAAAGAATTGTGCTGACTTTGTTAACTTTCTCATTCATATGTAACTCAATTAACGAGTAATTGCTAACACGTGCTTTCTGCTATTCAGCTAAGCTGAATTGACATAATTCGACAGCTAAGACTCGATAATTATCATAAAGTGATATCCAAGTTAAAAATTATAAATTGCCACACAATCTTATTAAATTCAGCTAAGATTATTTACTCCCACTACCGTCTAATATTATTTTCCGCAGATTCTCTATTTATGAACTTAAAAATAAAACATATTCAGCTACTTAAAAATCCAAATGTTAATAGAAAAACGTGAGCGGCACACGTTTTTATAACCAAAACTATAACCGGCATCATTATGACTCTATTCAGCTAGCTGAATTACAATTTTTTGATGAATTTGTTGGGAATATTAACTCATTTATGTTCAAAATGTATTGTACAATCAATACTGATAAATTTTCTACGACAAAATTACAAAACATTGGCCAAGAAATGTGTAATTGTGTTTAATTTTTCTCTGCATATGTTTTTGTTTTTTTTGCCGTTTAGTAATAGCTGCAACAACATAATGCGCTAACTGCCATTGACGTCACAAATATGTTTATCGCTCGATTCGAATTTTTTGTTATTGTTGTTGTCTGCTTCACTCACTTTCATGCCATAAATACGCTTAAAACCGTTTGAAAACGTACGAAAAAAACGCATGAATGAATGACAGACGGACGGACTGACTGACTGACTGAAGACGTTGATTATAGGGCTAGCGAACATAACTGAAAACGGTCACTGGACGTCTGACTGGGCTACAACTGTGCTTAACGTATGCTAGCCCGCCCGCCCCCTCTCTCCTTCATGCGCAACTGCAAAATTTGCGATTTAATGAATTTACACATAACGCAAGTAAAATAAGAAATATAATTTATGCTTAGACATTATGGTTTTAAGGTAGTAGTGGTGTTGGGTACGATCGATGTATTCATCGATCAATCGATTGATAGCATACGAGAAAATGTCTGACTCGATTACCAATGAGCACATTTTTGTTTCGATTTCGTTGAGACATGAGGCACATAATGGCATACAAACAGAAAAAAAAACTGAGTTTTAAGTTTTTGTGGTATAAACGATTCCGCAGCCAACGCCACAGGTAATGCGAAGAATCCAAGCTACAACTTAAAAAAATGTGTGTTGCGAGAGGGGAAATGGAATGGAAAATGTAGGGAGAAAAAAAGTATAGCATAGTTTAGTTTTCTGTGCGTCAGTGCCGCCTCAACTATGGAGGTAGTGATGGTACTTTGGTTACACAACGTTAAAAAATATGGAATGCAATTTTGACACGCGAGTTGTGTGCCTACTTGGGGGGTTGTCCACCACACACAGTTGCTGGATTGCGCTGGTGTTTTACTCATAGTAACTTGTCTAAATTGCTAACTGTGTGTTCTCTTTTGTTTGTGTGGACAGTAAGTACCGCAATGAAGCATAGAAAACTGGCAAGAATTTCAAATAGTACGAAAAAATATTTAATGAAATCGAAAAAGAATAAAGTGTGTCTGTTAAAGACTTTCTATTTTTTACAAACATAAAGTAAACTATAATAAAAAAGTTTTTTTCTTCATATTGTTTTTCATGTTGAGAATTGTTACAGTAACTTTCTGATTTCTCTTTCTTTGGGCCATATTAGAAACTGAGCGCATAGTTTACGTTTAGCTTTAAAGCAATTAAATGTAATAATGAGTTTAAGATGACCAGCATTTGTCTTAACATTTTGTTGTATTTTACGATTTACATAATTCAGCTAAATATTTCTTAATTCATCTTATTCAGCTTTGTCATTAAAGTAGATGACAAACTTGATGGGAGTAGGCATTGGCTATCTCGGTAATATGCGGCATTGTGATGTCGAGCTGACTGGAACTAGGTTGTGACCCTAGTCGATATTTGCACCGACAGACTTGATGGGAGTAGACATTGGCTATCCCAGTGAAATGCTGCATTGTGATGTCGAGCTGACCTGAACTAGGTTGTAACTCGAGTCAATATTTGTATCGCGCATCATACGCACTTCCATAACGCTTGAGACATGCCTTCCATCGATTACCACGTGATCAATCTGGATTCTTGTGTTTTGATCAGGGTCTATCGAGGTTGCCTTATGGATATCTTTATGCGGGAATCTGGTTCCACTCACTACCATGTTTCTTGCCATCGGAAAGCTAACCAGTCTGAATCCGTTATCGGAGGTAATACCGTCCCTATTTAAGCATTAAAATATCCCAGAACAATTTTAAAGTCATGCACATAGCAGCGGTCATATATTTCCACCAGGCGCTCATAGGATGTATCTTAAACGTCTTCGTCTTTGTTACCAGATGTCGAAATTTCTTGCCGACTATGAATCCACATCCAAGTCTGTGTCTTTCTGCATGGCAGTTGTAAAAGATGTCACAGTGATTACTTCTTGTGCATCCTTGTCCCGTCCATCTCATTTCCTATACGGCGGTGTTGCAGCCTTGTATTTGACGAGGACATCCACCAATTGAAAAAAAACCATCTCTGTATGGCGTTCAGATATTCCAAGTGCATATTCTTAAATCATGGACCATATAATCTGATCCTAGTTTATTGGGGCTGCCAAAGTCACTAAGAGAGCCGTGGTGTTGAGCTTTAGTATGTAATGTTAACTGCTGCCTAAGACTCATCGGTTAGGCTACTCAACATTGCACCCCCTCACATTTGCTATCACTGAGCGGATGTTCAATGACATTACCTGGGAAATATGAGATCACTTTGATGTTATAAGCTGCTTGGGGCCTCCAAAGAGAGAGATTCTAGTTATTCCCCAGTGAATAAGATCAGAAAGACTTGAATTAGAAAATTCCCCATTCTTTTTAAAAATTACTTATATTTTAACGAGAGATATTAAAAAGGACCTTAGTTATTGTGTAAAAATATGCAATTATAAGCAATTAAGCTAGCGAAATTATGTGAATTCAAACTGTAAAAACTTCTCCCGGAAGTTTGAGAGATCTATTGATCAATTCAGCTCAGCTGAATTGTGTGTTTTTTTGCTATATTTTACATTAAGGCTGAAGTATATCTTATCTACCGCTTGATTAAGGATAATTCAGCCAGCTTAATTCAACTCATATAGCTACCTATTTTAACTCCAGCCTTATGTTTAAAATACCAACCGCCCAATTCAGCTAGCTGAATTGCGTACTTTCGCCACATTTTAACTCCAGACTGAAATATTAAATATCTCTTGCCAAATTTATGTTAATTCAGCTAGCTGAATCAGGAAAAATCCTAATGTATAAGGTTCTTAACAAACGCAAATGGCATACCAGTTTTGAATATTTCTTTAATTCATGATTGGGAAAACACTAAAACTGTTGGCTAGCGGAATTGTGTGAATTCCAATTGCTTTTACTCCTGCCACAAGTTTGAGAGATCTCCTGATCAATTCAGCTCAGCTGAATTGTGTGTTTTTGATATATTGTAACTCCAGGCTGAAGTATAATTTTGTTACTGCTCAATTAAAGCATATTTAACCAGATAAATTCAACTCAGCCAGCTGAATTGATTACATTCAACCTATTTTAATTTCAGTGTTATGTTTAAAATACCTAGTAACCTTCGCAACATTTTAACTCCAGACTGAGTATTCAATATCTTTTGTCAAAAGTATCTTTTTATATCTCGCTTACCAAACGCAAAAAGCCTACCATTTCCTGCGCTTATAATTGGAAAAACATCCAAACTTCTGGAATTGTGTGTGCTTTACAGACCAATTCAGCTAAATGAATTGTGTTTTTTTTATATATGTATATTTTATTTTAGGACTGAAGTATAACTTATGTACTGCTTATTTAAAGCTTATTAAGATTAACATGTCTACTGTTTAATTCAGCAAGCTGAATTGCGCACATTCGCAACATTTTAACTCCAGACTGAAGTATTAAATATCTATTGTCAATTTTATGCTAATTCAGCTAGCTGAATTAGGAAATATCTTGTAATATTAGGTGCCAAACGACATTCGAACTTTGGCCATTTCTTCAATTTGTGATAGGGGAAAACACACAAATTGGGGCTTGAGGAATTGAGCTAATTCCAATTGCTAGAAGTTTGAGAGCTTTAAAGCCCAATTCAGCTAAATGAATTGTGTCTTTTTAATATATTTTACTTTAAGGCTGAAGGATAACTTATGTGCTCCTTAATTAAAGCTTATTCAACTAGCTTGATTCAACTGAGCTAGCTGAATTGATTTAACTCTATCTATTTTTAATCATACTTAAAAAATGAGAGTTAGGCGCCTCATATAACAAGATATTTCCCAATTCAGCTAGCTGAATTTTCTTTCATCATTACATCTCTTATAACGAGAGATATAAAAAGAGGACCTTAGTAATTATGTAAAAATATGTAATTAAAAGCAATTCAGCTGGTGAATTCAAACTGCTGCCTGCTGTTTGAGACATGTATTGATCAATTCAGCTCAGCTGAATTGTGTGTTTTTATATATTTCAACTTAAGGCTAAAGTATAACTTCATTACTGTTTAATTAAAGCTTATTCAGCCATTGATTACATTTTACCTATTCTAACTCCTGTCTGACATGTCTACTGTCCAATTCAGCTACCTGAATTAAGTATTTTCGCCACATTTTAACTTTAGACAAAACATAAAACATCTCTTGCGGAATTTATGCTAATTCAGCTAGCTGAATTAGGAAATATCTTGTTATATCAGGCGCCTAACAAAAAAATTACAATCCAGTTTTGGCCATTTCCCGAATTAATGACCACCCAAACTGCTGGCTTGCGGAATTGTGTAAATTCTGCCAGAAGTTTGAGGGCTTTGCAGACCAATTCAGCTAAATGAATTGTGTGTTTTTTTATATTTTACCTTAAGGCAAAAGTATATCTTATTTACCGCTTGATTAAGGCTAATTCAGCCAGCTTTATTCAACTGAGCTAGCTGAATTGATTAAACTCTACCTATTTTTGAAACCTACCTCAAAAACGATAGATCTACTTCCCAATTCAGCTAGCTGAATTAGGAAATATCTTGTTATATCATGCGCCTAACCAAAAAATTACATTCCAGTTTTGGCCATTTCCCGAATTTATGACCACCCAAACTGCTGGCTAGCGGAATTGTGTAAATTCTAACTACTATTACTCCTGCCAGAAGTTTGGGGACTTTACTGACCAATTCAGCCAGCTGAAATGTGTGCTTTTTACATGTTTTGAATCTAGGCTAAAGTATTACTAAGTTACTGCACAATTAAAGCTTATTTAACCAGAAAAATGCAATTCAGCTAGCTGAATTGGTTACACTCTGCCTATTTTAACACCTACCTCAAATATGAGAGATCTACTGCCCAATTCAGCTAGCTGAATTAAGTATTTTCGCCACATTTAAACTTCTGACAAAACATAAAATAACTCCTGCTCAATTAATGCGAATTCAGCTAGCTGAATTGGAAAATATTGTATTATATCAGGCGCCTAACAAAAAAATGGCATTCCAGTTTTGGCCATTTCCCGAATTTATGATCACCCAAACTGCTGGCTACCGGAATTGTGAAAATTCTAACTATTATTACTCCTGACAGAAGTTTGAGAGCTTTACAGACCAATTCAGCCAGCTGAAATGTGTGCTTTTTACATGTTTTGGATCTAGGCTGAAGTAAAACTTATTCGCTTCTAAATTAAGGCAACTTTATACTGATCATCATTTCATTAAGCTGAATTTAGTGCATTCTATCTATTTCAACACGTACCTCAAATATCAGAAATCCACTGTCCAATTCAGCTAGCTGAATTAAGTATTTACGCCACATTTTAACTTTAGACTAAACATATAACATCTCTTGCTCAATTTATGTTAATTCAGCTAGCTGAATTAGGAAATATCTTGTTATATCAGGCGGTGCTTAACAAACACAAATGACGGCATTCCAGCTTTGGCCATTTCCTCAATTTGTGATTGGGAAAACACCCAAACTGCTTACTGCTGTCTATTAGCAACAAAATATCAATTACAAATAGTTGAGGGTTTTGTGCGTTACGTTTTATTGATTTTTTTGCTTAATTCATTTAAACTTTGCTCCCGACGACAACATTGTCAGATGTAACTTGGTTTTTTTTTTTGCAGAGGCTACACTAATATTTGGCATGTTTATCTTTGTGGGCACTATTCACATGATGGTCATGATGTCAACATTTTTGTAAGCGTAATTTGTTAATTTATGTTTAGTGTTTAGTCTCCTGCACCCCTCTCGGAAGAGGTGAATACATGTTTTACTTGTTGTTGGCTGTCGTCGGCTGTCTGTCGTTATGTTTTTTTTTTTGGCTAAATTGCATTTTTGTCTATTTCTTTGCTGTTTTCGCAGGAATTTAACAAAATTATGCAAATGCTTGCATTGAATTGAATGGAGTTTGTTGGCTTTTTTGTTGCTTCTTTCTGTTGTCAGTTATAGTTGGTCGGTCGGTCGGTCGGTTGCTCTGTCGGTCTTGTGTTTGTTAATTGCAACTTTTTGCAGTTATTCAGCAAACTGAAACAAGAAGTTGCTGTTGTTGTGTGCTCAACATCAAGATCGCAGATCATTGAGTGTCCGTCTGTTTGTCTGTCTCCCTGTTGCAGTGGTGATGGTGGTGGTACGACTTTTTTGTTTTAAGCAAATGACATTCTGTTTTCTTCGTGTTGTTGTTGTTGTTATTTCAAATCTTAAAATATTTAGAAGATACATAGACCGATAATTGAACAAGTAAGTGAATGGACGGACATAGAAACTGACGGTTTAGACGGATATGTCGCCAGTTTGTGCAGTGGCCCCTCGTCTCCCCCTCCATCTTACCTTTTGTATTGAACATATGAATGAATGTAAAAATGATGCAATTCTAATGAATTTTTGTGCTATGTCGAAAATCGAAATATGTTGCTGTAGTTGTTGTCGTTGTTGGTTTTTCCCGTTATTTTCGCATATTTTAAAAATAACAAAAATTAGCTTTGTTTTTGTTTAGTTGTTGTTTTTTCCTTCACTGCTATTTTGTTTTGTTTTTATTCAGCAAAGATGCAATAGACTTTTTTTTGCACCTAGTGTGTTGCTGCTGCTGCGTCTTCGGCGCACAACTTTGATATGAAATCGCCATTATCGAATATTTTGTGTGTGTGTGTATGTTATTATTATTTGATTTTTATGTTCGACGACAAGAAACTGGCTTTTGTTGTCGTTTTGGTATTCTCTGGGTCTTCTTCTAACATTTAATTAAATTTCAATTATTTTGCAATATTTAATATCGCATTCGAATCGCATCGCATTGTGGTGGTGATGTGATGGATAAAAAGCTAGAGGCATGCACACACAAACGCACAACACTTACACACGCACACTCGCAGACACATTTAGCCCAATTCAGCAGGTATGTTTGTTTTATTTTTCAGTTGAAACTGAAAAAAAACGCAACCGCAGTAGAAAATATGGTGGCTTATGATGAAAAACAACAAACAAAACAAACAAACAAACTATTAAAAAATTGCTAAAGATAGACAGATGAATGGACGGACACACACACATATAAACAAACCGCCAGACAGACATATAAACACCAAAACTCCTTTCACTTTTTTGCTGAATACCAACAATCAGATCTACTCTCACACACACCCAACTAAATAGATTTTAGATGCACATGTGTAACTGCACTTGATAGTGTGCCTAAGCGTGTGTGTTTGTGTGAGTGTAGTTATTTCTTTGAATGTAGTTGTTAAGTCACTGTGTAATGCAATTGTTTTTTGTTACAAAGGCTGTGTGCTGTGTGGTAGGAGTTTATTTATAATAAATATATTAAAGAATTATTATTAAATTGGTTGGTAATTATACAAAAACAAAAAAACGTAATGAAATAGCAGAAAACAATTTCGTAAAACCTTTACAAACTGCTGTGGGGGATACTGTAGAAACTATAACAATAAATGTTAATATCGCTATAATAGAAAAAGGTTTGCTTACATTTACACAGTGCACTAGGTTTCATTGAAAAATCGAATTATCGCTGAAATGTAATAATTTTAACAAACTTCAGCAAAATATATAAAAAATTTCGTTAGTTTTTGTATTAATATATACAATTATATACAATTCAGCTAGCTGAATTGAATAATTTTTTGACTAATTTAACTTCTGGCTAAAGTTTTAAATAGCGACAGGCCAATTCAGCTGGCTGAAAAATTATTCAGCTAGCTGAATTGTGTAATTTTTGAATAATTTAACTCTTGCATAAAGTTTTAAATAGCGACAGGCCAATTCAGCTAGCTGAATTCAGATCTTAGTACATATTTAAACTCCCAACTGAGGTATAAAAAATCTACCGGCTAATTTAAGCTAATTCAGCCAGCTGAATTTGGGAATAAACTGTGATTTTACGTAATACAGGTAGCTGAATTAGGTGATTTATCACAGCTTAGGCTTCTGCCTAAAGTTTAACATATTTCACGCAAAATTCAGCTAGCTGAATTCAGCGCTTTCTATCTAACTTAACTTAATGGTGAAGTATAAGACCTCTACTGTCTAATTTAAGCTAATTCAGCTAGCTGAATTTGCTAATATATACGTTGTTAATTTTGGTAAGAAACAAACGAAAGACATTCCAGCTTTGGCAATTTCTTAACAAAAGGATGAAAACACATAATATGTTGGCTATTAGCAAAATATCAGTTACAAATAGTTGAGATGGTTGACCGCTTATGACTCCTGCTTGAAGTTTAAAACATCTATCGCAAATGTAGCAATTGTAGAAATGTTCAGCAAAAGATACTAAAAATAACTTTTGATATAAACAATGAAAGCATTTCAGCTAGCTGAATTGTGTAACTTTTCACTAATTTAATACCTGCGAGAAGTTTAAAATAGCTACAGCCTAATTCAGCTGGCTGAAGTTATAGCTTACTATATATTTAAGCTTCACGCTGAAGTATAAAATATCTACTAGCTAATTAAAGCTAATTCAGCTAGCTGAATTTGGGAACAAATTGTTATTTTAAGCAATTCAGCTAGCTAAATTGAGTGATTTTTCACTGTTTGGACTTCTGCCTAAAGTTTAAAATATCTACTGCAAAATTCAGCTGGCTGAATTCAGTGCTTTCTATACAACTTAACTCAATGGTGAAGTATAAAACATCTACTGGCCAATTTAAGCTAATTCAGCTAGCTGAATTACGAAAAAACTTATTATTTTAGAACCGAAACAAACGAAAGACATTCTAGCTTTGGAAATTCCTTAAAAAAAAGGATGAAAACACATAATATGCTGGCTATTAGCAAAATATCAGTTACAAATAGTTGAGACGGTTGACCGCTTATGACTCCTGCTTGAAGTTTAAAACATCTATCGCAAATGTAGTAATTGTAGAAATTTTCAGCAAAAGATATTAAAAATAACTTTTGTTAATGAGTAAATATAAACAAGCTAGCTGAATTGTATAACTTTTGACTAATTTAACACCTGCTAGAAGTTTGAAATAGCTATAGCCTAATTCAGCTGGCTGAATTAATAGCTTACTGCATATTTAAGCTTCAACCTAAAGTATAAATTATCTACTAGCTAATTAAAGCTAATTCAGCTAGCTGAATTTGGGAACAAATTGTTATTTTAAGCAATTCAGCTAGCTAAATTGAGTGATTTTTCACTGTTTGGACTTCTGCCTAAAGTTTAAAATATCTACTGCAAAATTCAGCTGGCTGAATTCAGTGCTTTCTATAAAACTTAACTCAACGGTGAAGTATAAAACATCTACTGGCCAATTTAAGCTAATTCAGCTAGCTGAACCGAAACAAACGAAAGACATTCTAGCTTTGGAAATTTCTTCAAAAAAAAGGATGAAAACACATAATATGCTGGCTATTACCAAAATATCAGTTACAAATAATTGAGATGGTTGACCGCTTATGTCTCCTACCTGAAGTTAAAAACATCTACCGCTAATTTTGTAATTGTAGAAATGTTCAGCAAAAGATATTAAAAATAACTTTTGTTAATGGGTAAATATAAACAATTAAAGGCAATTCAGCTAGCTGAATTGTGTAACTTTTGACTTATTTTACACCTGCTAGAAGTTTGAAATAGCTACAGCCTAATTCAGCTGGCTGAATTTATAGCTTACTATATATTTGAGCTCCACGCTGAAGTATAAAATATCTACTAGCTAATTAAAGCTAATTCAGCTAGCTGAATTTGGGAATAAATTGTTATTTTAAATTGAGTGATTTTTCACTGTTTAGGCTACTGCTAATTAAAGCAAATTCAGCTATCTGAATTACGAAAAACTTGTTATTTTAGGACCGAAACAAACGAAAAACATTCCAGCTTTGGCAATTTCTTTAATAAAGGGATGAAAATACTCAATATTAGCAAATTTTCAGCAATATTCGTTAAAAATCAGTTACAAATATTTGATATGGTTAAAAGCTTAGGAAATAGTTTGAATTTTCGCATAATTTATTTTTAAAAATTAGCAATTTACGATTATTTTTAAGAAAATCTTAGTTATTGTGTTTTTATGTTCAATTAAATGCAATTCAGCTAGCTGATTTTAGTAATTTTTCATTGTTTAGACTCCTGTCTGAAGTATTTTAAACTACCAAAAAATCAGCTGGCTGAATTCAGTGATTTCTACAGAACTGAACTCAACGGTGAAATATAAATCACCAACTGCCTAATCTAAGCTAATTCAGCTAGCTGAATTCGCAAATATGTTGTTATTTTAGATCCAAAACACACGAAAGAGATTTCAATTTGCAATTTCTTTAATAAAAGGATAAGAACACCCAATATACTGGTAATTACCAAAATATCAGTTACAAATAGTTAAAATGGTTAAGCGCTTTTGAATTAGTTTGATTTTTTGCTTAATTTATTTATAAGTGTAAGCAATTTACTACTATTATTAAGAAAATTATAGTTATTGTGTTTTTATGTATATTTAAATGCAATTCAGCTAGCTGAATTGAGCGATTTCTTCATATTTCAACTCCTGCCTGAAGTTTAAAATTACGTCCGCACAATTCAGCTTTCTGAATAAAGTGCTTATTACATATTTTAGCTTCAGGGTGAAGTGTTTAATATCTACTGACCAATTAATGCCTATTCAGCTAGCTGAATATTATTTAATTGTTTATAAGAAATCGCAATTTACAACTATTTTTTTAGCTGTAGGCTGGAGAATAAAACATCTAGTGCTCAATATATGCCTATTTAGCTAGCTGAATATTAATCAGTTTGATTTGTTTGCATAATTTACTTATTAGAATTAGCAATTGAAGATTATTTTTAGGAAAATCTTAGTGGTTGTGTAACTCAGCACAACTAAAAGCAATTCAGCTAGCTGAATTGAGCGATTTCTTCATATTTTCAACTCCTGCCTGAAATTTAAAATATCGACGGCACAATTCAGCTAGCTGAATTATGTGCTTATTATATATTATGGCTTTAGGCTAAGCATAAAACATCTACTGCCCAATTTATGCCCATTCAGCTAGCTGAATACAAAAATTTTTGGTAATGTTAGATGTGGAATGAACAAACGACATTTCACCTTTGGTAATTTCACCAATACTCAATAAAATCTCTAAATATAATACCTGTATAAATAGTAGAGCTGATTGTCTGTATATTCACAAAGTAAATTATTTTTTCATAACTCAGAAACATTTGAAAATTTTTGTTCTAAACAAAAGTTATTAAAAACCCTTAATTATTGTATTTTAAGCCAATTCAGCTAGCTGAATTGTGTAATTTCTACGTGTTGTAACTTTTGCTCCAGTTAAATGTGTGTACTGCCCAATTCAGCTAGCTGAATTCAGTGCATACTACATATTTTAGCTTCAGAGTAAAGTATAAAGAAACTACAGCCGAATTTATGCTAATTCAGCTAGCTGAATGCTAATATTTTTTCATTCCCCAGTACAAAAACTTTAAAACCGCTAAAAAAAATAAAACTCATGCAGCTATACCTTTAAGCAAAATCATGATTTAAGTTATCAATAATGTATAACATTGACATCTTAACGTTTAACTAATTACAAATAAATTTTGCTCTAATAATTTATTTTTGCTATCATTAAAATCGCCTTAATTAAATCAATAAATCTATAAAAGCTTAGCATAATCAAGGCGGAATTTTAAACCAATTCCATTTGCAATATGAATGAAGAGACAACAGCTATACATTCAGTAGTGAACAAACTGCCAATACTGCTGCTTCCAGTTTTTGCATTTTTCCTCGCCCCCTTACTGTATTTATGACACTAACACTAAATATTAGTTCCGTGATGCGATAGATGCGATACGATGCAAACGAAAAAATCATATTAATCATTTAAATTTATTAAAATATTATTTCTCTGCTTATAGCATCAATAAATCTTAATAGTGGATAATGTCTGAATCTACCTGTTGTTATCTGAACTCGTTTCGTATATAATCATCTTGTATGTATTATGTAGAAGAAACAAAGTTAATACATAGTGTATTATATGATATAAATCAAATTCAGCTAGATCAATTTAAATATTTTTTTTTTTTTTTTGGTTTTGCATTTAATATATATTTATAGCGGTCATTAACAATGTGACATAGTGCAAGAGGTGGCGGAATTCATAAATTCATTTAGCTGAATTAGATTATATTCACGGTGTTTATTTAATTATAATGCAGGGATCGCAGTCTATAGGTTTATCATATTAATCTTAATGAATATTTAAATTCAGTGTGGTGAATATTAATTTTTTTTTGTATTTTTAATAAATTTATGACAAATACTAACTGGCAGACTGCATGATGTAAACTATCTACATTGGGGTAGATAAATTGAATCATGTCATATGGATTTAAACTACATTGCACTGTCCATCTATATATATAAAACGGAGTGTGTGTTTGTTTATTTATTTGTTTGTTTGTTTGTACCTTATAGGAGACCAAATCTTCCTGAAATTTTCACAGCATTTAACTGGGACTCTGGCATGATTTATAAGGTACTTTTTTTCGACCACGCCCACTTTTACGCCCATTTTTTTTTAAATAATATGCAATAGCGAAGCATTGCCGGGCCCACAAGTAGTCTATAAATGTCTAATAAAATAAGATTTAGTATTTAGAATATTTAATATGTTATATATATTTACAATCTAAATTTTAAAATTTTTTAATGTAACATTTATTTATGAATAAGTTACTATTTAGTTCATGAATAACTAAAAACTTTTTTATAACAATCAAATTTGGAATTTAGCATTTTAAGAATTAGAAAAAAAAAATTTTAGGAAAATTTAAATTTTTGTAAATATTTAATTAAATTTTGTTTAATTAATTTATTTTTAATTTATAAAAGATTTTTTTTTAAATATTGAAACAAAAAAATATATTTTTATGTGTTTATTTAAAAATAAATAACTATTTGCTTAAAGAATAATAAAATTTTTTTTATAAAAAATCAAATTTATACGAAATAATTTAAAAATATTTCGGTTATGAAAATTTAGTTAATTTTTGTTTTATTTTTTTAATGGAAAGAAATTTTGTTGTTTTAATAATAGGAAATAAATAATAAATATTTTTTAAGGAAAATTTAAATTTTTGCAAAAAAATTATTAATTTTCTTTTTAAAAAATGTATAATTATGTATGTTTTTTTTAATAGAATTTTTTTTAAAACTGTATTGTTTGTTAGTTTTTATTATGTTAATTTTTTATTATATTTTTGTTTATAGTTTTAAATAAAATATTTAAAAAAAAAATATTTATATGTTTTTATGAAAAAAATTAAATAAAAAATATATATTTAATATAATATTTATTTATAAACAAGAACCATTTAATTTCTGAATAAATTAAATTAGCATATAACAAATTCAAATTTATAAACGATGTTCTTTTATAGTAAGAATAAATAAAATATATATATGAAAATTTGATCTTTTGTAACAAAATAAATTAAATTTTTTTTCTCTACTTTTTTTTTAAAAAAAAGGCATAATTTATAAATTAAATTAATTTCCCTTCACACCCCATGAATAAGGTATGGTAGAGCTTCTCGCGTTGTTTTGAATTAACACGCTTTCTAACGGCACCTACTTGTTTATCGAAAAATAACTAAATTGTTTAAAAAAATCTAAATTTTGTTTTATGTTTTTTTTTTTTTAAATTCATAATTTCTAAATTTAAATATAAATCATTTATTATATTAAAAAAAATGAAAATATATTAAAAAAAATACATCAGCATTTTTCATTTCAAGTAAAATTAATTTATAATTTAAAAAAAATTATTAAACAATATACGAAAAACTTTTTATAATTTTTTTTTTAAATACATTTTTCATTACAAAATATAACTTAAAATTAATTTTATAATGAAAATAATTATTAATAAAATCTACAATAGTTACTACATTAAAAACTTAACTTTGTAATGAAGCAACGTATTTAATCTATTTCATAAAAATTTAATTGTTTTATTTTTTTTTATTTTCTCTATTAAAAAGTGACGATCCGTTTAATAAAGGTCCCAACATTCTTTATATTAAGTGTTTTCGCAAAAATTTAAAATATTTTCCCGAAAGATTGGGGAAAAAAAGCTTAAATATATATATTTTTTGTAAAAAAAATTATTTTTTCGATAAAAAAATAAAATTTTTTAATGAAAAATTTAAATTGAAAATTGGATTATTTAGTTTTAAAAAAATAAGACTTTTTTCATTCAAATATGTTTCTAATAAATTTTTCATTAAAAAATTATGTTTATTTATTTTTTTTATATAAAAAATTCATAACAAAATAGACCTTAACATTAATTTTATAGTAAAAATAATTATTAATAAAATCTACAATAGTTACTACACTAAAAAATTAACTTTTTAATGAAACAACGTATTATGTTTGATTTCATTTTAAAATGCAAAATTTAATCTATTTTATAAAAATGTATTTTAGATGTTTTTCGATTTTAATTGTTTTGTTTTTTTTTATTAAAAAATGACGATCCGTTTAATAAAAGTCCCAACATTCTTTATATTAAGTGTTTTCGCAAAAATTGAAAATATTTTCTCGAAAGATTGGGAAAAAAAGATTTAAAATATATATTTTTTGTAACAAAAAATATTTTTTCGAAAAAAAAATATAAATTTTTTTACTGAAAAATGTAATTTGAAAACTAGTTTTAGATAATTTGTCTTTTATTACATAATTGTATATTGTAAAAAAATTTTTTTGATTAAAAAAATTAAAGATTTTATATTAAAAGTATCTTTTTTATTAAAAAAAATTTTTAGAAATTCTGTTTTTTTGATACTAAGAAACAATTAAATAATTTTTTATTCATGAAAATTTAAATTTGTGCAAAATTTTTTGTAAATTTATAATTACTCAATCAATTTTTTTAATTAAATATATTGAAAACTTAAAATTATTATTAAAAAAAATCAATTAACGTTTTTTATTTTATTTTATTTATTTATTTATTTATTTATTTATTTATTTATTTATTGGTCTTCCTATACAACAAGATATACATCTTAATATTACAGTATAGGAGTGTAGATGTGCATTCGAAATAATATCATCATAATCATAAATAAAACCTTAAACTTATATTAGTAATAGGTAATAATAATAGTTAGTAAATAAGCTGAGTTAATGATAATGAAATGAAAAAATAGCAATAATAAAATAGCAAATAACATAACAAAGAAAATTAATCAAATCATGTCATTAGAATTGAGAAGAAATAAAAAACAACGAACAAATAAAATATCAACGTAAAATGTTAGAAAAGGTAATATGTTACATTAATTTTGAAACAAAAAAGATCAAACAGTATGTATATTTACTTGGTGTCCCCACGATGACATATAGTGGTTTTTAATGCGAAAAATAGTCACGCAAAAGATTTTTAAAACGAGTAGCGTTGCTGGTGGTCTGAAGAAGGTGCGGTAAGCTATTCCAGAGACGTAGCGCATGGATATAAAAGTGCCAATCTGAGACAAGAGTTCGATGTCTAAAAGGAATTATCATTTTTCCTCTGTTTGATCTTGCAAACTTAATACGTTCGAGAAGGTAAGACGGAGAATTTTGATAGACAATTTTGTGTAAAAGCAACAGGACTCGAATTTTGAACAAGTGGTCAAGTGATACACCATATAGATTTGGACTGACAGTGGACATATGTACATATTTTCCTTTGGCAAAAGTTAATATAATTTATAAATTAAGAAATTTTGTTAAGAACTAAGAAAATTTTTTTCATTAAAATATGTTTCTAATTAACTTTTCATTAAAAAATTTTGTTTATTTATTTTTTGTGTATAAAAAATTCATAACAAAATAGACCTTAAAATAATTTTATAATGAAAATAATTATTAAAAAAATCTACAATAGTCACTTCATTCAAAAATTATATTTTTAGTGGAAAATATTTTTATGTAATTTTTTTAAATACAAAATTTAATCTTTTTTGTAAATTATTATTTAAAATTTTTATTAATTTTTTTATTATAAAATTATGAACAATTCAATAATGGGGTCACCATTCTTTACATAAAGTCTTTTCACAAAAATTAAAAATATTTTTTTAAAAAATTGGGAAAAAAATGCTAAAAATATATATTTTTGTACAAGGAAAATATATATTTTTTTTTAATAAAAATTTTATTTTGTTTATGAAATATTTGATATGTAATTTTAATTAAATAAACAAAAATATATTTAATGTAAAAATTCAAAAATTATATTTACGGTGACAAATATTTTGTTTTTTTATGTAAAATTTTATAAAATTACAATGGTAATAATGGGGTCACCATTCTTTACATAAAGTCATTTCTCAAAAATTAAAAATATTTTTTTACAAAATTGGGAAAAAAATCTAAAAAATATATATTTTTTGTACAAAGAAAATATAAATTTTTTTTAATAAAAATTTAAATTTCTTTATGAAATATTTAAAATGTAATTTTAATTCAATAAACAAAAATATTTTTAATGGTATATTTAATTTATAAATAATTTAATACTTTTAATAAAAACATCTAGTATAGAATTTTTTTTTGCATTACAAATTTTATTTATGAAAATTTAAATTTTTTAAAAATGTTAATAATCTTATTTTTTTAACTTCTTTACATTAAAATTAAAACTTTATTCAATAATGTTAACAATATTAATTTTTCATTTAAAAAATGTTTTTTTTAAATAAACTTTTCATTAAAAAATTTCATTTGGTTTCTCATCAAAAAAATTAAAAATATGTAATTTATTACAAACAAAATTAGAAAAAAAATTAATGTGTAATTAATTTGGTATATAGTTAAAGTAAAAAATTTTGTTTATAAAGAATAATTATAATAATTAATAAAAAAAATGTTTCTATTAAAAATTAAATTAAGAAAAATTTTAATGAAACATAATTTTTTAGTATAATTAATTAACAAATATTAAATTTTTTGTTAGAAAAATTTCTTGTTGTAGGAAAAAGTATATTTTAATAATTAAAATATTTTGCATTCAAAACGTTGATATTATTATTTAATAATAAAGTAAATTTTTTAGTATAATTAATTAGAAAACATTAATTTTTTTGTTAGAAAAATTTCCTGTTGTACCAAAAAGTATATTAAAATAATAAAACAATTTATTATGTAAAACGTTGATATTATTATTTTATAATAAATTAAATTTTTAATTAAAAAATATATTAAAAACAAATTAAAAAAACTTACTTTTTACAATAAATTATTTCTTAATAAGAAAACATTTAATTTTTTCTCGTTTCATATTTTACAAAAAAAAAAAAAATTTTCTAAAAAAATAAAAATAAAATTTTCTAAAAAAATTAAATGTTTTCAATTTATATTATCTCTTGTAATAAAAAATATTTTTTTTTATAAAAATTTAAGTTGGTTTAATTCTTATTAAACTAGCAATAATTATACCATCACCCGTAGGGATGAAGGTATATATCATTTGATACGACCCAAAAGTGTAACACATAGAAGGAGTCACTTTAGACCCTAGGTTTCTTTGAACCAAATTCGATTCATGACTTTTTAAGTCGTTTGAGCCATGTCCGTCTGTCTGTCTGTCTGTCTGTCTGGTGGCTGTCCGGCTGGTTCGCACGATAACTGTCGAAAGACGCAACCAAATGTTTTGAAATTTTGCACGAGTTATTATTTTCTCAAAACTAATTACGGTATTGCAAATGGGCTACATGGTCCCGCCCCTTCTGGTACCTCCCATACAAATACATCATTCCGCCCACTTTAGAAATCGAGTAATAATATCAATACACCCTACGGGATCGTCCCCAAATTCTGTATTTAGTAAAGCTATAACAGGATAAAGTTTTGGAAAAAATTTTAAAAGCCTAGCCACGCCCCTTCTGGTACCTTCCATAAAAATCTACCATTTCGCCCACTATAAAAATGGTGAAATAATATCAATAAATTAAACGTGATCGGAACCAAATTCTCTTTTTAGTAAAGCTATAACAGGATAAAGTTTTAGAGAAAAAAATTGGAAGTCTATCCACGCCCCATCTGGTACCTCCCATATACATCTGGTACCGCCCACTTTAGAAATCGAATAATATTATTAAAAGACCTAACGCGATCGTGTATTTGGTAAAGTTTAAGCAGGATAAAGTTTTGGAGAAAAAATCTGGAAGTCTAGACACGCCCCTTCTGGTACCTCCCATACAAATGTACCACTCCGCCCACTTTAGAAATAAGTTAATAATATTAATACACTCGACACGCTCGTGCCGAAATTCTGTATTTTGTTATGTTATAACAGGACAAAGTTTTGGAGAAAAAATTGGAAGTCTAGCGACGCCCCTTATAGTACCTCCTATACAAATGTACCTTTCCGCCCACTTTAGGAATGTAGTAATAATATCAGCAATCGTGCTCAAATTCTGTAATTAGTAAAGCTATAACAAGATGAAGTTATGGAGAATAAATCTGGAAGCTTAACCACACCCCTTCTCGTACCTCCCATACATTAGTACCACTCCGCCCTCTTTCGAAATCGAGTAATAATATCAATATAATAGAAAATTATTTATTTTACTGAGGCTAAGGGTAAATGTAAGTAGGGTTGCCCGACTGAAACTTTCTACCTGGTTTTAATTACAAATCGGTTAATTTCAATAACACAAGACTTAAACAATATCTTATATTGGGTGATGGTATTTATCAGTCAGTTTAACTGACTGATATTTCTGTACTGGTTTTTTTTATTAAAATATTATGAGTGAAGGTAAGAATATACTTTAATAAACCCTTTTATTAAAAATTAAAAAAAAAATTCTATATATTGCGAAAATGCGATATTTTAATCACCTTGCATACATTTTACATATTTTCATAATCTGAATTTGCGAAATAGTTCAACATATTGCAAACCGTCAAGGTGTTTGAAATAGCACAAAAACCCAAAAATAATAAAAATAAATAAAATCATAAGAATAACACATTTAATTTTGTTTTAATATTAGGAAAAGTTTAAATTATCATATAAATCCACAACTTTCAATAATATAACGAAATTTTTAAGGCACAAAGGACTACATTACCTCAAGTAAAAAATAAATCGGAAATATTACTTCTTTTCAATTAATAATCCCGTAAAAACTTCAACTAATATATTATTTAAAATCCTATATATATAATATTAAAAAAAATACAATTGTGCACAACTTTCAAGCAATACCTATCCAATGATATATTACTTTTATTTATTAAATTACGTTAAACACTAGAAAAAAGTCGACAAAAATTCAAACCTTCCGTTATATTATAATAATGACATTAGTACTAGCTATATAATATCACCACAAGATCCTACTAAAAAGAAATATGAATTGCTTGTGTCCACGACCTTTTTTTTGTTGTCCAAGACCTTTGGGAGCAAATCTAAACAAGCTCTATAAATATAACTACCATACTCCCGCCGCCGCCCGCGGTTCAACCTCTTTGCTGGCTGGCATCATGAAGTTTAACTTACTGCCAAAGTTGGCATAACATTGAATATTATATCTGCAATAATCGTTGTTTTTTTTTTGTTTGCCACCAACGCCACTACCGCCATCGTTGTTGCTGCTGCTGCGGTTGTTTGTAAATGTCTTAATCAATTATGGCTAAAAATCATTCACCTTCATAAAAAATTAATTTCACTAAATTAAACCTCCTTTTATTTACACTGCATTTAACAATGACAGCGACAACAAACAACACTAGCAACCTCTACGGCTATAACCCCCACCTTGACCCTTAAACGCTATGACAGGCGGTGGCCAGGAGTGGGGAGGGGGGTTTCGGCCGTCTGCTTGATGGAAATTGAAAAATAAAAAGATGACACACAAAGTTATATGAGCCGTGAAAATACATGAATGGGAATAGTCGGGGGTCGGTATGGCGGACACTGCAACGATAGGTCGTTTAATCTCACCACGCCAGGCCAAGTCAGATGTTAACAACATCAGTTGGGCTATGGCAAAGACGGCACAAGATATGGACGGCAAAAAATTCAACCTTTGAAATTATTATTACGGACATAAATTTGTTTTTAATAATATTACGTTGACATTTTCCACAAACTACACCACCACCAGACCAGAGTTTGAGGCTAAGCAATGTGACAGCGATGGCAGCGAAGATTACAACGCTGCAACTGGTTAGCAAAAGTGGTTGCGAGCGAGGTTTTGTTTTAAGCTTGGTTTTGAGTTTTGCATTAAAGTACAAAAAATCTTTTGAGCGCATGCGCGACTCATAGATTTCTTGGTGGCTGAAAGTATTTCCACTTTACCTTCTGTGCTGTGCTAAAAAGTAATACGACGACAAGTTACAACAATAACAAAATATTCATCCGATCCTTCATGGCCATTGGCTAGGGGAGAGGAGAGCCTAAGAGGGGGAAACTCTGACGTTTTGCTTCGCCAGACTTGGTTCGCTGACTGCTGCCGACTGTTGCTGCTGCTGCAACTGCTGGTATTTAAAGTCCAACTATTGGTTTAGCAGATGTAACAAGTTTTCTTGTTGTTGCTGGTTTTCTTTTTCATCTCCATCCTTAGCTTTGTATCTTTTCAATTGCAGTCTATTGTGATGTTGTTGTGGATTGTTGTTTATTTTCTGTTTTTGTTGGCAGTTTCTGTTTCATTTGTGAAAGTGAATTGTTTTTTGTTGTTGTTGTTTTTGTGTCTGTCTGAATGTGAATCTTGCCAGTTGTGATTTATTTGGTAATTTAAACATGCAAACTAAATTTACACTCGAAATTACCACTATAATATATTGTTGTGGTTGTTGTTGTCGTTAACTGCTAAACCTGTCTTATATTAGAGGCAGCCCGTCTAAAGACGTGCAGACATTCCAGACGGATGTAAACGGTCGGTCACATAGGCAAAATTTACATTACGAGACAGTTCAACAACAGTCATTGAGTCATATTGGGGTCATATCGCATTGACAGCTGTCTGGTTTTAATGAACGAACAAATCGAAATCCGTTTTGTTGATTCGCGTTTAAATGCAAGTGCAATTTAGAGGCCACTCAACAGTTTTGTTAGATATGACAAACAAAAGCCAAGGCTTTGATGTGGTAAGATTCATTATTCAACGAAATTCTACATCCGTTTGGATTCATATTAGTAGCAGGATACCCTACAGAGGGATGCTCTTGCTTCAGCAGTCAACACAACGACTTATACGGGTGACGAGTTCGATCCCCGGCCGGGGCACTGGCCAAATCAACATCGATGAAAAATTACTTTTCAAATACTTTCCTAGATGCTTCCACTACAAAAATCCACATTGCGCAAGGGCCAAGGAAAATGATTTACCAACATCGCATATAAATCAACAAACCAGCTGGCGCCATCTTTGGTGGAATTTGACGGTTAAAACTCACAACAACAACACCTAACAATCCTTGACACAAACCTTGTTATCTACAAAGGAACGAAACAGAGTTGCCAACAATGATCGTATGATAATCGGATTATATGTCCGATCGAGTGCCGATAAAAAATTTTAAATCGGTATAAAGAATTATCACCCCAGCTACTTCCACCAGCTGTTATAAAAACAACAACAACAACTTATCCGATAACGGATTCATACTAGCCAGCACCTCACCTAAAGATATTCACAAGACAACCTGGATATCTTCTGATCAAATGACAAGAAACCAGATTGATCAGGTGGTAATCGACTAAACGAAAATGAAGCTAGACATCGCAAGGCTAAAATTCCCCGATATAGCCAATGCCTATTCTAACAAACTCTCTAAATTATTACCGAAAAACGCCTCTGGGGGTTGGACTCTCAGAAAACGGAATTGGCCTTCTTCACTCGTAGATATAAGGTAAAGGACTTTAGACCACTGAGACTGAATGGGGTGGAATTGAAGCTCTCAACGTGGGTCAATTACCATAGGTGTCGTCTTTGGATCAGAAGTTAAATTGGTCAAGGAATATCGAGGAAAGGTTAAAGTCGGAGGTGCAATTACATTTTCACTAGTAGATATAAGGTAAAGGGCTACAGACTACCGAAACTAAATGTGGTGGAACTGAAGCTCTTAACGGAGGCCAAGTACCTATGTGTTGTCCTACCTGGTTTGTCAATGAATATCGAGGAAAGGTTAAAGTCAGGGGTGCAATGCCCTTAATGGAAAGTCGGAAATCTATAGGTAAAAGTTTGGAACTCAGCCCGAAGGTCACAATGTGACGAAATAGCCAATTGATATTCTAACAAACTCTCAATTGGAATTAGTTCTCTTTACTCGTAGATAAAAGGCCAAGGACTCCAGGCCACTAAATGGGGTGGAATTGAAGCTCTCAACGAAGGCCAAGTACCTAGGTGTTGTTTTTAATCAGAAACTAAATTAGAAATATCGAGGGAAGATTAAAGGGGAGTCTCAATGCCCTTAATGCGTACCGGAACTCTGTAGGTAAAATTTGGGGATTCAGCCAGAAGGTCATAATATGAATGGAACTCTATCGGTAATAGTTGGGAACTCAGCCCGAAGGTCGAAATGTGGTGACTACCATGGTAGTCCGGCCAATTATAACCTATGGATGTCTTGTTTGGTCGGAGGTCCTAGATAAGAGTAATTTGTCAAAATTGCTCGGTAAGGTCCAAAGTCTGACTGCAAGGGGGTTACTGGGGCTAGAAGAAGTAAACCGAAAGCGGTTTTGGATATGTTCTTGGACCTTCCGCCCCTGGACTTGTACGTCAAGTACATATTGCAGCCCGAGGGGCTATCAGACTGAGGGAAGCTGGCGATTAACACCATCCATACTGTTTTTTTGAAGAAATTTGTAGATTTCCGTAAAGTAAATATTGAAATTACGGAAAAAATCGGAATGGAATGACGAAGGGACTTCTTACTGTTTAGCAGTAAACATCAGCTCAAGTGCCCTATTCCATTTTTAAACCGTCAATAAAGTAAAAAATGGAATATGTCACAAGAGCAGCTAAGCCTCTCTTTCAGGCTACATAATGAATTGTTCAGGCTGAGGTACTGGAATGCATGTGAACTTGATACTAGCAGACGGATAACCATCAGTGTGGATAGCCTGGCCGCAATTTAGTTGGGGAGGAACCGTAAGGTGTAGTTGGACGGACTAAAGCCGCTGTATGTGAGCCTTTGTTGGGTACCAGGACATTGCGTGATTCCTGGTAATGAATAGCAGTTGTACTATGTCAAATCATGACTCTCTGGATGATATTTAACAGCCTATTTGCTCACTTTTTGGCTTAGTGGAGGTTTGGATGTGAAAAACAGCCAGCAAACGTTACATTTCCAGAACCGACTGTATAACTGCTACCGAATACAGCAGATGTGGCAGAATGGCATATGAAATTCTAACAGGCCATTGCAATCTCATACACCTGACAGGCGAATGACATAGACTCATACCGGACTACTGCCGTACGTGTGTGAGGACGAGGAGGAGTCCGAGATGACGGAACATCTTCTTTGTAGCTGTCCCGCTCTAGCTCGTTGGAGGCTAAGATACTTAGGGGAAAGTTATATAGAAGACCTTAAATCTCTTTCCTCATTCCGAGTAGGCAATTTAATATGTTTCATGGGACGATTGGGATTCCCGCGATTTTCTCTTCTTTCTCTATCCCTTTTCTCTCCACCCCTCCCATTTCTTTTTTTTTCTAATGCACAATCAAAATGGACCAGAGGATCTCGGTGTGTAGTTGATTGTACATGACAAGACTGCATACGCCCGAGATAGCCAATGTCTATTTCAATCAACTCTTTCAATTACTACAATCAAACGCACACAAGTCTACAGTAAATAATATCGCGTATTGTCTCAGAAAAGGGATTCTGCATCCAAGACACCATGGTATAAAGAGAAGAGAAGAGCGAGCAATTGGAAAAATAATCATATTTCCACTAAAACTTCCTTAGGTTTTAAGTTCTAAATTGTTTGCTTGTGATAAGGACATCCGTCTAGATAAAGGGATAGAGTTTGGTTACCGAAAAACTCGCCCACTGCCTGACAGAAGAGCACTCAAATCAATCATTGTAACCCCTTTATTCCTACTAAGGAATGGAGGTTGTCAAAGAGGTTGTCAAAGGGACGTCTGGAGGAGTCAAATGACCGAATTCCGTTAGGGTTCATATGTATATCCCTGAGTGGAAAGCTGGATGAGACTAAGTATGCGTGATAGCCGCAGAACTAGCTAAGAAGTTGACGAGGTCGTTCTTTAGGAATATGATAGTTGCAGGATAACAAATGAACTGAGGGATAGCTCTGTCCGGCTGCGGGATGAGGCCATCACTATCGAAAGTGATCAAGACGTTACAGGTACCCAGGGTTAAATGTCCTACAAAGAAATCTGCACTAAATTAAGTTATCATCAGCACAATAACAGGTGAGAAGTAAATTTCAGGGGCTACCTCATAATGGATGTCATTCCCGACACTTGAAAACCAACCAAAGAGGTTTTCATCCCGAAAGCTTACAAATGCTCATGTGTCAAATGAAAAGACTTTCGACCGTTCAGTTTCTTATCTTTTGTCCTTAATACATTAGAGAAGATATCAGAAATCCATGTTTGAAGTAATCTTCTGCAGAATTTGGAATATACATGTGAATTTGTTGTTAAAATCTGAGGATTCTTGCATTAAAAGTAGGTCAACTAAGACAGCTCTCCACTCTATAGTTGGTACAATCGAGAACTCCCTCAGGAATAAGTTCTATGCTTTGGGGATTTCCCTAGACAACAAGGGGAGCCTTCAAACATATTTTACCTACAGCAATTCTTAAATCATAACTTGAACCCCATTCAGCTATGACGATTCTTTCCATCATCAGCATCCTAATAAGGTGAGTCACTGAACTGTCAACCAGTCATCTATTTGGAATGCTGATGGTGGAAAGAATCGTCAGAGCTGAATAGGGATCATGTTATGATTTTAGGATTGCTATAGGTAAATATGTTTGAAGGCTCCCCTTTATGTCTAGGGAGTTTCCAAGAGCGTAGATCTATTTCATTCCACCATCAGCTTTCCACTCAGGTGAGTCACTGAACTGTCAACCAGTCATGTATTTGGCATGCTGATGGTGGAAAGAATCGTCAGACCTGAATGAGGAGAGGTCACTTTTGTTAACAGAGGGATACCTCAAGGAGGAGTTCTGTCTCCACTACTATGGTTAACCTCAGTCAATGGTTTCTCAGGATGCAGGTGAACAAAAAGTGGACTAAGCTACAACTTTACTTGTCTAGAGGTAGGATATCCGTCATATTGAGGTGCTGGAAAACACGTCGAAAAGACAGACCACTATCTATCAATACTGCATGGAGGAGGATGAAGAAAAAACGCTGGTCTAAGAACTAGGGTATTCGGAAAGCATAATTTAAAACCCTTTGAGGATTTACTATACTGACTTTGTTCCTTGGAGTTTCTCACACATAAATCCACAATATTGGAACGAGGTGCGTATGATTAATATGATATCCGCATAAAATTAATATTACTCATTGTAGTATCTGGCAATGGCAACACTGATATTAAACAATAGAAATTGAATTTGAAATAAACGACACTTGAATGTGAATCACTGAGCGGAACAGACGTGTGCTTTATTGAATAACTTTACATTGGCGACGAGGAGCAACGGATTTAAAAAAAAGGAGAAATATATATCATACAAAAATGGATTTACAACGTAAAAGAGAAAAATATCTCAGAAAGTGTAGATTGCAAACTTTTCTCATGAAAGATCTTGAGTCTAGCAGCTCAGATTGTGGATCTGGATCCTTGGATGCAAAATTTCGGTTCAACATCATGCGGCTGTTAAATTTTTGATAAGTGATTTTTTTTCTTGAAATCAAATGAAATAATTTTGAAGTCGGAAAATATCAATTTGAAAATTGATATTTAAGTGAAAGATGAAAAGAAAATTAAACAAAAAGGAAATATAATAATTATTGAATACGTTGTTGAAATGTAAAAAAATTATAAAGAGGGCTTGGAGAACGAATACAAAATGAACAATGAAACAAGCCTATGTGATGTTTAGCCGATTGCGATCTGAATGAAAGGAGACTGATGATATTTTTTTTTGCCAATGGTTTAAATGCCGTCATATCATCTATATGTTAATAAGTGGTTTCAATACCGAGATCGAATTGGATAATACTTGTTATTATTTTTGAAAACGGTTTTAATACCGATATTGGCTACTGATACGATATAAAATGGTTTTAATACCGAGATAAATATTTGAGAAATTAAAAATACTCTGTGAATTGGTTTAAATACCGGAGAGAAAAAGGAAAACTGGTTTAAATACCGAAGAGAAAAGAGAAAATTGGTTTAAATACCGAAAATTTTAAATATGGTTTAAATACCGGCTATAAATGAATGGCAATGTGAGGAATAGGGAAATTGGTTGTTGGAAGCGAACTAGTAATTAGTAAATTAATATAGTCACTTATTTTTCTAGGTGAATTTCAATACATGGGTCTAACTGTTCCACCGTTTGATTATGCACACCATGCAGATAACAGTGGCCCAGAATGGAAAAATTGGGTTCAATCATTTGAATTTTGTATGAAAGCAAGCAGAATCGAAGAGGAGGAAAGAAAATTAGCTATGTTACTGCATTTTGCTGGAAGAAAAGTTCAAGAAATTTATTGCAAATTACCAGAGCTAGAAGAGGAAGGAGAAACTCAACGGGGCCCATGGGTCGAAAGTTATGGTTGTGCTCCGTCGATATATGGAAAAGCATTGAGCAAATTGAACGAGTTCTTTTTTGCCAAAGCAAAATGCAACATATGAAAGACACGTTTTACGATTGATAAAGCAAGAAGAAAATGAAAGTATCGGTGGTTTTGCTATGCGTTTAAAAACCCAAGGCGAACGATGTGAATTTGGCGACAAATTAGAGGACAATATAAAGGACCAAATTATTGAAAAATGTCGATCAGCACGAATGCGACGAGAAATGCTAAAACAAGGCGATGCAAGTTTAGACACTGTTCTGAAAGTAGCCAAAGTTTTTGAATCAATTGCTAAACAGGAAAAAATATTCATGGAAAATGAACCAGCTTATTCTGCAACAACTGAAGTTAACAGGATAAATGACCAATCTAAACTGACTAAACGTAGAAATGAAGCTGATGTATGTTTTCGTTGTGGTTACTCAGGGCATCGAGCAAATAGCGAAAAGTGTCCAGCAATTGGAAAAACGTGCAATAAATGCGGTGGACGAAACCATTTCGGCGCCAAATGCAAATCTCAACATCGAATTAAAACAAAAAGATTCATAAATAGAAATACTGAGAATGGTGAACCGTATACGAAGGATGAGGAAAACTATCCTAAACGATTCAAACAAGACAATAACGTTGTCAAATATGTTGAAATTAATGACGATGAATATGTGTTTAGCATAAATTCAAACCATAATGGAGACATGATCAAATGTAAACTTGGTCAAGTAGAACTAATGGGTACCATTGACTCCGGCTCTAAGTTTAATTTGATAGGCTCCAAAATTTGGTCTGAATTAAAAGCCAAGAAGATAGTTGTTACAAACCAGCGAAAGGGGAATGACAAATGCTTTAAAGCATATGGTGGTTTTCCATTGAAGGTACTGGGAATTTTTGAGGCTCAAATTGAGATCGATGACAAGGTAATACTGGCCGATTTCTACGTCATGGAAGCAGAAGGAGATTTTCTCATTGGAAATCACACCGCTAAGAAGCTGGGTATCTTGAAAACTGGCACTAATGTGAATCGCATTAATGACACTATAGATGATAATTGTCAGGTAATTGGTAAAATAAAAAATTTAGTAGTGGATATACCATTGCGAGAAGATGCAATACCAGTTGCACAACCATATCGCCGAATTGCAGTACCATTGGAACAAGCAGTAGACAAGAAGATCGATGAACTCCTTAAACAAGGTATTATTGAAAAAGTTGATGGACCATCCAAATGGATCTCACAGATAGTTGCAATTCCAAAGGACGATAACACGGATATACGCATTTGTATCGACATGCGTCGAGCTAATGAAGCTGTTCAACGGGAGCACTATCCTTTACCAACGATGGATAACTTTATGCCATACATTAATAAAGGAAAATTATTTACCAAACTTGATATAAAACAAGCGTTTCATCAAGTGGAAATTTCGGAAAAATCAAGAGAAATTACGACTTTTATGACCAGAAAAGGTCTTTTCCGATACACCAGACTCATGTTTGGCATCACGTGTGCACCAGAAATTTTTCAAAGAATAATGGAACAGCTATTAAGCGGCTGCGAAGGGTGCTTCGTTTATATAGATGATATTTTGATATTTGGTGAAAATCAAATTCAGTTAAATAAACGAGTTGTGAAAATAACCAAGATTCTTGAGGAGAACGGCGTTACTTTGAATCATAATAAATGCATCTACAACGTGAGTGAACTAGAATTCCTCGGACATCGATGGTCAAAGAATGGTATCAGCCCAACGGAAAGTAAAGTTTCAGCCGTCAATAATTTTCGTGTACCACAAACAGCCGGGGAAGTGCAAAGCTTCCTAGGCCTGGTAACATATGTGGGTAAATTTCTGCCAGACCTGGCTACCATTACCGAACCACTCCGAGCGTTAACTAGGAAGGGTATTGTTTTCAAATGGAATAATGCACATCAGGAATCTTTCGACAAATTTAAAGAATTGATATCGAGCGAGTTAATATTAGGATATTATGATATCAATGACAAAACTCAATTGTACACAGATGCAAGTCCAGTCGGACTAGGAGCCGTGCTGATACAATTTAACCGAAATGGTCCACGAGTAATTTCATATGCAAGTAAGAGTCTCTCAGATGTTGAAAAACGTTATTGCCAAACTGAAAAAGAGGCTCTGGCACTTGTTTGGGGTGTAGAGAGATTCCACTACTACCTATTCGGAAGAGAATTTGACCTCGTAACCGACCATAAACCACTGGAAATAATTTTTGGAACGAAATCAAAACCATGTGCCAGAATCGAACGTTGGGTTCTGCGTTTACAATCTTACCGCTACAAAATTGTTTATCAGAAAGGTAAAAATAATATCGCAGACCCATTGTCAAGATTGGTGACTGAATCGGGCGACAAAAATACATTCGATGAGTACTCGGAACACTACGTTAACTGGATTACAGGGTTAGCAACACCTAAAGCATTAAAAATCAATGAAATAATAGAAGAATCGAAAAAGGACCAAACAATACTCGCGGTGAAAAAGGCTATATACAAGGAATCATGGCCGGAAGAGTTAAAACAATTCAAGTTGTTTGGGACGGAGCTATGTTTCGCAGGGGATATACTATTACGAGGAACACCTATTGTTATGCCAAAAGTTCTACGTGGAAGGACGATCTAATTGGCGCATGAAGGACATCCAGGTATGACTGTTATGAAACGTCGGTTACGTGCAAAGGTATGGTGGCCTAAAATTGACAAAGATTGTGAGGAAGTAGTTAAAAACTGCAGAGGTTGTACATTGGTTGCTGCACCATCAGCACCAGAGCCAATGAAAAGAAAAGAATTGCCATTAGAGCCATGGCAACATTTGGCAATCGATTTTTTAGGTCCATTGCCATCGGGACACAATTTATTAGTCATGGTGGATTATTATAGTCGATTCGTGGAAATAGAAATCATGAAGAAAATCGACTCACATGAAACAATCAGACGACTGCGTGTTATTTTTGCTAGATTTGGGATACCGCAAAGCATTACAGCCGACAACGGATCACAGTTGGTCAGCGAAGAGTTTAAACATTTTTGCTCGGAATACAATATTGAGTTGAACAGCACCATACCATATTCGCTGCAGCAAAACGGTGAAGTAGAACGACAAAACCGTTCAATTCTGAAGCGATTAACTATCAGCCAAAGCACCGGGCGGAACTGGAAAGATGACCTTCAGGACTATCTTTTAATGTATCGCTCAACACCTCATTCAACAACATTAAAAACGCCAGCAGAACTACTTTTCGGTCGCAATATACGTGATAAACTTCCTTCAATTTACCAACCATCGGAAAGA
The DNA here is from genome assembly GCA_964034835.1 of Muscina levida. Lineage (NCBI taxonomy): Eukaryota > Metazoa > Arthropoda > Insecta > Diptera > Muscidae > Muscina > Muscina levida. The sequence continues at coordinate 26,701,369 of OZ035884.1, read as the reverse complement.
GATGAAGAAGTGAGAGATCGTGACAAAGAGAAGAAGGGAAAGGAGAAAGAATATGGAGACAACCGCCGAAATGCGAGACCGATTAATATACATGAAGGGGATAAAGTACTGGTGAAACGGGCGATCAAATCAAACAAGCTTTCATCAGCATTTGAACCGACCTTATATAAGGTGGTTAAACGTAAAGGTAGCGAAGTCACAGTCGAATCAGCCGAAACCAACAAGCGATATCGCCGAAACGTCTCTCATCTCAAAAGACTTGGTCAAGATCCCTACGAAATGCAACCATCCGGAGATGACAAGGCTGGAAATGATTCAATAATCAAACGATCGACTCGGCAATCTGCTCATCTGATAGACTTCGTTTGAAAATTACGCTAATGTTTATAATTATTACAATAGTAATATTTCTTGATATTTTTAAATTAATGTTGATAAATGAAAAAAATTAAACTTTAAAATTTCTCAAAAGGGAGAAGTAATGTAGTATCTGGCAATGGCAACACTGATATTAAACAATAGAAATTGAATTTGAAATAAACGACACTTGAATGTGAATCACTGAGCGGAACAGACGTGTGCTTTATTGAATAACTTTACACTCATACGTTGTGCATACATATCTAACGAGTACCATATGCAAACTCGCTATATATTTACAGTACAGTACTTGATTCAGGGGCGTCATTCAATATCATCAGTAATACCGAGTTTTTTACTTATCATAGACGAGACAGCCTACATATAGACAGAAGTTTGGAGTTATTGGGGAAAATTTTGGGAAAAAGGCGATCTATAAAATTTTTTTTGAAGATTACATTCGATAAAATTAGTTCAACTTGAGTTTTTACATGGACATCATAATGGAATGATGTAGAAAAAAGAATAATAGAATAAAATAAAAAATCGTCAATGGTTTCAAAATGTTGGTCGTTCTATGAAAGTTGCGATTTATGATTTCTCGATGTTTACAAATTCTTACCTCTGCTTCGTGAAATTTTCCACTTAACAAAACCAAACTCTTTTTAATTATTGAAAATCATCATCTACTACTTTGTAGCTAAATAAAAATTACGTTCTCCCTAAAGCGCACGAAACAAACAATAACAAACAGTTTATCAATTGCCTCCGTAAACAAAAAACCCCTTACAATTAGCAGTTACTACTTTGTAGCTAATTACAACTGAAAACTAACTCTAGAAACATCTCATCATCAAGCTCTGCCAAACAACAATAGCTGTAACATTCCAGCTTAACAGGCAAAGCAACTCCCCGTTTTGTAAATCATAACTAGGCCACTCTATCAACTCAGAATCGTCATACGTATACGAGTGACTTTCGCAGCCATTAAAATGTTTAGAAAACTTTAATTCTAGGCCCAAGTTATCTGCGTTGTGTTGTCAACATCCTGTGCAATAAAATGATGATTTTCTATTCGCATCATCATCATCATCAACACGATCACACGACCCCCCTGAATCAAACGCTGCTGTTGTTGGTGCCATATACGCTGCTGCTGCCACTTAAAACAGAGTCGAAATCATCACGTCAAAGTGTTGCGTTTCAATTGAAAATTTCAAATTATTTATTTTTAATTAGATTTTATCTGTTTGTTGTGGCCACAAACATGCAATGGCGTTTTTTTGTTTTGTTCACTCGTGTATTTTCTAGTTGTTGTTGTTGCTGTTTTTCTTTATCTATCACTGTGTTTTTTATACACTTCAATTTGATTCTTTAGTTCAATTCGTTTTAGTTGTTGTTGATGATGTTGTTGTTGTTGCTGCTATTGTTTGTGCTTTTCACCCGCATTTAACATTTCGCTGAAAATAACATCAACGAAAATCACACAATTTTCACAATATATTATTTGATTGTGTTGTTGTTGTTGGTGGTGTTTGTGGTAGTGTTAGGAGCAGATTGCGTTTAACTGTACAAGCAGGGGAGACCCATCAAGAGAGCTGTCATATGCTGAGGAGTTGTTTTTATATCGAAAAAAAACTATTCAGCTAAAGTTAAATGGGCTTTATATAAAGCAGACTGTATTCAGCTATTACCAAACATTATACCAAAGAGACAACCGAATTTTATATGTTGCTGAATTACGTTTCTAAGCAGATAATTAAAAACTTTATATAACCAAATAGTTAGCACTACAGTTAAGATGTTTTTGAAATCTTAATAAGCTGTTTTTTCGCGGAAATTATGCAATTCAGCTACAGCTGAATTTATGTTATGTTGCTGAATTAGGTTTCAAAGCAGAAAACAGAAAACTTCTTTCAACAAAATAGTTTCCATTGCAGCGAAGATGTGTAAGAAATTTTAATATAATTAAGCAATTCAGCTACAGCTGAATTTTTGTTATGATTCTTAATTAGGTTTCTTCTTAGATAACTGAAAACATTTTCCAACAAAATAGTTTCTATTACAGCATAGATGTTAAGGAAATCTTAATACGTTCGTCTTTCGCGAAAATTATGTAATTCAGCTACAGCTGAATTTATGTTATGTTGCTGAATTAGATTTCTAAGCAGAAAACTGAAAACATTTTCAAACAACTGATGATTCCTTAGCTTTACGCATATGAAACGTAATTCAGCTATATTTTTGTACAAATTTTCTTATAACATACCCTATAATTAAGATTTTATATATTGTGAACACAATTCAGCTAATATGGAATGCATTTTTGGTAGAAATGCATTGTTGGTTTGATTGTATTGATATATATGTTTTTATGTACGGAAAAGTATTGAAGTTGTTCCATGGAACATTTGATTAAGTTGAAGGTGAAAAAGTTCTTTTACACTGAATTCAGCTGCAGCTGAATTGGTTCTTAAACAAAGGAAATATTATGAAATATTATGAAAGTTATGCAATTCAGCTGCAGCTGAATTTGTGTGGAACTTAGATAATATAGTTTTGCTGATGATTTTGTAGGTTCCTGCACAAAAAATGAAAGTCAACTGCTTACTAATACAAAAATACTTATACAAATACAATTGACTAAAAATTTACGATTTTCTATGTTGAAAACATAAATCAGCTAATGCGGAAGGCAATCTCAATAATGAATCGATTGTAGTTTTATTACAAAGATATCAAAATCATGATTTTAGTATTGAAAACGAAATGAAGATGCTTTCAAGTTGTATGTAAATTAAACAGAATTCAGCTGCACCTGAATTAGTTTTTAACCACAGGAAATCATAATATGCACCTTACCTATCAAAATTATACAATTCAGCTGCAGCTGAATTTATATAGTACATAGAATACTGATTATTTTTTAGGTTTCTGCGGACAATACGTAATTCAACCGGATTCTTCTACAAAAATACTTATACAATTAACCCAAAAATTTTAAATTTCTATGTTGAAACCCCAATTCAGCTACTGCGAAATGCACGTCCAGTTAAAAATCCCTATTTGTTGCAATATAAACATCTAAAATTCATATTATTAAATATTTGAAAATAATTAAAGTATTTTTAAGGAACATGTGAGCAAATAATCTGTTGCTGAATTACTTGTTCTATGCTGAAATGCAAGACATTGTCCTGACATTCAGAAATTTTATTCAAAAAAACATAATTTAGATACAACTGAAGTAATTCAGCTCCAGCTGAATTAGTGTTTTATATAAAATACTTAATTTTTTTTTAACTTTTGGCTGAATTATTTAACCCACACAGACATGACATTGTATACACATACATATGTTATCTAACTAAAATTAGCGACATTTAAAGTGCACGTAAGACAATTCAGCTGCAGCTGAATTAGAATTTTACATAGAAAATATAATTTTTATGGATGTTAATTGAGTGTCGCAAGGAAAAATGTAATTCTTAACAGAAACAATAGCATAATTTATTTATTTATTGAGAAATCAAAAAATCGTAGTTATACGCTAAGAAAAATTTAATTCAGCTACAGCTGAATTAGTTGTCATTTGTAAGTAGATTATTCTCTTTATATAGAAGTTAGAAAATCGTAGCCTATAGAACAGGAAACCTTATTCAGCAAAGGCTTAACTTTTTTTAAATAGTATTTCAGTTCTTGGGACTCTTATTGACTTTCTTAGAAACAAAAACATGAATTCAGCTAAGCTGAAATGTTGTTGTACACGATAGAACTTTATTTTGCATAATAAGGTATTTTTTTTTAAATATTAAATAATTCAGCTACAGCAACATTTGATTTCTACATAAAAAAAATATACTCTTGTCGCAAATTTATTGGGTTCATTAGCGAAACCGGCAATTCAGCTGGATTTCACATAGTTAAATTTTCGTAATTCAGCGAATATTGAAAATTATACAAAGAAATGTTATTCAGCTACGGCTAAATTATTTCTCGTTTATGAGTTGTTTGCAGTGTAAGTGAAAAAAAAATAATAAATATCGGTTTTTCAAAACCTGAAATATAATTCAGCTGCACCTTAATTTATTAGTTTGCAATGGTATTAAACTACGTTGCTGACGAAACAATTTTCTTTAAGAAATGTTCAATTCAGCTGCAGCTGTATTCTATTTATTTTTCTTTAAAATATTTATAATTCAGCAGTAGCTGAATTAGTTTTTTTGTAATGAAAAGGAATATATTTCTTGTGCGAATCCGGCAAATCAGCTGGATTTCACATGATTAGCATATGTCATATGTCGAAATTTCGTAATTCAGCGAATATTGAAAATCATACAAAGAAAATGTTATTCAGCTACGGCTGAATTATTCCTCGGCTTTGAGTTGATTACAGTGTAAGGGAAAAAGTGAAAAATATCGGTTTTACAAAGCCGGAAATACAATTCAGCTCAGTCTAAATGAATTTGTTTTCAATGATATTAATATACGTCGAAGACGAAATGATTTTCTTTGAGAAATGTGTTATTCAGCTGCAGCTGAATTAGTTTTTCTGTATAAGAAATTAATTAATATTTAATTTTCTTTGAAAAATCTATAATTCAGCAATAGCTGAATTAGTTTTTTTGTAATGAAAACGAATATATTTCTTGTGCGAAACTGGCAATTCAGCTGGATTTCACATGATTAACATTAGTCAGCAATTGAAATTTCGTATTTCAGCGAATTTTAAAAACCATACAAAGAAAATGTTATTCAGCTACGGCTGAATTATTTCTCGGTTATGAGTTGATTACAGTGTAAGTGAAAGTGATGAAGTGATAAATATCGGTTTTACAAAACCGGAAAAAGAATTCAGCTGGGTCTAAATTTGTTTGTTATCAACGATATTAAACTGCGTCGAAGACGAAATGTTTTTTATTGAAAAATGTGTAATTCAGCTGCAGCTGAATTAGTTTTTCTGTATAGGAAATTAAATTATATTTAATTTTTTTTGAAAAATCGACAATTTAGCTGTAGCTGAATTGGTTTTTTTGTATACAAAAGGAATATATTTCTTAAGAAAAATTATTAAGGCTTTAATATTACGTAATTCAGCAATACTAGAAACTTTTAATGTAATTTTTCTATGTGTAACATACAATTTTCTGGATTTTGAATGAAAAATTGCAAATTCAGCTGAGTTTTATATTGCGTAAACCAAAAATATAGTAATTCCGACATTTAGCTAAAAATCCAAAATTGTGGTGTTTAGTACAAAAATCGTTCTTGATCGAAAAATTGCAATTCAGCTAAATTTTATATAGCCCATAAAAAAATATAGTAATTCTGACATTCATATAAAAATCCAAAATTTTGGGTTTTAGTACCGAATATATTTAGGAGCAGAAAAATAAAAGTCCATGAAAGAACGGAATTAGAATTGGGTTTCAACTGGGGCTGAATAACTTCTCTATAGGGGAGTTTAAGACAAGCTATATATAAATTTGACAACAATCTACATGAAGACCAACAATTGGATCAATACGGAATTGGAAAGAAATTAAAAAAAATGAAATTATAACACAATAGCAGGACGATAGTGTACCAATTAAAGACATTCAAAAATCAAGGATCTCCACAACGAAAATGTAATTCAGCTGTGGCTGAATTCATTTATAGTTATAAAAAGATCATACTTAGAACAAAAAAGGTCAAAAGTCTTGGATTTTTTACTAAGATATATAATTCAGCTACTTCCGCACACAGATACCATGTTAACATGCCTCTCTTGCTATGTAAAATTTCTCAAATTTCTTTATTAAATATGAAATTTTTAATTTCTTGTCCAGTTATTATCGCTCAATAGCTTCGGGCCCTCATGTTGCCCGCCTCATTAGTTGTGTGCCAACACCCCTCCCTCCCCCCACATCCTTGCTGTATTGTAGTAATCGAAAACAATACAACTTACCGCTGCTGTTACGTGTTAAAAGTTATTTTTAACTTTTGCACCGATTTTTCATGAATTTTATCTTAACAATCTCTGGGGGATGGCTAATTCAATGCGTGTGTGTTGTGTTGCGTTGCTGAATAGATTTTGCGTTTTTTTTTCGTCTACTACTTTTTCCATTGGGCTTACCTGTAAAGACAGACAGAGTGGGGGGAGAGAGAGAGGGAGAGAGAGAAAAAAACACAGTCAGTAAAGAGTAAGACACACAAACAACATCAATTAATTTGAAAAAAGAAAATAAGAAAAAAAAACACCAATAACAAAAAAATTAAGTTGTTTAAATAACAATAAAAGAAAAGTAAATTGAAAACACACACTGACAAAAAAAAGAGTGCTAATGTATCTGCAAAATGATATATTAAGTGTTGCGAGTCTTTGCTTAGACTTTCAAATCGGTGTTAGAAATGTTGTTGAAATAACAAAATACATAATTTATTGTTGCGCTGTTTTAATAAACTAAATGTTACGAAAAATTGTTTAAATGCACCAAAGATATATATTACAAATTAGTTACGAAAAATTTGAAAAAACTTATATATACAAATATTTTTTTAACGAACACGTAAGGTTTTTTGCATGGAAAAAGTTAATTCAAAGAGATTTTTAAGCAGACGTGATATTTTTTATTCATATGCTTTGAATAAAAATTAGTGCAATGGTTCTAGGATTGACTGGAAGATAGAATATCTGTGACTCTTCTATCAGATAAATACCACCAGGCGCCAGGATGGTACCAAATTGTCATTGTCTTTAAAAAAAAACTCTCCCATAAAAACAACACTAGTTAACCTGTGCTAAAATTATAACTGAAATCAACCGTTAAAGTCATATGCAAATCTTTCCACAAAAATTCTTATCACTCAAAGAAAAAAGAAACACACAATGCACAAAAAATTCTCTAACAAAAGCAAATCACACACACACACACACGAAATGGAGGGCAAAGTGTTCTTTATCAGTGGTATTAATGTTTTGTGCTGTTTTTTTTTTGCAAATTATCCACAAACGAAGCAGCGAAGCAATTACACTTTAAATACATTCAACAAATAGACATTAAATGTTGGAGGGCAATATAAAGTTAAAAAAAAAACACTGAACGCCAGATTTCATTAACCACAAAACGGCGTTTTTTTTCTTTCTTTTTCTCTGTTGTATACAAATTTATCATGTTGAGGCAACAACAATAAGCTGTGGACAAAAAACCGCAGGATGTTTTGCCAATTTATACATACAAACAACGAAAAGGTTTTGGTTTTGGTGGAACCACTCGAATGTAGTCCACCACCCCTTAACAAGTGCGGGGGAGGGGGGAGCAAATACTGATACTGTAACTGTTATATAATATGGAGCATTGTGTTGTTTTAAGTTTGCGTTTATATAACACAATTGGATATGTATTTGTTACCCCCCCCCCCCCCCCCCCCCTATGTTGTTATCGCAATAACCCACCGAGTGCGGGAATAATTGTTGGGTTCACGTAACTGGAGTGTAGAAAATTATGACAAAATGACGGGGGGTAAGTTTTAAAATTGTTGCAATCATTGATTTAATATCATTTATTATTTAAAAATAACTTTTTGGAAGATTCAAAATGGAAAGAATTTAAATTTAAGCAGCTTATGGAAAAACTAGAAATTTTATTTTTATTGTGTATTTTTATACCCTCACCCTACACGGGTAGGAGTCTTGCATAAGTTCTTATCAATGACAAATAGGTCGCAGGTGGTGGAAAAAAGGACATCTAACCAAATTCTGGTGCTACAAAGAAAAATTAGTGAAATTTAAAACTTCAAAATTTAAGTTTAAGCAGCTGATGGAAAAACTAGAAATTTTATTTATTGTGTATTTTTATACCCTCACCCTACACGGGTAGGAGTCTTGCATAAGTACTTATCTATGACAAATAGGTCGCAGGTGGTGGAAAAAAGGACATCTAACAAATGAGGTTCACTGCATAAGTGCCTCGAGGTAGGTCTAAATTTCAGCAAGTCTAAAGCGAATCATGTTAGGAAAACGAACAAGATGTAATTTTAAAGCGACCGAGAGGTACAATCGGCTCTTTAATAGATTTTAAACTAAATCGGCAATGTTTGTAACGGCTAAACTAAGAGTCTATAAATCCGATTTTAGTAATTTTTCTTTGTAGCATCAGAATTTGGAAGATGAAGAGAATAGATTACTTATTGTTTATACTTTAGGTTATATGGGAAATGTTTGTAACGGGTAAACTTATTAAATACTAAACCAATTCCAATTATTCCTTTTTGTAGCATCAGAATTTGGCAGATGAAGATAATGGAGTAGTTATCATCTATACTTTTTTTTTTACCAATAGTGGTTATAAGTATAATGTTTGTAACGGGTAAACTTGGTATCTCTTAAGCCAGTTTCCATATTTCTATTTTTGTAGCATCAGAAATTGAAGGATGAAGAGAATATATCTCTAATCTTTTATAAATTTTTATAAAATAGGTTATACGGGAAAGGTTTGTAACGGGTAAAGTTTGTAATTGCTGAACAAATTGCAATAATTCCTGTTATGTAGCATCACAATTTGGTAGAGGGAAATATAAGAGTAGTTATCTTCTATACTATTTTACAATATTGATTTTATGTAAAATGTTTGTAACGGGTAAAGTTAGTAACTACTGAGACAATTTAATAATTCCTGTTAAGTAGAATTACAACTTGTTAGAGTAAGATAATGGAGTACTTATCTTCTATGCTTTATTACAATATTGATTTTATGTAAAATGTTTGTAACGGGTAAAGTTAGTAACTACTAAGCCAATTTCAATAATTCTGTTCTTGTAGCATCACAATTTAAAATAGGAAGATAATAGACTACTTATTTTCTATACAAATATAAAGGAATTTGAAATGTTTGTAACGGGTTAACTAAGTAACTACTGAACCAATTCCATTTATACTTGCTTTGTCGCATTCCAATTTGGTAGAGGAAGATAATGAGGTAATTATCTTCTATACTTATGTACAATATTGATTATATAGGAGATGTTTGTAACGGGTAAAGTTAGTAACTACTGAGCCAATTTCAATAATTCTTTTTAGGTAGCATCACAATTTTAAATAGGAGGATAAAAGAATACTTATCCTTGACACTGTTTTATAAAATTGTTTTTTGAAAAGTATGTAACGGGTAAAGTTAGTAAGTACTCCAAAAATTTTAATAATTTTTTTTTTTACGATCACAATTTGATACAGAAAGATGTTGGAGTAGTTATTTCAATAATTCTTGTTTTGTACCATCACAATTTGGTAGAGGAAGATATTGGAATAGTTATCTTCTATACTTTTTAACAATATCGGATAAATGGCAACTGTATGTAATGGATAATCTTAGTAACTACTGAGCCAATTTCAAAAATTCTTTGTTTATAGCATCTCAATTAGTTAGAGGAAGATAATGGATTATTTATCTTGTATACTTTTTTACAATATTAGTTAAATGGGAAATGTTGAATATTTGTAACGGGTAAACTTAGTAAATACTGTACCAATTCCAGTTATAATTTCTTTGTCGCATCACAATTTGGTAGAGGAAGATAATGAGGTAGTTATCTTCTATACTTTTGTACAACATTGATTATATGGGAGATGTTTGTAACGGGTAAAGTTTGTAACTACTGAGCCAATTTGAATAATTCTATTTAGGTAGCATCACAACTAGTTAGAGGAAGATAATGGAGTAGTTATCTTTTATACTTTTTACAATATTGGCTACACGGTAAATGTTTGTAATGGGTAAACTTAGTAACTACTGAGCCAATTTCAAAATTTTTTTTTTGTAAAATCACAATTTAAAATAGAAATATAAAGGAGTACTTATTTTCTATACTTTTATATAAAGTAATTGGAAATGTTTGTAACGGGTGAACTAAGTAACTACTGAACCAATTCCAGTTATACTTTCTTTGTCGCATCACAATTTGGTAGAGGAAGATAATGAGTTAGTAGTTATCTTTTATACTTTTGTACAATGTTGATAATATAGGAGATGTTTGTAACGGGTAATGTTAGTAACTACTTATCTTTAAATTTTTTTTGATGAAATAGGTTATATGAGAAATGTTTGTAACGAGTAAACAATTCCAATTATTCTTTTTATATAGCATCACAATTTGTTAGGTGAAGATAGTGGTTCAATTATTTTCTATACTTTTTTAAAATATTGACGAATTGTTTGATTGATTAAAGTTTCTGCTTAAATTTTTAAGTGAACTGTTTTCGCTAAAATTTTCATTACGTTTAAAGCGATGTTTCATAAAGTAAACTTTCTACAACCTGTTCTCTTTAAAATATGTTTGCGAATCACTTCCATTTCAGTTGTGCTCCGTATCCTTCACCCTACTCTCGCTACCTCCACTTGATGAGTTAAGGGAAATTACAATTCCAAGTGAATAGTTTATCATCATCATATCGCCAACAAAATCTAAATCCTGTTGGGCGAAAACAAAAAATACACAACAAACGTTGCTAACAATATTGTACATAGCTAACAGCAGTAACATTGGCAGTAACAGCAGCAGCAGCAACAACATTGGCGATTATAGCCATCAAGAACTTGACCCCACAATTTATCGACTGCTGACTAGAATAGCGATTTGCAAAGAGTTGACTTGGTTGCCTACTTTATTTTCGCACTACGATGTATAGGAGTTTATATACAAGTGTGTGTGTGTGTGTGTGTGTGCGAGAGTGGCTTAGTAAATACCAACAACTTATTGGTGCGGTTAAGGCTATTTAGAAAATTCATAACACAATCACTGTGTACCTGAGTGCTGCTTAACTGAACTAAACTAAAGTGACTGATGATGAGAACAACGACGACGACGACGATGACGTTGGTGTGGCGTTGCAGACACTGCGGGCGCCAAAGTTGGGGGAGCTAAGCGGTTAGTGGTGTGCATTTAGTACTATTGCTGGTAGCAGTGTTGGAGAAGGTATTACCTAGTGTTGCCCGACGTTGTCATAGTAAATTAACTAGTATCTAGTCAAGTAATGTCAGCAAACAACAAGAACTGCAGCAAATGACCTTCACCAACAACGCCGCTGCCACCACCGTCACAACGGGCCAAAGCCAAAACAGTAGCAGCAACAATAAAAACAATAGCAGCACAGCAAAACTAAAGCGAAACGAAAATGTTCTAATGCAACGGCCTAAAGTGTTTGTTTGTTGCCACAACTGTTGCCCCCTTTGCCACTCCTGGGCCTTATAAAAGGCAGACAGACACGATGGCTGGTGGTGGTGGTGGTGGTGGTGGTGATGTTGGTATTTGTTCTCTAACGAAGGTCAGTTCGTAAGTCACTTTACTCACTTACCGACAGGCTGACTATTGACTGACGTCCATGCGACCCTCTGTCACTTAGCCAGTTTGTCGTTTCGACAGCTTTCAGTACAAACTTAGTGGCGGCCCACAATACATACACTCAAAGAGAGGCAGTAGCAAAAATCAGAAAACGCGCGAATCCACCAGCGCATGGTTGGAGAGGCCAAGTGGTGTGCCCCACACACTAACAAACAAACATTACAAGTGGCTGCTACAACAAACTGGTGGACGGACGGTCAAAATCCAATAGCTCACCACAAACAATCCAATTCATTTTTCAATGTAATGCAATTGTTGCATTTTTTTCGCGTAAGTATTTATAAAGCTCATTTACAACAACGACAACATGACGTACAACAAACCTACATGAGCACGTTGCTGTTGTTGTTGTTGTCATAGTTCTTATTTACATGAGCAATACACATACACACGTACTCAAGTATATATAGGCATTAGAGGTTCATGCACCCATACACAGTCATGCGGTCATGCATATGTACTTAACTATGACGACTAGAGGTCGGTGGCGGTGGAACGAAAAGAAAATCTAACAAAACGAGGTTCAGTGCAAAAGTGCCTCGAGGATAATAGCAGGTATAAAGAGAATCTTCTAGGGAAAACGAACAAGGTGTAATTTTCAAGCGACCAAGAGGTAAAATCGGCTCTATGGAATAGATTTTAAACTAAATGGGCAACGTTTGTAACGGCTAAACTTAGAGACTATAAATCCGATTTCAATAATTTTTCTTTGTAGCATCAGAATTTGGACGATGAAGAGAATAGATTACTTATTTTTTCTAAAAAAGGTTATATGGGAAATGTTTGTAATGGGTAAACTTAGGAACTACTAAACGTAGTATCTACTGAGCCAATTATAATAATTCTTTGTTTGTAGCCATCACAATTGGGTAGAGGAAGATAACGAAGTACCTATCTTTTATATTTTTTTACAAAATAGGTTATATGGCAAATGTTTGTAACGGGCAAACTTAGTAACTACTGAGCTAATTCAAAAAATTCATTTTGGTAGCATCACAATTTGGTAGAGGAAGATAATGGAGTACTTATATTTTAAACTGTTTTAAAAATTTGTGTTTTTGGAAAAGTTTGTAACGGGTAAAGTTAAGAAGTACTGAAAAAATGTTAATAATTAATTTTTTGTAGCATCACAATTTGATAAAGAAGGATAATGGAATACTTATCTTTTATACTGTTTAAAGTTTTTTTTTTTAAAAAAGTTTGTAACGGGTAAAATTAGTAAGTACTGAAAAAAATTCAATAATTATTTTTTGTAGCATCACAATTTGGTGGAGGAAGATAATGGAGTACTTATCTTTCGTAATGTTTTTTATAATTTTTTTATGTTTGGAAAAGTTTGTAACGGTTAAAGTTAGTAAGTACAGCAAAAATTTCAATAATTTTTTTTTTTGTAGCGTTACAATTTCTAAAGGGAAGATAATAGATTCTAGTAAGTATTTTTGGCAAAATTCTCGGGGTCAAAAAACTGAAAAACCCAAACTCGAAAACTAACGCTTTCATATAAACACGTCAAAATAAATTACAAAAGTAGAAAGTGGGTATATCGCGGTGCATGCCTACGATGACAAATTTGCATAACTAAATTCGTGTCGAAAATATTTTTCATATGCGCACCCACACATAAAGGGTCATCATAGAACCATTTCTTTGAGGCCCATAAGACTCGCCAACAATTTAGATTCACCACTCCGATGCTTGGGGACCAAGTCAATGAGAATGGTATAGTTTTTTTTCAATCGGCGAACTGCTCGTATTGATTAATTCAATTGTATATTTTAGCACATCACATTTTGTCTTTTATATCATTTATAAAAAAAAATATTTATGGGGTAGGTATTTGTAACGGGTAAACTTTGGAACTGCTCAACCGTTTTAAACAATTTGTGCTTTAAAGTACTACAATTTGCAAGAGGAAGATAATAGACCAATAGGCCTTAGCAATATTTCTAAAAATGGTAATGCGGGAAATGTATGTAACGGGTAAACTTAGAAACTACTGAACCGATTGTAACAGTTTTTTTTTAACGGATTACACATTGGAAAAGGAAGAAAATAGGGTTCTTAAATTTTGCAATTTTTATAATATTTTAAAATTTACCCAATTTTATTAATTTTATTGGACTTATGTACTCTATTGTCTTTCTCATCCAATTTGTGATATTTTGCATGATGAACTATTAAAATTCGCTAAGAAGCTTCATAATTTACCCGTGACATACATTTTCCGTACAACTTATTTTATAGGCTCATAATATAAGAATTTTATTCTCTTCCTCTCGCATATTGGAATGTTCTTAAAATTACCCGTATCATACATTGCAGATGCAGCGTTTTTTTTAAATAGTACAGAATTTAATACGGAAAACGTTTGTAACGGATAAACTATAAATCTGTTGAAAATATATTAATAATACTTTTTTATAGCATCACATTTCAGAAGGAGATGAGAATAGAGTACATATCGTCTATTTCCTGCTAAGAAGAAAACACGGCAATCACAAATGAGCTGTGTAAAATAACACCAACAATCACAGCGCAGCAGCAGCAGCACCAATAACTAAAAGTTGAAAGTATCTCTAGCTGTTTAATAGCCAATATCGACGAACCACAATAAATGACGTTTGCTTCAAGAATGTTTGCTATGAATACAACAACTAACAACAACAATGCAAATGGCAACAACGACATCAAGTAGAAGAATTAATCAAGGCCATTAAAAAGAACATAAACAATACAAACAAATCGTGTATGCAATGCATTCACATTGTCTCACTTACTCACCCACTGACTCGCCCAGCCACTTTCAATCACTCTTTCAGTATTGTCACACTGACTGAATGACTGAGTGACTCAATGGCTCAATGACTTTGAGACAGAGTATTCAATATGACTGACTGGCTGACTGCCTGCCTGACTCAGTGACTAAGTGCCAGGCAAATGCGGAGCCTCAAAGACTGACTAGCACCAACGACTGGTAATGAGCTCTCTCTCTCTCTCGTCGCAATAACTTTTTGTATGCACTTTGTGTAGTTGGTGGTTTTGATACTTGTTTCTCTCTATGGTTATATTTGCGTTTCATACTAAGTTTCTTACGAGTATTTTGTTATTTGAAGTGCATAAAGGTATGATTTTGAAATGAGAAATAACTTTGAATTAGTACGAGGGTCGATTAAGGAGTGTTGGCGATAGTTAGAGAATCATTTACAAATAACATTAATTGTAAAAAAAATAAAAAAAATTTCATTTCATAAAGCAATTTATTTAAGAAATTTTGATATTTAACGTTTGAAAATAAAGGAAAGGGCATATTCGATTCTCTATCTCCTCCAAATTGTGACGCTTTACAAAAACGACTTATTAAAATTGGTTAAGCAGTTTCTAAGTTTTACCGTTACAAACTTTTAATATTAGTATGGGATATGAAAATTGTGTTCCTCAAAAGACATGAATAACATAACCGATTTTTATAACCTTGGACCTTATCATTGCGGCTTTAGGCCAGGCAAATCCACGACGGATCAGATATTTACATTACGGCAGATTCTGGAGATAACCCATGAGGAGCAAATCGACACTTACCACCTCTTACGAATCCCAAATCCTCTGTTCGGATTGGCAAGGATTTATCTGCACCATTCGATACGACGAGAGGTCTTAGTCATGTATGCTGTTCAACATAGTGATGGAGAAGGTGTTAAGGAAAGCAGCGGTTAACATGTCTGGCACCATATTTAATAAGAGCCACATGCTGCTCGCATTGCCGATGATATCGACACAGCGTCGCAGCGTGAACGTTGAAAACTATTGCTTTGAGGTAGTGGATGAATTTATCTACCTCGGATCCGCCATGGACCCAAAACAACAGTGACAGCCTCGAAATAAAACGGAGAATAGTGCTTGCCAACAGGTGTTTCTTTGGACTACGCGAGCACTTTATAAACACCACCCTATCTCGAACTACCAAAGTCCAGCTGTACCAGGTACTAATTTTGCCGGTCCTGTTGTACGCCTCCGAATCTTGGTTGCTTACACAGGCAGATGCAGCTCATCTGGCGGCGTTTGAGAGAAAAATACTCCACAAAATATATGGACCCATTTGCGTAAACGGCGAGTTTAGGATTCGGATGAACCATAAGCTGTACGAGTTATACCACGACATTGATGTCGTCAAGCGAATCAAAGTGCAACGATAACGCTGGCTAGGCCATGTCGTGAGAATGGATGGGGAAACTCCAGCGCGAAAGGTATTCTATCAAGACCTCGAAAGACGCCACAAAAGAGGGAGACCGCGACTACGTTCGAAGGACCAGGTGGAGTAATCACTGATGCTGCTTGGTATGACTGACTGGAGACAGTGCGCACAAGATCGAAGCGAATGACTTAGACACTAAGATATAAATATGTATATATGTTGTCAAGTTGTTTGAAAGGCTAATAATAATAGAGATAAGTATAATAAGAGTATTTCCAAATTGTGATGTTTAACCAAAATAATAACCCAAATTAGTTTAGTAGTTTCAAATTAACCCGTGACAAACGTTTCTCGTGTACCTTTTTTATGAATAGTGTAGAAGATAAGTAATGTATTTTCTTTCTCTTCAAAACTGTTAAGCTTTAAAACAAAAACTTTAAAAAACTGTTCAGTAGTTTAAAAGTTTAGCCGTTACAAACATTTTTCATACATCCAATTTTTTATATAGTATAGCAGATAAGTACTACATTCCCTTCATCTTGGGACTTGTGATGTTAAACAAAAATATTATTAAAATCGGTTCAGTAGTTTCGAAGTGTAGCCATTACAAACGTTTTCCATGTTTACTTCCTCTTCTAATCTGTTAGGCTTTAAAACAAAAAATATTAAAATTGGTTTAGTAGTTTCAAAGTGTAGCCATTACAAACGTTTTCCATGTATCCATTTTATATATATTATAACAGATAAGTACTACATTCCCTTCCTCTTGCAAGTTGTGATGTTAAACCAAAATATTATTAAAATCGGTTCAGTAGTTTGGAAGTCTACCCGTGACAAACATATCTCGTATTTGAAAATAATGTTGAAGATAATTCATGTATTTTTTCTCTCTTCAAAACTGTTGTGCTTTAAAACAAAAATTATTAAAAAATATTAAAAATTACAGTAGTTTCTAAGTTTAGCCTTTACAAACATTCTCCATATATCCCATTTTTTTAAAGTATAGCAGATAAGTACTATATTTCCTTCTTCTTGTGAGTTGTGATTTTAAACTAAAATTATATTAAAATCAGTTCAGTAGTTTCGAAGTTTACCCGTGACATACATTTCTTATATATCCTACTCTATAAATAATGTAAAAGTTAAATAATGCATTTTTTCTCTTCAAAACTGTTGAGCTATAAAACAAAAATTTTTAAAAACGGTACTGTAGTTTATATGTCCAGCAGTTACGAACATTATTTTTATATCCTATTTTATAAGTAGTATAGAACGTAAGTACTAGAATCCCTTCCTCTTGCCAGTTGTGATGTTATACCAAAATACTATTAAAATCGGTTTAGTAGTTTCTAAGTTTACCAGTGACATACATTTCTCATATAGCCCATTTTATGCATAGTGTAGAAGATAAGACAAGTATTTTTTCCATCTTTAAAACTGTTGTGTTTTGAAACAAAAATTATTTAAACCGGTGCAGTAATTTCCAAGTTTAGCCGTTACAAACATTTTCCATATATCTCATTTTATATAAAGTATAGCAGATAATTACTACATTCCCTTCCTCTTGCCGGGTGTGATGTAAAACCAAAATATAATTAAAATCGGTTCAGTAGTTCTGAAGTTTACCCGTGACAAACATTTTTCAAATAGCCAATTTTTGCATTTACATGTACAAACTTGTATTTTGAGCAAATGAAACAAGTTTTTAAACAAAAAATTTCAACTTTGATTTAGAGAACAACCTGGATACTGTGAACAGGCCTAGCAAAAATTAGATCACTATATCCAGACACGACTGTATTTTCCTTTCCACTTGCGACTTATGATGTTAAACAAAAATATTATTAAAATCGGTTCAGTAGTTTCTAAGTTTACCCGTGACAAACATATCTCGTATTTTGAGAATATTGTAGAAGATAAGTCATGTATTTTTTCCATCTTCAAAACTGCTGCGTTTTGAAACAAAAATTTTTAAAAACGGAGCAGTAGATTCCAAGTTTAGCCGTTACAAACATTCCCATATATCACATTTTACATACACTATAGCAGATAAGTACTACATTCCTTTCCTCTTGTCGGTTGTGATGTAAAACCAAAATATAATTAAAATCGGTTCAGTAGATTCCAAGTTCAGCCGTTACAAACATTTCTCATATAGTCTATTCTATCAATACAGAAAATGTTAAGTAATGTGTTTTCTCCCTCTTCAAAAGAGTTGTGCTCTTAAACAAAAAATATTAAAAATGGTTTAGTAGTTTCTAAGTTTAGGCATTACAAACATTTTCGATATATGCCATTTTATAAATTGTATGAAAGATAAGTACTTTATTTTGTTTCTATTGCGAATTATAATTTTTAACCAAAATATTATTAAAATCGGTTAATTATTTTCTAAGTTTACCCATTACAAACTTTCTCCATATATTCAAATTGCGTTTTAGAGTAAATTTAAGAAAATACATATATTTTGTACTAAAGGTGGCAGCGAAAATTGAACTTTGGATTTTCGGTAATGCCGGTGTGGAATATTGTCAGTTGTTATACAACGGCTATGGTCAAAATTGAAGCACAACCGGACAACTTTAAACCGTGCCCCAAATAGGTCAATGGTCAAATCTGAAAATTATCATTGTTTGCTTGAATTTGTTTAGTACCGTATAGGCTCGAAAACGGCTTGACCGAACTTTTTGAAATTTTCAATTAGTTTAATTTTTGATATATCAAGTGGGCGTGGCCCCACCCACTGGACCCTATTTTTTAAACCGCGATATCTGGAGGACTGTTTTTCCATTCGCTTTGAAAATTCGAGTGGATGCATTTGACTGCAAAGTTCGTTATCCAACAACAAAATGGGCGAATTCGGATCAGTGGGCGTGGTATGAAACTTGAACTGTAGAAGGCTGTATCTCATGAACTATAAGAGCCATAAAGATGATATTTGGTATGTGTTATTGGTACAGTATGAATTGCAGTCAGGATAGGAGAGGGCTGTGCCACGCCCCATTTAAAAGAAAACGTTATAACAACCGTAATAATAGTTAGATCGTTTTAAAAATTTCGCAGTAAAGTTGAGATATAACCAGGCTACTTGGAACCAAGTCGGCAAAAATGGCCGAGACGCCGCCCACATCCTTTAATATTTGACTACTATATATTTGCGAGAAAAAAATACAATTTCTTAATCGAACTTTAGTAAAAAACATAGTATTTACTAAGGATTTATTAAGATCCTGACCTTTGACCTCTTTGGGGCACGGGAAATAGTTGTCCGATCTGACTTAAACTTCCGTCTTGTATTTTTTACATCAAGTGGAAAAATTTTCCGGTCGGACATTTTTAAATGTCCGCAAAAAAAACTCTTCCGTGCATTTCGCTGCCGCTCTAATGTATCTCAATGGTCAAAGTCTGTTTTTCATGATTTTTTCTAAAAAACAAGAAAAAACTATTCAATTCAGCATATGCCGTGTTGCAAATGAAATAAGCGCTTTCCTTAGAAAATCGATGTTTTGTGAGGTGTTTCATTGTGTTAGCTGAATATCAACGTGGTCGTACATTCACATTTATGTTATACTAATGTGAATTTATGAAAAGTTATATACCTATCGATGCACATGATTCCCTTTAAATGATTATTTTTGATTAATAGCATTTTTAGTATCTTATTAACGGCTTACACTTAACCCATCCACTAACATTTTCCCCTCACAACATACACACCACTATAGTTTACCGTTGTTGCCACATACAGATTAATG
Organism: Muscina levida; assembly: GCA_964034835.1. NCBI lineage: Eukaryota > Metazoa > Arthropoda > Insecta > Diptera > Muscidae > Muscina > Muscina levida. The sequence goes on along the minus strand of OZ035884.1, from coordinate 26,681,683 downwards.
AATCTGTTGTAATTATTTATTAACATTTCATAATACTCGTTATTTTGTTGCTGTTACATAAATAAATACTTTTGAAATTAATTTGCAACGTGCGCGGACAATTAAAGCAATCATTTAGTTGTTGTCTCTGAAAAATATGAAATGTTGTTGTTTTTATTTCTTGCGATTCATTACAACCACTTGTGCGAGGAACCTCCCCCAGATAATTTCGATGGGTTTATGCCATCATCTCAAATTATTGTAATTATTTTATAGCCGAGAAACTGGAATATAACAACAACGACAAAAACAATAACAACAACATCAAGTGATGGATCATAATTGTTGTAATACAATTTGCCAAGAAATCTGGATTTAAGATAAATATCAATATAATTATAAATAACAAATGGTAGAGGGGAGTAAATGAAACAAATTAATAAATAATGAAAAAAAGACAATAAATTAAAAAAATACGTTAAAGTAGCGGGATGTAGTTCCTTGGATAGTTGAAGGCGTGAAAAAGATTACATCAATAGTTTTTTTTCCTTCTGAAAACTATTGTCGATATATTTCTCTAACATTTTGAAGGTGTTACTTTAATAAGACAACTTTAAGATTTTGTTTTGTTAAAATTTTAAGGGAATTTTGTTAATAATTTAAATTTTCTGTTCTGTGGCTGTATCTTAATAGGTTTGCCGAAACTCTCGCTGTCATTATCAAAACTTTATGTTGACCATGTTACAACATCCTGCTGTGAATAAATTCACTGTCATCAATACATATATACAGTGGGGGCATAAGACAGACACCCGCACACCAATTAGATCTAAATAAAATATTTAGAATGTCAGATTATTTGAATAGTAATTTTTTTTTGCTAAGTCCTTTAGGACATTTACAAAATTTTGACTTTTAGAACAAATTGGCAAAGTTTGATATATCTGAGATAAGTGGAACTCTATACAATTGCTATAAACAAAGCTTATATGCCCATAAGTCGAAGTATTGAATCGGTTTAATGTAAAATAATGAAAATTCGGATATATCAACTTTTGCCATATTATCAACTATTTAAAAAATACGCTAAATGAGCAACGTATGTAACGGGTAAACGTATGAACGGCTGAACCAATTTTAATGATACTTCTTTTAAACCAAATTAATATGGTTGAGAAAGAGAATAGAGTACAATAAATTGTACTTTTTGGTAAGAATTAAGTACTTTTTAATACCATAAATGTACTTTTTACCACAATGTATTGCACTACTTTAATTGTGTATAATAAAAGTATTTTTTAGTCAATTTAGGGTACTTTTTGGTACAATAAAGGTACTCTGTGGTGCAAAAAAATGTGGTACCAATACAATACATTTTGATACCATAAATGTACTTTTTGCTGCAACAAATTTACATTTTTTTGTACAATAATAGTATTTTTTAGTACAGTATATTGCACTTTTTAGTACAATAAATTTACTTTTTGGTATAATAAATGTTCTTTTTGATTAATTAGTACTTTATACTTTTTGGTATCGAGTATTATCTATGTATCAAATATAATCGCTCTATGGCTAAAAGACAGTTTTGCAACGCCCTCTTCCCCCACTGCGTAAGAATATAATTGACGTCTGGATATTTGAACTTGAAATGTCGAGTACTATTTTTGTACCAAATTTTATCTCTCTGGGGCTAACACGCCCACTGATTGAAATTTCTTATGCATATTCGTGTTGCCGTGCATTATGTGGATGTAAAATTTCAGCTCTCTAGAGCTAGTAGCAGTGTGGCTTTAGACCTGGTAAATCCACCACTGACCAGATATTCACGCTACGACAAATCCTGGAGAAATGTGCAGATCGACACCTACCATCTGTTCATCGATTACAAAGCTGCATTTGACAGTCCGATACGACAGTAATTGTTGGATGCTATGGCTGAGTTTGGTATCCCCGCAAAGCTAATTCGACTCTGCGGGATGACACTGACTGACACGAAGTCTTCAGTGAAAATTGGCAAAAATCTGTCAGAGCCATTTTCTACCAAGCGAGGCTTTAGACAACACGATAGTCTGTCCTGCGATCTCTTCAACATCGTAATGGAGATGATCATACGGAAAGCAGCAGTAAACAGAAATGGCACCATATTTAACAAAAGCCACATGTTGCTCGCGTATGCTGATGATATAGATATTATTGGACGTGGATTGCCAGATGTTACTGCGGCTTTTACTAGCATTGAAAAGCAGTCGGCTGAAGTGGGTCTGGTGATAAACGAGGACAAAACCAAGTTATATGTTTCAACGAACAAAGAGTCCACTCGTCCTGGACGCTGCGTGAACGTTGACAACTATAACTTTGAGGTGGTAGATGATTTTGTTTACCTTGGCATCGCCATAAATAAAAATGTAATGATAAAGCGCTCCCTCGACAAACGAAGATTCAACTGTACCAAACACTGATCCTACCAATATTGCTCTACAGCGCTGAATTCTGGGTAATAACGCCTGGGAGTTTTCGAGAGAAAAATACTCCGCAAAATATTTGGACCCATTATCGTGAACGGCGAGTACCGTCGTCGAATGAATCATGAGCTGTACAACGATATCGACGTGGTCAAGCGCGTTCAAATAGACCGAATGCGCTGGCTTGGACACGTGTGACGAACTATCTACGGTGCTCAAAAGACCGAAGCGCTTGGAATACTTTTCTACGTGCGGCTACTTATAAATTTCTTCTGTTGCTGCCATTAAAGAAGAAGAGCTAAAATACAGTTTTGCCACGCCCACTGATCCAACATTTAAATTTCGTATACCTATTCATATTAGTATTGTAAAGTATATATGTACCACATTTTATATCTCTAGCTCTAAAAATATTGTCTGCGTAATCAAATTTGTGTTTCCGAGTTCGATCTGGGTTTCAAATTTTCTATCTTAAGGGCTTAAATACAGTTTTGCCACGCCCACTCCGCTCACTGATCCATAATTTAAATTTCATCTGTATATTCATATTCGTATTGTCAAGTACTATATGTGTATCAAATTTCATCTCCCTAGCTCTAAAAAAAAGTTTGGCCACGTCCACTCCGCCCACTGGCCCAAAATTAAAATTTCATCTGCATATTCATATTCGTATTATCAAGTACTATCTGGGTGTAAAACTCTATCTTTCTAGGGCTAAAATATAGTGTTGCCATGCCCACTCCGCCCACTGATCCAAAACTAAAATTTCGTAAGCATATTCATATTCGTGTTGTGAAATACTATCTGTGTATCAAATTTCATGTCCCTAGTTCTAAAAAAAGGTTTGGCATGCCCACTCCGCCCATTAAATCAAAAATTAAAATTTCATCTGCATATTCTTATTCGTATTGTCGAGTACTATGTATATGGGTATCAAATTTCATCACCCTATGTCTAAAACAAGTTTTGCCACGCCCACTCCGCCCATCGAATCTATCTGTGTATCGAATTTCATCTCCCTAGCTCTAAAAAAAAGTTTTGCCCATTAAATCAAAAATTAAAATTTCGTCTGCATATTCTTATTCGTATTGTTGAGTACTATCTGTGTATCAAATTTCATCTCCCTAGTCCCAAAAAAAACTTTTGCCATGCCCACTCCGCCCATTAAATCAAAAATTCACATTTCGTCTGCATATTCATATTCGTATTGTCGACTACTATCTGTGTACCAAATTTCATCTCCCTAGCTCTAAAAAGAAGTTTTACCACGCCCAATTAATATAATACACTTACTGCCTACCAAGTTTCATTGAAATCGGTTCAGGCGCTTAGGCGTAATTGATCGACAAACGAATATGTAACGGGTTATCATGAAAACTACTGAAGCAATTTTAAATTTTAATAGTTCTTCTTTTAAAAACAACACAAATTGGATGAGAAAGACAATAGAGCACATTAGTTCTATAATATTTATAAAATAGGTTACATGATAAATGTTTGTAACGGGTAAACTTAGGAACTAATAATCCGTTTTTAAAAATTCTTTTTTTAAAGGATCAACATTCGAAAGTCTAACAGATTAGAGTCATTGTCCTTTATACTTTGTATATAGTATATATTTAGTGGATAATGTGTGTTACGTGAGAACTTCGAAATCACTGGAGCGTTTTTTTTTTAATCAGGTGACATGCAATAAAGCCATAGGTAATAAAACCGCATCGATTGGGAAATCGAATGGGAAATAAGGCCATAAGGCTTTACCTATGGCTTTATCATCAAGAATTGTACAACTTTGCAAGTTTATAATTGCTTACCTCAAGACAAAACGTCTTTGGTACCCCCAACACCCCCTAAAACCTCCTGCCACCACCAACAACAACAAAGCAATCAACCACAAGACAGCAACAACAACAACAACAAAAGCACAACACTATAATGGTCTCGATAATGTAATTAGTTCAAGTTGTAAAAAATACCGAGGTAGACACAAATAGTAAATACAAATCGATTTTTCAATGCGCCGTGTTGTTGTTGTTGTTGTTGTTGTTGCATGACACTGTTGCGTCTTCAGTCAGGTTCAATGGTATAATCGAACGTCACAACAACAACAACTACTACTTAAACAGAATATTGAATATTGTGCCATCGCTGTACAAGAAATCGATACTAGAGTTCATTATGACACGTGATAGGTTTTTCCTTTCGTTTGAGACCACAAAAAAATATTGTATATACATATATATATATGTATAACATATGTATGTAAGTATATATATTTATATATAAGTGTATACATTTATATTATAAATGAGTCCAATACTACTGCGTCAACACCAAACATTATCTAAGAATTGTATTTAAAGTAAGCACTAAATTATGCAAATGATAGGGGACGACGACAACGACAACGACAAACACAAAAACAACAACAACAGCAAAATATAAAAATTAGAAATAAAATTAGAATTGAAAGCAAACTTTTTCGAATAGTTTACAAAAGTCCAAAAAAACTTGTAAGTTTGGGGTAAAAATATATACCGAACAACTAAATAGAAACTTATATACAACAGCTTGTCAAAGTGGAAAAATTGAGAAAGTTTTTCCAATACATATTTTAAGAATAATGAACAGTTCTATGTTGTTGGTTTCTATTAAAGTTTTTATTTAAGTTTTATCTACTTTGGTGTTATTTTAAACAAACTTGTACGATAGATATTCTGCAAATGAAATGTTGTTGACAATGAACAACTTTACTAGACAAATTTGTATTAATCAACAACTTTCATGCCAAATTTGTTTGAGTTTTTGAACTAACATAAAAGTTGTTGGCAGCACAACAACTTTTCAGGGACGTGGTTGTCTTCCTAAGAATGTTGTTGGTTTACCATATCTTATAAATGGATATTGTTGTCTACCATCAACCTTTTGCTAATGGCTTTATGGAAATTGTTGTTTGCAATAACTGTTCTATGAACATTCTTATTTGAAAATATAATTAAACTTAAAATATCTTTAACTAAAAACAAATTTTTTGGAAGGTGGTGTTCGGCAAAAGTTGTTGGCTGGCAGCAGCTGGATGGTTAGGAGCAACATCTTCAAGATTGCGTTACAAAATTTTTTTGTATAAATGATTTTTTGCATTAACAACGTTTCAAAGTCGTGGTTGCCTGCCTATGAATGTTGTTGGTTCACCATATCTTTTCAATGGATATTGTTGTTTACCAACAATTTTTTCATATTCAAAATGCTACTTTGCTAATAACTTTACGGAAATTGTTGTTAGCAACAACTTTTCTATGGAAATTATTATTAAAAAATATAATTTCTACAAATATTATTAAGATGCAACAATTTTTTGGAAGATGTTGTTCAGCAAAAGTTGTTGGCTGACAGCAGCTGGAAGGTTAGGAGCTACAGTATCAAGATTGGGTTACAAAATATTTTTCTATAAATGATATTTTATATCAACAACTTTTAAGGGGCTTGGTTGTCTTCTTAAGAATGTTGTGTGTTTACCACATCTTTTAAATGGATGTTGTTGTCTACCAAAAACTTTTTATATTCAAAATGCCATTTTACAAATGACTATAAGAAAATTGTTGTTTGTTACAACTTTTCTATGAAAATTATAAATAGAAACCATAATTTCTACAAATATTTTTAACTAGCAACAATTTTTTGGAAGATGTTGTTCAGCAAAAGTTGTTGGCTGGCAGCAGCTAGAATGTTAGGAGTAACATCGTCAAGATTTCGTTACAAAATTTGTTTATATAAATGATATTTTGCATCAACAACTTTTCAGGAACGTAGTTGCTTTTCAGATTTTGTTGTTAGTTTACCACATCTTTTCAATGGATATTGTAGTTTACCAACAACTTTTTACATGTCAAATGCTGTTTATTATTGACTTTATGTAAATTGAAATTTATTATTTGAAACCATTATGTCTATAAAAATTTTTCAAACGCAAAAATTTTCAATAAAAACAATTTTTTAGAAGATGGTGTTGTTGCAAAAGTTGTTGGCTGGCAGCAGTTGGAGGGTTACGAACAAATTATCATAATATCCGCCTTTCTAAAAAGAAAAATTTGCCAACAAATTTCACAGAACATGTTGTTTTGTAACAACTTTACATAAAAGTTTGATTTTTAACAAATTTCATATCAAAGTTGTAACAACCTTCTAAAAAATATTGTTTTTATATGACTTTTCCAGAACTCTGCATATGTAAAGTTTTTAAACTAAATCTAAAGTTGTTTATTAACAACATTAAAATGTTGTTTACTTACTGAAAGCAATATTATAATTTTAACCGCCTTCTAAATAAGAGTTACTTTCCAACAACTTTCATATAAAAAGTTGTTTAACACTAACTTCATAAGGAAAAGTAATAAACACTACTTGAATAGATGTTTCTCAACATCTTTTGTAAGCTGTTAGCAGTTGGAAGGTTAGAAACAACATCGCCGAGTGTTGGTTGGCAAAAATTTTATATAAATAGTGTTTTGCATGTTTGCCAACAACATCAACATAGAGGTGTATTTCAACCACATTCTTATGGAAAAGTGTTTTCCAAAATGTCGCCTGATAAATTATTGTTTTCTAGTCCCTTTAAAGGTACAGTAAAGTTCTCCCAACCATAGCAGATGGTTGGAAAAATTTTTTATATAAATGGTGTTTTGCATCAACAACTTTTCTCTATAATAAGTTATATGCTTTTCTAGTAGGAAAGCAGTTCCATAACAAGGTTTCTCACAAAATCTTTATGCTTTCAAATCCTTTAAAGGGGAAGTAACTGCCATTCCATGAAATTTTGTTTTCCCACAAATTGTGTATGACAATATTTTATCCAACAACTTTCATATGAAATTTTTTTACCAACAACATAAAAAAATATGGCTTCATGTAAAAAAAAATTGTTATCCCAATGTTCTCTAATATAATGCTATATTACTAGAAAATTCCTTAATAAAATTCCTTTCCATACACTTTATTAAGAAAAGTTGTTTGCCAACAACATACTTTAAACACTTTCATATAGAAAAGCGTATTCAAAAATTGTTTTCTAGTCCTTTTAAAGATAAAGTAAAGTTCTAACAACATCGCCGAGTGTTGGTTGGCTAAAATTTGTATATAAATGATGTTTTACATCAACAACTTTTCGCAAAATTTAGCTGTTTGCTGTTCTAGTAGGAAAGCAGTTCCACAATAAGGTTTCTAACAAAATCTGTATGCTATCAACTCCTAAAAATTATTTAAAACAAATTTCACTTTCGTAGTTCTTAAAACTTATACAAAAAATTTTGTTTTTTGATTGATAAATAGATTTACAAACAATTTCATACCAACAGTTGTTTTGCTATAAAATTTGTATGCAAAGTTGTTATCGCTCACTCTCTGAAACATAAAATAGTTTTGCAAACAACATAGTGTTGCAAAGTTGTTTCCGCCATCTTACGATAGTTGTCAAAAAAAAATTTACTATTCGCGGCACTAAACCCAATTAACAATATTTATAGAGAGGAAACAGTAGGCTACCAACACTATGCATCGACAATAAACATAACCGTTAGACCAAATTGGATCTGTGTATGGAAAACTGTAGAAAAAGCTACTAGACAAAAAACATTATTTCCAAAATAGAAGTTGCTAATTAAAAATTTTTTTGTCAAATATTATTTCATACGAAAGTTGTTGGCAAACAACTTGTCATACCAAAGTTGTTGAAAAACATCTGTTCACGCGTATTAAAAGTATAAAAAAATAAAATTTATAATATTAAAACAATTAAAAAGATACAAAATATTAAAAATATTTAAAATATTAGAAATATGAAAACATTAAAAATATTAAAAATATTAAATATATTAAAAATATTAAAAATATTAAAAATATTAAAAATATTTAATATATTAAAAATATAAAAAATATTAAAAATATAAAAGATATTAAAAATATTAAAAGTATTAAAAATATTAAAAATATGAAAAATATTAAAAATATTAAAAATATTTAAAATATTAAAAATATTAAAAATATTAAAAATATTAAAAATATTAAAAATATTAAAAATTCTAAAAATATTCAAAATATTCAAAATATTCAAAATATTAAAAATATTAAAAATATTAAAAATATTAAAAATATTAAAAATATTAAAAATATTTAAAATATTAAAAATATTAAAAATATTAAAAATATTAAAAAATTAAAAATATTAAAAAATTAAAAAAATTAAAAATATTAAAAATATTAAAAGTATTAAAAATATTAAAAATATTAAAAATATTAAAAGTATTAAAAATATCATTTATTTAGAAATATTTTCTATTCTTTCTAATCCCCTTAGAAGTATTTGCACCTACATTTCGTTGCATTTAATTTCGATTTGAACTTTAAACAACGCAATTTAATGTATTTTTTTTATTGCCCTTAAGTTACCCGTGACAAATGCTATCAAGACGCAAATGTTGTTGGTGTCTTATTTTAGCATCTGTTAGAGCCAAAGATCATACTGCGCTGTATTTTATGCTTATAACAGAAATATTGTCCATCACTGTCTCTAGGGGCATTTTTGACACTGCAGCCGCCGCCATTCAATTGGGGTGTTGGTGTGAAACTCTAGAGATTGCAATAGGTCTTTCTTATCTCCCTACACTTTGTATGCAACGCAAAGTGATAACATAGCACACAGTGCAAGACGATATGTATTGGCTGGTAAAGCTAATGGTTATGATGCTTCCCTTGTCAAGGCTTTAATTGTCACAGTAGTGGAGAGATATATAGCAGTGAAATGGTTTATAAGAATACAGGAGAGAGAATAATAGTTATCGACCTTTTCCCATTATTCAATTTGATTTTATCAGACATTTAAAATTGAACTTTCAATGTCCTTCTCTTTTTTCCTCTTTTTAACTGACACTATAGATATTTTTACATCAAAAAGAATTTACAGCGTCTTAAATACTATTTCGTCTTACTACTTGATAATATAAGTAATAAGAAGTTCATTACACTCTCTCTCTCTCTCTCTCTGGCCATTTAAATCAGACGACAGCTGAGTAGTCAACGTTTACAACAGCAAATCCAAACATTATCTCATTTTACGGCTTTTGTAATCTTCAGATTACAAATTAAATACATTCCCTTCTCCCCTATCCATGCACTCTCTTAGTGTTGTTTGTGCTCGTTTTTGAATATTGTCTTGCTTTTGTTTTTTTTTTACTGCACATTTCAATCAAATATAAGATTTCAAATTTCAACACACATTTAACACTCATCACGAGTAGTTGGTCGGTCGCCTGGTCGGTCATTTACATGATCTGTAGTGGGCAAACGTGTGGCCACCAACCGCCTATCCAACCATCTGTTCATCGGACAGAGGGGAATGAGGCTATCGCACCACTCACATCATAACTATATGTATGAATGGACTGATGGCGGCGGCGAGTCAGTGTGTAATCTAAGCGTGATTATAATTTCTTGTTGGCATTTTTTTCTTGTGTTTTCGTTGTTGTTGTTGTCTTCTTTAATTAATTGTATTACAATTTCTACTCTCTAAGCAACCCGTGCACCAATATGTATGTAGAGATGCATTGGTGAGGCCGGCCGCTTGTAATCGAAACTTGCATCGTATCTCTATCTTCTCGACAAAATGAGGTTATTAACACTTGGTTTGAGCAAGTGAAATATATGAATGGAATGAAAGCCAACCCCCCTCTAACCCCCTTTCCCTATTGACACCGAACACGAGATGAAATTTTATACACTTTGATGAGATTGCGTCGAGTTAACTAAACCAAGACAATGCCCGGGAGAGATTAAGAAAATATGCCTGCGAGACGATGAGGGGCAGTAGTGCAGCAGGGAAGAAAGTAAATGATAATAATTTTCCAGTAATAAGATTATGGCAAAAGCAACAAAAAAAAAACGAAACAACAGCACTGAATCATGTGTGTACAAAATACTCGTGACGTCTGCGGATAATGAACACTAAATTACTATAGTGGTCAGAAAAATAATTGAGTGCAAATTTTATTAATTGATTGTTAAAAGCTGGCAAGTGAATAATTGCAATCAAAAAACTTAAAGCAGTATGATAAAAAATATTAAAATAAATTTAATAGTTTTAATATTTTTAGTATTTTTAAATCTTTTAAATATTTTCAGTAATTTTGTAATTTGTTAATTCGGCTTGAGGTCGTAAATAAAAATCTAGATGTAGTTAGATTTATTTTTATTTATTTATTGATTCCCGTATTGATATTGATTTCAGTAATTTTCATATTTTTAGTATTTTTGAAATTTTTAATATTTTTAATATATTTAATATTTTTAATATCTTTAATATTTTTAATATTTTTAATATTTTTAATATTTTTAATATTTTTAATATTTTTAATGTTTTTAATATTTTTAATATTTTTAATATTTTTAATATTTTTAATATTTTTAATATTTTTAATATTTTTAATATTTTAAATATTTTTAATATTTTTAATTTTTAATATTTTTTTTATATTTTCATATTTTTAATATCTATATATATAAAAATGAAATGGTCCACGTATGTCATACCATCACTTGAGAACGGCTGGAGCGATTTGGCTGATTTTTTTTTATTCGATTCGAAATTTTCCGTAGATTGTTTGTGTTGAAAAAAATCAAATCCAGGTGGCGCTAGGGTGGATTTATATCGAAAATTTGAATGCATGTACCAATTCAACTGAAATTTAGAATGGATATTCGTTTGATTATGAGAAAACATTTTATGTACAAACCGACCCGGTAGGTGGCGCTGGGGTCGGTTTACAATCAAAATTTTAACGAATGGGCCAATTTAATTGAAATTCAGAATCTATGTTTGTTTGATCATCAGAAAAAATTGTATGTACAAATAGACCCGGTAGATGGCGCTAGGGTGGATTTATATCGAAAATTTGAATGCATGTACCAATTTAACTGAAATTAAGTATTTATGTTTGTGGAACCTTGAGAAAAAATTGTTTGTATAAATTGACCCGGAGGTGTCGCTAGGATGGAATTATAATGAAAATTTTAACGAATTAAACAATGTGACTGAAATTTAGAATGTATATTTGTTTTATTATGAGAATTTTTTTGTATATATGATCCTGCAGTTGATTTGGCTGGGGTTGAATTATTTCAAAAATTTATATCGATTGTCCGATTTTACTTAAACTTAATATATATGATTTTTTTGGCATGAGACAATTTTGAATATATGTTTGGAACCAGTTGCCGGTGTTTAGCTTATGATACACTTAATTTTTGGAATGTCATTTAGTCACTTTTGTTAACATCATAGTTATTCAGAAGTCTATATATATATAAAAGATATACATTTTGATGTCACGACTAATTGTGAAAACGGTTGACCCCATTTGTCCCAAAATTTCAGTGAAAGTTGAGGATTGGCTGTAAATGGTCACCCGACTGCAAAAACGCTTAAAGAAGAATGACTAACTTTTATAATGGCGCACTTCCTACAGAATTAGAGAGCTTCACAAAAGTGGTTTTTCCCATTTTGAAATTTTAGGGGACAATAACGAAAAAAGGAATAACTTTTGATATCACCCAGACCATACGGTTAATGGGGTTGCTGAGCCTAATGAAGGCATTTTTGGAAATTCGTACTCCTTAGGATAAAAAGGGTCAAAGCGCTATCATGGCTCAGACCAAACACCTAAAGTACACCCAGTACACCAACGCAGAAAGTTATATGTCAGTCAATCGGCTTAAAAATGTGGTTTTAGAATATATGCCTATCAATAAGTAAGTTTTCGTCACATCATGGAAGACACTGCTGATCCGTTTTAGCAATTCTTATAACAATTTATATTAATCTTTAAGTTATATGAAGAACAGTATTTGTCTGGGAAAACCTCGCCCTTTAAATTGAAATATTTTAGAGGTCAAATAAATAAACCAATCGTTATTAGATTTTAACTACACTCAACATATTTTACAAAAATTTGGAGGCAGGACGAAGTCTGCCGGGCCAGCTAGTTTTTAATATTTTTAATATTTTAAATATTTTTAATATTTTTGATATTTTGTGATATTTTTGATATTTTTGATATTTTTGATATTTTTGATATTTTTGATATTTTTGATATTTTAGATATTTTAGATATTTTAGATATTTTTGATATTTTTGATATTTTTGTTATTTTTGATATTTTTGATATTATTGATAATATTGAATTTATTGATATTATTGATATTTTTGATATTTTTAATATTATCAATATTGTTAATATATTTAATATTTCCAATGTTTACATATTAATTTAATTTAATATTATTTAATATTTTCAATGTGCCTTCTCCACTCATTATCACATCCTTAAGTGTTAAAAGCTTCACACCATCAATGTGAAGCTTACACACACCGGTGCGAAAATGGTATCAACGAAGACAACGTCAACATAATCCACACAAGCTCTTGTCTATGCTTTGTCCATCGGACAAAATTGCCTAGAATTGTTTTTGGCATCAAATGCCAACCCAGTGTACCTCCCTTCTATTAGCGATAATGGAATAGATCTCAAACCGAACAATGAAAAACATATTCATATTCTGCACAGATCGATAAAAACAAACAAGAAAATACATACACGGGAGGTACACTGGGTTGGCATTTGTTGCCAAAAACAATTCTATGCAATTTTGTCCGATGGACAAAATATAGACAAGAGCTTGTGTGGATTATGTTGACGTGTGGTCTTCGTTGATACCATTTTCGCACCGATGTGTTTGGGCTTCACGATGGTTTCTTGAAGCTTTTAACACTTAAGCTTGTGATAATGAATGGAGAAGTCACAGCAAACGGCACTGAAGATGATGGTTTGGCAACCATCGAAATAGCTATCTGCCCTGCCAGCTGTCAACATAATACATTTCACACAACTCTTGTAAAACAAATTCCATTGGCAAATATAGAATAGATCTTAAACCGAACGATGAAAACACATTAATTTTTTTAATATTTGTAATAGTTTTAATATTTTTAATATTTTTTATATTTTTAATACTTTTAAAATTTTTAATATTTTTATATTTTAATATTTTTAATATTTTTTATATTTTTAATATGTTGAATATGTTCAACATTTTCAATATTCAATTACCAATGCCTAAAATGGTGATACAAATACTAGGGGTATTCACGATCATGATATCATTGTATATTTAAACCCTCAAAACGGGTTAAAAATGGGGCATTTGTGTGGGTGGGGGAGGTAGTTTTTGCCCGTTCTTGCTCATGTCATCACCTAACCTCCGCTTAACTTCCATTCCAAATTTCAGCTCTATAGCTCTCAAACTATGGCAGTAATTGCGGGGACAGAGAGAAGGTTAGTGAGGTTTGTATATGAGGTGAAAGAACTATTTCTTGTCCGATTTTGCTGATTTTAGAACTTAACCTCCGCTTAAAGGATAGAAGCTCGTATACAATTTGAATTTGCGCGTGGTGAATGTAACAAAAAGTATTTTTTTCCTTGAGATATGTGAAAGCTTCTCGCATTTTTGTATTTTTATATTTTTATATTTTTATATTTTTATATTTTTTTTTTTTTATATTTTTATATTTTTATATTTTTATATTTTTATATTTTTATATTTTTATATTTTTATATTTTTATATTTTTATATTTTTATATTTTTATATTTTTATATTTTTATATTTTTATATTTTTATATTTTTATATTTTTATATTTTTATATTTTTATATTTTTATATTTTTATATTTTTATATTTTTATATTTTTATATTTTTATATTTTTATATTTTTATATTTTTATATTTTTATATTTTTATATTTTTATATTTTTATATTTTTATATTTTTATATTTTTATATTTTTATATTTTTATATTTTTATATTTTTATATTTTTATATTTTTATATTTTTATATTTTTATATTTTTATATTTTTATATTTTTATATTTTTATATTTTTATATTTTTATATTTTTATATTTTTATATTTTTATATTTTTATATTTTTATATTTTTATATTTTTATATTTTTATATTTTTATATTTTTATATTTTTATATTTTTATATTTTTATATTTTTATATTTTTATATTTTTATATTTTTATATTTTTATATTTTTATATTTTTATATTTTTATATTTTTATATTTTTATATTTTTATATTTTTATATTTTTATATTTTTATATTTTTATATTTTTATATTTTTATATTTTTATATTTTTATATTTTTATATTTTTAAATTTTTATATTTTTATGTTTTTTTGTTTTTATATTTTTATATTTTTATATTTTTTATATTTTTATATTGTTATATTTTTATATTTTTATATTTTTATATTTTTATATTTTTATATTTTTATATTTTTATATTTTTATATTTTTATATTTTTATATTTTTATATTTTTATATTTTTATATTTTTATATTTTTATATTTTTATATTTTTATATTTTTATATTGTTATATTTTTATATTTTTATATTTTTATCTTTTTATATTTTTATATTTTTATATTTTTATATTTTTATATTTTTATATTTTTATATTTTTATATTTTTATATTTTTATATTTTTATATTTTTATATTTTTATATTTTTATATTTTTATATTTTTATATTTTTATATTTTTATATTTTTATATTTTTATATTTTTATATTTTTATATTTTTATATTTTTATATTTTTATATTTTTATATTTTTATATTTATATATTTTTATATTTTTATATTTTTATTTTTTATATTTTTATATTTTTATATTTTTATATTTTTACCCACGCCTCTTTCCCCCCCAGATACCGCGCGAGCTGGGGTCCATTTATATTTTTATATTTTTATATTTTTATATTTTTATATTTTTATATTTTTATATTTTTATATTTTTATATTTTTATATTTTTATATTTTTATATTTTTATATTTTTATATTTTTATATTTTTATATTTTCATATTTTTATATTTTTATATTTTTAAATTTCTTGCTCTTGATTTTTTTTAAATATTTGTAATATTTTTAGTAATAATTTTAATATATTTAATATTTCAACAAGTTTAAAGATTGCGCTGCTAAATAGCCGAAGGACAGTTTGCAAAATATAACGTCGTATTTATAATTTCCTGTTATTGTCTGTGCTCCAGGATATGGGATAAATAAAAAGGGTTTCCTTATTTTGTTAAGCTAATCTAAAATGTTGTAAACACACACCCAAACTCAACTACGATTTGCGAAAACTTTTTGTAAAGGTCATAGCAAATTCCTATCATATTATTTTCTATACACCGAGACCTTTTGTTACGCCCACCACATTTTTTAATGCTGCGCGGCCATAACCTTTCTCTATACAAAACCTCAACGACAATTTACATAAAACCACAATCAAACATCTAAACAAATATTGAACAGCACTCTTTGAGAAATAAATTAAAATCCAACAGAAAAAACATAAGTCGGTTTTACAACAAAAACTTTTTTAGATATGTATGTAAAAAAACCCAACATGACTATGCAGATCCAAACAATGCAGTAAAAGGACGAAAGAGAGAATGAAAATGTATGGGCGGAAAAAAGAACAAACAGAGGAAAGAACTGATAACAGGAAAGTAATAAAACAAAATATGTTTTTAATCATCTTTCATCCTTACAAAGAATACTCAAATGCTCCCACGCGCAAAAGTACAAATACTAATAAAAAAAAACATCATTCATGCCAACACCCATTAGTTAGCACTACGGCCCTATCTCCTAAAGTCTTCCAAGAGAAAAGTTACACAAAATGTAATGTGAAAGGATTATATTGAACCGCCATCACAAGGGGAACATGTATTTCCGTTATATTAAACTTTTGGATTAGAATTTATAAAAGTTTGTGGTCTAAGGGGGTATGTGTGAGGGGGAAAGTACTATAAATAACTGTGCACCAAAACAAAAGACCGTAAGAAGAAATACTACATACATACACATTAGTTCATGCACTAATCTGAGGTTATGATGAACAAAAGTTGAATTACGTGGATCAAATTCTTAATAAGTGGGTCATATGCTCGTCGACTGTGAGACGGGAGGTGGCGGGTTTCACAATAAAACTAAGCGAACTGTAAATGTCAATAATGCAACAGGTTAAAATGGGTTAACGGCTGGATGGCAAAAGAGTGATGACAAATAAGGTATTCAAAAAGTAATAAAAACAACGTTTAAATCTTATTTCCTATATATCCCTTCTACTCATTCTGTCACCCCACCAAAGTTACCCTTCGGCGAACACATTATTCGATATATACAGCAACAAAACCAAGAACCGAGCTCTACACAAATGACAATCAATTTTTCTGGAGATTCAAGTGTTGTCTACAACAAACAGACAGACAGCATTAACACCAACACATATATTAATGCAAACTCTATAGGGAAGGAAGAAGTCACAGTACTCGTAGTACTGTGCTTACTCAATAAGACATCATAGTGACATTTAGGTAATCGAAATAAAGTCAAATAAACCTACAACATATACTGTAATGATGACCAGGGATCGTTAAGTCCGCGGAGGAGGCAAGAAGAACAAAAATAATAAAATTAAATATTCATTGAAATTAAAATGAACACCACAACAAATTCCGAACTTTTTTTTTTGAGTGCCACCGGCATTAAATACCTCATGTTGATCCAGAAAGAACTTTGATCAAAGTTGTGTACTATTATGATTACATTTAGACGACATCACATTAAAAATTCAAAAGGAAATGGTGAAATTTCGAGTGTGAGAGTGGTAAGAAGGGCAGAGCAAAGTAAAACAAAAAACGAAAACCTTGAAAAGTTTTTTCGACCTTTTGAGGTTGAGGTAGATTTTTGTAAGTTAGATCGGAAATTGTTCAATGACTATTAGAAAGGAATCGATTGTAAAATATAAAAATATAAAAATATAAAAATATAAAAATATAAAAATATAAAAATATAAAAATATAAAAATATAAAAATATAAAAATATAAAAATATAAAAATATAAAAATATAAAAATATAAAAATATAAAAATATAAAAATATAAAAATATAAAAATATAGAAATATAAAAATATAAAAATATAAAA
The DNA here is from genome assembly GCA_964034835.1 of Muscina levida. Lineage (NCBI taxonomy): Eukaryota > Metazoa > Arthropoda > Insecta > Diptera > Muscidae > Muscina > Muscina levida. Next base: position 26,664,128 of record OZ035884.1, on the reverse strand, counting down.
ATATAAAAATATAAAAATATAAAAATATAAAAATATAAAAATATAAAAATATAAAAATATAAAAATATAAAACTATAAAAATATATAAAAATAAAAATATAAAACTATAAAAATATAAAAATATAAAAATATAAAAATATAAAAATATAAAAATATAAAAATATAAAAATATAAAAATATAAAAATATAAAAATATAAAAATATAAAAATATAAAAATATAAAAATATAAAAATATAAAAATATAAAAATATAAAAATATAAAAATATAAAAATATAAAAATATAAAAATATAAAAATATAAAAATATAAAAATATAAAAATATAAAAATATAAAAATATAAAAATATAAAAATATAAAAATATAAAAATATAAAAATATAAAAATATAAAAATATAAAAATATATAAAAATTCTCGTTTATTTTTTTCGATCTGTGCAGAATATGAATATGTTTTTCACTGTTCGGTTTAAGATCTATTCTATTATTGCTAATAGAATTTGTTTTTAACAAGAGTTGTGTGAAATGGATTATGTTGACAGCTGGCAGGGCAGATAGCTATTTCGATGGTTGCCAAACCATCATCATCAGTGCCGTTTGCTGTGCCTTCTCCACTCATTATCACAACCTTAAGTGTTAAAAGCTTCACACAATCAATGTGAAGCTCACACACACCGGTGCGAAAATGGTATCAACGAAGACAACGTCAACACAATCCACACAAGCTCTTGTCTATGCTTTGTCCATCGGACAAAATAGCATAAAATTGTTTTTGGCATAAAATGCCAACCCAGTGTACCTCCCGTGTATGTATTCTCTTGTTTATTTTTTTCGATCTGTGCAGAATATGAATATGTTTTTCATTGTTCGGTTTAAGAGCTGTTCTATTATTGCTAATAGAATTTGTTTTTAACAAGAGTTGTGTGAAATGGATTATGTTGACAGCTGGCAGGGCAGATAGCTATTTCGATGGTTGCCAAACCATCATCATCAGTGCCGTTTGCTGTGCCTTCTCCACTCATTATCACAACCTTAAGTGTTAAAAGCTTCACACAATCAATGTGAAGCTCACACACACCGGTGCGAAAATGGTATCAACGAAGACAACGTCAACACAATCCACACAAGCTCTTGTCTATGCTTTGTCCATCGGACAAAATAGCATAAAATTGTTTTTGGCATAAAATGCCAACCCAGTGTACCTCCCGTGTATGTATTCTCTTGTTTATTTTTTTCGATCTGTGCAGAATATGAATATGTTTTTCATTGTTCGGTTTAAGAGCTGTTCTATTATTGCTAATAGAATTTGTTTTTAACAAGAGTTGTGTGAAATGGATTATGTTGACAGCTGGCAGGGCAGATAGCTATTTCGGTGGTTGCCAAACCATCATCATCAGTGCCGTTTGCTGTGCCTTCTCCACTCATTATCACAACCTTAAGTGTTAAAAGCTTCACACAATCAATGTGAAGCTCACACACACCGGTGCGAAAATGGTATCAACGAAGACAACGTCAACACAATCCACACAAGCTCTTGTCTATGCTTTGTCCATCGGACAAAATAGCATAAAATTGTTTTTGGCATAAAATGCCAACCCAGTGTACCTCCCGTGTATGTATTCTCTTGTTTATTTTTTTCGATCTGTGCAGAATATGAATATGTTTTTCATTGTTCGGTTTAAGATCTATTCTATTATTGCTAATAGAATTTGTTTTTAACAAGAGTTTTAACACTTAAGGTTGTGATAATGAGTGGAGAAGGCACAGCAAACGGCACTGATGATGATGGTTTGGCAACCATCGAAATAGCTATCTGCCCTGCCAGCTGTCAACATAATCCATTTCACACAACTCTTGTTAAAAACAAATTCTATTAGCAATAATAGAATAGATCTTAAACCGAACAATGAAAAACATATTAATATATAAAAATAAAAATATAAAAATATAAAAATATAAAAATATAAAAATATAAAAATATAAAAATATAAAAATATAAAAATATAAAAATATAAAAATATAAAAATATAAAAATATAAAAATATAAAAATATAAAAATATAAAAATATAAAAATATAAAAATATAAAAATATAAAAATATAAAAATATAAAAATATAAAAATTTGAAAAAAATAAAAAGTATCCACTGCCTAAAAATTGTTTTCGAATGCCGTTTATACATTAGATTCCATTCGTTTTTAATAAATATTAAGTTCTTCAAAGTTTAGATCTTGGGCAAATATGCAGTTTATAGGCGGGAGCCCAAAAAAGAAATGATGTGACCTACCTCCCAAATACGCCCTGAAATGCCAAAATCCAAGTCAAAGTTTGGGAGGCAAAAAAAGTGGCCTCTGCGGTTCTATGACGACAAAAATGAGCACTCCAACAAAAGATATTTTCGAGACGAAACCAATGGTATATTTTTGAAAAGCCTGTGGGGCTATAGGCACCCAAAGAAAGGTGACCCAGTAGTAAAGGTATTCATGTTTTTTGAAGAATTGATTTTAGTATACGATAAGAAAGTTGGGCTTAAATCTAGTTTACGGACTTAGTTGAGATTTTGCCCAAAATTTTCTTGCAAAGATATTTGCCCATTCCTAGTTAAAAACAAGAACAATTTTTGGAGCCAAGTCCATACTTCCCGAGTTATGGATTGTCAAAGTAGTTATGTATACCATGGTGTAACTGCTATACTTGTGGTCGGATCGGGTCCACACTAGGCTTGTTAGAAAACTGTTTGCAAAAGCTTTACAACAGTTCATATACAAATTATTTTATTAACCCATTATGTGCTGAAAATTACATTTAACCTCTTTTAATAAATAATATTTTTAGTCTTGCACTGGAATGTGTTTAAGACAGAGCGAGATAGATTACCCAACAAATTACGACGTATGCGGCAGGGGCGAGCCCCCCACTACATTCGTCTTGCATTTTGTTTTATTTTGAAGCTTAATCAGTACATTAGCTAGATCAGTGCACGATACCTCATTGGAAAGGTATAAGACTCCTCTTTAATTTGGTTGAAAAACTTAAACTTAAAACGTTATATAAGCATTTTTTGAAAATAAAAATTATTTATTAAAAAAAAGTCATGATCCAAAATAGGTTAATTGTAATTTTCAGCACATAATGGATTAATAAAAATAATTTCTATATGCACTGTTGTAAAGCCTTTTCAAACAGCTTTCTAACAAGCCTAATTTGGACCCAATCCGACCACAAGTATAGAACTTTCATCATGGTATATCTAAAAACTTTGAAGACTCATAACTCGGGCAGTATGGACTTGGCTCCAAAAAGTTTATTCTTCTTCTTCTCCTAAAGAATTCCCTACATCAAATAAAAAAAAATCGGAGCTATGTCCGTAACGTAGATTTGTTGCGACAGTTAAAAGTTACATAAACAACTTATACTCTGGTTCACCGACAAACAAATATGCGTTTTACATATGATGACATGCATTTTATGAAAAAAATAGGGTATTTTAATAAAATAGTGGCTAAAAATTCCTTCAACCTAAAAAGTTTGCGATTGCGAGGCAAAAACAGACAGATGCGGTGTGATTATCTATGTATGTAAATACATATACAGTACTAGCTCGATTTTCGCAACTACCGATTATTGCAACACCCCGATTTGCGCAACCGCTCTTTTTTAAACATGAGGGTTGATAAGTGCAACACGTTCAAAAAAGCAGTCTCGATGAGCGCAACTTTTCAATGTATTCGCAGAAGTTATATGTTTTTTTTATTTGCATGCTATGTTATGGCACTGTTTACGATTAATATTCCGATTATCATACTCCGTATCATAAATATTTGCAAAGACTGTTAGATTTGCACCAAATTTGATGTACTTTTGGGTCTTGAGATGGACTTATTCTGTATATTTTTATACGTTTCTATTTTGCTGGGTATAACGTTCGTATGATTAATATTCATTGTATTGTCATGACGTATACGTCCATAGAGTCTTCACTTACACAGTACAACATTTTTCAGCTCATTGATTTAGGACTCAATTCTGAGAACTGCACGTAAAAGTAGCCTCAAAAGGAAGAAGTTCTGCACAATTCGTTTTGTCAAGTTACATGCCATAATGATTTAATATCGATTTGAAGTTAGTAAGTATCGTATAATGGGATTTTTTATCACGTTGATTACTGTTTTGTTATATTGTTATTCTCACAATTGAGTCCCAAAATCATGTGTTGTACTGTGTTAATAAGTTAAGAAAATGTCTTATCATTTCGCTTGCTTCACATCGAAAAGGAGTTTAGAAAATTTCTGGATTTCAAGTCAAAAAAACTTTAGGCAAATATATTATACAAGCTACTACAATGTAGTCAACCTGTACGTATGACTAACATGAATTTATGTTACACCCACCTACAAATTTCAATCAGATTTTTAATATAACAAACTATTTGCCCATTTAACATATTCCTTTAGACTAAGAATATTGTATTTTTTTACTAAAATTCGCAAAGGACATACAAGTATTGATGTTGTTCCTACGCCATCGATCAATATCTTTCTTTAGAGAAATTTTCCGTCGTCCACCCACAACATCACATCGCATCAAAAGTTTCTGTAGAAAAGTTACACAGAATTTTCGATTGATATCAATTTATTTAATTAATTCCTACCAAAGGTTTTAGTTGATTTTCAAATTATTCTATAAACTTTTTCAATCTAAAATATTTTGTTACAGTCGAAATACTCACCACAGCAAGCAATTTTTTATGCACTCGCTCCATGCTGTCATGATTGATACAATTTGTAAAGACATGACTGCCATGATAGTTAGGCGCATATGTTTTAAACCCTCGTATATCAGCTTACCCTAAAATTTGGTAGAATTTACTACGTTATAGAATTCGACGAACTTTAAAATCAACGTTTTCTAAAATCTAGATATTCATTGTAATTGCTACTCTTATGAGTAAGTGGATGGACAGAATACTTGTCAACACCAAACATATGCATAGGTATTTCTATCTACTGCTGCAGTGCGTATGATTGATATGAATTGTATTCAAGATAACTCAGCCACGCCAGTTGTAAAAAGACTTTCGCAAACAATCCAAAACCTACACTTTATTTCCTACACAAAACTGGCATTGACCCAATTTTAGTCGCAATCACTTTTAAGGCAATGACAAAAACACTAAGAAATTCTTAATTTTTTTCCTTACTGTATCTTAACGTATGATTAATATTAATTGCAATTCCATTACTCATACCCCAAGTATAAACCATATGATAACAAAAGTCTCCCAAAAGTTAAATCCCCATTTTATTATTATTCTCTGCTTAAATGTTGGCGCAAAACTTTCTTAACAAATCAACACATCCATCATACTCGGCGTCGTCTCAACTGCACATCATCATCATCACAGGCCATCATCGACCAGATGATCGTCATCATTTAATTAGAGCCATTTTCATGTCAAATGTTTCTGGCTTATGTCAATCTTTGGCTGTATTCCGTTGACATGAATCACACAAAGTTTTATTGGAGTAAAATTTCTGGCTTCTGGCTTTTGCACAAAAATATAAAAATCATTGTGTGTTAAGATTTACTTGGAACTACAAGACTTATGCACGCACACACTTAGGGTATAAGTAAGAGAGTCGTACAGATAGTGAAAGAGAGGGAGGTAGAAGTAAAATTTTCCTTAGAGAGAGGAAATATTTCATATGGATGTCTACAGGTGCGTGTACTTACGAGTACTCATCACTATTCAACTTAGAAACATATGGATGAGTATGCGTGCGTACATTGTAGAAAAATCTGCACACACACACACACAGATACAGGGAGCCACATGAAAAGATGGACATATGTTTGTTAAGAAATAAATCACGTTTCGACATTTGCACGTCACGACGACAACACAAATGATGATGCAGATGATCATCATAACGTTGAGCGATGAATGATTATAAGTTAGATATGAGTGAATGCCTGTAGCATTTGTGGGCATCTATGTATGTATTGGACATGTTTGTTGCAAATCGAAATGTGGTGAGATAGCGAGATTGTGTATTTTTTTTTTGTTTTGTTTGTGGCAATCACAACATTTCTGTCATAACATTTCAAATGCAACGCATTTGTCACGATTCTGAAAAGCCAAAATACTGCTCAACATCTGGATGTGTGTATGAACGAGAGGTAGAGGAACAGAGCGAGAGAGAGTAGGGGAACCAGTGTGAGAGATCATTTGTTTGTCATCAAATAGCTGCAGTCTAATTAATGAAATGCAAATAAAATACCAAAAAAGGATTTGTGGCAGTCATCAAATGTCATATGAAAATAAAGTTGCAATAAACGTAGATTACGCAGGTGCGAATGAGTAATGTCGTTAAGTAGCACCCATATAAAAATAGGTGCGTATAAGTGATTTATGACCATTTTGAGCACTGAAGTTCACAGGTGCGTATTAGTAATGTTCAATGATAATTGAATAATAAGCAATATCTTAAACAGCAGAATCACGATTTAGTATTCAGAGAGAAAATCGGTCAAAATTACTAGTCAATAGTTTCTTTAAAAAGTACAAATAAAATATAAAAATATAAATATATAAAAATATAAAAAAATGAAAAAATAAAAAAATAAAAAAATATAAAAATAAATAAATATAAAAATATAAAAATATAAAAATATAAAAATATAAAAATAAAAAAATATAAAAATATAAAAATATAAAAATATAAAAATATAAAAATATAAAAATATAAAAATATAAAAATATAAAAATATAAAAATATAAAAATATAAAAATATAAAAATATAAAAATATAAAAATATAAAAATATAAAAATATAAAAATATAAAAATATAAAAATATAAAAATATAAAAATATAAAAATATAAAAATATAAAAATATAAAAATATAAAAATATAAAAATATAAAAATATAAAAATATAAAAATATAAAAATATAAAAATATAAAAATATAAAAATATAAAAATATAAAAATATAAAAATATAAAAATATAAAAATATAAAAATATAAAAATATAAAAATATAAAAATATAAAAATATAAAAATATAAAAATATAAAAATATAAAAATATAAAAATATAAAAATATAAAAATATAAAAATATAAAAATATTAAAATATAAAAATATAAAAATATAAAAATATAAATATATAAAAATATAAAAATATAAAAATATAAAAATATAAAAATATAAAAATATAAAAATATAAAAATATGAAAATATAAAAATATAAAAATATAAAAATATGAAAATATAAAAATATAAAAATATAAAAATATAAAAATATAAAAATATAAAAATATAAAAATATAAAAATATAAAAATATAAAAATATAAAAATATAAAAATATAAAAATATAAAAATATAAAAATATAAAAATATAAAAATATAAAAATATAAAAATATAAAAATATAAAAATATAAAAATATAAAAATATAAAAATATAAAAATATAAATATATAAATATATAAAAATATAAAAATATAAAAATATAAAAATATGAAAATATAAAAATATAAAAATATAAAAATATAAAAATATAAAAATATAAAAATATAAAAATATAAAAATATAAAAATATAAAAATATAAAAATATAAAAATATAAAAATATAAAAATATAAAAATATAAAAATATAAAAATATAAAAATATAAAAATATAAAAATATAAAAATATAAAAATATAAAAATATAAAAATATAAAAATATAAAAATATAAAAATATAAAAATATAAAAATATAAAAATATAAAAATATAAAAATATAAAAATATAAAAATATAAAAATATAAAAATATAAAAATATAAAAATATAAAAATATAAAAATATAAAAATATAAAAATATAAAAATATAAAAATATAAAAATATAAAAATATAAAAATATAAAAATATAAAAATATAAAAATATAAAAATATAAAAATATAAAAATATAAAAATATAAAAATATAAAAATATAAAAATATAAAAATATAAAAATATAAAAATATAAAAATATAAAAATATAAAAATATAAAAATATAAAAATATAAAAATATAAAAATATGAAAATATAAAAATATAAAAATATAAAAATATAAAAATATAAAAAAATATAAAAATATAAAAATATAAAAATATAAAAATATAAAAATATAAAAATATAAAAATATAAAAATATAAAAATATAAAAATATAAAAATATAAAAATATAAAAATATAAAAATATAAAAATATAAAAATATAAAAATATTAAATATAAAAATATAAAAATATTAAATTTATAAAAATCTAAACATATAAAAATATTAAATTTATAAAAATATAAAAATATAAAAATATAAAAATATAAAAATATATAAATATAAAAATTTAAAAATATAAAAATATAAAAATATAAAAATATAAAAATATAAAAATATAAAAATATAAAAATATAAAAATATAAAAATATAAAAATATAAAAATATAAAAATATAAAAATATAAAAATATAAAAATATAAAAATATAAAAATATAAAAATATAAAAATATAAAAATATAAAAATATAAAAATATAAAAATATAAAAATATAAAAATATAAAAATATAAAAATATAAAAATATAAAAATATAAAAATATAAAAATATAAAAATATAAAAATATAAAAATATAAAAATATAAAAATATAAAAATATAAAAATATAAAAATATAAAAATATAAAAATATACAAGTATACAAATATAACAATATAAAAATATAAAAATATAAAAATATAAAAATTTAAAAATATAAAAATATAAAAATATAAAAATATAAAAATTTAAAAATGTAAAAATATAAAAATATAAAAATATAAAAATATAAAAATCTAAAAATACAAAAATATAAAAATATAAAAATATTAACAAATTACACCAAAATTAAATAAGGATTAAAATAAAAACAGAAACAGCCATCTTGCTCATCTTAAACTTAAAACTAAAACTTTCAGCTCGACAGCTCCAAAATTACGGCTGTTATCAGGGGGACCGACACGGTCACCCCAAAAAGGAGAGTTTGTATGTGCGGTGGGAGTAGTTTTTCTCCGATCTTGCTCATCTTAGAACTCAACCTTTACTTAAAGTATTGAACCTTGCATACAATTTCTAATGGATAGTTGTAAAACCGCGGTGTAATCGCGGGGACAGACGGATGGACTCCCCAAAAAGGGAGAATTATTATGGGAGGTGGGAAAAGATTTTGTCCGCTGTAGCTCATCGTAGAACCTTTGCTTAAAAGATCTAAGCTTGCATACCAAATTTTTGCTTGATACCTCTTAAAATAAGGCTGTTATAGCGTGGAAGGACAGACGGACATCTCCAAAAGGGGGTGTTTATATGGGAGGTGGAGGTAGTTATTTTTCGATCTTGTTCACCTTGAACTATACCTCCACTTAGAGGATAGAAGATTGCATTCACTTTCTGTTGGATAGTTCTTAAAAAAGGGCTGCAATGGCGGAAACAAACCGACGGATACCCCTAAAAAGTGGAGTTTGTGTGGCAGATGGGAGCCATTTTTGTCCGACCTTGCTCATCTTAGAAGTTATACCCTACTTAAAGGATAGAAGCTTGCATACAATTTCTTCTCGATAGTTCGTAAACTAAAGCGACGGACACCATTAACAAGGGGACAACACCCTTTGGGGGGCGTGAAAGATGTTTTTATGGCCGTTACAGATTCATGAACAGAATATACACAGAATATACCCTACGGTCTGTGCGAGCGCATAGTGAATGTTATAAAAACTTATTTGTTCTTTCATAAGTGTAAAAACTTCACGGATTAGTTGTAAAGTTATCAAAGTTAAAGCTACCCTTATAATTACTCACAAATTCTTCATCAATATGATTTAAACTCACCTTCTCATTACGCGATTCTAACCAATTTTCCGGTTTCATGTGAACGTTTTTCGTTTGTCTCCTTTAGCTTTTAGCAGAGAATTTGCGCGCACAGTGAAAAAACACAATAATTTAGCAGCAAGTTAAACTCTTAGAAATGCAATCTCGTGGATATCCTTATACGAGCGCGTTTATCACACTTTACACTAAGAACAAATGATAAAACAACAAAAATAGGCAACAACACGTTGATGTCGTAAATAAATTTCGCACTTTTTTTACTATTTGTTGAGACACAAACTCAAACACACACTACAGTCGTTGTTGTTGTATTTGTTGCTTTCGAATTGACGTTTCTTCTTGGTTTATTTTGGTTACCGCTTTCGTTTCGTTTGCTCTATTTTCTATGCAAACTAAAACATCTGTTAGGACATTTGTAGTTTAGACGTTTTTCTGGGTCTCTCTCACTATTTAACTGTTGTTGTTGTAGTGGGGTGGTCGTGATGTCTTTTTTGCGTTTTATCTAAAAAGTTCTTTCGTTTCGTTTGATATTTTCTTCCCTTTTGTTTGTAATATAACTTGGCTATCGATGTCGTTGATATTTGCGTATAAAAGTATTTACATAAAAAAATTGCAGCTAGACAAGTCGCATAAAAGGAAATTGATGAACACGTTGTTAGCTTTTTGCCTGCTCTCTTTTTTTCAGAATTCTTTTTTGTTGTTTTCGTTTTTTTTCTCTCGTAATGTTTTCAAGTTTTATGGCGCTGTTAAAAAGAAGCATATGGTTGAGAAAATGTTGTGGAACATATAACGCGTAATAAGGAAAGAAAAACTTAAGTGCAATGCTCAAGGATATTAAAAAAACGCCCTTTTCTCTGTTTGATACCAAAGTTAGTTAGAATGTTTTACGTCTGCTAGTGAGTAAATTGTAAAACTTTCAAGTGTTTCTGGTGAGGCAAATACAATTAAGAGACGACGTTGGTTTATGAATATGAATTAATTTATGATTTCATTCATATTGCTTATTTACGTATGAGTAATTTTGATTCTGAAGGGATGAAAAGAAAAGGGGCGTATGATAAATAACCAATAGATTTATTATACGGCATTTGTTTTTCAATCTAATGGATTTCGCCAAGGCATTGAAATATGATGAGCATTTTTTTTATTTTTTGAAAATAAAAATGCGTTGCTTAGTTGCTTAGACAACATCGAGAGGGCCGTCGATAAAAAAAATGAAGATGACTGAGACAGGAATCGAACCCTGGTAGTCAAGTGTTCTTACCATCATGTCACAACCGAACAAGCACATGAAAAAACAACATAGATATCTCGTTGGCTGCATGGGGGCCAATTTCGAATACGCAGTGATCAAATAGCCACAATCATCATCAAGGCGAAATATTTCTACATCACGCTGATTTGTGCTCATGCCCAGACGAAAGATAAAGACGATGATATTAAAGATGTATTCTGCAAGCGCCTAGAGGAAACATACGCGACCGCAGCCTTGACTACGACATTAAAATAGTTTTGGGAGATTCTAATGCTAAAATAGAAAGGTAAGATGTTATTGGTTCATCGATTGGTAAATTCAGGTTGCATAGCGACACATCCGATCACGGGTCTAGGCTGGTTAGCTTCGTGCTTCAGCCAGAAACATGGCAGTGAGTGGAACCAGATTCCCGCATAAAGATATCCGCAAGGCAACCTGGATATCCCCTGATTAAATGACAAGAAACCAGATAAATCACGTGGTAATCCAGGGAAGACATATCTAAAGCTTAATGGAAGTGCATGTGATGCGTGATGCACATGTAGACTCGGATCACCATCTAGTTGCAGCCAAGGTAAGCAAGCGATTAAATAGTGCTTAAACGATGGTGGACATCACAAAACTACATACAACCGAGATAGCCAATGCCTACTCCTATCAACGCCATCGATTACTTCACATAAACTCTCCTAATACTGATGTTGCCGACACAAACAAAACAAACAAAAAAACACAAACAAAAAAATTACGCTCATACAAGCCCTGGTACTATGAGGGATGTCGCGCAATGTCTGGGGAAATGCCGAGATAGCCAATGTCCAACGACCGTACTGGGTTATGAAAAAACACGATCAGACAAGCCCTGGCACGATACGGAATGCAGCGCAATGTCAGAAGAAAAGGATACAGGGCAAAGCTACAGACAATGGCAACGCGAGCTGTGACGGAGCACTATAACTAGAGATAGTATGGCATGGTATCGAATATTATAGGGATAGTGGTTAAACTTGGAACAAAAAATAATAAGCAAGGTATTGGAATAGAAATCGCCACCTGTAAGGACAGAGATGCTATTGGTTGTTCACGGACACTCAGAATGTGCTGAAAATATGGAGGGAAACGTTTCGTACTCTGATCGTTTCCGATAGCAGCATAAGTGACGAAATCACAGCAATCCTCGAAGACAAAGAAAATTGTCCAATATCACGTCAAGGCAAGATCCGCACAGCGGTTGCGAAACAACAATACTGCGGGTACCGATGAACTGCCGGCCAAACGCGTAGAGCCAGCAATGTGTATGCACCAGCTCATAAACATGATTTGGCACGAGGAATGCATGCCCGATGAATGGAATCTAAGTGTTCTATGTCGTGCGCTTAAGTAAGCCGATCCAAAAGTGTGTGTACCAACTATCGCGGAATCAGCCTTTTACCGATAACAGACAAGGTCCTGTCTAGTGTGTTATGTGATAGATTCAGGCCTATCTTTAAGAACCTTGATTGGCTTCTAGAGAAGACTCAAGAAATGCAGATCGACACCCACCACATGTTTACCGAGTACACAGCTGCATTCGACAGTCCGAGACGACAGAAGTTAATAGATGCTATGGCTGAGTTTGGTATCACCTCGAAGCTAATACGACTAACATGAAGTCTTTAGATTTAACCTTTTACTCATCGCATATAAGGTCGTGTGTAGTCTGTTATTCGAAAGACTAAAGCCTATTCTAGCGAACCTGGTTGGAACATATCAGTGTGGCTTTAGACTTGGTAAATCCACGAACCGACCAGATGTTCACACTAGGACAAATCCTTGAGAAGACCCCAGAAATACAAATCGACACTTACCACATGCTTAACGTTTACAAAACCGCATTCTACAGTCAGATCCGACAAAAACTACATATACGATGCTATGGCTGAGTTTGATATTGCCGCGAAGCTGATACGACTGACACTGACTGATACGAAGTCTTCAGTGAAAAGGGGCAAAAATCTAACGGAGCTATTTTCTATCAAGCGAGACTTTAGACAAGGCGATGTCGTGGCATGTCGTGCTATCGCTTTAGCGTTATAATGTAGATGATCATCAGGAAGGCTGCAGTAAACACGACAGGGTACTATCTTCAACAAAAGTATATATCATTGGCCGTGGACTGTGGGATGTTACTTCGACCTTTTCGAGCATTGAGAAGCTGTCGGCAGAAGTGGATGTGGTGATAAATGAGGACGAAACCAAATTATTTGTTTCACTCACAAAGATAGTTTGTCATAGACAAAGCGATTGTTTGTCGTGCCCTACCTTTAACATTATAATAGAGATGATCATCAGGAAGGCTGCAGTAAATAAGAATGATACCACATGCTGCTTGCGTATGCCAAAAGCTATAGATATTATTAGGCGTGGATTGGGATGTTACTGACGACGCATTGCAAAGAAGTAGGCAGAAGTGGTTCTGGTGATAAATGAGCACAAAATCAAGTAATTTGTTCTATCGAACAAAGAGTCTACTCGTTTGGGATGCTACGTGACCATTAACAGCTATAACTTTGAAATGGTAGAAGATTGTGTCTTCGCCTTAAACAAAAATAATAATGCCAGTCTGCAAATAAAGAGACGAGTATTTATTTATCAGAGGAGTAGCGTACGATGACGTTTAAAAGTCAAATTATTGCCGATGATATTGAAATTAGTAATGTTCGAAGGAGTAGTGCTCGAAGACGTAGCTTAACGTCAATTGATCGAAATATGTTGAAAAACAGATGGATGAAGCCAGTCTTATGGGCAACTTTGTTCCTAGCTATTATATATAACCGCTATTATCGCAACGAGCTACAAATTTCTAATATTCTAAAAGCAAGGACAATAATGCGAACCTTAAAAGCGGCATTGTAGTATGTTCATATGGTCAGACCTTCAAGGTGATACCAGAAGTAAAACACACTCAGGGTACTGTCTTGCTATACAGCGTAAAATTGTGGGTAATGACACAAGCGGATCAATGTATTTTGTGAGTCTTCGAGAGAAATATACTTTAAAAAATATTAGGACAAAGCGACGTTAACAGCGAGTACCGTCATCGAATCAACCATGGGCTATATGAGCTGTATAACGACATCGACGTAGTCAAGTGCGTTCACACAGGCTGAATGCTCTGGCTTGGACACGTTATATAAATGGATGACAATGTTTCGGCACGAAGAGTATTCGGCAAGAAACTCGATAGGAGGGGCGGGAGTTGGAATTTCTATTGCTGCTGCCAAATAAGAAGAAGAAGAAGAGGTTATTTTATCCATATTTAAACTTGAGTCAAACTCTCACAAACATACACCTTACGCACAGTATATCTGAATTCAGTGTACTTACAAAAAACACATGTATGTAAAAATATAAGGATCAATTAGGTCATTTATATGGTAGTTACCAGAAGGGGTGTGGTAAAGGTTAAGGTTTTCTAAAGGTTTGTCAACTATTACAAGATAATTAAACTGACCAAAATCAAATATCCTCCAGTTGTCCGTTTGAAAGTTGTTGAAGAAAAGGTAATTGTCAAAAATTGTCATTCGGTATGAGAGCTATCAGAAGGAGTGGGGCTAGTTTAGCTTTTGACAGTCCCATAACTTTATTTTGGAAAATATTAATACTAAAAAAATTTCATAAGGATCAGTTACGGTTTACCCAAGTTACCATGCCTACCAGCCAGACAGACGGACGTGGTTCAACTGTCTTAAAAAGTCCTGAAACGAATATGACCTCTAGACACTTGGGGTCTAACACGTCTCCTTTAAAACGTCACACTTTTTCTCGTACTTATGATCATCTTCCCTAAAGGTGATGGTATACAAATTTGCTGATGTAGAAACTATGTTCAGGACTTTTGTATCTTTAAAATCTCAATGAATCTCAATACAGACATAATAGTGAAAGCATCAAAGACAAAAGTCACAAGATTAAAAAAAATTGAAACCAATTTATTGATAATTAAAAGTTTATTTGTTATTATTTATCCCAAAAAAATGGTGTACAGCGGCTATGAATGTACAAAATAGCTATGAATCTAAATCGAATATATGGATGGTAACATTTTAAATTTCCTTGAGCATTAAATTTAAGTAATTTCAAATCCACATTTATGATAGCTTTTATTTCAGATACGATAGTAAGCGTTTATATGTGCACTTTTTTTTGAAAATAAAACATTTATCATAATATTCACACTTGGTCAATGTTGTTGTTGTTGTTTCATTTTATTTACATGATAGGTATTTTCGGATTTCGTTGTTTTTGTTGTGTTTTGCCTTCAATTACGACAAATTGTAGACGATTGGTCGGTCTGTTGGATCGTTGAAAGAGCGCGCAAGAGCAGAGTACTGTGCAAAATTGTATGTAGAGCGTCGTGTTGTCGTGTTTGGGAAACACCGTTAAATTTCGTTACGCTTTTCTTTTATTTCGTTTGCAAAGAAGACGCGTCTTTTATGGCGTTATTTGGCGTTTTTCGATGTTGTTGGTTGAGTATTTAACTTTCAGTTCATTTAGACTACTTAAGCTGGGAGCTCAGTTATAAGAATATTTGTTTGAACGTATGTATTGTAATACACATAACAATGAGGCGGCGACCACAAGAGACAAACACTGTGTTGTACGCGGTCACATTCGTTGAACGACTAATGTAAAAGGTAATCAAAATTGCACGAGTACACTTAATTGAGTGCATTTGCACATACCAAAGCAGCCAACACCACCATCACAAACAGTCTGTCGGTCTGGCAGTCAGCAAACCAAGCCAGTCAGTCAAGTCATAGAGTAGAATAGAGTAGAGTAGAGTGGCAAGCAGATACAACAACCAACAGCCATCGATGATATCGCGCGAGACAACGCCACTTAGCAAAACAACAACATCACGCCACAGCAAAGCAACAGAATAGCAAACAACAAAGCGGCGAACGCTTTAGACCAACATTAACATACAGCACCAGCAAGCAGGTCGCTCACCAACAGCAGAAGCAGCAGCAGCTTACCCCACGTTGCAGCAAACATTCTGTTGCAGGCATATTGCAACTCCTTTGCATTAATCTATGGAGTATAGTTGTTGTAAGAGATGTTGCAGCAGCTGTAGCAACAGCAACTAAGACTACAACTTGTGGCTGTTTCTAGTGTTTCAGTGCAATTGCTTTGTTGCCATCTACCAACAATGGCAACAAACAATCAGCTACTATCTTCTAAACATGCTGGTGTCGTTGTATTGTACGTTCACATTTAAGCTGTAACATATACTTTTGCTTACTCTCTAAAGCTTACAGGCACTGGCGACTCAATGAGATACATAGATGCCACACGTAACAGAGCTGTTAGTGGTTATGTTATGCCGCACACAAGCTTAACATTGCTCACGAAGTATTAATAACACTCATACGCTCACTTACTCACACTTAACATTACTCATTCAGTATAAATAACACTCATACGCCATGAGTAACTTAGTGGAAATCAAGTGTAAGTAGAAGACTCTCTTATACTCAAGCTGTGCAACAAACAAGTGCTATTTGTGCTGTAGCTGCCAAACAATCTGCACTATTCTGCTGCACTCACTCTTATTCTTACATACATGCTTTCATTCGTTCCATCTTTCTCTCTTTGCTTTCCCTCTCTCTCTCTTTGTAACCCCTCTTCAACGAACGACTATCCCTCTCTTCCAACCTAGTATTAAATTTGCACTAATGTTATTATGACGTCCATAGCCAATGTTTGCTTCGATTCTTTCGTTTCTGTTGTGTTTTTCATAATCATCGTTTCTATCTATGTACAGTGCTCGCTCTCTCTCTGTAGCCATTGCTTTGCTTAAACATTTATGAGTGTTTTTGCAAACAAGACTTTTGCCGCCGCCGCCGCCTCCCCCATCTTCCTTTGTGTTGTGTGTTGTTCTTCTTGTGCTTTACTTTTATTTTACTTTTAATTTTTTGCTTTGGTTTCGTTTACGTTTACAATTCGTTTAAGTCTTATCTTCGTCACTAGTTGCTATGTCATTTGTCGCGTCTATGCAATCGTGTTAATGTCTTCGTTGTCATGGTGGCTGTATTAATTTTTTTTGTCGCTGATTGTTTCTTCACAGACTCGTAAAATTCTTTAATTACTAATTTAGTGCGGTGGCTGTGTCTTGATTGGTTTTTTTCTTGTTATCAATAGGAATTGAAACACAAGATCGTCATTTCTTCCCTCTAGCACTTGCAGCCAATGTACAAAATTGTGCATGTTCACTCTTACTTCTGTGATTGTTATGGTCATTCTCGTCACACTCTCTCCTGCAATGATCGTGCCCTCACTCTCAATTTGTCGTTACTCTCTCTTTCTTTACCACTCTATTTCACTCCTTTCACCCCCTCTCTCTATCACTCTCTTTGACAGTCTTCCTTATCATCGTAATCGTAGCACCAACATCATTGTCTTCTTAGACTTTCTTCTTTGTATGACAACTAGTTTATTGTTTGCTTTTTCTTTGATTACTCGTTTTAATTTCGTTACCGGTCTTTACTTCTATGATCGTATAGAAAACGAAAGTTTTTTTTTTTATTTGTTAGTCTAGTCTCTTTGTAGCAAAACAAAGATGAAAATAGTAGCTGCGGTAGTAGCAGTTCCGGTAGGAACATATGGAACGAACGTGTTCGAAAATATGTTAGGTGTTAGCGTCTCGGGACTCAATTCTGAGATTTGCATGTGAAAGTAGCCCCAACAAAAAGAACTTCTGCATCATTCGTTTTGTCAAGTTGGCTGCATTAATAATTTAATGGTCATACGATTTGTTTTTGCTCAAGGTGGATTTTTATCACCTTTTCTACATTTTAACACAGTTATATGTCGGTAAACCGTAAGGAATATCTCGTTTGTGGACTTCGGTCTGTTGAATCGGACTTCGGTCTGTTGAATCGAATGTCGGTCCGTTGAATCGAACTTCGGTCTGCTGAATCGGACTTCGGTCGGTTGAATCGGACTACGGTCTGTTGAATCGGACTTCGGTCTGTTGAATCGGACTTCTGTCTGTTGAATCTGACTTCGGTCTGTTAAATCGGACTTCGGTCTGTTGAATCGGACTTCTGTCTGTTGAATCTGACTTCGGTCTGTTAAATCGGACTTCCGTCTGTTGAATCTGACTTCGGTCTGTTAAATCGGACTTCCGTCTGTTCAATCGAACCTCGGTCTGTTGAATCGGACTTCGGTCTGTTGAATCGGACTTCGGTCTGTTAAATCAGACTTCGGTCGGTTGAATCGGACTACGGTCTGTTGAATCGGACTTCGGTCTGTTGATTCGGACTTCTGTCTGTTGAATCTGACTTCGGTCTGTTAAATCGGACTTCGGTCTGTTGAATCGGAATTCGGTCTGTTGAATCGGACTTCTGTCTGTTGAATCGGACTTAGGTCTGTTGAATCGTTCTTCGTTCTGTTGAATCGGACTTTGGTCTGTTAAATAGGACTTCCGTCTGTTAAATCGGACTTCCGCCTGTTGAATCAGACTTCAATCTAGTGAATCGAAGTTCGGTCTGCTTAATCGGACTCCGGTCTGTTAAATCGGATTTCGGTCTGTTAAATCAGACTTCGGTCAGTTGAATCGGACTTCGGTCTGTTAAATCTATTGAATCGGACTTCAGGCTGTAAACTCGGACTCCGGTCTGTTAAATCGGACTTAGATCTGTTGAATCGGACTTCGGTCTGTTAAATTCTGGTAGACGAAGATACTCTTCACCAACACTCCGTCGGGTAGGACTATTAGTTCGGTCGCGAATTCGGAATCAATACAACTACGAGTTGCAATAGTCGATTAGACAAAGAACAAGAGTCATCAACTGATTTACCGACGACAGCCGAATCATCGATACAACCACGAGTGGAAAAAGTCGATTTGCTGAAGACGGTAGTCATCAATATTATCTTGAGTTTCACCGAAGCCGAAGCATCGAAATATTCCAAAATTGCAGAAATTAACCTGAATACCCGACAACACCCGAATCACCAAGGCGACCAAGAGTATAGTATACCGACGACAGCCAAATCATCGATACAACCACGAGTGGCAAAAGTCGATTTGCTGAAGACGCTAGTCATTAACATTATCTTGAGTTTCACCGAAGCCGAAGCATCGAAATATTCCAGAATTGCAGAAATTAACCTGAATATCCGACAACATCCGAATCACCAAGACGACCAAGAGTATAGTATAAATTTCCCGATCGCCTCAAATTGAGCGATGCGTAAAGTTTGAATTGAATTGAATTGAATTGAATTGAATTGAATTGAATTGAATTGAATTGAATTGAATTGAATTGAATCGAATTGAATTGAATTGAATTGAATTGAATTGAATTGAATTGAATTGAATTGAATTGAATTGAATTGAATTGAATTGAATTGAATTGAATTGAATTGAATTGAATTGAATTGAATTGAATTGAATTGAATTGAATTGAATTGAATTGAATTGAATTGAATTGAATTGAATTGAATTGAATTGAATTGAATTGAATTGAATTGAATTGAATTGAATTGAATTGAATTGAATTGAATTGAATTGAATTGAATTGAATTGAATTGAATTGAATTGAATTGAATTGAATTGAATTGAATTGAATTGAATTGAATTGAATTGAATTGAATTGAATTGAATTGAATTGAATTGAATTGAATTGAATTGAATTGAATTGAATTGAATTGAATTGAATTGAATTGAATTGAATTGAATTGAATTGAATTGAATTGAATTGAATTGAATTGAATTGAATTGAATTGAATTGAATTGAATTGAATTGAATTGAATTGAATTGAATTGAATTGAATTGAATTGAATTGAATTGAATTGAATTGAATTGAATTGAATTGAATTGAATTGAATTGAATTGAATTGAATTGAATTGAATTGAATTGAATTGAATTGAATTGAATTGAATTGAATTGAATTGAATTGAATTGAATTGAATTGAATTGAATTGAATTGAATTGAATTGAATTGAATTGAATTGAATTGAATTGAATTGAATTGAATTGAATTGAATTGAATTGAATTGAATTGAATTGAATTGAATTGAATTGAATTGAGAGAGAACAAATATTTAGATAACTTAGAAATGGGTCGACTCCTACCCTCCCGAAGGAAAATCGAGTGGTCTAATCATTACACAGTACAACAAATGATTTTGGGGCTCAATTCTGAGAACTGCACGTGAACGTAGCCCCAAAAAGAAGAATTTCTGCATTATTCGTTTTGTCAAGTTACATGCCATAAAAATATAATATTAATTTGAAGTATTAGTAAGTATCGTATTGGGGAATTGTCACGATTTAGGCTCTTTTCATTGACATCGTGAACCAATAGTCCGATTTCGCTGAAACAAATTAAAAAAAAATTAAGAATTTCAATTTCTTTAATCTGTTCATATAACGTTTCCCTATATAAGATACAGTTTCACTTTTCCACTACTTTCACGTACAATTCTCAGAGTTGAGTCCCAAATCAATAAGCTGAAAAATGTTGTACTGTTCACAAAAGTACAAATTGATACATACGTTTCTTAAAAAATCATTAAACAAAACAGAAAGTATATACAAAAATACACTTAGGTGAATTATCATGTGTATAAAAAAAGTTCCAATAGATACATCAGAATAACTCACCGAAGTTTACAATTGTCAAAAAAAACACATAACAAAGTACTTAAGCATTTCACATTTGGGGCTACATTCACGTGCAAATCTCAGAATTGAGTCCCAAAATTATGTGTTGTTCAGTGTTAACAAAGATATATACAAATTCTTATAATAGTTAAGAAAAAGTATACATCATGAAACGATGTTGTAAATTTTACAATACTTTTTGCCACTCATATTTGTGCTATTTGGCACCATATTAGCTGTTTTTGCTATTTCGAACTTTCTATGTACATAATTTGTTTATTTTGTGCACTATAATGTAATTTAAGTCACTGTTTGTTAAAAAGTATAAAAACAGTGTCATAAAGTACATAAAAGTACACAAAAGTACATAAAAGTAAATAAAAGTACATAGAAGTCCAAAAGTAGCATACAAAATACAATGTTCCCATCAAGTATCTAAAAGGACACAAATGTTGGCAAAAATTTACTTAGTTGCTCAATTTTGTTACATCTTGTACTTACTTTTTAAGGAATCATACTCGTAGGTAACACTTTTACATACTTGAGTGTACTTTATTGTGATAATTTTGATCAACTGTATGTATCTTTTGTAAAATCAATGGAATAACTTCACAACAACTTCAATGCTCTTTTTTACTTGTTTTGCACTTTGCATTCGAAACACTTGCGTATTACCATTTATGATGTGTTATGATAGCAGATATTATTTATAGCCTTAGCTAGACTTCATTTGTTTCATATTCCTAGAATGTTAGAATATGATTCAACTGGCGTAGCTCTTTGTCTGGCTGCTCTATTATTTATAGTAAACCTCCTCATACTTGAATGTTATTAATTTGCCACTATCAGATGTCTCGATTACATATTCGTGTATAGCCGTCAATGTATTTCATTAGGGCTTAGACGTCAGAGCTTAAGTTCGTATAAATTAGATTCTTATAAAATATTTGTATAAATCATATTCATCAGATATTGATTTCAAGCTAGATAGATATTCTTTGTTTGAACTTACGTGAACAAAATCAGTTTGCTTACCTGCAATGAAAACAAAAGAATATATTGTTAGTGAGTTGATTGAATAAAAGAGACATTGTAAAAAAAAACAATATATCTATAAAACAGTACAATATTTTTCAGCTCATTGATGTTGGGACTCAATTCTGTTAATTGCATATGAAAGTAGTCCCAAAAATAAGAACTTCTGCATCATTAGTTTTTGCAAGTTAGCTGCATTAATAACACAGTACAACACATGATTTTGGGACTCAATTCTGAGAACTGCACGTGAAAGTAGCCCCAAAAAGAAGAAGTTCTGCATCATTCGTTTTGTCAAATGACATGCCATAATAATTTAATATCGATTTGAAGTTAATAAGTATTGTTAATGCAGCCAACTTGACAAATCGAATGATGCAGAAGTTCTTATTTATAGCGCTACTTTCACGTGCAATTCTTAAATTTGAATCCCGAAATCATGTGTTGTACTGTGTAATATACAATTTTAATTATTTTTGTTATTAAATTAAGTTTAAGCTTTTTATATACTTACAATATATGTCATATAAAAAAAAACATATCTTTACGGTCTTATTAATTTTTCAACGGCCATATTATTACTTTAAATTTTTTGCCATCGACAACTTTATTCTTTCGTATTGTAAAGCATTCACCAAAATCTTCAATACAAGCAAAAATCATATTCTCTCAAACATATGTTGGCGATTTGTCCACTGACTTAATAATCCATGACAAGATTTAGTTTTCAAGTCAAAATCATTGATAACGATGACAACCAACCACCATCGTCGTTGTTGTCTTCCCTCAATGTTGTGGTCATTGGTAAGGTTAATCGTGTTCAAAGGCTAAATCATTTTTCAAACCCAATAATTTCAATTATAGTATATGTATATTTTTTTTTACTAAATTCATATTTTTATTGGTTGCAAATCTTGAAAATAATCGAAAAGCTGTCATGGAAAATTTATAAGATAATTAATTGGTGGCAGATTTTGTGTCTTGCGATGACTTGCAATCTTGGTGGCGTTTGGCGGCTGTTGAAAGCCAACAATGTAAATCAACAGCCACTTGTTAAGGTTGTGTTGGCATAGAAAATGCAAAATGCACTGCAACGAATATTGGTTGTTCTAACAAATTTTGGAAGGTAAATTCAAATTAAGTTTAGGAATAAAAAGCACAAGACACTTAAAAGCTGTAAGTAATGGCAACTGCAGGTCTTGGATCAGATTTGAATATTGGGTTGTTTCAATTCATTAAGATCAATTCAAAGAATGTCGATCACCTAACTAATATAGCTTCATACAATTTGATTGACCTTTAGAAAGTTCGGTAGCCGAAGATACTATTCACCTCTTCCTTTTTTTCTTACTTACCTAATTTCAATTAATTAGAAATTAGATTTACAACAAATGGCACCCACTTTTTTATCTACGAATGCGAACGTTACTGTTTGAGAAGCTTTTTGCTAGACTTGCCGATTGACTCGACACTTTACTGCGAAGTTGCTGACAACAACATCCTCGGCACTGAACATTTTTTTTTAGGTGACTGGAGCCAGGGTTTGAAGCTTGGATATCCCGCTTGGTAGTTGTGTGTTCTAATCATCATGCCACTGCTGATGCCCATGCACACACTTTCAAATATTACCTGTCTACAAAATCGATCCTTTGTCGACACTATTTTTCCCCGTGTAATATTTATATTCTTTATAAATATATTTGCATTTCAGTTTGTTCTTAAGCTAGATTTTTTTTATTTTTTGACAGCTTGTGTTACGCCTTCAAGGGCATTTACGAGTGTTTGTTTCTAAGTATGTCTGTGTTTTGTGTTTAAGAGATTTTTTTTTTCAAAATGCAAATCAAATTTGAAATGTTTTTTTTGGATCTTGTTTAGAATGGCAACTCGTTAAGTAAATCAAGTAGCTGCAGGTTTGACGTTGTTGTTGTTTTTTGTTTTTGCTGTTAGCAATCAAATGCAACTAATATTTGGATACCCAAATATTTAACAGAATCGAAAGATGTCAAAAATCTAACATTAACCGTAGAATAAAGGGGAAGGAAACTAACAATTAGAGTCGGATAATTTTGATACTGGGAAGGATAAAAACTTAAATTTTAAAAATAAAATTTAAAATATTAAAAATATTAAAAATACTAAAAATATTAAAAATATTAAAAATATTAAAAATATTAAAAATATTAAAAATATTAAAAATATTAAAAATATTAAAAATATTAAAAATATTAAAAATATTAAAAATATTAAAAATATTAAAAATATTAAAAATATTAAAAATATTAAAAATATTA
This sequence comes from Muscina levida, assembly GCA_964034835.1. Lineage (NCBI taxonomy): Eukaryota > Metazoa > Arthropoda > Insecta > Diptera > Muscidae > Muscina > Muscina levida. Next base: position 26,640,009 of record OZ035884.1, on the reverse strand, counting down.
AAAATATTAAAAATATTAAAAATATTAAAAATATTTAAAATATTTAAAATATTAAAAATACTAAAAATATTAAAAATACTAAAAATATTAAAATTATTAAAAATATTACAAATATTAAATATATTAAAAATATTAAAAACTAGCTGACCCGGCAAACTTCGTCCTGCCAGCAAAGTTATTGGCATAAGAAAGAGTTGTACCAAGCTCTATGGACACAAATAAAATATGTTCTAAGGGAAAGTGGTCTAAGAACTGAAGCCTCATACACACTTGCCATATTTTATATCTGAATCTCAAATGTTAAACGTTTTTAAAAGTTTACACGAAGTAGATGGTAGTGAAGGTTAAAGAAGTTCAGATCTAATAATACGAACTCTTTTTATCAGAAAAGGTTGTATCAACATCCGTCAGGCCGTAAAAGATAAGTTTAGTGACATACACAGAAATAAATATAATTATTAAGAAAGATAGGGAAAAGGAAACAAAACTTTTGCTATTATCTCTTTGTCCTCAGATCGAGTATTGGTAAGTACTACCTGTGAATCAAAATTTCTTTCATCACGACCCAAATACATTTGTATCACACTACCTTCCCTCCACTACTGATCAAAATAAACATATCGTTTCAATATTATCATCTTCATCTTGAATTTGTCTGCTCTGTAGATAAACCTCACCATTTTGCAACACTTATTCCGTCCACTACTCAAAAATAAAATTTTAGCCGTAATATTTTAATTTAAAGGGCGAGGTAAAAGAATTGCTAAAACGGATCAGCAGTGTCGTCCATGATGTGATGAAAACTTACTTATTATACTTATTTCAATCGGTCATATCTCAAGAGCCAATAGAGGTAAGAAGATGAGATTTGCTACATATGTTACTGATACAAAGAGGATTACGTCTCGCTGGAAAATGGGCGGTGCCTCGCCTATTTTGAAAAAATCGTTATCTGGGCGGAATAAATGAACTGATTGCAATGAAATATTCACTGTGTAGTAAGTACTATCCGTAGGTCCTATATCATAGGCTACATAAAAACATAATTAGACAAAGGGGTGTGACTCTGCCCACACAATCCAAAATTTCAATCGGTCATATTTCACGAGCCGTTATAGGTAAGAAGATGAGATGTTCTACATATGTAAATGGTCAAGGGGGATTACGTCCCGCTGGGAATCTATTCTTTCATAATCTATATATTAAAAATTGCGCACGGATGATGAAATTTGAGGTGGTTATTCCCCTTTTCTAGTAAATGTCAGCTTACAATGGATTTTTGAAAATTCATACTTTTAGGAATAAAAATGAGCAATAAGGGATAAATGCCATCACCCAGATCGATCGGCTAAAGCTATAATCACGAAAATTGATATGGGTCACTATCAAATTGGATTGAAGGTTTTTTTGAAATTCGATATTTCTGGGTAACAAAAATCGAAAAAGGCATAAAATTGTTAATATCGCCCAGACCAATAAGGATATAATCATGATAATTTATAAAGGCTTGCTTCCTATGGAATTAGAACGACGCAAGGAGGGTTTTCGAAAGTCTTAGCTTTTATGGGTAAAAAAGGCCGAAAGGGATAAAACATGGTACTATTGCCCAGACCAAATGCCTAATAGTAGAGTTACGGAATTGTATATAGAATTCCTCCGGCTCGAAAAGTCTTCTGCAATAAACTCGATGGGCGGCGCAGGAGGGGGCGACTAAAACTCCGATGGATGGACCAGGTGACGGAACTGTTAAGTAAGCTTGGTATGACGAACTATCTACGGAGCGCAAAAGACCGAAGCGCTTGGAATGCTTTTCTTCGTGCTGTAGCTGCCAGTAAAGAAGAAGAAGAAGAATATAGAATTGCTATAGAATTGGAGAGCCGCCGGAAATTCGAACATTTAGGGGTAAACAGGTCGAAAAGGGATAAAACTGGTACCATCACCCAGACCAAACGGTCAGCTATAATCGTATATGGCCATGCTTCCTATAGAAGTAGAGGGGGTACCAGTCCATAAATATATAAAAAAATAAAACCATAAAAATATAAAAATATAAATAAATACATATAAATATTTTTATATTTTTATATTTTAAAATTTTAAAATTTTAATATTTTAATATTTTAATATTTTTATATTTTTATATTGTTATATTTTTATATTTTTATATTTTTATATTTTTATATTTTTATATTTTTATATTTTTATATTTTTATATTTTTATATTTCTATATTTTTATATTTTTATATTTTTATATTTTTATATTTTTATATTTTTATATTTTTATATTTTTGTATTTTTATATTTTTATATTTTTATATTTTTATATTTTTATATTTTTATATTTTTATATTTTTATATTTTTATATTTTTATATTTTTATATTTTTATATTTTTATATTTTTATATTTTTATATTTTTATATTTTTATATTTTTATATTTTTATATTTTTATATTTTTATATTTTTATATTTTTATATTTTTAATTTTTATACTTTTATAGTTTTATATTTATATATTATATTTTTATAAATGCGATTTCATTGTTCGGTATGAGATCTATTCTATTATTACTAATAGAATTTGTTTTTACAAGAGTTGTGTAAAATGGATTATGTTGACAGCTGGCAGGGCAGATAGTTATTTCGATGGTTGCCAAACCATCTTCATCAGTACCCGTTTGCTGTGACTTCTCCACTCATTATCACAACCTTAAGTGTTAAAAGCTTCAAGAAATCAATGTGAAGCTTACACACACCGGAGCGAAAATGGTATCAACGAAGACCACACGTCAACATAAGCCACACAAGCTCTTGCCTATGCTTTGTCCATCGGCCAAGTTGCACAGAATTGTTTTTGGCAACAAATGCTAACCCAGTGTACCTCTCGTGTATGTATATTTTTTTATTTTTAATATTTTTAATATAAATTTCAAATATTTTTAATATTTTTAATATTATTAATATTTCTAATATTATTAATATTACTAATATTTTAATATTTTTAATACTTTCAATATTTTTAATAATTTTAATATTTTTAAAATTTTTAATGTTTTTAATATTTTTAATATTTTGAAATATTATTAATATTTTAATATTTTTAATACATTCAATACTTTCAATATTTTGAATATTTTGAATATTTTTCATATTTTTAATATTTCTAATATTTTTAATATTTTTAATATTTTTAATATTTTTAATATTTTTAATATTTTTAATATTTTTAATATTTTTAATATTTTTAATATTTTTAATATTTTAAATATTTTTAATATTTTTAATATTTTTAATATTTTTAATATTTTTAATATCTTTAATGTTTTTAATATTTTGAAATATTATTAATATTTTAATATTTTTAATACATTCAATACTTTCAATATTTTTAATATTTTTTAATATTTTTAATATTTCTAATATTTTTAATATTTTTAATATTTTTAATATTTTTAATATTTTTAATATTTTTAATATCTTTAATGTTTTTAATATTTTTAATATTTTTAATATTTTGAATATTTTTAATATTTTTAATATTTCTAATATTTTTAATATTTTTAATATTTTTAATATTTTTAATATTTTTAATATTTTTAATATTTTTAATATCTTTAATGTTTTTAATATTTTTAATATCTTTAATGTTTTTAATATTTTGAAATATTATTAATATTTTAATATTTTTAATACATTCAATACAATCAATTTTTTTTTTTTTTTTGTTAGCCACCTTAGTACTGGCTTTACATCCCCACCTTGGCAAAAAAAATAATTTCTTGTCGAAAGACGCAAAAAATTGAATTTTAATTTTTTTCGCAAAACAATTAACAACAACACGCATGAGTCGAAAATTATTAAAATTTAAAAAGAATTTGTTTCAACCAAAAAAAAAAACTATTTTCCAACTAAAGCCAACAAAAAATTGTAAAATACCATAGAATCCATTATAAAATATCGATAGACCTGGCTGGCACACAAACGAGCCGCTAGTGCAATTGCTGTTACTAGTTTCTATGTGGAATACAGCACAAAATATACAGGTTCACAGTGTGCGCTGTAATAGTTGTTGCTGTTGTTAGTGTACTTTTTTGATTTGAAATTGCCATGAACCAATTTGATAATGCAGTGGCAAAAAAAAAACAACAACAACAAAAACTGAAAACCCAACGAAACAGCTATAACAAACATACCAAATGCTTGAAAATGCCTCAAATCGCTTACATATTAATGCGGCGGAGTTGTACTGGGCCTGTTACCATCAGCACAAAGGCACCAGCACCACCAACATCAGCACGAGCGGTTGCTCCTCTGCCGCGCCGCCAAAACTTGTGGTAAACTCAAAAATTTTGAAAGTTAAAACAACATTTTCTTGGCTTGTAGTTAGTTGTTGCTGTTAAAAAATAGTGTTGTTCTGGTGTCAGTGGAGGGTATTTTACAGTTTGTCGATTTTGTGTTTATATGTGTGTGTGTTCAGTTAGATTTTGTTTGCAGCCAAACTAACCAAATAAAGTAATTAACTGGAGTTTTTCTTTTGTGTGTGTGTGTGTGTGCGTGTGTGTTGTAAGCTTTGTTGTAATATATTAACAATATTGAATTTCATTTAAAAGTTTAGATATCTAGTCGATGGGCTTAAAACGTTACTCCTGCCCTGTCTGCCTGCCGTGGCGTGGCCATTGTAGTTTCTAAGCCATGCTCTATGTGGGCTTTTCCGCTTTTTTGATCGCCCTCCATTCATATTAAATTAATTTGAAATTAAAGCGTTAGTTTAATTCTCTTCATCCTCCCCCCCTCGTTCAGGGTTTACATTACATTTCCAAGCAATTAAATAGAGATAAAATTTGCGCTACAAAAACTAAAAGTGATTTCGCAACAAAAGGAGATCGCATTGTTAGTTCAGATATAGATGGATATGTTTTTGTATTTTATAACAATCACGTTTATTGAAACCACCCACTTTAGTAGTAGCTTTGGCGCTGCATTGCAGCATGGATGCCATCGATGTTTTGGTTGTTGTTGCTGCGATTATTATTGCAAAATCATTAAGATGTCGTCTGTCTGTGTCAGATGACGCCACCAACACGCACTCGAACGATTAATATCCTGCCGCGCAAATGGCGTCTTAAATGTCATCATCACCATCAACAACGACATCATCATCGCCGCCGCCGCCGCCATCATCATCATCATCATTATCGACGTTATCATCGCCCGACTTCTCTAGAGCGCTCTGACACTTTTACGTGTTGTCGTTAAATCATGTTTATTATTCAGTAGGATGTAAAAAAAACACTAATAGGAATATGGATTGCAGCAAAAAAAAAATGGAATTTTATAGGATTCACTTCGTACAGATTCCAAGCAATTGTTGAGTCACTGACCACAACAATTTTGAAAAGTCCAAGCGATATTTAATTTGTTGTTGTCTTGCGATTGGTTGCACAATATGTTCACACTTACGGAACATCTCTTCCAATCTTAGATGGACGGAGATGGAAATCTCGCCACGGACACTCAAATGTTTCCTGCACATATGAAAGGAAGTAAGAAAGTTTCAGTTAAGTGAACCGAATTACAAATACCCAACCCCAAGTAAAAACATAATATTTGCAAGTATTATTACATCCAAAGCTTAATCCTGTAATATTTTAACAAAATACAGAATTTGGGCACGAGATCGCGTTGGGTATGTTGACATTTTTTTTCGATATCAAAATTGGACGGAATGGTACATTTGTATGGGAGGTACCAGAAGAGGAGTGGCTTGAATTCCAATATTTTCTCAAAAACTTTATGCTGTTATAGCTTCACCACCCTATGGGAAAAGACCTAGCGCAGGACTAGTCCTATGACTTGTTCCTGGTGGGTAGGTCCTAGTTCTAACCAAAATATATGAAGGGTCACTTTAAAATGGCTTTGTCATTAGAGGTGTGAATTAACACTCTACTCTATAACTTGGACCGCTCCTGTGTCTGTTTTATACTACCTGTATTAGGACTGACATTGAGGAAAATGACTCAGACCATTACTACCGTTCAAAATATACAACGCCGCAGGAATTCTATATATCAGTCTTATTGGCACTTCATGAACACTTTGGAACGAGTTCGGTGACACGTCCCTCTTCACCAATCTCTAAAGATGTGCTTTAGGACCATTGACACCCCAGTTACCGTAGGATAAATACAGAATCTCGTATTGGGTGTATTGATGTTATATGTTGATTTATTATGGGGGCGGAATGGTACATCTGTATGGAAGGTACCAGAAGGGACGTGGCTAGACTTCCAGTTTTTCTCTCCAAAACTTTATCCTGTTGTAGTTTACTTAATACAGAATACAGGCGCGATCCCGTTGGTTGTATTAAACCAATAGTGATGACTGTTACCATATGGTAACGTCGACAGCGTTAGATATTGCACGCAATAAAATAAATATTAAAATAAATGTCAAAAATTTTCTTTATTAATTTCATCAAAACATGTTTTGATCTTTTATTCTTGATTTACCGCCATTCGTTCGGACGTCAGTAGCGAGCGTGATGGATCATTTAAAATAGGTGTTTTTCACATGTGCGCAAACCAGCAATATTAATATATTAAGAATATTTTTTGGTTGTTTAAAGACTAATATATAATATTAAAAACTTGTAGTTTCTGTTATTTGAGAACAATATCAAATATCATAAAAACTTATTGCATGAAGTATTTTTTACTTCGTTCTTTTTATTTACCTGACTAAAGCTGTTACCATATGGTCACAGTCGTCATAACACCAGTAAAAATTTATATTTTTATAACATTTTTCTTCTTACTTTTTTATGTAAAATTCGTTTCTTAACTAACCTATATGTAGTACTGACATTTTAAAAAAATTCTCATTATTTCGATCTCGTCATTAAAGGGTTCATAGTATTACTCGATTTCTGGGATATCGGGATTCGGGATTTTTATCAAATTCAGGATACTCAGTAAATTGTGAATAAGATCAAAAGTTGTGAACCGATTCCAATGAAATAAAGCTCATTTCACTCAAAATATATTTGGCTACACAATCTTCGTCGCATTTTATTTTTTATGAATTTTTAAGGAACAAAGATTTTTTTGTTGATTGATTGATGTTGATTTTTTTTCAAAACTTCAATATAACTCGGATATTACTGGGCAAATTTTAAACATGGCTTAAAGATAATTTTATACACAAATTGTGGATTTCTTTTTTAATTAAATATGCCTTTATTTTTAACATAGATAGAAAAGCGAAGATTAGGAGCGTCGCAAATAACCTTAAGAACAATATTCCACAAATACCTTGTTCCCTTATGTTATTGATAGTTTTAACATGTTCGGGGTAGTCGATAAAAATAACTCCATGTGAATCCCAACATATACTACCTAAAACCTTGCTGGCCGAATTTTGTGTTTTCAAGCGCTTCGGACTAATTTTCCGATCAAAAACAACCCATCGGACTGCCGATTAGACTTTTTGGATCGTTCTTCTTGCGTTTTGTTAGAGCCAGATTTTCCTTTGAAAAACGAATCGATATTCAAAAATGCGGCACACTTTCGCGCTAAGCTTTTATATTTGAGATGCCCATGATGTAAACTAACTAACTTGCTTACTTAGCTGGCACTTCTTTGCAATCCTTCTGAGTTTCTTCTCCAGTTCGCTACACCAACTTCTGCAAGGTTCTCAACTTTCTGGTCTTTCCAACGGAGTTTTGGTCGCCCTCTTCTGAGCCGTCCATCGAGTTCATTGTCGCTTAATGATGCCTACGTCATCAACGGACGCAACGGACTTTTATTGAATATCGTGCCACTCGGTTTACTGCAGCTTTTCTCATTATCATCGTCTGGTATAGAATGGCTCCGTAAGAGGCTTATCAATCTTTACTAAAGACTTCATGTCAGTCAGCGTCATTTCGCAAAGGCGTATCAGCTTCGCTGGAATACCAAACTCAACCATGGCTTCGATCCTTGTCCTTACAGTATTGGAGCCCATTACCTTAGCCTCACCTCTCTACCTATACCGCTCTATATCCTCGTTCTCCCGTTCCTTCATTTGGCCTTTTTTTTACTTAAATAGCTGTCTCGCCTGTTTTACTGTCTCTTTGTGCCGTTCCTTAACAGCCCGGGTTACAATTGGCTGCAGCGTTGCCCTATAAACGGCATCCTGTTCCTCAGACGCTATGCGACATTCTTCATCGTACCAGGATTCATCTGAGCGCCGTTTTTCATTTCCTAGCACGGTTGTTTCGGCGTTTGCCATGGAATGCGCAATATGCTGCCAGTGTGAATCGGGAACGTCAGAAGTAGAGGCGTTGTGTCGTTAAAGTTGAAAGAGCTGGTTGGAGTAGGCAGTAACTATCTCTGGGGTTTGCAGCTTCGCCATGTCCAGCTTTTTTTGTGTTTGGTTACGTGCGTTTTTCGCTCTGCTCAATCTTGTGCGCACCTTGGCTGCAACCAGGTAATGATCAGATTTAAAGATACGTTGTTTTTGGTTGTCATGCCAAAATACCACCCTATTGAGCTCACTGATCACAAAATTCATATTTATTGTTTTTTTTTAATCAAAAATCATGATCTCAAATTCATTTATCTGTAATAATTTCAACATATCTTAACTCATTGCCATGACCACAAAATTATTAACGCTCGCAACTGAAACGAATCAATGATTTTCTGATTGATGAGATGAATGAATACGTTGCGACGAAATCTTCGAAATATCGACAAATCCAATTAATTTAATTTAAATTTGCGTTTAACATAAAATAACTAAAAATCTAATGAATTTGAAAGAAATCGTTAAAGTTTAGGTTGAAAATTAATGAGAGGGAGAGAGAGGAGAAAAAAAGCCTACCCCAGGACAGCCAACGCATTCAGCGTCGTTATTATTGGCAAACTAATTTGATCACACTGTAGATTCTCAAAACGTCAAAGACGTCTAGCGCACAGTGGTTTACGGTAACTCTAAAGTAATAAAAAAATTATTAAGCTGTATTTTAATCTTATTAAATTTTGTTCAGTTTTTTTTCAAAATTTAAAAAAATATATTTTTTATATCGAAATACGGCTGATATAGTGTAACAATTTTTGGAAAAAACTAATTTTTCAAAAAAAATTACGTTTCACTATAGTTTTTTTTTTTTATTATAAAAATAAGAATATTTTTTTATTTTTCATATTTTTATTTTTGCCATTTTCAGCTCCTCCTAACCCACTGTAGCTTCTTTCGAAACGGATTTCATAGTCAAAAAAAAAATATATATATTTAAAATACAAAAGAAAATAATGGTTTTGAAAAAATTAATATTTGTTTAAAATTTTTAAATATTGTTTAAAATTATTAAAAAATTATATCGAAATACGGTCGACATAGTGTAACATATTACAACCATGAACTGTATAATTTTGGAGAAAACTTTCCCTATCTTTATATTTTTTTTTTGTTTGATAAAAAAAAATTACAAAGGCTGATGAAGTGCAGCACATGGGGCGGGAGCCCGATTAAAAACAAATATGCCATTGTCTTCGTCTTGGTCCCCAAACATCGAAATGGTAGGTCAAAGTTGGCGCTCAGGCCCATGGGGCCCAGGGGGTCAAAAAAGGGGCCCCTTTCGGTTCTATGATGACCCCCCATGTGCGGGTACTCAAATGAAAGATATTTTCGAGACGAATCCAATGATGTCTCCTGGACCGAGTTAGAGCCATTTAAATTTCCGGAATATACCACAAAAAAAAATTATTTTTAAAAAAAAATCGCGCGATTTTTTTCAAAGTAATTTTTGCCTGCGGCGCTTTTACCCCCAACATATCCATTTTCACTATAATTTACCGAAAAAAAAATATATTTCCCGGAATATACCAAAAAGGAAAATTTTGCCTGCGGCGCTACTCCATCCATCTCAACCGTTACAACTCTAATTTAAAAAACAAATTATAATGTAAAATGATATATAAAAAAAAAACATTACGAAACATTGCTTTTTTTTAAATATTTTTCAAATTTTTCTTAATTTTTTCCGCTTTTATCCATTTTTTTTAATCAATTTTCTCTTTTCAAATATTTATTTTTGGACTTTTTTTTGATTTTTTTTAAATATTTCTTGAAATTGTTTCCTTAATTTTTTTTAATTAAAATAACCTTAAAAATTCTACAAAATTTTAAATTTTTAAACATTTTTGTTGACATTTCATATTTCTATGGAATTTTTCAATTCATTTCCTTAAATTTTCCTTCATTTCCTTAAATTTTCCTTAAATTTTTTACGGGGTTTTTCAGAAAAATTTTTTTTTTTTTTTTTTGTAAAAATCGCTCGGTTTTTAGTTTTTCTATTATTTTTAGAATTTTTCAATTTATTTCCATAAATTTTTCTAACTTTTTCCATGATTTTTTCACATATTTTCAATTTTTTTTGGTATATCCCGGATATTTAAATGGCTCTAAATCGGCAAGCGGTTTTTAGATTTTCTATTTTTTTTAGAATTTTTCAATTTATTTCATTAAATTTTTCAAACTTTTTCCATGATTTTTCACATATTTTTTTCATTTTTTTTTTTTGGTATATCCCGGATATTTAAATGGCAGGAGACCCGTAGGAACTAAATTTACCACCGTTGGATTCGTCTCTTTCATTTGAGTACCCACACATGGGGGGATATCATAGAACATAAGGGGCCCCTTGGGCCTTAGCGCCAACTTTGACCTTGATTTTCGTGTTTTAGGGCGTATTTGGGGGGAGTGGACTTTTTTTTGGGCTCCCGCCCCATATTTTGCACATTTGCCATTACAAAATACTTTTCTATTTAAAACAAATTAAATTTTTTTTATTTTTCATATTTTTAGTTCGATCCAATCTTGAGCTTCTCCTTACCCACTGTAGGTTGTAGCATTAAAGGCTCATATAACAACTTGTTTATTATATTGCTACGATTGTTTTTTGTTTGTAATTTGTTGCTATTTTTCTATTTACTATTTTTTGTTTCGCTCTTGTTGTTGTCTTGCGTCTAAATTCTTATTCTTTTTCTTCTTTGTTGGTGTTGTTCAGTGTTGTGTTGTTGTGTTCTGCGTCTTTGCAAATATGCGCAAAAAGACCTTGCTTTCGATTTTTAAATCTACATTCAATTTGCCACAAAAATAGAGAGAGAGAGAAAAAAACACACAAATCTACAAAATAAAATACGTAAAACAAAACAAAATTAACAACAACAACATCAGCATTAGCAGCGAAAATAAAACCAGCACCACCAGGTAAATAAACGTAAAATGCCAACAAAATTAAACTGAAAAAAAAAACAACAAAACAAAGAGAAAAAATTAAACAAAATGAAACTACTACGACGTACTAACTACCAACTCTTTAAAGTCACAAATTCAAATAACATTTTAGCCATGGCTAAAACAGCAACACACGGGCAATAGCAACAGCGGCAGCTCCAACAGCGGCAGCAGCAACAGCAATTACCAACGTAAACGCCGTTGCTGCACTGTAGCCGTCTTCTGCCACCTTAGCTGGTAGCTGTCTGTTGTTTTTATGGTCGCTTGGCTGCTGCTGAACAACAACAGGCAACAACCAACAACTTTTAATACAATTTAGCTTAAGAGGCACACACAACAAAGTTAAAAGAATTCATAAACAAGAATCGAATTTAAGCAAACTGAAACGGCCGCGACAACAACAACAGCAACAACAACACCATCATCAACAAGTTGGCATTTTTCTTGTTGGCCATATTATCACAAAATACATATATTGGTAAATAGCAACTAACGTCATTTTAACCAAAAAGCTTAAGAAAACTAAAAACCAGCTAAAGAATACTTTAGCAACAGAAAACCAACAAAAAAAAACACAAAAACAGTTCACCAAGAAACTTAAAAGCCTTATAATATAATCAACCCGAATACTAAGGAATGGCCTGCATGACTACTACTGGTGGGTTACTTTATTTTTTTATTTGACCACACTCAATTTGGTAGTTGGCTTTGATTATTTGCTTGGCCATTGCTGATGGCGATGGCGATGTCGATGGCTATGGTGCTGGCGGCCCAAACGCCAAAGTTGTGTAAACCGAAAACGACAACACCACCAAAATCAAACCTCATCTCGATCAATCTCTTGTTATGGTCAAATCGATCAAACAAGTCTTTGGCTGCGTGCAAGCCCAGTCGTCACAGCATCTGATGGACAAAATTGAAAACGGGAGCAAAATGGTCACTAACCATAGCCATCAGCAACTAAACAACTTACGACCAACAAACAGTCAACAGCCACCAGCCACTGCCACCAGCATCTCTAGTGGCTGTTACTACTAGTGTAGTGGCGTGGCAGTGACGGCGGACGTCACACTTTGTTGTCGTTAGGCGTTGTTGGCTTAAACTGGTCGTCAACAAACGTCTCAAAGAAAAACAACAACAAAGAACTGGCTTAAACACAAAATGGCCATTACGCTGAAAAACAAAAAATTAAATCATTAACAAACAACGTCAAAGATTTTCACATCGAAAGCGACAACAAACACACAGAGTAACGACAGCAACAGCAGCAGAACTTGATTAAACCATTTAGGATTTGGAAAACGTTATTTTGTTAAGAAACCAAAAAACAAAAAATTCAGAATAATTAAATGATTGAATAACTCCAATAATTGAAATAATTGTAGCAACAACGTACAAGTTAAAGGTATTGAACATGTTAAGGCATATAGACTAATCAAGACATTTTGAGGAGATGATGAAATTTTAGTAACGTTTTATGCAATAACAGCAGCATTTGCCTAAAATTATGGTAGCAATATTTGCTGGCAGAAACATTTTTTGTTTAGATACCACTTCCGAATAGTGTTTTGAAAGCAAAAGTTCAGCCTCAATAAAACAAATTTCTTTTTGAGAAATTTTCTTAATAGCTGATGATACTTTGAACATTATATCCACAAGATTTTTTGCCCAGAGGTGGGAAGTTACTGATTGTCACTTACTTGATAGTGACCAGAAACGATTCCTTTGTGGTCGAAGCAGCTAACTACTTCCGGTCTTAGACCAAGTATTCCCCGGGCAATGACTTTAAAGCAACCGCTTAGAAGTTAGCTAGAGTTAAAAGGCGAAATGTTGAGTAACCTAATCGGCATGCTACCACCGATGCGTCTTAGGAAGTAGGTAACAGAAGTTACTGAAGCTCAACACAGGCTCTCTTGGCGGTATTGGCAGCCCCAAGAAACTAGGATCGGTCGCGATGGCCTAATAAGCCACTCTCCTTAAACAAAATTATTATGAAAACACGAAGAAAAGAAAAAACAAGAACCCGCCCCAAATGTTGACGACCCCCGAAAACGATATAAGCACCATGATTTAAGAATATGCACCGTACTCTTTACAGAGATGGTGCCTCTATCCAACTGGCGGATGTCCTCGACAAATACAAGGCTGACATCACCGCCATACAGGAAATGAGATGGACGGGACAGGGATGCACACGACGAACTGAACTGTGACATCTTTTATAGCTGTCATGCAGAAAGACACGAATTTGGATGTGGTTTCATAGTCGGCAAGAGACTTCGACACCTGGTCTCGCGGTTTAACCCTGTAAGTGACCGAATAGCCACCATTTGCATCCGGGCGAAATATTTTTACATCACGCTGATTTGTGTACACGTCTTCCGTCGGGGAAGATAAAGATGATGAGATTAAAGATGCATTTTACGAGCGCCTAGAGGAAAAATACGACCGCTGCCATGGCCACGACATTAAAATTGTTCTGGGAGAATTTAATGCAAAAATAGGAGGAAAGATGTTATTGGTCCATCGATCGGTAAATTCAGCCTGCATACCGCCTGGTTAGCTTTGCCGCGGGAAGGAACATTGTGGTGAGTGGAAACAGATTCCAGCACAAAGATATCCACAATGCAACTTGGCTATCCCCCGAACAAAACACCAAAAATCAAATTGATCATGTGGTAATAGATGGCAGTCATGCATCTAGTGTCATGGTCGTGCGTATGATCCATAGTGCTAATATTGGCTCGGATCATTACCTGGTTGCAGCCAAGGTGCGCACAAGATTGAGCAGAGCGAAAAACGCACTTAACCAAACACAAAGAAAGTTGGATATCGCGAAGCTGCAAACCCCAGAGATACCCACTGCCTACTCCAACCAGCTCTCCCAACTTCTACGACACAACGCCTCTACTTCTGGCGGTCCCGATACACAGTGGCAGCATATTGCGCATTCCATGGCAACCGCAGCAACAACCGTGCTAGGATATGAAAACGGCGCTCAGACGAATCCTGGTACAATGAAGAATGTCGCATAGAGTCTGAGGAACACGATGCAGCTTATAGGGCAACGCTACAGCCAATTGTAACCCGTGCTGTTAGGGAACGACACAAGGAGAATGTAAAATAGGCGAGACCGCTATTCAAGCGAAAAAAAACGTCAGATGAAGGAATGGGAGTACGAGGAAAAAGAGCGATACAGGGATAGAGGTGAGGCCCGAAAATTTTACCAGAAAGTAACAGCAAATGGCTATGGTAAAGGCCCCCCCCTCCTGTTAGGACAAGGATGGAAATCTGGTCACAGATACGCAGAGTGTGCTGCACATATGGAGAGAACACTTCCAGCAACTGCTGGTTCCAGAAGGCAGCGCACGTGAAGTTATCACGCCAATTGTCGACGACGGCTTAGATTGCCCACCACCAAGTCAAGCCGAGGTAAGAAGAGCAATATCGCGGTTGAAAAACAACAAAGCAGACGGTGCCGACGGTCTGCCGGAAGAGCTCTTCAAGTCCTGGGGCGAGGAGCTGATAACGAGCATGCACTAGCTCCTGCGCACGGTTTGGCTTAAAGAATGCATGCCCGACGATTGGAATGTAAGCGTATTATGTCCTGTGCTGAAAAAAAGGTGATCCAAGTGTGTGCTCCAACTACCGCGGGATCAGCCTTTTACCAATCGTATATAAGGTCCTGTCGAGTGTGCTATGTGAAAGACTAAAGCCAGTGTTATCCAACCTGATCGGGCCTTATCAGTGTGGCTTTAGACCTTGAAAATCAACAACTGACCAGATATACACACTTCGGCAAAAAAGACTCAAGAGAAACAGATCGACACGTACCATCTTTTCGTCGACTATAAAGCTGCCTTTGACAGCCCGATATGGCAGAAATTACTCGAAGCCATGGCTGAGTTTGGTATTTCAGCGAAGCTGATACGCCTTTGCGGAATGACGCTGACTGACACGAAGTCTTCAGTGAAGATTGGCAAGGACCTTACGGAGCCATTCTATACCAGACGGGGCCTAAAACAAGGCGACGGCCTATCGTGTGAGCTCTTCAACATAGTGAAAGAGATGATAATGAGAAAAGCTGCAGTAAACACGAGTGGCACTATATTCAACAAAAGCCACATGCTACTCGCACACGCTGATGACGTAGACATCATCGGCTGAAAACTGCGGGATGTGACTGCAGCCTTCTCAGGTATACAGAAGGAATCAGCGAAAATGGGCCTAACGGTGAACGAGGACAAAATGAAGTTATTAGTTTCAACGAACAAAGAATCTACTCGTTTGGGAAACTGCGTGAACGTTGACAACTATAGTTTCGAGGTGGTAGATAATTTTGTCTACCTAGGCTCCGCCATCAACAAAACAAATAGGGCTACTTTCACGTGCAGTTCTCAGAATTGAGTCCCAAAATCATGTCTTGTACTATATTAGGCCGGCAATAACCGTATTTTTTTTACCCAGACACTGTGGCAAATTACCCGTACTTGAAAGTTTTGTTTTATTCAAAACTGTCAGTCTCTGCTTGAGTGTTTTAAAAGCAACCCCACACACACGCTTGTTTCGCATTCAACACCACAAAACATACACAAGTACAAACATAGTAACAATGTTCAACGATTGGTGGAAGAGCACAACACTTTTATTGTGTAAATTCGACAGCGTTAACGCTTATTGTGCGACGGCACACAAGTACACCCTATTGTTGTGTGCGGGCGGTAAAAATACCCATTATGCAATCGCTGATGTTAGCTTTATTTAGTAGCAATCAGTGATGATTATCTCGCTTATGTTCCGCCTCACATTTACATGGGAGTGTCATGGGCCGTTTAATCGGTGCGCTTTCGCTTACAAAGTAAGGGGAGATGTCAGAAAGTGCCATTTCGGTTGCAATTACGTTATAACACGCTTGATTACGAAGTAAGTGACGATGTCAGTAGGTGACATTTCAATAGCTTTATAATCGGAGTTATAATGAGTGGACGATGTTTTTTATATTACACACGCATTACATTCTAAATAATTAGATCCTCGCTTACAATGTCATATTGATGTCATGGATTTTTAAATAGGTACTTCGTTTCATTTACCGCTGAGTTATTGCTACTAAAATTACCCAGCAGTAAATGAAACGAAGTACCTATTTCGTAATCCAAGACATCGGTATGACATTGTAAGCGATCGATCTAAGTACTTAGAAAGTCACGCGTGTGTAATGTAAAAAATATCGTCCATTCATTATAAATCCGATTAAAATGATACCTACTAACATCGTCGCTTACTTTGTAATCAAGTGTGTCAACAAGCTCGCTTAAAACTCAGCTTATAATGTAATTGCAACTAAAATGGCACTTACTGACATCGACGCTTACTTTGTAAGCGATAGCGGAATTTTAAGTGAGGTTGATGATACACTTGATTACGAAGTAAGTGACGTTGTCAGTAGGTGCCATTTTAATTGGAGGTATACTGAGTGACCGATATTTTATACATTACACACGCATGAGATTCTGAGTACTTAGATCGCTCGCTTACAATGTCATACTGATGTCATGAATTACTAAATAGGTACTTCGTTTCATTTACCGCTGGGTATCGTCCATTCACTATAACTCAGATTTAAATGATACCTACTGACATCGTCACTTACTTTGTATTCAAATCTGTCATCAATCTCGCTTAAAAATCCGTTTATAATGTAATTGCAACTAAAATGGAACATACTGACATCGTCGCTTACTTTGTAAGCGAGAGGGCACCGATTAAATAGTCTATGACACTCCTATGCTAAATTTAAGGGAAATATAAGCAAGAGAACCATCACTGATTGCTTTAAATATAACTGACATCAGCAATTAAATTATGTGTATTTTTAACGCTGAGTAGCTAACATCAGCTGTGAATTTCGTGTTTTGCAATAAACATTGTAAACTAACTACAGCCTACGCCACAATGTCGAACATTAGCGTTCGATAGGTTTTTATGCGATAAACAGCTGATTTGCTATACAGATGTTTACGCAAAAAACGCACAAAACGCAAGCGATTGTTAACGTACCTTAGGCTGTAAACCAAAGAGAACATTCACAATTTATAGAAACTATTTTCAATTGCATTAATTTGAAATCTCAAATGGACAAGATCGTATATTGGGCTAATATAATTCGACCTTTCCAACTTTTTTTAGTTTCAGCTACCACCCTAAGTAAGTTACATTCTTGGCCATCTTAAATGCCAAGAACATTAGTCAATAAACTTGTCATCTCTAAGTACTTTAAAAAAACGACATCACCATTCATTGAGAAACCAATAACATATTTATAAAAAAAGCACAATAAAACAGTTATTGCTACTTCATAATTTTATTACATATTCATTACAGCACCCAACGATCCCTTTCTCCCCTCTCTCTCTCTCTCTCTCTCTCTCTCTTTCCCTCTCTCAAAGGTTGAGGGGTCATAATTTATGCAGGTCAGTTTATACCACCAAGATGTTACTGCTTTCCATGCCATTTCTATTTGAATGTCTTTGGCTATTAATACACGAGTTGTGAAAGGTTTTACTTTATTTTAAAACCCCCACGTCTAATTTTAGCTGTAAATAATTGCATTTTCTTTTCTTCTTATAGCTTGAAAGCTTCAGTATTTTCTTTTCCGCATCACAATAGATGCTTAGCAAATTGTCCTTCCCTCCGTCCTTCCTTCCGTCCATCTATCCTTCCTGCCTTATCTGGTTGCTTTTGCTCGGTGTGTGTTAACATCCTTAGATTTGTTATCCTCCCACACTGTTGCTACTGCTGCTCCTGTTGTTGTCACACATATTGACGACATCCTTTTCTAGGGAGGAGGACAACATTACGCAGTGAAAATTTGCCTTTCATTTGTCTTCGCCAAGGCAGTGCCCCCGTGACACAACTGCACAAAGCTACAGGGAGAGAATAGAAATGAAACGACAACAACAAAAATGGAACAGAGGAAAATCTTGGTGACGCCAAAGGAATTAACACAACATATGGAAGGATATATAGAAATAAAAGAAAAAAACACAAACGCTTAATGGCACAAAAACGCAAGACTGTGGCCGGGCGCTGACTGTAGAGTAAAAGATAGTGAAGTGCCAGGCGATTAAAGTGTAAAACACATACAAGTGGCAAGGAGGTAATATAGATGCATGCATGTGAAGCTTTATAATAGTTGCATGAATAGATGGAACCAACACTCAAGTCTCGTTTCTGTACAATGTGATGCTTTATAACAATTATATGCCACACACACTCATATACAAGGAAGAGGACAACCCGTATTTATTGACAACACTCTCTAGGAGTCTACAGAAGGCGGCATCGCAACAGCCGCCGCCAGTGTGACGTCCTTGGACCTTAATAATTTCTATACAATTCTACACAACCAATGATTAGTAATAATTAAAGGTTATGGTAGGGCTACAATTTGTACCCCCAGTGTATGTAAAGTCTTCTATCAAGAGGCTTAAGAAAGAGTAACACCCTCAACACAGTTTGCTCTGCGCTCTCTTTTTGTCCTGTTTAAACTCTTTCTTACATGTTATTACATTCTCTTTGCCTTTTTTATTATTTACACTCAATGAACCATGAACACTTAAATATCCGATAGCTGCTAATGTGACTCTTTTGCGCCTGGTGGCCGCCATAGTCAACGACGGAACTAGCAACAGCTATCAAAAAATGGGCACATGCCACCCGTGTGGTGGTGCGCAGCAACCACATGTTGCCTAGCATTATGCGATGGGTTGCCAACGCCGACAACGGAGACATCGTTTGCCAACCCCAAACACCGGCAGCACTTGGCAATTTTTTGTCGTACATTTTTTTGCTGTTTTGCTTTTTGTCGTTGAGAGGTCGCCTATCAGACCTTAAACAAAAAAAAAACAGACGAGTGGGGCACTATTCGCATGATGAAATCGCCGCCTGGTGTATTGTAGCGGCAAATTTTCGGGTGTCACACATTTTTTTTTTTTGTTTTTTTTTATATTTTTATTCTTGGCCAAATGTGTGTAGCCTCTCTCGCCTCTTTTCTCCCTTTTCCACCGCAAACAGAATGCCGGCCAGGAAGTAAGTTGGAAATCAAACTACATCCGTTTGCGTGGGACGTTAGTCATTTTATCACGTTTACGTTACGTTACTGATATGTGAACACAAGTCTGTTTGTCTGTCGCTGTGTGTCGTCTGTACAACGTCAACAATGTGGATGGATACTTTTTTTCTCATACTGACGGAATATACCAATGATGTGATGCTATTTTTAGAGATTGTTTTCCACTCATTTTGGTGAAATATCGTTTGTCAGAGCTACTGTTCTTGTACTTAACTATTAACAGCCAGCGTAAACAGTATAACCCAGCAAACAATGTGGTAGAGGCGGGATATTACTGCTCAAGCTCTAAAAGTCTTCGGCAATAAACTCGTTGGGAGGCACAGGAAGGGGCGACCAAAACTTCGTTGGATGGGCCAGGTGAAAGGGCTGTTATCTAAACTAGGTGTGACAAACTATCTACGGAGTGCAAAAGACCGAAGCGCTTGGAATTCTTTTCTACGTGCGTCTACTGGTAGATGAAATTTGTTGTTGTTGCCATATAAGAAGAAAAAAAAGAAGGTTCGAGACTATTTGCTCAGCTTTCGAAGAAAAAAGGCATACCCAGGGGTAAATCAAACGAACGAACGAAGTATGACATTGCCAGTGAGCGATCTTGGTACTTAGAATATCACACGTGCGTAATGTAAAAAATATCATCAACTCATTATAACTCCGATTGAAATAGCACCTACTGATATTGTCACTTACTTCGTAATCAAGCGTGTTATCAAGCTCGTTTAAAACTCCGCTTATAACGTAATTACAACTGAAATGACACTTACTGACATCTTCGCTTACTTTGTAAGCGAGAGCGCACCAATTAAACGGCCTATGATACTCCTAGGTTAAATTAAGGGAGACTATAACCGAGAGAATCATCACTGATTGCTACTAAATATAGCTGACATCAGCGATTACGTAACGGGTATTTTTCCGCTGGGAAGGTTCGAGACTATTTGCTCAGGTCTCGAATTACATTTTAGAAAATGACATTATATGTTTTTCTTTTTTAACTGCTATGCTTTATATAAGAAATTTTCTTTGCATAGCTTCGACCAAATAAAAAAATAAAATAAGTGTGCATACCCATGAAGCGAAGTACCATTTCGTAATCCATGACATCAGTATGACATTGTAAGCGAGCGACCTAAGTACTTAGAATGTCATGCGTGCCTAATGTAAAAATATCGTGCACTCATGATAAATCCGATTGAAATAGCACCTACAGACAGCGTCACTTACTTCGTAATCAAGTGTGTTATCAAGCTCGTTTAAAACTCCGCTTATAACGTAATTACAACTGAAATGACACTTACTGACATCTTCGCTTACTTTATAAGCGAGAGCGCACCAATTAAACGGCCTATGATACTCCTAGGTTAAATTAAGGGAGACTATAACCGAGAGAATCATCACTGATTGCTACTAAATATAGCTGACATCAGCGATTACGTAACGGGTATTTTTCCGCTGGGAAGGTTCGAGACTATTTGCTCAGGTCTCGAATTACATTTTAGAAAATTACATTATATGTTTTTCTTTTTTAACCGCGATGCTTTATATAAGAAATTTTTCTTTGCATAGCATCGACCAAATAAAAAAATAAAATAAGTGTGCATACCCAGCGGAAATGAAGCGAAGTACCTATTTCGTAATCCATGACATCAGTATGACATTGTAAGCAAGCGATCTTAGTACTTAGAATGTCATGCGTGTGTAATGTAAAAAATATCATCAACTCATTATAACTCCGATTGAAATAGCACCTACTGATATCGTCACTTACTTCGTAATCAAGTGTGTTATCAAGCTCGTTTAAAACTCCGCTTATAACGTAATTACAATTGAAATGACACTTACTGAAATCGTTGCTTACTTTGTAAGCAATACCGCACCGATAAAACATCATATGACACTCTTGTGATATACTTGAGGGGGAATATAAGCGAGAGAATCATCACAGATTGCTACTAAATATAGCTGACATCAGCGATTAAGTAGCCAGCGGTAAATTAAACAAAGTACCTATAAAGTAATCCATGTTATCAGTATGACATTGTAAGCGAGCGATCTTAGAACTTAAAATGTAATGCGTGTGTAATGTAAAAAAACATCGTCCATTTAATATAACTCCGATTACAATGCTATTGAAATGACATCTACTGACATCGTCACTTACTCTGTAATCAAGCGTGTTATAAAGTAATTGCAGCTGAAATAGCACTCACTAACATCATTGCTTACTTTGTAAGCGAAAGCGCACTGATTGAACGGTCTATGACACTTAAAAAACTTAATTTTCCTTTACACCCCATGAATGAGGTATGGGATAACTTCTCGCGTTAATGAGAATTAACACGCTTCCTATTTTTAGATTCACAACTAATAGCACCTACTTATTTATCGACAAATGCGAACGTCACTGTTTGAGAAGCTTTTTACTAGACTTACTCGACACTTGATACTGCGATATTGCTGTCAACAACATCGAGGGGGCCGACAATGAATGAAAAATTTAGATGACTAGAGGCGGGAATCGAACCCGGGATCTCTCGCATGGTAGTCGCGTTTTCTAACCACTTTGCCACGGCCGTTCTATGACACTCCTATGCTAAATATTAGGGAGAATATAAGCGAGAGAATTATCACTGATTACTACTACATATAGTTGAGATCAGCGATTAAGTAATGGCTAATTTTACCGCTGGGTAGTCCCGATATGTTGGCTATATTTCAAGGATTGGCAATGACTACAAATTAATTTGTGATACATTACAATCACTTTGTGTGAAAGTAATAGTTGGTTCGATAATATAACTTTCTGAGACAAAAAAAAAAGTACTTTTTGGTACAATAAATGTACTTTATGTTACAATAAATGTACTTTATGTTACAATAAATATACTTTTTGGTACCACAAAATCACTTTTTGATACAATCAAGTACTTTTTGACACAATGACAATACATTTTGATGTTTCCAAAGTACTTTTTGGTACTTAAAAACCCCTCTTTGGAACAATAAAAGTACTATTTTCAGACAATAAAAGTACTTTTTGGTACAATAAATATACAAAGTTGTACAACAAATTTAATTTTAGCTATAATCGAAGTAATATTTGTAACAATAAAATTATTTTTTATGCAAAAAAGTACTTTTTAGAGTAATCAAAGTACTTTTTGGTGTAATCAAAGTACTTTTTCGTATAAATAAGGGAATTTTTGGTTAAATAAATCACAATAAAAATACTGTTTGGTATCATAAAAAAAATAGCGCGATTTTTGCCTGCGCCGCTATTAATCCCAACATATCCATTTCCACTCTAATTTACAAAAAAAAATATTTTTCCCGGGATATACCAAAAAAGAGCAAATGGATACGGTAATGGCCTCCCCACCTGTAAGGACAGTGATGGAAATCTGGTCACGGATACGCAGAGTGTGCTGCACATATGGAGAGAACACTTCCAGCAACTGCTGGTTCCAGAAGGCAGCGCACGTGAAGTTATCACGCCAATTGTCGACGACGGCTTAGATTGCCCACCACCAAGTCAAGCCGAGGTAAGAAGAGCAATATCGCGGCTGAAAAACAACAAAGCAGCCGGTGCCGACGGTCTGCCCGCAGAGCTCTTCAAGTCCGGTGGCGAGGAGTTGATAACTAGCATGCACCAGCTCCTGCGCACGGTTTGGCTTAAAGAGTGCATGCCCGACGATTGGAATGTAAGCGTATTATGTCCTGTGCTGAAAAAAGGTGATCCAAGTGTGTGCTCCAACTACCGCGGGATCAGCCTTTTACCCATCGCATATAAGGTCCTGTCGAGTGTGCTATGTGAAAGACTAAAGCCAGTGTTATCCAACCTGATCGGGCCTTATCAGTGTGGCTTTAGACCTGGAAAATCAACAACTGACCAGATTTTCACACTTCGGCAAATCCTGGAAAAGACCCAAGAGAAACAGATCGACACGTACCATCTTTTTGTCGACTATAAAGCTGCCTTCGACAGCCCGATACGGCAGAAATTACTTGAAGCCATGGCTGAGTTTGGTATTCCAGCGAAGCTGATACGTCTTTGCGGAATGACGCTGACTGACACGAAGTCTTCAGTGAAGATTGGCAAGGACCTTACGGAGCCATTCTATACCAGACGAGGCCTAAAACAAGGCGACGGCCTATCGTGCGATCTCTTCAACATTGTGATGGAGATGATAATGAGAAAAGCTGCAGTAAACACGAGTGGCACTATATTCAACAAAAGCCACATGCTACTCGCGTACGCTGATGACGTAGACATCATCAGTCGAAAACTGCGGGATGTGACTGCAGCCTTCTCAGGTATTCAGAAGGAATCAGCGAAACTGGGCCTAACGGTGAACGAGGACAAAACGAAGTTATTAGTTTCAACGAACAAAAAGTCTACTCGTTTGGGAAACTGCGTGAACGTTGACAACTATAATTTCGAGGTGGTAGATAATTTTGTCTACCTAGGCTCCGCCATCAACAAAGCAAATAATGTCAGCCTAGAAATCCGGAGAAGAATCCTGCTTGCAAATAATTGCTACTACGGACTAAGCAAGCGATTCAATGACAGAGCCCTCTCTCGACGAACAAATCTAATTCTACCAGATACTAATTCTACCT
Organism: Muscina levida; assembly: GCA_964034835.1. Lineage (NCBI taxonomy): Eukaryota > Metazoa > Arthropoda > Insecta > Diptera > Muscidae > Muscina > Muscina levida. The sequence goes on along the minus strand of OZ035884.1, from coordinate 26,615,977 downwards.
GTCTTGATGTATGGCTCAGAATCCTGGGTTATGACACAAGCGGATGAATCGGTTCTGGCGGTATTCGAGAGAAAAATACTCCGTAAAATATATGGGCCCATCATCGTTAACGGAGAGTATCGGCGTCGTATGAATCATGAGCTGTACGAGCAGTACACTCACATTGACGTGGTCAAACGCATTAAGGTGCAACGGTTGCGTTGGCTAGGTCATGTTGTACGCATGGACGAAAATGCTCCAGCTCGAAAAGTCTTCGACAATGAACTCGATGGACGGCGCAGAAGAGGGCGACCTAAACTCCGTTGGAAAGACCAGGTTATTGAGAACCTTACAGAACTCGGTGTGACTAACTGGAGAAGAAGCGCAGAAGATCGAGGCGCTTATAATATTTTTCTACGTGCGGTATATAATCCACTGGGATTGCATAGAAGTACCAGCTAAGTAAGTAAGTATACCAAAAAAAAAATTATTTTTAAAAAAATCGCGCGATTTGTATATTTTTTAAATATTTTTCAAATTTTTCATCCATTTTTATCCTTTTTTCAATTAATTTTCTTTTTTCAAATATTTCTTTTTGGACTTTTTTCTTGAATTTTTTCAAATATTTCTTGAAATTGTCAATTTTTTTCCTTAATTTTTTCTCCATTTTCTTTTTTTAATTAAAAAAAACATTAAAAATTCAAAAAAATTAAAATTTTCTTACATTTTTGATGACATTTCATTTTTCTATGGAATTTTCAATTCATTTCCTAAAATTATTCTAATTTTCCAAGATTTTTCCCATTTTTTTTTAATTTTTACAGGGTTTTTCAGAAAAAAATATTTTGTTTTAAAAATCGCGTGATTTTTAGATTTTATATTTTTTTTTTCGAATTTTTCAATTTATTTCCTTAAATTTTTCTAATTTTTTTCATGATTTTTTCAATTTTTTTTTTGGTATGTCCCGGAAATTTAAATGGCTCTAACGCGCCAACTTTGACCTTGATTTTCGTGTTTTAGGGCGTATTTGGGGGGGGGAGTGGCATATTCGTTTTTTTTTTGGGCTCCCGCCCACTACTTTTTCGAAAGGTAATTTTTGGTCAATAAAAACACTTTGTGGCTCAACAATATTACTGTTTGGTATCATAAAATTATCGTTTGGTACAATCAAAGTACTGTTTGGTAAAATAAAAGTGCTTTCTAGTACGATGAAAGTACTTGCTGGTATAAAAAGTAAATTTTTGTACAATCACGGTAATTTTTGGTAAACAAAATTACTTTGTGGCACAAAAACAGCACTCTTTGGTATCATACAATTACCTTTTGAGACAATAAAAGTACTTTTTGGTACAACAAAGTTACTTGATGGTACAATTAAAGTACTTTTTCGTACAAACAAGATAATTTTTGGCAAACTAAATCACGTTGTGGCACAAAAAATGTACTCTTGGTATCAAAAAGTTACTATACGACACAATAATGTACTTTTTGGAACAATAAAAGTACTTTTTGGTACTTTAAAAGTACTTTCTGGTACACTTAAAGCACTTTTGTAAAAAATCAATGTACTTTTTTGGTAAACTAAAAATACACAAAAAACTGACGTTCGGATTCGTGGTTAAACTGTAGGTCCCCTGGTGATCAACTAACTCAAATGCGAGATCTGTCCCATATCTCTCATATGTCTCATATCTTACTTAGCTACAAAGGGGCCTCAGTAAGTAAGCACACAAAATGAACTAGTTCCAAACTATCAAATTTTGTATCAGATGAGAAAGAAAAAGATAATTTCGAAATCATTTCAGGACTACGAAAAAGTATATACGTTAGAGTGGCTTAATTTGTATGGAGAAAAAAAAATGAACCAAGCTGTTATCAAAATCGTTATGTACGATGAATTCTACGAAAAATTTGCCGAAGAACCATGGGTCTAAAATCAAAATCAAGTCCCCGGTTTTTAACGAGAAACTTTTTTGTATTGAAAAAAATCCACAATAAGTATAAATGTATGACCGACCCCCAGTAATTTTCCTACATAAATTTTTCCAACAACAATTTTATAAAATTTGCTCATGTCATTTTCGCTCCTAATATAGAATAAGTTTTAATATTCTTGCAGAAGTCATATGTTCCCCAGAGGCATAAAAAAAAAATTTTAAGACATACATGCCCCCATAAAAATTCATATTTTTATAAAATTTCCTCCTAACTGCCCTAAAGGAGTCTAATAGATGATCGACACCCAATATTTTTGCAACCCCAACAGTTTTTCAGATCATATCTACCCCCTTTTTTGAACCCTTAATGTGGTCCCCCCATGGTGCCTCCTAGAGGGGTAAATTTTTTTCTCAAAAGTTAATTTCTTTCATCACATTTCAAATAAATATTTTATTAGCTTATAAAATGATAGCTGACATGGAAGTTCTTTTCATTCAAATAAGTTCACTGGTCGGTCTCTCTAAAAGCTTGTCATGCATTATCACACATCCTCCGACAGCACCTCCTAGATATGCTTACGTACGTACATAGACCTATCTACTACGATTAACCAAAATATACACACTTGGATAAATATAACGTATGTCGCGTCTCCTCCATATAAATAGCTCAAAAATCACACATAGGGCAAATGCCAAATACACAGTATGGCCAAATGTGTGTTTACCAAGATAATGGCAAATGCCCGTCTATTCCCGTCTTCCATGGAACCAACAGCTAGCAACCACAATTGTTGTGGGTGATGGAAAAGAAGCTGCTGTAACATTTTGTATAAGGCGTCATATTACTTTCTAAATAAATACAATACACACACATGCAGTAGTGCTAGTGTATGTGTTTAGATTGGATTATACGGTTAGGATTGATTTGTGGCTTTGGGCGTTATTGACGTTCATATGGTACGTACGTACGTACGTACGTAGTAGATGTTTTAATTATTTGTTGCTGCTGCTATTTGTGCTATTTGCATAGTATTTATTTTTGTATGTGAAAAAGAAAACAAAAATTATGAAATTTCCATTTTCATTAGACGATGTTATGATTTTTCCGGTGCCTTTGTTGGTTTATGGGATCATTTGAAATTCATTGGCGGCGCCTCTCATAATGTCCCTTTTATTCGTTGTTGGTGTTGACATTATTATTATTTTTTGTAATTATTGCATTAGACGACGTGTTAATATTTTTCCTACGCGTGTGTCCATAATCTTTGGTTAATTTCCATGGTAATTCTGCACAGACGGACGTTTTTCATGTCGACTGTCGACATATGGTAACAATTGTTGGATTGTGAGTGTACTTACAGAGAAAAATATTTTCAAATCAGAATGGACATTCTTACCTGGAAAGAGAAGAGAATAACAGAACGGGTGGTGAGTGAGTGAGTTATGAGTATAAGTATAAGTAAGAGATAAGGTAAAAGGTACAGGATAAACTTAACTTTTTTTTTAAAAAAAAGTTTCTCAAACCCAGGTTGCTCATTCGAGATTGCAAACCACTCTTAATATTTAAATTATAATTAATAACAAACAATTTTTTTGACAATTTGATTTATCTTTTTCCGAAACCGGTTTACAAAACCGGGTTTAACAATCGGTTGTTTTTATCGACGTTGACAGAACTTTGAAACGTTGTCTATACATACTAGTTAAAGTAGTTTCACTAAATCTTTAAGCGAATCGCTTGTATATTTAACTATTTGATTTTTAAAAACCGAATTGTGTTTTTAATAGTTTAATTCTCAGAACCGGGTTTATGTATTATGTTTCATTGTCGTCGACCAAATTGGGAAGATTGATCATAGGCCAACCCGATTTCCTAAAAATCCATATTCGAAGGGCAAGTCTGTCAGACCTCTCCGTTTATAGAAATTTCTATAACCGGTTTCTCAAATTCTCGTACATTGACCCTTTTTTTCATAAAAAAAAAGTTTCTCAAATCCAGGTTGTTGATTCGGGTTTGCAATACGCTTAAGATTTTTTAATTATCATTAATTTGAAAAAGAATTTTAACAATTTGATTTTTCTTTTTCTAGAACCGGTTCACAAAACCGGGTTTAACAATCGGTTAATAGAATTAATTAACGGTAATAGAATTAATTGACGTTAATAGAATTGTGAAACATTGTCTATACATACTCATAAAATCAGTTTCTTCAAATATTTAAGCGAATAGCTTGCTTGCTTTAATTAGTTGATTTATGGAAACCGGTTTTTGTTTTTAGTGTATGAACATGCTTTGGAAACCGGTTTTGACAATTCAATGAGCATGAGCAAGTGTTCCAAAAATCCGATGCCAAAACAAACCTGTGTGAGAATTTTTATATATATACGAAATTACAAAAAACAATTGAAACCCGGTTGAAATAACAAATAATTATTTGATCTCGTAGTTAAAAACTTTACTAGAAGGGTATACAACCCGTTTTTTACACCGGTTTTCAGGCACTACGAATCGTTTGTGATTAAAACTCTGAAATCCGTATTTTCTAATTACTCATATTTATTTTTTTTTGAACCGGGTTTGAGTTCAGTTAAAACCCGATTAACCAAAAATATTTTTTTATCACCGTCGAAAAATTTGTATTTATCACCGTCGAACTTGTGGTTAAAAAATTTAGTTGAAAGGTTAACAACCCGTTTTTTAACGATCCCAAAAAAAATTAAAAATTTAATTTACTGCAAAACCGGTTCTCAGAAACTACGAATCGTTTGTCATTAAAACTCAGAATCGGATCGAAAAATCTGAAGCTACAGCAATATTTTCAATACGGTTATTATATTTACCCATATTTACTTATTTTTTCGGTTTTCTCAACCTATAACCGAATTTCTCGTCAAAAAAATGAAGCCGGTCTCAACAGTCCATAACTAAGTCAAATTTTCGACATTGTTATAACATCTTTACTGTTTTTTTAAAACCCGGTTCTGAATCTCCAGTTTGTTAACCGGTTTTTTTTTTTCATCGGCGACAAAATTAAAATGTAATACATGTGATAAAAAACCAGTTTTATTATCAGGGTCCAAATATTGTGCAATTTTATTTATATAAGTAGGTATAAAACTGGTTTTTGAAACCGGGTTTTTATAATCCTTAAGCGAGGCGCTCGTCATTAAAACATAAAACTTGTACCCAAATAGAATTTGTGAGAATTTTTTCAATAAAATATAATTTTATTTCATAATTTAAACATACTGTTTTTAAAAACCGATTTAAAAACCCGGTTAAATAAATATTTTTTTGTCGCAATAGAAAAAATTTTAGAACTTGTCGTTTCAAATATAACAGTTTTTTTTAATCGGTGCCGACAAAATTTTTAATAAAAAAAACCGGTTCTCATGAACAACGAAATACTTTCATTAAAACCCAGAAACAGTTTCAAAAACCTGATGCTAAAAAAATTTTTTTAAGTTAAGATTTTCCCGTTTTTTAACAACGCCGACAAAATTTTCAAATTAAATTTAATATAAAACCTGTTTTCAGGAACTACAAATCATTTGTCATTAAAACTCAGACTCGGATCCAAACATTTGATGCTATACCAATATTTGCAAAGCCGTTTTTGTTTTTAATTACCCATATTTAATTTTTTTGAACCGGGTTTGAAATCAGATTTTCGGTTTTCAAAAATTTTAATTTTAATTTTGTCGCCGAATGAAGCTAAACCGGTTCAAAAACCGGGTTTATAAGCAGATTTTTATTGCTGAAATTGTGTTTTTGGCCTTATCGTTTTTTAGGGATAGGTTCCCCCTTGCACCAGAAACCCGTTTTCATAACCGGGTAAAGAACCGGTTTTTTCGCCTCCGTATTAACATATCTACATAGTCATTACATATCCATATTTTGATATTTCAGTTTTTTTAGAAAACGGTTTTAAAAACCGGTTCAAAAACCGGTTTTTTTGGCACCTACAAAATTGTGCGGCTTAATTCATATATAAGTGGCTAACTATCTTTGGTAATACCGACAAATTTGGTACTAAATTTGTTTGAACTTGGAAATTTTATATAACGTTCAAGATTTGTTAAGATCCTGAGGGGATCTAAGCGTGTTTGTTGTTGTTGTTGTAGTAATACAATAAAAATTTAAATTAAAATTCTAAAGAATTTTTATAAAATTTTGAATTTAAATTCATTTTCTGCAGAAATGTTTGAATGCTCCTTTTATTTGAGAATCCTCATGTGGATTCAGCAGGAGAGATGTTTCATCCAGGACTCTAGCATATATCCCATAAAAATGAACCTGAAAGGACATATTCTTTCTTATTTAAAATATTAAATTAAAATCTATATCTGTGTCTATATTACGTGTAGAATCAGGTGCCGTCTATGAGAAATATCTGTCCACGTGTATGTTGGTCCTTAGGCTTTCTCTTGTTTTATTTGGAATCTTTTTTGCATTGTTGTAAGTTTTCTCGACATACATATAACAACATGTCCAAACTACGTAACTGCACATCAGATACTTGACGCCTCCCACAACGTAACGTTATGTTCTTAACTTTGATATTTGCCAAAAAAAAATTAATTGTCCTTTAATATTGCCCAAAAAGTCAAATAATTTAGAAAGGATGTTATTTAGGTGCTGCTGCCACTTCTCTAAAATCACATCCCCCCCTTTACTATGACGTCAAAGCAAACAATTTACCCTACTCCCGCCAAATATATTTCGCAAAATGTGTAAGAAGGACATGCCACCAAATTGCCGCAGACATCACATGAAGTGTTCGTGTGTGCCTGCAAATACAGCAGCAACTTGTTGTTGTGCTGATTGGTACCAACCATGCCGCCGACCCCATTGTTGTTGTTGCTGCCTTTGGCTATATCTTTTATATGCCAGATTGTCAGATTGTTATTTGGAGAGCGCTGACGTCACACGCTACCACGAAATACACGAATGTAATTTTGCTGCTAGCATTTTGGAGGCGGCGGCGGCGGGGGTCACCCTTCCAAATATTCAGCTGCCATATGGAGTGGTGACTATGGTTAGTGGGCGGCGGTGGTGCTCACTAGGTGGGTGTGGAAATACTATAGAATTTCACAACAACGACGACGGCACCTACGTCATTCATTCACAAAACTTTCATTTAACGCAAACTCAAACACCAAAAGGGGTGGGGGGATTGCGGGGGGCACTGGGTCCAGCCCGACCCAGTCACAACCACCACCTCTACCCACATCACTGGCTTTTGCATGGGGTATGCAGTTGTGCCTGGCTGGTATCCCTCCATTCATTCATGAAAACCTACAATATATTTGCTCTTGAGTTAGTTAAGCTTATGTGTGGAGGGGTTGCTGTTGCTGCTGCTGCTGCTGCCGATTATGGGGGTAACGATGCTACCAACTGTTGTTCGGTGATTCTGCAAAATATAAACTCAACACTTTGCGTGTTTAACCGGAAGCTTTGCAATATAGTATTTCCGATAATAATAAAAACAATGCGGCAAAATATTTTGAGCAAATATTTCAAATGCGAAACAGCGGTAAATGTTGGAAATGCCGAAAGAGAGAGAGAAAGAGAGTGGAAGAGTAAACTGTTTATTATGAAATCAGGCGTTCGTTCATGGAGAGTAACGGGAAGAGGATAGGTTCCCAAGTGAAAAGAGAGAAAGTATGAATAAGAATGAGGGAGAACATTTAACACATGAGTTTAGGGAGAAACTCCCAAAGTAGACGCATATACATTCATATACAGATATGAGATAAAAACATGTGGCAACAATCCTTACTAATGCGACAGGGTTGCTGTATTACAAAGTACAACATTTTTCAAATCATTCATTTGGGACTCAATTCTGAGAACAGCACGTGCGGTAGCCCCAAAAGGAAGTTCTGCATCATTCGTTTAGCAAATTACAAGCCATAATAACTTAATATCAATTTGAAGTTAGTAAGTATCGTATAGGGAAATTTGTCACGGGAGTTGTTAGAAAAAGAAAATTTAGCCACTCCCATTTCCTAGCCCACTTTTTGTTATATATTTAAAATTCCTAAAAAAAAACCTCTAAAAATATAATTTCTTTACAGATTTCGCTCTTTAATGTTCTGAATGGTTTAATATTTTTCAAATTGTGGATTTAAAGGACGCGGTGGGCGTGGCAAAACATTTTTAAGAAATAGAGAGATAAAATTTGGTACTTAAGATTTAAATTTTATTTTCAATCAGTAGGCGGAAAGAGCGTGTCTAACATGTACTTAAGTCCTAGAGAGAAAAAAATTGATATACTGATGAAATTTTAATATTCGATCAGTGGGCGATGGGGCGTGGCAAAACAATATTTTGGACCTAAAGATATAAAATTTGGTACACAGATAGTACTTGGAAGGACTGGTTGAAATTGCAGACGGAATTTGTGTTTTTAATCAGCGGGCGGTGGGGGCGTGGCAACACTCTTCTTTAGTTCTAAAGTGATAAAACTTGATGTATAGATATAACCCGGCACAATTATTATGAAATTTCGATCAATGGGCGGAGTGGGCGTGGTCAAACAATGATTTATGAAATTGTTTTGATATCGATTTTTTTTTTATTAAAAAAATTTATGTATTATTTTTTTTTGACTACTTTTAAGAAATAATATTGACTTTTTTGTAAACTATCATAAGAATTATAATTTATTATGTATGTCGTAGTCACGTCAAATCTTTGTCGTTTTTTAAATATGGCATCGCTGATGTCGTATGTGAGACTAAAGTACGATTTGTCTTTATTTCTATCTTGTGGTGGACAATTTACTCCGTCGTCCATGATTGGTGTGATTTCGTCACTTACGCTGCCTTCGGGAACGAGTAGAGATAGAAAGTGTTCCCTCCATATTTGCAGCACACTCAATGTGTCCGTGACCAGATTTCCATCTCAGACATTAGAGGCGAGGATCTCTATTCCAAAACCTTTTCTGATTACCTTTTGATAGAACTTTCAGCTTTACCTCTATCCCTATATCTTTTGATATCCTGGCTCTCACTTTCCTTCCATATACTGTTTTTCCACCTAAAGAGGCGTGTCATTTCCCTCCTCTTCTTAGTATAACAATCCGCCACTGCACTCATTTCCATTCGCTGCAGTTTTGCCTTATATGCAGCATCCTTTTCCTCACACATTGTTCCTCGTACCAGGACTTGTCTGAGCGTGGTTTTTCATAACCCAGTACGGGCGTTGCGGCAGTGGTCATAGAATTCGCAATATGTTGCCATTGTGTGTCGGCAACATCAGAATTAAGGAGGTTAGCTTGAAGTAATTGAGAAAGAATTGGTTGGAATAGACATTGGCTATCTCGGCGTTTGGCAGCTTTGTGATGTCCAGTACGGTCGTTGCGGCAGTGGTCGTAGAATTCGCAATATGCTGCCATTTGGGTTTCGGGAACGTCATAATAAAGGTGGTTGGTTCGTAGTAATTGGTGAATTGGTTGGAATAGGTATTGGTTATCTCGGTAATACGCAACTATCTATCTTGTGATGCCTATCTACTTTTGCATTTAGTTACGACCGTTTTTAGCTGAATCAAAATCATCTTCCCTTCTTATGTTTGCATTAACATCTCCCAGACCAAAATAATGTCATGGGCACGGCAACGGTCATATATTCCCTCCGGGCACTCATAGAATACATCTTTGAATAGTGGCTAATCGGTCACTTATAGTGTTAAAGTGCGAGACCAGATGTCAAAGTCTCTTGCCGACTATTAGTTCACATCCTAATTCGTGTCTTTTTGTAAAAGATGTCGCAGTTCTTTCGTTGTGTATATCCCTCTCCCGCCCATCTAATTTCCTCCACAGCGGTGATGTCAGCCTTGTATTTGTCGCCAATTGAATAGAGGCACCATCTCTGTATGTATATATAAATGTATGTATGTATATATAAATTCCTTTAGTTCCTATGAGGAACATAGGGTCTTGACGATTTGTTTCCATTATTGCTTATTTGCTGCTACAATCTTAACATAAGTTCGTTCCATGTTTTGTTGTTCATTACTGTTTCGGTGTCTAGTTGTCGACGCCAGATGAGACTCGGCCGACTTCTCCTGCGGCTCGTACGGCATTTATATTGCATTGGTTTAAATTCCAGGACTCACACCCATAAAGTGCTATTGCTTTTACAAAGCTGGTGCGCCTTGAGTTGTGGGGGAACTTCCAAACATGTTTGAGTTGGCCGTTAGCTTATCTTGCCCTACCATCTCTGTATAGAGTTCGGATATTCCAGGTTCATAACCTTAAATGATGGTCCTTTTAACGTTTGCGGGGGTCGACAACATTTGGGAGAGTTCTAGTTTCACCTTTTCTTTGTGTTTTCATAAAAGTTGTTTTATTTAAGGAGAGTTGCTTATAGGCCTTTACCCCGATCATAGTTCCTTGGAACTGCCACGAAGAGAGCCGTTGTGTTGAGCTTCGATAACTTCTGTCAACTACTTCTTACGACGCATCGGTGGTAATATGCCATTTAGGTTACTTAACTTAAACAAACGACTCTAGTTGTAGTGGTACAAGTAGAAATTGCTCTCTGTGTAATCCCAATAATATACCAAACACTTGTCTACTCAACCTTATGCTGTCTTATCCAATTTTTCATAACTTCATTCACTGTCATATAAGTAAATCGTTGCCGAGTTTTAATTTTTTTAGTAAATATATGGCAACACTGTTTTCTTTCTGTGTGATTCCCTAGAGAGAATCCCTGTCTGAGCGTTTAAAACGTTTGAAAGATAAGCACAACTCTTGTGGGTGTTGATAAACGTAAAGTCCTCAAATGACCTTTAAAATTGTGTGAGGACAATTAAAAAAAATTAAAACAAAAATTTTAAATTATTAAAGAAAAACGGCAAATTTTGACAATCACTTAAGAATACTTTAGCATAAACCACCTATCGTTAATATTTAACAATTAAAAAATTAACAAATCCTTAAAAATTTAGTTAACATATGTTACAACAATTTTAGAGAATGCAGAACCAAGAATATCGCCTTAAAAAGCCAACGAGTTTTCTAGATATTTCTGTTAATTGCCCATAAATGCTGTCTGTACCATTATTAACAAAAACTCTTTCGCTCCCTATCACCCATATGCTCTGCAAATGAAATTTCTAACTCAACTCAAGGAAATAGCACTCATATGGTAAAAGACTCAACTTCTATGAGCTTTGGTTTATTATAAATTTAAGCTCTCTGTTTGGGTTTGTATACTCTCTTCTTAGATTAGAAGCACATAGTGTTTGTTACTCTATGTCTTCTCTCTATCTCTCTCTTTTAATTGAGTTCAAGTCCTCTGTACTTTCCTATGCTATGACTGTGATAGCTGTTAAAATTAACAATTATTCTTTTGCTTTGGAAAAAAAATTCAACATCTCTGTAATAAACAAGGCTATAAATTAGCCGGTTACGGATTCTGTTGGTGCTTCCGTGGAATTTCTAATAAGTGGGTGTTACGATTAACGTAATCTTTCCTCTTTTGCCCTTTTGCATAGACGCATTAATTAGCTTGTGTACGTATCCCTTTCCTTATTTTTTATTCTTTTTGCCGTCGCGTAGACTTCTCCGTCAATGAGTCATGAATTTTATATTCCTGCTGTACATTACCCATCTGCAATCATGAATACATTAATGGGATGGGGGAGAGAGTTGAAGGGCAGCAGGTTGTTTTGGTAACTTTGCCATATGGTTGTGTTAAATCACTGGATTTGCGTGAGCGTGAGCGGACCTACCTCAAGTGATTTTTTTGTAGGTTGTACTCGTCGTTATTGCATAGGATTCTATGAGATTAGGGTAAGGTAATGATGAGCAAAGAATTTGAGGAAATTAACATAGAGACTTTTTGCAAAGGGGTTTGTTATGGTAGGGGCAAAAGGCAGGCAGGTGTCAAGTGCATTAAAATTGATAGCTGAGGGTAAATAAAATGAAAATTTTGTCATTATTTTCAGCTCTTTGATTCGGGACTCCATTTAGAGAAGTGCACGTGAGCCCTAAAAATAAGAACTTCTCAATCATTCGTTTTGTCAAGTTTGCTGCAATAATTTTTTCAATGGCCTTACGAATTTTTTTTCTCAAATTGGATTTTTAGCACTATTTCTATATTTTAACACGGTTTTATCTCGAAATAAAGTACGGAATATCTTTTTTATTTGTCTGAAACAATGTTGTAGATATTGAATAGGAGAAAAAAGCCATAAAAATCGCAAAAATTTCCACTTTTTACCATTCTTCCCCATTTTACATCTTTTTTCAAAAACACTGGATTATAAATCTAAATGTTTAATTTATTGCAATAAAAAGTACTTTTATTGTACCAACAAGTACAATTAATTGTACTACAAAGTATTTTAATTGTACCTAAAAGTAATTTAATTGTACCAAAAAGTACTTTAATTGTACCAAAAATTACAATTTATTGTACCAAAAAGTACAAATCATGACACTAAAAAGTACAATTTATGGTCCCAAAATACAATTTACGTTACCTAAATGTGCAATTTATGGTACCATAAAGCAAAAATTATTATACCAAAAAATAAAATTTATGGAACTAAAAAGTTAAATTTATTCTACCAAGAAGTATAATTTATTGTACCAAAAAGTACAATTTATGGTACCAAAAAGTACAATTTATAGTACCAACAATTACGATTTATAGTACCAAAAATTACAATTTATTGTATCAATAAGTACAATTAACGTTATCAAAAAGTGCAATTAATGGTACCACAAAGTAAATATTATTGTACCAAAAAGTAAAATTTTTGGTACCAAAAAGTTCAATTTATTGTACCAAAAAAGACAATTTATGATAACAAAAAGCTAAATTTATTGTACCAAAAAGTGCAATTTATGGTACCAAAAAGTACAATTTATTATATCAAAAATTAACATTTATTGTACCATTAAGTACAATTTATATTTCCCAGAAGTACAATTCATGGTACCAAAAAGTACAATTAACGTTATCAAAAAGTACAATTTATTGTAACTAACAGTGAAATTTATGTACCAAAAAGTAAAATTTATTGTACTAAAATGTAAGTAAAATGTACAACTTATGGTACCAAAAAGTACAGTTAATTGTACTGAAAAGTAATATAATTATAAAAGTAATTTTATTGTACAACTAGTACTTTAATTGTACCAACAATTACAATTAATTGTACCAATAAGTACAAATCATGGTACCAAAAATTAAAATTTATTGTACCAATAAGTACAATTTATTGTACCAATAAGTACAATTTATTATACCAATAAGTACAATTTATCCAAAAAGGACAATTTATTGTACCAATAAGTACAATTTATGGTACAAAAAAGTTAAGTTATCAAAAAGTACAATTTATTGTACCTAACAATGCAATTTATGTATGTACCAAAGAGTAAAATTTATTGTACTTAAAAGTACAACTTATGGTACCAAAAAGTACAGTTTATTGTACCAAAAAGTAATTAAATTGTACCAAAAAGTACTATTGTACTATTGTACTAAATAGTACTTTTATTCTACCAAAAATTACAATTTATTGTACCAAAAAGTACAATTTACGTTATCTAAAAGTGCAATTTTTGGTACCACAAAGTACAAATTATTGTACCAAAAAGTAAAATTTATGGTACTTAAATATAAAAGTTTATTGTACCACAGAGTAAAATTTATTGTACCAAAAAGAACAACTTATGGTACCAAAAAGTAAAATTTATTGTACCAAAAAGTACAATTTATGGTACCAAAAAGTATAATTTATAGTACCAAAAATTACAATTTATTGTACCAATAAGTACAGTTCATATTACCAAAAAGTACAATTCGTGGTACCAAAAAGGTTTATTTATGGTACCAAAAATTACAATTTACCTTATCAAAAAGTACAATTTATTGTACCTAACAGTGCAATTTATGGTACCAAAAGTAAAATTAACTGTGCCAAAAAATACTATTTATGGTACCAAAAAGTACAATTTATTGTACCAAAAAGTACTTTTATTGTACCAGATAGTACTTTAATTGTACCAAAAATTACAATTTATTGTACCAATAGGTACAATTCATGGTACCAAAAAGTACTTTAACTGCACCAAAAATTACAATTTATTGTACCAATTAGTACAATTCATGGTACCAAAAAGTACAATTAATGGTACCAAAAATTACAATTTACGTTATCAAAAAGTAAATTCTATTGTAACTAACAGAGCAATTTATGGTACCAAAGAGTAAAATTTATTGTACAATAAACTAAAATTTATGTTCGCAATACGTACAATTTATTGTTCCAAAAAGTAATTTTATTGTACAGATAGTACTTTAATTGTACCAACAATTACAATTTATTGTACGAATAAGTGCAATTCATGGTACCAAAAATTAAAATTGTTTGTACTAATAAGTAAAATTTTTTTCACTAATAAGAACAATTTATTGTACCAATAAGTACAATTTATTGTACCAATTAGTACAATTCATCCAAAAAGAAAAATTTTTTGCACCAATAAGTACAAATTATGGTACCAAAAATGACAATTTATTGTACCAAGAAGAACAATTCATGGTAGCAAACAGTAAAAATTATGGTAGCAAAAAGTACAATTTATTGTACCAAAAATTTCAATTTATGGTACCTATTCAATATCTAGAACTTTGCTTCTGACACAGGAGAGATATTCCGTACGGTATACCGAGATCTAACCGTGTTAAAATATAGATAAAGTGCTAAAACTCCACCTTCAGCTAAAAAAAAAATCGTATGGCCATTAAATTTTTAATGCAGCCAACTTGACAAAACGAATGATGCATAAGTTCTAATTTTTGGGGCTACTTTCACGTGCAGTTATCAGAAGTGAGTCCCAAAGTCAGGTGTTGTACTAAGCAATAAGAAGACTTTTTGGTTGTTTCGAGGACGTTTTACTTTCTCACTTTCTTTGAAATATAGACTTCTAAACATTCCTTAACATTTTACAAAAAAAAAAAACATCGCATTCTTATGGTTGAGGGATCCTTTCAAAGACCTTGCCCCCTCTCGATGTCCTTAGAATTTTTTTTCATAATTCGATGTTATTGTAACAGGTGACTTGCTTTAACATAAAAGTCACATCTTAATAAAACTTTACGAAAAATGTATATTAGTCTTTTGTAACGTTGAGAGAACTGAGAGGTGGGCCAAAAGAATTCATCCGATGTTGTTTGGATCTAATTTTTTTCTAAATAAAAACTTCGATTCTGTTTTTTGATTGTGTTTTTTTGAATTACTTCTCGCTGGGAAAAGGGAGGTGCCACACCCTTTTTAAAAAGTCGTTATGTCGGCCATATTATTGAACTGATTGTAATAAAATTTGTATAACCTACAAGGTGGGCCAAAAGAAGTCATCCTATTGGAAGATGCTCTTTTTTGTTACCTTTTCCAGACTTAACACCATAAATCTAACACTTCTAGACCAAACTCGTTGATATAACTTAAAATTTTGTATTAGTTTTAACTTTGCAATTTCAAATTAGATTTTTTTTGCCACCCTAACATACCATAAACAGTTAAAAAAAAAAATAAATCAATAAAAATTATCTAGTGTCATGAAAATGGCAAAATTAAACGCCACTAAATTGAAGAATTATGTGATTGTAGTTTTGGCTGTATTTCTATTTGTTTTTCTTTCATTTTTTTGGTGACACATAATTCATTTCAAATGTTACACCTGAACGGTTACCATATATTACTTACACAGCCTACCGTAGTTTTTCCAAGCAATTGGACAATAATTTGCAACAATGTTGCAAACAAGTTGTTACATGTCGTACAACAAGCATTTGTGATAATAGCAGCAGCAGCAGCATTAGCGGCGATGGCAACAGGGCCTCGCAAAACATGACATAATGACATTTTAATGATGTTAACCCCCTCAGAGGGAGATGGGCAGAAAGACAGTTAGGAATGAGGAAAGATAAGCGCGTGAATACAATGCTATTATAATTTCCCTTTTCTACAAATATACTTATAAGAGAAGTTTATTTGAGAGTAATATAACAATTGTTTAAAATAAAACACAACAAATTCAATGGAATGACCAAAATGTTAGCATTATTTCATAGCATTTAATGTTTAAATAAAAATCCTGACATATGGCCTCCGCGACTGCGCCTTATGAACTTCAACATGTTGGTCGAACTTTGCACCACTAATTCGTCAATAAAACGGCTTTTGTCAATAAAACGGCTTCTAAATGATCTATAGACCACATACCTGTTAGGCCAGAAATAAATAAACCTCATCGCTGAAGTTGATTTGACGATATACGAACTGGTTCAACTTCCAGTTGATTCTCAGCCCATTCACCGAACACACGACGCACTTGATGGTACATTGGCTATAATTCCATCATAAGTTGAATCTTATATGGATGTAGGCTAACTCATTTTGGCCGAGGACATCTGTTAAAGGTCTCTGTTCGCAGGGAGTCCCTACAATTCGTATACACACACACACACCTAAACCACTATCTTAACAACGATTTTTACATTCGTTTACATTTTTGAATCTCCCTTCATTTCAATCTCACTGTTTTCTTGTTCTTGTTTTCATTTGTTTTAGATGCCTGCCTCCCCCCTCCTTCAGTCCTTCATTGAATTGACCATTAACAGTCCAATTGGACAAATTGTTTTCAACAAAAAGTGAAAGTTCTTTTGCAATCTCATGTGTAACTTTATTTGGGTGTGGGGTGCAATCCACACGCTGTGGCACTGGGGCAGCTATGCCACCAGCGGTTGCACCTCTTATATAGCAGCGCAGTTTTGTTTTTTTTTGGCTTGAACGACCTTGTCCAAACTAAGTATACAATTAATCTATATCATTTATATACATGGAGATATGAATACAGATCGATCTCCATATATATATAAATAAGTTCTCTTCATATCTGGGCAAAACTATTATTATGAACTGCCAACAACAGAAAAACTTAGCTATGTTATGTGAGTGTATGTGGCCACAATATAGAATGTAAATAAATATTATTACGATTACAGCGAAAAACAACAAGAACTGGCGAAACAAAAACAACATTTGAAAGTAGGGCGTTGGTTTTGGATACAACATGTCCAATAAATTGGCTTCAAAAACGTTGACACATAAGGAGACAGATTAAAACAAGAACCAGATTACAACAAGTGGCAGTCAGGCTGACCGGCTGACAGGCTGGCTAGCTAGCTAGCTGTGTGGTTACCATGGAGCAACAACACCATGGTGGTGCGCTGCTAGAAGTTTGCTATGGAATGGTCATAGTGGTCACTCACTTACCACCACTTGGTGAGTGGCCGTCGTCCGTAAGCGTCAATGATGGTTGGCTGCGCTAGCTAAGGTGGTGCTGGTGTTGGCGGTGGCCAGAACTGACAGTTTAATATATATAAAACACCTTGTAATGATTTAAGATCAACCGAAATATCGCAAGAGACACGCAAGCCATTCTCTCAATTACAGTTTATTATTTTGCAATCCATAAAGAACCTTTTTTGTTGAAAGCGAAACGGATCAAAACAACTGTAACTGGCAAAAAAAAATAGTGAAGGCAAAAGAAAAAAGAACAAAACGGAAAGAACGCCTTCTTGAAGGTTGTTGAACGTTGGCTATTGGTGTTGTGTAAGAGTGTGAGTGTGCGAGTGTGGCCACAGGAATGGTAAACCCAAGAGATACCCTTCATGTTAAAGTGAAAAGGTGAGTCAATTCCAGCGGTGGTGTGCATTATCTTACCAATGTAATTGGTATAACTACGGTATTAAGAGTGGGGGTATAGTAAGTTTGCCTATCATTTTGGTTGAACAATACAGAAGAAATAAAAAAAATCTAAAGATTTCCTTATAACACTGTATAAATTTATCGTCATTGTCCGGGGGTGAGAAATGCCATGTCAGGATGAAGGATCTACGTCTGTATAGTAAAACCCCCGAAGTTGTTGGCATTCTCAGGCCAATTTCAATTCTTTTTATGATCTTTTATATGTTTTTTCCTTATCTTGATGTTTATACGATCAGGGTGATAGTATTACACGCCATACTCATTACACTGTGGGACATTTTCGGGGTCATTGTCTGAGGGGTGCGAAATTCCAAGTCAGGGTAAAGTTTCATTATTTGTATGACCTTTTTTCTTATCTTGATATTTGTTTCATTTAGTTCATAACTCAAGAACTGTTGATGATATCTCATATCATTCTTTAGCAGAATTGTAAAAAGAATGCTAAACCCTTCAGAGGATATTTACTATACTGATCTAGTACCTCCACCCTGACTTGGTACTCCTCACCACCCAGACTGAATGTTGCTCTATGTTAAAAAAAAACTCAATTTCCCTTTGCACCCCACGAATGAGGTATGGGTATGATAGCTTCTCGCGTTGTTGCGGATTAACACGCTTTCTATTTTTAGATTCACAACTAACAGCACCTACTTGTTTATCGACGAATGCGAAGTTGCTGTCAACAACATTCGAGGGGAGCCGACAATGAAAGAACAATTTTTTTAAGATGACTGGAGCCAGGTTTGAACCTGCGATCTCCCGTATGGTAGTCGCGTGTTCTAACCACTATGCCACGACCGGTCCCATGCTCTATGTTATTAAAACGTAAATCCACAATATTGTAACGATGTGCGTATGATTAATATAAAATTCGCATAAAATTAATATTACTCATACGTAGTACATACATATGAAGCGACTATCATATGCAAACTCGCTACATTTGTATGGTACTGAACTTGGGTCAGAGTCGTCATCCAATATCATCTGTTCGCAGAGATGTAAGGACACATTTTTTTAAATTAGTACTCTTGATGCTTAAAGAATTGACTATCTAAATAGTTAAGGTCGCATTCAGAAAAACTTTTGTTTTCAGTATTGCTGTGTTTGGATTTTTTGAAATTTGCACTTTTAGTGACAAAAAGAGACAAAAGTAAAAAATATGGAAGACAATAATATAAAAGACCGTAGATTGTTTGTATTCTTCGAACATAATGGCTGTAGACTAGTGTAATCAATAATGCCTTGCCATTATAAAGAAATATACCCAGCGGAAAAATTAAGGGTTTAGGCCTGCTTACAGTCATGGTAAAATGGGTGGGCGGCATGTCATGCGCATTGCCGCTACCTTTCAAATAAAGCACAGACCGACATTGGAATCCAAGATATTCCACACTGCATTGCCTTAACTGGTTTAAAATTATCAGATTTATTAGATTATAAAAATGTTTATTTTATGAATGTTAATATTTAATTTGGTCAAATGATATGATATGATAGCCCCACCCCTTTTGGTACCTCCTATACAATATGACCTTTTTTTGAAAAATATATTGTAGAAAAACTAATTGGACCATATCAGTGCGGCTTTAGACCTGGCAAACCTACGACGGATCAAATATTCACTTTACAACAAATCCTGGAAAAAAACTCATGAAAAGTAGATCGACACCTAGTACCACTTTTATGTCGACTACAAAGCTGCCTTTGAGACTACGATAAGAAATAGCCTATATGAGGCCATGTCTGAGTTTGGTATTCCTGCCAAACTGATTCGACTTCCCAGATGTACCTTGGACAACACCAAATCCACGGTTAAGATTGGTAAAAATCAGTTTGAATCATTCAACGCGGAAAGAGTTCTCAGGCAGGGTGATAGCTTGTCCTGTACACTTTTTAATATAGTTATGGAAAAGGTGACTCAAGGCTGGTGTCAACATGTCTGGCAACATATTCCACAAGAGCCACATGCTACTAGCCTATGCCGAAGATATAGATATCATTGGCCGAAATCTGCGGGATGTTACTGCAGTTTTCTCATCACTTGAAAAGGAGTCGGCAAAAATGGGTTTAGCTGTTAACGAGGACAAAGAAAAATAATGAATTCGACGAACAAAGAGTCCTCTCGATGGGGACGCAACGTGAACGTTGACAATTATTCTTTTGAGGTAGTCGATGAGTTTACCTACCTCGAATGTTCCGCCAACAAGAAAAATAATGTCAGCCAAGAAATTAAGCGAAGAATAGTGCTAGCCAATAGATGTTTTTACGGACTTCGGCAGCACTTTAGTAACACCAACTTATCTCGGAATACTAAGAAACAGCTATACCAGGTACTAATGTTACCCGTTCTGTTGTATGCTGCCGCATCATGGGTACTTACGGCAATGGACACAAAAACCTCGGAGTATTCGAGAGAAAAGTACTCTGAAAAATATATGGACCTATCTGTGTCGAAGGCGAGTTTCGCCATCGGATGAACCATGAACTGTATGTGCTTTACTACGACATCGACGTAGCTAAAAGAGTCAGAATCCAACAACTTCGATGGCTGGGTCTTGTTGCCAGGATGGATGTAAATACTCTAGCGAGAAAGGTGTTTGAAGGCAAACCTGAAGGACGGCGCAGAGCAGGAAGACCCAAACTCCGTTGGAAGGACCAAGTGGTAGGCGATGTGCCATCATCTGGTAGGACTAACTGGAGAACACACGCAGAAGATCGAAGCGTGTGAAATTTTTTATTACTTCAGGCCCTAAAATTTATGAACCACGTTCGTAAGTTGTAAATGGCCATTTTTATATTTTTATATTTTTATATTTTTGTATTTTTATGTTTTTATATTTTTATATTTTTATATTTTTATATTTTTATATATTTATATTTTTATATTTTTTTATTTTTATATTTTTATATTTTTATATTTTTATATTTTTGTATTTTTATATTTTTATATTTTTATATTTTTATATTTTTATATTTTTTTATTTTTATATTTTTATATTTTTATATTTTTATATTTTTATATTTTTATATTTTTATATTTTTATATTTTTATATTTCTATATTTCTATATTTTTATATTTTTATGTTTTTATATTTTTATATTTTTATATTTTTATATTTTTATATTTTTATATTTTTATATTTTTATATTTTTATATTTTTATATTTTTATATTTTTATATTTTCATGTTTTTATATTTTTATATTCTTATATTTATTATATTTTTTTATTTTTACATTTTTATATTCTTATATTTTTACATTTTTACATTTTTATATTCTTATATTCTTATATTTAAATATTTTTATATTTTTTATTTTTATATTTTTATATTTTCATATTTTTATATTTTTATATTTTTATATATTTATATTTTTATATTTTTATATTTTTATATTTTTATATTTTTATATTTTTATATTTTTATATTTTTATATTTTTATATTTTTATATTTTTATATTTTTTTATTTTTATATTTTTATATTTTTATATTTTTATATTTTTATATTTTTTTATTTTTATATTTTTATATTTTTATATTTTTATATTTTTATATTTTTATATTTTTATATTTTTATATTTTTATATTTTTATATTTCTATATTTCTATATTTTTATATTTTTATATTTTTTTTATTTTTATATTTTTTTATTTTTACATTTTTATATTTTTATATTCTTATATTTTTGTATTTTTACATTTTTATATTCTTATATTTTAATATTTTTATATTTTTTATTTTTATATTTTTATATTTTTATATTCTTATATTTTTATATTTTTACATTTTTCTATTCTTATATTCTTATATTTTTATATTTTTATATTTTTATATTTTTATATTTTTATATTTTTATATTTTTATATTTTTATATTTTTATATTTTTATATTTTTATATTTTTATATTTTTATATTTTTATATTTTTATATTTTTATATTTTTATATTTTTATATTTTTATATTTTTATATTTTTATATTTTTATATTTTTATATTTTTATATTTTTATATTTTTATATTTTTATATTTTTATATTTTTATATTTTTATATTTTTATATTTTTATATTTTTATATTTTTATATTTTTATATTTTTATATTTTTATATTTTTATATTTTTATATTTTTATATATTCTTATATTCTTATATTTTTATATTTTTAGAAAAGTAGATAAAACCCCCCGAAAACCGAAACATTTGCCACCACATCCCTTCTGGTACCTCCCGTACAAATGACCTAATTCAACGTACAAATGACCTAATTCAACAACAGCTACAGGGCATTTAAGTTCAAATTGCTTACCTTATAATAACATACAAACACTCAAAAAATCAAAATCTTTGCACACTCCCGTTCTGTTACCTCCAATACAAATGTCCGAATTCACCCTCATTCAGCCCCCTTCTGGTATCTTCCATACTAAATTACCTACTTTTGGAAAATTACCTTTGTCACTCCTCTTCGGTTACCTCCTGGAAAAATCACCGAATTCGACCTCATAGTTTCACAAATTTTATCTCTCTACGACCTTAATACAGTGTGGCCACGCCCCACCGCCCACTGATGAAAAATAATTTGTATTTTAATTAGTTCCGTCGAGTACTATTTATTTACCAAATTGTATCCCTCTAGGGCAAAAATATAGTTTTGCCACGCCCACACAGCCCACTGATTGAAAATTGAAGTTTCGTCTGCATATTCAAATTTGTGTTGCAGAGTTATATCAGGATATCAAATTTGATCTGCAGAGTTGTTGCAGATTTATATCAGGATATCAAATTTTATCTCTCTAGGACTTAAATAAAGTTTTGCCAAGACATCTTTTTCCACAGATTGAAAAAAAAAATATTGTCTGCTAATTTCTGCCAGTCCAAATTGTATTTCTCTAGGGCTTATAAATAGTTTTAGCACGCCCCCACCGCCCACTGGCTGAAAATTAAAATTTTGTCTGTATATTCATAATTGTGTTGCAGAGTGCTATCAGGATATCAAATTTTATGTCTCTAGAACTTCAATATAGTTTGGCCACGCCCCTTCTGCCCACAGAGCGAAAATCAAAGTTGTCTGCAAATTTAAACCTAAAGGGCAGAGTACTGTCTGTATGCCAAATTTTGTCTCTGTAGCTCAAAAAAAAAAAAAAAAAATTTGCAACACCCACTCCGCCCATAGGGTCAAAATTTCTAAAAAATATATGGCATACGGTTATTATCACTTAGTAATATATATTTGTTATATTTTGTATAAAGATCATTTTGCTGAAAATATAAATTTTTGATATATAGCGAAAAATAGGCGTAGAAAAGGGCGTGGTCAAATTAATTTTTTTATAACAACATCAGCTAAATAAAACGTCACCAACGCACAACAATTTATTTTTTAGATTAATAAATAAAATTTTTTCCTGTTTAGGGCCTTTTTATGTGGAACTGCACATAAGTAATTTAATTTCGAATCGGCCACCTGACCGAAAAAATCTGTTTTAGTATTTTGTTACAAAAGTTACAAATCTGACATAAAACTTAATATACCCCCTCCGTTTCTCTCTCTCTTTCTCCCTCAAACTTTTGACAGTTTGATATCATATAACAAGAATCCAAACAACCATAAAACAAACACCTATTAATTCATATTTCGCATAGCAGTTTTGTTGCTTGCACTCTCGACACTTTTCGGTGCAACAACAACAGAAAAAAAACAAACAAGACAGTTAAGCTTTTAACGGATCTTTTCTGTACCAGCTAACGACATTTACTATACCAAAAAAAAAAAACAAAAAAGAGACAACCAGCCAGCTAAAAGGCGACAACATTCCTTTTTCATGCCGCCGCCGTTGTTGCGCAGCAGCAACTTTAGGCACTTAGCAATTGTTGCTGCAGCCACCACAGACAAAACATCGACTTACAATTTATTCTTTTTTAAATTTTGGTTTTTTGAAAGCATACAAAAATTCGGTATTTAGATATGTTTGCCACAATTTGCTGGGTTTCCAGTTTAAAATGTTTGTAAAACGAAAAAAAAAACTTTTTATTTTATTTCATTTTGGTTTCGAAGTTTTTGTGCTAATGAAAACAACGGATCCGCATCCAATTCAAAACAATTTAAACCAAAAGCAGCGGCAACTATCGAATTCTGTATGACTGACGGACAGACAGACCTATGGTCCGTCTCGTTGGCGGTCTGGTGTCCGTCGTGGCCATTTGGTCGAACGGTCAATGGGTCTGGTCTGGTTGTTGGCATGAGGTGGTGGTTTCTTGGTGTTGCCGCTAAGTCCAACGGCACCACCACCACAACGACCACCATCACCATCGCCATTTGTTGCCGCCGCTTGGTGCATTAAACTGTAATTGCAACCAAAATCGCGCATTGCGCACTCATAGAAACGCCGCCGACTTTGTTTCGATGGATTATGATACTACTGCCCCAGCTAAATTTAATAACAACAACGACAACAACTACAAATACTTACTAACAATAACGCAAACTGGTAAGTTTGGTTTTAAGTTTCAAGGACTTTTGGTGGACATTCACTTTTCAACAGCCAACGTACGGACGGACGATTGACTGCAAAAGCTCACATTCAACCAGTGCACCAGAGAGCGGCCATCACCGTTGCCGCCGCCGTCTCTGCTGCAACCATCGATTACAACGACGACGACGACGTACTACCACCATAAACTTGTTGCACACAAAAAATCAACTCGACACTAAATGATTTAGTTTAAAGCAAACAAACCAACAGCAATCGAAACTTACAACAACAACATCAACATCCAGATACCACCAAAATCATGCCAATGCACTCTGCGCAAACTCTGTACGTGCAGCAGGCAGCATAAGCATCAAAAGTAACAAAAAACAAAAATTACACAAAAAAGCCTTAATAAAAATGCTGCAGCAAAAAACACAGCTTAAGAACTCACCAGACAAGTTACAATTTGGCTTTTTAGACAATCACATTAAATTGAATTGATTTAGTGGTATTGTTTTTGAATGCAAAGTACTTTGGGCTTATGGTTGTTGTGTTTTTATTGTTGTTGTTTTGTTTGCTCTGAGGAAAGGGGCGAGGTCCATAAGAATAAGTGAAAGTTGCATAAAGCTTTAGGGTGTCCTTTATGGTTAGTGCTATATATATATCGATGGTGCTGTTTAGGAGTTAAGACAAAATTTTTAGAAAAACTACACAACTTTTTCACTTGGACTCTTCAAGTTAGTTATGTTATTAGATTTTTATTATATTATATATTTATTTTAATATTTTTGTATTTTTATATTTTTTTTTTTGTATTTTTATATTTTTAAATTTTCATATTTTAAAATTTTAAAATTTATTTATTTTAATATTTTAACATTTTAATATATTAATATTTTAATATTTTCATATTTTAATATTTTAATATTTTAATATTTTAATATTTTAATATTTTAATATTTTAATATTTTAATATTTTAATATTTTAATATTTTAATATTTTTATATTTTTATCTATATATATAAAAATGGTGGCAAAAATGTATAGTAATTCATCAATTGAGAACGACTGGGCCGATTTTGCTCAAACTTTTTTTCAGTTGTTCGTTATTGCCAGGAGAAGGATTATGTGAAAAAAATTGGATTTTTTCTACAAAATTTTGCATTGTATCGCTTGATTTGATAAAAACCGATAATTGAATGTTTGTTTAAAATTTTGTGTGCAATTGTTCCGTAGTGGCTTTACGAATGAAAAAATAGAAATTTTTTGTCGAAAAATTACGGAAAAATGCCAACAACTTTAATTTTTTTTAGATGAAATTTTTAATTTTATCGTATGATTGATAATTTTGTTGATTTAATGATTTCTGTCGACGTAAAGGTGGAAAATTCGTTATGATGCTTGGAAAATTTGGGATTATTATGTTAAAAGATTAAACACGAAATGATCGAAGAATTTCAAAATCTTCTGCATGAGAACAACGCATTGGTCCGATTGTTCAAAATCGCATTGAATACAATGCATTCCGACGGCCACAAAATCATTATCAGAGCAGACAAAAGAATCTATGGTTGCCATGCAGGACAATTCAATGCTCCCACTATAAATGAAGTCCCAATGGTGATTGTTGGGAAGAATGTGGAATCACGCGATATTGTTCTCAAGCGTCGGGATGGTAGACAACTGAGGCAAGACTCATCGGTAATATGATGCACTTCAATACCCGTTCGTGGAGAGGAAGGCTACCACCTCAATTTAAAAATGGTCAATAGAACAAAAGATTTGTTTACAAGTCATCACTTCATTTTCATTCTCCATTTAAGTTCGAATTTCGATTTTGAAATTAACTTCTGATCGAAGACATGTGCGTACTTATGTGCGGCAGTCTGCTGTCGAAATTGGAATATCAGCGTCAAATCGTTCGATGCACGATGCCCTCAATCGCGATTTACTTTAGGCATTTTCTCTATGCTCCCCCAGGCAAGTCATTCGTCATTTCTTTGAATCTGGCAACATTTGATCACGATCGCAAATTCCGTTAGCTGTTGCATCCGCTGGTATTTCTGCCACATTGTTGAAACGCGGTCGACCTGCACTTTCCGCTTTGAAGCTGCTGATGAATCTTCTCACGGTTGACAAGCCAACGTGCAGCGAAAATGTTGCGAGAATGCAAAATCATAATTAAGGATGAATGCACGATGGCACATAAACGAGTTTTGGAGGCAGTTGACCGAACGATTAAGGATTTACGAGGTGATTCAAGATGATTTGGTGTGACTATGGTATTTTCGTCAAACTCATCCAGTCATCCCAAAATCTACTGTTGCTTATGAAATTAACGCATGCCTGAAATCGTCATTTTTGTGTAACTGAATTTTCAAGACAGCTACTGGCACTTGTTAAAGGCCAAAAGGCCAAATTCTGTTGATGTTTCAACTGGATTGATGACGTTCCCGAGTTAACATCGTCAAAGGATGAACTCATCACCAAAGTTTTCCACGGCATTGCAAAACTTTATAAAAATCTAGATTGGTGAGGCGACCAACTCTCCGACAGAATTTTTGAATTTTTAAGATGTGTCAGGAACTCCACCGCATAATTTACAGCTGACGGTGGGATCGACCATAAGCATGTTGCGGAATCTGAATCATCTTAAATTGTGCAGCTGTACGCGTTTTTCGGTCAAGAAACTGATAATCAATGTGATTAAAGCGACGTTCATCAGGGGTAAATTCCAAGGAGAGGAAATCCTTATCCCACGAATTTCTATTATTCTAACCGATCTTTCCTTCCAAATTCAAGCGAGTACAACTCCCTATTCTATTGGATGACAATCAATAAATCGCAAAACCCCTCAATGAAAGTTTGTGAGATCACAAGATCAGCCGTACGTTGTCTGTTCACCTATTAGCAAACCGACTACATTGTTAATCAGATCGCTCTTCACCGCTCTTCACTAATTTCGATTAAATTGAAATAAATCACCTTAAAACTTCAACTTATATGAATTCTTTACCTTAGGAGCGAGACGAAGTTTGCCGGGCCCGAAGTTGTATGGCAGAACAACGTTTGCCGGGTCAGCTAGTATTTTTATATTGTTATATTGTTATATTATTATATTTTTATATTTTTATATTTTTATATTTTTATATTTTTATATTTTTATATTTTTATATTTTTATATTTTTATATTTTTATATTTTTATATTTTTATATTTTTATATTTTTATATTTTTATATTTTTATATTTTTATATTTTTATATTTTTATATTTTTATATTTTTATATTTTTATATTTTTATATTTTTATATTTTTATATTTTTATATTTTTATATTTTTATATTTTTATATTTTTATATTTTTATATTTTTATATTTTTATATTTTTATATTTTTATATTTTTATATTTTTACATTTTTATATTTTTATAGTTTTATATTTTTAATATTTTTAATATTTTTATATTTTTACATTTTTATATTTTTATAGTTTTATATTTTTCTATTTTTCTATTTTACATTTTTATATTTTTAAATTTTTATATTTTTTTTATTTTTATATTTTTATATTTTTTATATTTTTATATTTTTATGTTTTTATATTTTTATATTTTTATATTTTTATACTTTTATATTTTTATATTTTTATACTTTTATATTTTTATATTTTTATATTTTTATATTTTTATATTTTTATATTTTTATATTTTTATATTTTTATATTTTTATATTTTTATATTTTTATATTTTTATATTTTTATATTTTTATATTTTTATATTTTTATATTTTTATATTTTTATATTTTTATATTTTTATATTTTTATATTATTATATTTTTATATTTTTATATTTTTATATTTTTATATTTTTATATTTTTATATTTTTATATTTTTATATTTTTATATTTTTATATTTTTATATTTTTATATTTTTATATTTTTATATTTTTATATTTTTATATTTTTAGTTGTCAGCATACATCGCTGCTAATTTCAGAACTAGCAGCTATAATTTAGATGACATTATATTCATTTAAACAGCTCTTAAAGACACTACATTATGTATATATATACATAAGGTTACATTAAATGATATACAGATGTGGTATTTATGACTTTTACACTGAGTGATCTCTTGTCTTAAAATTTTTTGTCGCTTAAAGTCAGTGGAACGCAGAGGAGCAACGATAGCGGCTTCAATGCTGTTGACTTTTATTTCATCTGCATTTTTTTTTCGTTTTTTTCTTGCCTAGACAACAACTGGATCTTCTTTTTCTTCTTCTGGTTTATCTACAGTTTCAATTTCAAATTTGCATATAAATATAACGACAATCAAAATGCACAAAGAAACAGAAGCTCCCCTGTGGAGCCAACAGCTTAGCAATTAGTTAGATTTATGGTTAAACCAAAAGATCAGTCATCCATCATCATCTTCCTCAGAAAAGATGGCGGTGGTGGTGGTGGTGATAGTTGTGCAGGCAGCATCTTCATCAGACATTCACAAAGTGGATGTATTATGTAGATGGTGGTATGTATTTGCGAGGATTTTGAATTGTGTGACATGAAGCAGCAGCATCAGCAAACGAATTAACACAAAAATTTAGAAGGTGTTTGACGTCGTTTCAGAATCTGCCACCAAATTAAGTCTAAATTTCAAAACAATGCCAGCCTGACATGATGATGATCATCTGCGCATCTGCTCTACTCTGGCGTTTGCTGCTGGTGACGGATGGATCGTGACAAACATTATTTCAAAATCTGCCTGTCAAGCCATAGATGCTGCTATCATCATTTAAAACATTTTCAGCTCATCCTCCGCCAAATTAGGCTGCTAAGTATCTCTTCATTGTGTATGCAATCAATTTTTGAAAGTAAAATGTTGACTTTAATTGTCTTTTAAGTTGCTATAACTGCAACAGGCACATGGGCTGGCAGGCGGCACACAGCCAGTCAGCCTGCAGACGTTAAGATTAACCAAACTCACACACACACACAACAACATTCGCCCATCCATCTATCCATCGTTAGTTATATGTATGATCAATGATCTCTGTTGTTATAGATTTTGTTACAAAATTTATACGCTTTGTTGTCTATTTTGTTACGAACCACAACAACAACAACCATGACAATAGAGCAACAACAACAAAAATTAAAATGAAACAAAAGTCGGCGCTTTTTGGTTTTATACATAGATGGAGGGGAGGTGGGGGATTGGGGCTAATATGAATGTGTAGGCCGACTACGTCTGTGTGGTGGTGTTGGTTGGTGGTGGCACACAACGGATCGATTTCCTAATGAAGTTACAACAGTTTTTGTGGATTTTGAAAGCACAATTTGGTGGCTTGATATCAATGGTTATTTGTGATATCAACTGAGATTTTCTTCAGCAACAAATTATTGAATTTTTTTTTTTTTAATTAAAAAATTTATGAAATTTTTAGACTGATTTGTTTGTAATTTTTTTGTGTCATTTGTAGCATTTTATGCCACTGATATTTTTGTGCTAAATTTAATATAAAAGAAAATGTCAGCAAAATAAGATGGAAAATCTTTTCAAATTCAAAATTAATTTTTTTTTCCACAGATATTAACTTTTTTATCAGAAATTATAAAACTGAAATAAGAATTACATAAAATTAAACCGAAGTTCAGATATCCTTTACCATTTCCAAAAATAGTGATATATAGTAATGTGGAAGAAGTTTCTATTAGATCTTGCTCAACTTAGAACTTAACCTCCGCTCAGGGGGTAAAAGTTTACATGTCAAATTTCAGCTCGATAGCTCTTAAACTATGGCTGTTATAGCGGGGACAGACAGACAGACACCCCCGGAGGTGTTTGTATGCGAGGAGGGTGTAGTTTCTATTGTATCTTGCTCAACTTAGAACTCAACCTTTGCTTAACATTTTGTAAAAAAAAATCGTCCATATATTTCCCTGCCGACCTAATGTATATACCACACCTCCTTATGGGCGTTACAAATGTAAGAACAAATTTTGCGTAAAAAAAGTTCTTTCTGGTACATTATAAATCCGTTTTGAAACAATAAAAGTACTTTCTGGAACATTGAAGTATTTAGTGTTACAATAAAAGTACTTTTTCGTCCAATATATACAATAAGTGTACTTTTTGGTGCAATGATACTACAAATGTACTTTTCGTACATAAAATCAATTTTTCGTGAAAGAACTTTTTAGGACCAATATTTTAGTACAGGAAGTGTACTTTTAGGTACAATAAATCGATTTTTTGATACAATTAAAGTTCTTTCTATAAAATAAAAGTACTTTATGTTCCAATAAAAAAAACTTTAGTTGCAATAAATTCACGTTTTGGTACAATGTAAATTTTTTTTGACTCCGATTTTTTCCATTTTTGGTACAGTAGGGTAAAAATTCGTTTTGTTACAATTAATGTACGTACGTTTTTGTGCAATACAAGGTTTTTTTTAATACAATAATAATATTTTTATATTTTTATATTTTTATATTTTTGTATTTTTATATTTTTATATTTTTATATTTTTATATTTTTATATTTTTATATTTTTATATTTTTATATTTTTATATTTTTATATTTTTATATTTTTATATTTTTATATTTTTATATTTTTATATTTTTATATTTTTATATTTTTATATTTTTATATTTTTATATTTTTATATTTTTATATTTTTATATTTTTATATTTTTATATTTTTATATTTTTATATTTTTATATTTTTATATTTTTATATTTTTATATTTTTATATTTTTATATTTTTATATTTTTATATTTTTATATTTTTATATTTTTATATTTTTATATTTTTATATTTTTATATTTTTATATTTTTATATTTTTATATTTTTATATTTTTATTTTTTTATATTATTATATTTTTATATTTTTATTTTTTTATTTTTTTTTATATTTTTATATTTTTATTTTTTTTTTATATTTTTATATTTTTATATTTTTATATTTTTATATTTTTATATTTTTATATTTTTATATTTTTATTTTTTTATATTTTTATATTTTTATGTTTTTATATTTTTATATTTTTATATTTGTATATTTTATATTTTTATATTTTTATATTTTTATATTTTTATATTTTTATATTTTTATATTTTTATATTTTTATATTTTTATATTTTTATATTTTTATATTTTTATATTTTTATATTTTTATATTTTTATATTTTTATATTTTTATATTTTTATATTTTTATATTTTTATATTTTTATATTTTTATATTTTTATATTTTTTTATTTTTATATTTTTATATTTTTATATTTTTATATTTTTATATTTTTATATTTTTATATTTTTATATTTTTATATTATTATATTTTTATATTTTTATATTTTTATATTTTTATATTATTATATTTTTATATTTTTATATTTTTATATTTTTATATGGTTATATTTTTATCCTTATATTTTGTATATTTTTATATTTTTTTATTTTTTTATTTTTTTATTTTTTTATTTTTTTATATTTTTATACTTATATTTTGTATATTTTTATATTTTTATATTTTTTTATATTTTACTATTTTTATATTTTTATATTTTTATATTTTTATATTTTTATATTTCTATATTTTTATATTTTTATATTTTTATATTTTTATATTTTTATATTTTTATATTTTTATATTTTTATATTTTTATATTTTTATATTTTTATATTTTTATATTTTTATATTTTTATATTTTTATATTTTTATATTTTTATATTTTTATATTTTTATATTTTTATATTTTTATATTTTTATATTTTTATATTTTTATATTTTTATATTTTTATATTTTTATATTTTTATATTTTTATATTTTTATATTTTTATATTTTTATATTTTTATATTTTTATATTTTTATATTTTTATATTTTTATATTTTTATATTTTTATATTTTTATATTTTTATATTTTTATATTTTTATATTTTTATATTTTTATATTTTTATATTTTTATATTTTTATATTTTTATATTTTTATATTTTTATTTTTTTTTATATTTTGATATTTTATATATTTCTATAATTTATGTACTTTTTACAATAAATTAACTTTTACGTGCAATGAAAGTACTTTTTGGTATAAAATTTTTGGTACTATAAAGTACTTTTTGAAACAAAAAATTTACTTTTAGGAACAGTAAAAGTAGTATAAAATAGAAAGTCTTATATTTTGGTGTGAGTTTCTTAATCACTAATGAGCGTAAAAAGACGAATAATGGAATTGCTCGGAGTAGTACGCTTGTCACCTTTCAAGTTAATAGGCCAATCATTATTACGAAACATTTTTATGAATAACTTTTAATGCGGGACGATGTATGACAGATCAGCTAATTATATTATATAGATACTTCCATTCGAAAGTACTACTCCCCTAATTTATATTCGTATATGTATATATAAATATAAAGAAGAAGGAACACTTCACTTCTCCTTACGTAACTTTTTCCCCACCCTTATTTTACGATACTAGGCCTACGACCGACACAGTTTAACAACTTTTTTGTATGAAGGCTGATTTAGTTGCTGCTGTTAACTATATCAAATTAGCCCAAAATGCTGTTACTAAAATGTTGTTATTGTTGTTTTAGTTTTCGCCTTAACTCGTTCTCCTTAATCCGCATCGCTCTAAGAATCTAGGCAGTGCAGAGAAGTGCGAGCGAACGAGAGTGCGCGCGCGCTTGCGCATTTTGTTGCTACTACTAAATGCTGTTTTATTGTAAAAGTAGATCAACAAGTTGCACAAACACACCGACATTTGGCATAATATAAAATAATTATAATTAAGCGCGTTTTTTTGTTGCTATTGAAACCAATTGACTCTAGCAATTGGGTGTGGTGCTGCTATTCGATCTGGTCGATCTGTTGCTGGCATAGATCCCCAACAACGTCACAGCCGAACACCACCTCGATCAGCGGAGCGAGCGCCACACTAGCCATCATACACTGTTGTGGCCAGTTTGTTGTTGTTGGGGTGGTGGTAGGGGACATAGAGAACTAATAGAATTCCATACATTTTGACTCGTACGATCGTGTGTGTGTGTGTGCTTGTACTTGTGCATGCACATGTAGATATATATGGAAAGGAATTATTAGCAGCAGCAAAAGCAACAAAAGGCACAACGCGAAATAATCATAATTATAAATTGGACAATTAAATAAGAAAATCAAACGGCCAAGCAAGCCAAGCACCAGAGCCACACCGGACTTGGTAACAAATTTGTTGTTATCTATAACGTACAACAGCAGCAACAACTGAGACATTAAAATCAAATCAAAAACGGATTTCAAACGGATTTAAATTAAGAACTAAGACACGAGTTTAAAGCACGAACGTCACACCATGGACAGAATGAAGGCAATATGCACCTATGGATTTTGAGTTCTTAATTGCAGTTTAAAGAAAATTTTAGCAAAATACTAAAGAACTCAAAAGAACGTTAAAAAAAATTATGGTAAAAACAAACAGATTAAATTAGTTTTTTGTTGTTATTATCTTATTTGTAGGTAACATTATACGTACCCAAAAAAAAATGTCACATTTTTTAACAATTGACTTAGTCTTTGGAGTATTGAGGTCTTACCTGAAATGAGAAAGATAATAATTAATATTAATAAAGGTCTAAAGGAAAAATTTAGATTAAAGAAATAACATAAATTGCATGAAAAAATAACAATTTTGAAATCACAAAGAAAAAAACAAATACAGTACAAAAAATAATCATACAAAATTCACATTAATTTCAAGGAAAAAAAATGTCTTAAAATCATATTTTTTAATATTTCCGTTTTTTTTTTAATTTATAAAAATATTAAAAAAAATTTTTCCTTTTGTTTGAAAGTAAATTACGGAATCTGTTTAAATATTTAAATAAAAATTAATTGTTGTGCGTTGGTGAGAATATCACCTAATAACACATGGACGGATTTGACTCATTTTAATTTGTATAACGTTTTAAATAGCCAGAGAATGGTTTTTATAAAAAAAAATTGGCCACGCCTATTATTACTTATTTTAAAAGCTAGCAAGATACAATTTGGCACACAGATATTACTCAGCAAGACAATTATGAATATGCAACGAAATTTTAATTTTTCGATCAGTGGGCGGTGGGGGCATGGCAAGACTAAATTTTAGCCCTAAAGAGATAAAATTTGATATCCTGATAGTACTCCGCAAAACAATTATGAATATGAAGACGAAATTTTTATTTACGACCAAAGGGCGATAGGGGCGTGGCAAAACTGTATTTTAGCCCTAGAGAGATAAAATCTGGTATGCAGATAGTATTCGGTAGGACTGTTTAAAATTTGTAGATGAAAGTTTAATTTAGGATCAGTGGGCGGAGAAGGCGTGGCAAAACTATATTTTAGTCCTAAAGAGATATAATTTGAAATCCTGATAGTACTCTGCAGCACAATTATGAATATGCAGACGAAATTTTAATTTCCGGCAAAATTGTTGTTAGAGCTAGAGAGCTAAAATTTGGTACACAGATAGTATTCGGCAGAACTAGTTGATATCTTCAGACGACATTTTTATTTTCAATCTATAGGCGGAGGGAGAGGGAGGAAGAGAGAAACCATTTAATATCCTGACAGTTCTCTGCAACTCAATTATGAATATGCAGACGAAATTTTAATTTTCGGACAGAGGGCGGTGGAGGCGTGGCAAAACTTTTTTTTAGAGCTAGAGAGCTAAAATTTGGTATACAGATAGTATTCAGTAGGCCTTGTTAAAATTTGCAGTCGAAATTTGTATTTTCCATCAGTCGGCGGCGGGGGCGTGCCATAACTATAGCTTAGCCCTAAATAGATAAAATTTATTACATAAACAGTACTTGGCAGGACTGGCTGAACTTTGAAGACAACTTTTTTATTTTCAATTAGTGGGCGGGGGCATGGCAAAACTGTATTTTAGCCCTAAAGAGATAAAATTTGATATCCTGATAGTATTATGCAACACAATTATGAACATGCAGACAAAATTTTAATTTTCGGACGGAGGGCGGTGGATGCGTGAAAAGACTACATTTTAGCCCTGGATATATACAATTTGGTACACAGATAGTACTCGACAGGACTGATATGATATCCTGATAGTACTCTGTAACATAATTGTGAACATGCAGACGGAATTTTAATTTTTCGATCAGTGGGCGTGACAAAACTATAATTTTGAACGAGAGATATAAGATACATAGATAGTACTAGGCAGGGTTGGTTTCAGTTCTGCAGAATACTCGATCAGTGGGCGGAGATGGGCATGACGAAACTGTATTTAAGTCTTAGAGAGGTACAATTTGGTATTCAGATAGTACTTTTGTTTTCGATTAGTGGGCGTGACGAATATGTCCCCTATACTCAGAGAGACCCAACTGCATTTCGTGTAATTCATCTTTAGCGACGAGGCACACTTTTACCTCAGTGGAATCGGCCAATGAGAAACCACGAGACTGTTTGGTTCCTTTTATCGAACATGAAGTCGGCCAAGCAGTTGCCGTGAATGGTGTTCGCTATCGCGAGATGATAATGGACTTCATGTGGCCAGAAATTAAGGATATCAACCAGGACGATATGTGGTACCAACACAATGGTGCCAAACAATGTTTTTTTGCGAAAAAATGCAATGGTCTCACATGTGTAATCATGTGATTTGTCACCCCTTGGATTTCTTCCTTTTGGGGGGGATATTTAAAAGAAACAGTGTCCGTTAATAATCCAAGAACAAATCAAGAGCTAAAGTATTTAATAATTAGGCACATTAACGACATGGAACCTCAAATATGTCTCATAGTCATCGACGTTACCTTCAAATAGAGGTATGCCACCGAAGCCACGACGAATTTGGCCAATATTTTGTTTCACACACAATTGTTGTAGATCCTTCTATCATATTGGAAAATATTTAGATAATTCTCTGAAAACTTTTTGTTTTTTATTACAATTAATATCGTGCGTTTGGGTTGGACCACCCTTTATTTTCTAACGATTTGGTGTGGGACGAGTTTTTATTGCTATATAACGATATGTTTGTATTCAGATAGTACTCGGAGCTATAGATATGAATTTGCAGACGAATTTGTATAACCTTCACCTCACGCACCCACGGACCGAAGGGTATATTCAGTTTGTACTTCCATTTGTAACGCCCATAAGGACGTGTAGTTGGTAAGTATATTATATATATTTTAAGGCGGCATGTACGATTCTATTGCTGAAATTTAAAAATGTTCATTTGGAAATAGTTCAAGACGAAAGATGTGAGAATATCGGGTAACTATTTCTCGTGCCACAAAGGGGTCAAAGGTCATGTTCTTAGTCAATTATAAGTAATTCCTATGTATTTTACTAATGTTCAATTTGTTCACGCAAATATGTAATAGTCAAATATTGAAGTGCGTGGGCGTAGCCTCCACCCTTTTTGCCCACATGGTTTCAAATAGCCTGTTTTTTAGGACGATCGAATTATTATTATGGCTGTTATAATGGTTTCTTTTAAATAGGGCGTGGCACAGCCCACTTCCACCCTGACTGTAATTCATACTGCACCAACAACATATACCAAATATCATCTCTATATACCTCTTATAGTTTATGAGATACAGCCTTTTAAATTTTCCAGTTTTATGTCACGCCTATTAAACTGACCCCGCCCTTTTTTTTGTTGGATCACGAACTTTGCTGCCAAATGCATCCACACACATTTTCGAGACGATTGGAGAAATAGTCATCCAGACATTGCGTTTCATTAAAAGAGTACAATGGGCTGGGCCATGCCCATTCGATATGATAAAAAAGCAAGTATTTAGCTACATTTTGGGCAAATTTCAGAAGATCGGTCAAGCCGGTGCTAAAAATGCAGACAAACTCTTTTATATATATATATAGATTTGGCTTTTGACCTATTTGGGGAGCGACTTAAAGTTGTGTGATTTTGCTAAAAATTTGATCATAGCAGATTTATAGCAGCTTCACAATATTCCACTTAGGCATCACCGAAAGTCCAAAGTAGAGTTTTCGCTGCCACCCCAATATATATACATAAATCCCTAAATCCCTATACCTCTGTCAACTCGAGCGGAAATTAGGTATGCAACCTTCTATCCTTCTATGGTAAGGTTCTAAGATAAATAAGACTGGACAAAAACTACTTCCACCTTTTATACAAACTCCCCGTTTTGGTGGTGTCCGTCTGTTCTTTCCCCGCGAACAGAGCCATCAAGCAGAAATTTGGTATGCAACCTTCTATCCCCCAAGCGCAGGTTAAGTTCTAAGATGAGCAAGATCTGACATAAACTACACCCACCTTCTATGCAAACTTGACCATTTGGGGTGTGTCTGTCTTTCTATTCCTGCCAATACAGACTATATTAAAGAGCTATCGAGTGGAAATTTAGTATGCAACCTTTTTCCCTTTTAGCATAGGCTAATTTGTAAAAAGAGCAAGATCGAACAAAAACTACTCCCAACTCCTGTACAGACTACCCTTTTTTGGGGAGAGTCAGTTTGTTTCCGGGAATACAGCAGTAGTTAAAAAGCTATCGAGCTAAAATTTAGTATGCAATATTCTATTTTCTAAGCGGAGGTTCTGTATTAAGATGAGCAAGATCGGACAAAATCCACACACACCTTTCATACGAACTCGCACATTTGTGGAGGTTAACAAATTCATAACAAAAAATCTCAGCTCTCAAGGGGCAAAACTGCTCCCACCGTCTACTGTGGCTATATTTTCTAATTGACTGGCATCCAAGTATAGAAAGGACACGCAAGGCTGCACCACTGCAAGCTTATGAGAACTTGAGTTGAACCTCACAAAACACCAACACCATAAACCCCAATTGAAATGCATTCCACAACAATGATGTCGTAAGGACTCTTACTCACACTATTGACCTACTCTACTCTACAATATACTTAGTTCTTATTTTAAAATTCTTAGCCCTGCCATAAAAATACCCTTCACTTTTGTGGTCTTGAAATTCTTAAGCATTTTGTAATACAATTTCATAAAACAAAAAATAATAAAAATTGTACCAGCAAAATAACTCGATTGGGTAAAGTAATTAATTTGTGTTGCTTTACCATTGAAAGAATTCTGATGGGTTTTTTTTTGGTTTTGTTTTTTCTGCTATACATTTTGGGTCTTACTCGTACGTATATTATAGTTTTATTTCTGTTTTTTTTTTCTTCAATTCTGATTTGTTACACTTTTAATAATTCTACAAGTTGTTGTTGTTGTTGTTTGTTTGCGACCAAACTCGCTGGAAAACATTTTTGCACGCCATTGACAATAAATTGCGAATGAACGAAATCTACCATGGGCAACAACAACAAAGACTTAAACAAAGACTCAGCGGTATGATGTTTCCAAATTGTATTAAAATCCCATTAGTAAGAATTCCACAACAGATAACCAACTACCTGCCAATAATAGATAATAAACATTTTGTTGATTTTCGCCAAAAAATATTTAACATCCGTAAATAGAGTTAATAGGAATTACTATTTTGCAGTTAGCAGAAATTCGAATAGAAATCCATTCAAAGAAATTACGAAAACAACAATTAAGGCAAATTGAACAACAACAAGTGTTGTATCGCCTATAGGTGGCAGTAGATAGAGACTGTGGTGAACCACTACATTGGGGGGCATGCCAGGTGGGGTAACAACATTGAATTCGCTAGTTTTTTTCTGGTTGCGGGGAGTAAGGAAGAAGTCTTAATAATCCTTACGGGAAATTGGGTGACAATAGTCTTAAAGTACCTGTTCAGAGATTAGTGAAGAGGGAACGTGTCCCCAAACTGGTTCTAAAGTAGAAAAAATTTGACTGATGTTTAGGAATTTTACGGCAACGTATTTTTTCAACGGTGGTGTTTAATAGAATACCTATAAATTATCATATGTTCTTAAGGTTTGGTCTGGGCCATATTCCTCGTCGTTGGTGCTAAGACTGGTACTGTGAAACAGACACAGAAGTGATCCAAGTTATGGCGTAAGGTGTTAATTCACACCTCCAATGACAAAGCCATGTTGTCTTAATATATTTGAGTTAGAACTAGGACCAGCCACAGGAATAGTTCTGTGTTAGTTTATTTTCCCATAGGGATAGTACAATTTTGTATTTGGTACAATATAAGTTTGTCGCTTGTACATAAAATATTTTTTTTTCTAAAAAAATACTTTTTGGTGCTAGAAAACCAAGTTGTTGGTATATGAAAGTACTTTTTGATATAGTAAATGTAATATCTGTAATACTTAATGTACTGTTAGGTACATTAAAAATAGTTTTTGCCACAAAAGAAGTTATTGTTGCAACAACAAAAGTACTTAATGGTACAAAAAATTTACTTGTTGGTACAATAAAAGTACTTTTTGGTACAATAAAAGTTTTTTTTACATTAAAAGTAAGTTGCTGGCGAGGTAAAAGTACTTTGTGTACAATAAAAGTACTTGTTGCTAAAATAAAAGCACCTGTTAGTACAAAAAAAAAACTTTTTGAGACAAAAAAATACTTTGGGTACAATAAAAAATAGTTGTTACTACAATAAAAGTGTCTTTACACAATAATAGTACTTTTTGATAAAAAAAAAAAAAAATTTGGGAAAAAAGTACTTTTTAACACAACAAGTTATTTTAAATACTTCTTAGTACTTTTTGGGACAACAAAAGTAATTTTTGAAAAAGTTATAAAAATAAAAACAAAATAAACTTTGTGATACAACAAAAAAACTTATTGGCACAATAAAAGTACTTCTTGGTACAGTAGACGTACTTTTGGTACACTAAAAGTCCTTGTGCAAGAATAAAAATAATTTTGGCAAAATAAAAGTACTTTGTGTTACAATAACATACTTCTTTTGTACATCTAAAGTAATTGTTGGTAAAATAAAAAGAACTTATTGGTGCAATTAAAGTACATTTTGGGCAATAACTTTAAAAATATTTTTTGGTAAAAAAGAAGTACTTTGTGGTACTATAAAAGTACTTTATGGTACCATAAAAGTACTTTATGATACTATAAAAATACTTGTTGGTTATATAAAAACACTTTTCTGTACTATAAAAGTACTTGGTGGTACACTAAAAGTTCTGTTATGTCCAATAACTTATTAATACAAAAAATTACTTTATGGACCAAAAAAAAGTACTTATTGACACAATTAAAGTACTTTGTTGTACAATAAGTCATTTTTAGTACAATAATATTACTTTTAGTACAACAAATGTACTGTTTGTTGCAATAAAATACAATGACTTCTTTCTTTGACTTCATTTTGGGAGAACGAAAGTACTTTTTGGTACAATAAAAGCACTTACTTAAAAAAAACTTAATTTCCCTTTGCACCCCATGAATGAGGTATGGGATAGCTTCTCGGGTTGTTGTGAATTAACACGCTTTCTATTTTTAGATTCACAACTAACGGCACCTACTTATTTATCGACGAATGCGAACGTCACTGTTTTGAGAAGCTCTTACTAGACACGACGATTGAATCGACGCTTAATACTGCGAAGTTGCTGTCAAACAACATTCGAGGGGAGCCGACAATGAAAGAAAATTTTATTTATTTTTTTCTTTTTAAGATGACTGGAGCCAGGTTTGAACCTGCGATCTCCCGCATGGTAGTCGCGTGTTCTAACCACTATGCCACGGCCGGTGCACTTATTGTTACAATAAAAGTACTTATTGGTACAACAAAAGCTCTTATTTCTTCAATAAAAGTACGTATTAGTACAATAAAAGTACTCTTTGGTACAATAAAAGTACTTTTTGGTACAACAAAAGCTCTTATTACTACAATAAAAGTACTTATTAGTACAATAAAAGTACTCTTTAGTACAGTAAAAGTACTTTTTGGTAAAACAAAAGTTCTTTTAGATACAATAAAAGTACTTTTTGGTACAACAAAATACTTTTTGGTGCAATAAAAGTTATCTTTTGTCCAATAAAAGTACTATTTGATACAATAAAAATACTCTTAGGTATAGTAATAGTTATTGATACAAACTATTACTATTACTACTTATTCGTACAACAAAAGTATTCTTTGGTGCAATAAAAGTACCTTTTTATTGCAATAAAAATTCTTTTTAGTGCAGAAAAAGTACTTTTCGTTACAATTAAAGTACTTTTTTTAAAAAGCAAAAAGTACTTTTAAAAGTTCTCTGCGTACAATAAAAGTACTCTAAGTTACATTAAAGTACTTATTGATACAAAAAAAAATATTTTTGCTGCAATAAATGCACTTTTTGGTACAGCAAAGTACGTTTTAGTACAGTAACAGTTCGAGGCAATTAAACTACTTTTTGGTACAGCAAAGTACTTTTTAGTACAATAAATGTACATTTCAGTACACTAAGAGTACTCTTTGGTACAGTAAAAGAGTTTTTCTATACAAAAATTTTTTTGATAAAACAAAAGTACTTTTTGGTATAATAAATATACTTTTTTGTAAGACGAAAGTACTTTTAGTATAACAAAAGTACCCTTGGGAACAACAAAGGTATTTTTTCGGGCAATAAAAATACCCTTTGACACAAGTAAAGACATTTTTAGTAAACCGAAAGTACTTTTTGGTACAATAAAAATACTCTTTGGTACATTAAAAGTACTTTTTGCTACAAGTAAAGAAATTTTTGGTAAAACAAAAGTATTTTTTGGTAAAACAGTACTTTTTGGGGCAAGAACTAAATAGTATATAAAAAGTAGTTTTTTCTACAGGAAAAGTACATTTGGTACAGAAAAAGTACTT
The DNA here is from genome assembly GCA_964034835.1 of Muscina levida. NCBI lineage: Eukaryota > Metazoa > Arthropoda > Insecta > Diptera > Muscidae > Muscina > Muscina levida. The sequence continues at coordinate 26,573,995 of OZ035884.1, read as the reverse complement.
TTTGGTACAAAAAAGTACTTTGTGGTAAAACATAAGAAGTTACAACCAAAATTATTTGGTATATGGTATGGTATATAAAATGTAGTTTTTGCTACGGGAAAAGTACGTTTGGTACAGAAAAAGTACTTTATGGTACAACAAAGTTGTTAGCATTATTGGAAAAAGCTTTTTATACAATCGTACGTGCAATATACAAATCAATGCATTTTGTACGAGAAGGTTTTAAGATAACTTTTGTAATGTAGCACTTCATGGGGCCCTGAGGGGCTCAAAAAGTGCATCCCTTGGGTTCGATGATGACCCTCTATGTGCGGGAACTCAAATGAAAAATATTTTCGAGACGAATACAAAGGATTCTATGGGTTACCCTTTGGTTCTATGGTTACCCTTTTTTGGGCTCCCTAGTACCCCAACAATCCCATAGAGCCTTTAGAAATACACCATTGGATTCGTCTCGAAAATATCTTTAATTTGAGTGCCCCACATAGGGTGTCACCCAAGAACCCAAGCGATACCTCTTGTTACCCCCAGGGCCCCATGAGGTGATGCAGACATTACAGGGGTACCGTTCAACTTCGTAGGCTTGCATTTAAGCGATACAATTTACTAGAACGCTGATAAATTTTTCGACTACAACAGTGTAATCTATAACTATCTGTTTCATAAAATTGCTTACTTAAGGAATGTTTGCAACGGACATTCTTCAAAACAAATTGAGTAATTTAAATAATTATTTTTCGATAACATCACAGTTTGACAAGGAAGGAGAATAGGGTACTCTGTAATTACACAAGTTTACACAAAAATTAAAAAATTTTAAGACCTTTTAATAAGAACAAGATTTTTTTGTCTGTGTTGTCTGTCTCCTATGCTGAAAAAATGTTAAGTTGTCCGGTGAAATTTTTGCTGATAAATTTTCGAAGAGCGCCAAAATAGGAATTGTGGTTCCAAAATGTCCGAAGTTACTCTATGGACGGAGGATAATGTGTTGCCCATTTTGAATGGTAAGTGTAAATACAACAATTTGCTAGTATTGAAAAATTTGATATCATGTGATAGAAATGTAATTTATCCTTTCTATTGCCGTGGCATAGTGGTTAGAACACGCGACTACCATGCGGGAGATCGCAGGTTCAAACCTGGCTCCAGTCATCTTAAAAAAAGAAAAAAAAAATAAATAAAATTTTCTTTCATTGTCGGCTCCCCTCGAATGTTGTTTGACAGCAACTTCGCAGTATTAAGCGTCGATTCAATCGTCGTGTCTAGTAAGAGCTTCTCCAAACAGTGACGTTCGCATTCGTCGATAAATAAGTAGGTGCCGTTAGTTGTGAATCTAAAAATAGAAAGCGTGTTAATTCACAACAACGCGAGAAGCTATCCCATACCTCATTCATGGGGTGCAAAGGGAAATTAAGTTTTTTTTTTATTGCAATAATTAATATTGCAAGCAAATGATTGTATCAACAACCAAACTACATACCTGTCACATTCAAACTTTTCGCACTTAATACCCACTGTAGAGTACATTGAGAAACAAAAGAATAGTCTCTTCGTTGCCGCAAACGTAAACCACCACCACCAATTGCAAGCGGTAATGAGTGAGCAGGTACCCCCTTATCCAACAATATCGGAGCTATGAAACAAAACGACCTTGCTGAAGGCAGTCTCTCAACCTCATTTCACACAGCGTTTCTGTTATGATTATTGCTGTTGTAGTACCACTATACTAATGGGCTTAAAGGAGAGGGCCGACTGGCTCTAACAGTTTGCTGTAAAGTTTCTATATTATTACAATATAAAGAGTTTGGATATGAAATTGTTTTGTTTGGCGTAATAATAGAAGACAATACTGTACGCATGCGTGGTGGTTGGTGGCTGACACGACGTGGTTATTTGGTGGCAGCGCTCTCAGTACTTTGTGCTAACCACAAACAGCCTCACTGACAGACTGCCTGACTGGCCCACTACTATGCATGGCTTGGCTTGGCTTGACTGGGCTTGTATGACGATTTAGCGCTATGGGGTAGTGGTGGCTGATTACGTCGATTTTGGTGTAAATATTTCTGCAGTTATTTTGTCTTATTTCGGTATTCGCGTTTCGAGTTTTTCGTATGAGTACTAGCGATTTTTGTATTTCACATAGTGAAACTTGATGAAACTTAATGAAATTTGATGAAACCTTTAGTTAGCCATTATTTTATTGCTGTACTTGTGTAGGCACTTGCAGCAAACCATTTAATTAAGTTCAAAATGAATGCGAGTTCCATCCACTAACACAGCTATAATACAAAAAAAAATAAAACAAAAAGAGTTAACTTTTGGCTTCATAACGCTCGATTAAATTACCCACCGCGCATTCATTGTTACCAATTAAGAGGAGTCATCAACGAGAGGCGGGGGTAGTAGGGAAGGCTCAGCAACAAGATACAAAAAAAAAGTCACAGCTACATGGAAGTTAGCAGTAATGTGGACAACAAACATCATGAAATTACATGGAAACACCAGTAATTTAATTTAATTAATTTTTATTTAATTAACAAAAATTTTTTCTCAAGGCAGACACAGTTGGTAGCTTAAGACAGACAGACGACGCTCACGATGAAATGACGTATAAGGTGAAAATTATGAAATTCTGTGTGTTGAGACAAAAAGTAAGTGGACACGGTCAGATTATGATAAAGAAATTGCAATAAATCTTCAGATAACAGCAAAAAGTAAAATTTTCCTACATAATCTTTTTCTAATGGAAAAATAACATTAAAGTGTATGAATACACTTTCGACAACCAGTTTGTAACGGGCATTCTTATAACTTATTAAACCAATTTTAATAATAATTCATTAAAAACATCTGAGTTTAGCCAAGAAAAGAATAGGGTACTACATTTTTCTATAGTTACACTATTTTACACAAAAATATTATTTTTTGCGAACATGACAAAAAATCAACCAATGAAAGGAGGAAACAAAATTAGCAACATATGTTTTATGTTTTTTTAAATAGTTTGCATTTAAAAAAATTAATTAAATTTCAAAAAACATTTCTAACAATTCAAGGATTCAATTCACATGTTTTCCATAATTTTTTTTTCTTTCACTACAAACTTACTAAAATACAAAAGAGTTAAATGTTAAAATTAAAATAAATCGGAAAATTATACAAAAACAAAACCTATTCCTCTATTGAATTCAAATATTTAATCTTTCAATCATTAACTTGATTTAAGTTTCGTTTTGTTGTTTTCATCATTTGTTTTAAATTACACTTTAAACTGAAAACTAATCTCTTTGATTAGCTGCCATCGTTAATTTAATTTACACTCATTAAGTATAACTCTATAATTTGTTAAAAACCAATTTGTTGTCTATGTTTTTTGCGTTTTGCTTTTAATATATAAAAAATCATTTAATTTAATCTCGTCACGTTTACAAAACAAAACAAAATAAATGTATTTTTTTTATTACATTTCATTTTATTTTATGCCACCACAATGAAACATAGAAATTATTTGTTTAAATTCGCACTTAATATTATTTATGCTGTTGCATAAATTATTTTTGTTTACTTGGAGTTTCAGCTCAAACATTTGTGGAATTTGCTTAACTTATAGAGCGGTGCGATGGATTTTAGTGTTTTGTTTCACATTGAAAATGTTCAATGTTATGATCCCACCACTATTGTTTTTAAGAGTTACGATTTTTTGTTTGTTTTGTTTTTAAAATCGCAGCACTGCCAACGTTGAGAAAGAATTTTAGATAATAAATTTTGCACAACATTTTAGTTGTTAGGCAAAACTATAAAAACAAATATGTAAGGCTGAAATTAATGGTATATTTAGTTTAATTTTTTTTTTTTTGTGGAGGAGGAAATATATTTGATTTTATGGCGTTTAAATAAATGCACCTTAAAAGAATTTTTCCGCATTCCATTGTATTTTAAGTTTTATAGAGCACAGGGGCATTTACCCCATAATACCAAAAGAGCTATGGGAAGAAGGTTGACTGAGTGAAAATCTTAATGCCAGATATGTTTACACAGGAAGACAGTGATGGAGAGCAAAAGAAAATGATCACGAGACAACTTCACAAAAACTTTCCTAGGAAGTTAAAATATTAAAACTATTAAAAATACTAAAAATATTAAAAACATTAAAAATATTAAAAATATTGTAAATATTAAAAATATTGAAAAAAAAATTAATAATATTAAAAATTTTAAAAATATTAAAAATATTAAAAATATTAAAACTATTAAAAATATTAAAAATATTTAAAATATTAAGAATATTAAAAATATTAAAGGTAAAAATATAAAAATATAAAAATTTAAAAATATAAAAATATAAAAATATAAAAATATAAAAATATAATAATTTAAAAATATAATAATATAAAAATATAAAAATATAAAAATATAAAAATATAAAAATATAAAAATATAAAAATATAAAAATATAAAAATATAAAAATATAAAAATATAAAAATATAAAAATATAAAAATATAAAAATATAAAAATATAAAAATTTAAAAATATAAAAATATAAAAATATAAAAATATAAAAATATAAAAATATAAAAATATAAAAATATAAATATATAAAAATATAAAAATATAAAAATATAAAAATATAAAAATATAAAAATATAAAAATATAAAAATATAAAAATATAAAAATATAAAAATATAAAAATATAAAAATATAAAAATATAAAAATATAAAAATATAAAAATATAAAAATATAAAAATATAAAAATATAAAAATATAAAAATATAAAAATATAAAAATATAAAAATATAAAAATATAAAAATATAAAAATATAAAAATTTAAAAATTTAAAAATATAAAAATATAAAAATATAAAAATATAAAAATATAAAAATATAAAAATATAAAAATATAAAAATATAAAAATATAAAAATATAAATATATAAAAATATAAAAATATAAAAATATAAAAATATAAAAATATAAAAATATAAAAATATAAAAATATAAAAATATAAAAATATAAAAATATAAAAATATAAAAATATAAAAATATAAAAATATAAAAATATAAAAATATAAAAATATAAAAATATAAAAATATAAAAATATAAAAATATAAAAATATAAAAATATAAAAATATAAAAATATAAAAATATAAAAATATAAAAATATAAAAATATAAAAATATAAAAATATAAAAATATAAAAATATAAAAATATAAAAATATAAAAATATAAAAATATAAAAATTTAAAAATATAAAAATATAAAAATATAAAAATATAAAAATATAAAAATATAAAAATATAAATATATAAAAATATAAAAATATAAAAATATAAAAATATAAAAATATAAAAATATAAAAATATAAAAATATAAAAATATAAAAATATAAAAATATAAAAATATAAAAATATAAAAATATAAAAATATAAAAATATAAAAATATAAAAATATAAAAATATAAAAATATAAAAATATAAAAATATAAAAATATAAAAATATAAAAATATAAAAATATAAAAATATAAAAATATAAAATATTCCCCCCCCGGGAATTGACACCTTGATGTGGTGGGGGGGCTGAGTAACTGCAAGGAGTTTTGGGGCGATGCCAGTGGTACTTTATGTATCGGCAGGGACACCCATACTGGTAAGGCCCAAAATGAGCAGCGAAACCAGGATCAATTCACAACTTAGAAGGAAAACTATAAACCAACCCATCAATGGAGAGGAGATTAAGAAATAGAATTGTTCAACTGTCGCCATCCGGGGGCGCCCGGGCGAACTCTGGAGCTACCGCTGGAGGGAGCAGCATACGAGCCGGTAGTGGTGGAGCAGTTCTGCAGACATTGCCCACCGGGGAAACCCGAACAAACCATAGTCTGCAAGTTCACAATGACATAACGTTAGTGAGACCCGAACCCGCTCCTACTGTTTCGAGGGCTTCATTGTCTTCGACCACAAGAGCAGGCCAACCTAGACAGCGCATAAGATGGACTGATGAAATGAATAAGGATATTATGCGTTGTCATTATAAAGCCACTAGATGTGGAAACAATCCAATAGGTTATCGAAGTAGGCAGTATACGTATTTCATTTCCCTATACACACACCTACAACATCGGCTAAACGAGCAAAGTATAGCAACGAGGGTCAGAAATATCACAATTAACCATATGATATCTCAGGTTGAACTTACGGAAATATCGAGGGAGATACAGGAGGAAATAAGATCATCCAGTCGTATAAGCTTGATGAGGTCTTCAATGAGTGGAAACATTTTGGGGTTAAGCCAAGCTTCTAATAATGTTGCAGTCAGAAGTGCCCAAAATAGTGATTCATTGTCCCACCAAGCAGAAATTCAGGACCAACCAGTAGTCAACGATGTCCAAGTTACAGGATCCTTAAATCGTCAAGATGACATACAATTCCAAACAATTCTAGACAAATTCGAGGAAACCATTTTAGAATATGGAATGCTGGATCCCATTTGTAGACCCCAAATACCGAAAATCCAGATTAATGGAAAGGCAAAAAACTACTTGGTTTATATTAATAACATCTTGGATAATCTCCTAAGCGAACATGATACCTTTGAATCTGTTCACAGCGCAATATATTGTGCAGCATTAACTGTGTGCAAAATGTGTGGCGTGAGAATCGGAGTGGCCCATAGTGGCAATCGGAGCAGATGCAACAAACCGCCTTGGCAAAGACGCCTTGAAAGCAGAAAGACCAGACTGCGAGCGGAAATTGGACGACTGACTCAGTACAAACGAGGGGTCCGTTCACAACATCTAATTCGAATGGTCAGTCGTATGCTAGGATCAGAAGCTATGGAGGTATTAACACCCAGAACCCTCGATGATTTAATAGACCGTAAAACGCAGATACTACAGGCAGTTAGTAGTAGACTACGACGATATCTGACAAGCAAGATTAGACGAGATGAGAATCGACTTTTTACGGTTAACCAGCGCAAATTTTATCGCGAACTTAAGAAAGAAAACCAAGATCAGGCCAACAACTTACCGACTCCGGGTCAGGAAGATTTAGAATCGTTTTGGGGAGGATTGTGGGAATCAGACCCTACATACACCGAAAACCCAATATGGACTGAAGCTATGCAACCAGAACGTATGCATTCTAGTTCCATCACTGAATCGGACCTGCAACTGGCTTTACGCAAGACGAAAAATTGGAAAGCACCGGGAGTTGACGGAATACAAAATTATTGGCTGAAACATCTTACTAGTACTCACCCATATCTGGTATTACATCTGAATAAGATATTGAGTGGGGAAGCGGTAATTCCATCTTTTCTAACAGCTGGCAGAACTTATCTTCTGCATAAAAACGGTGATACAGATAACCCCGAAAACTATCGCCCTATTACTTGTTTACCAACTTTGTATAAACTACTAACTAGTATCATATCTGATAAAATTTACCACCATTGTACTACAAACAACTTACTACCATTAGAGCAAAGGGGATGTGCAAGAAATTCAAGAGGCTGCAAGGAATTGGTTACAATCGATGCTATAATCACAAGAAATTCTATTTGCCACCAACGAAACTTAAGTGTTGCTTATATTGATTATAGAAAAGCATTCGATAGCGTACCCCACCCATACCTAATCCAAACACTCAAAAACAACGGAGTGGACGAAAAAATAGTTTCTTTTTTCGAAAGGATTATGCCCACATGGAGGACGAAAATCATTCTTAACGGGATAACTACCAGGGAAATTAAAATAAAAAGAGGGATTTTCCAGGGAGATACATTTAGCCCGTTGTGGTTTTGTCTAAGCCTTTCACCTCTGAGCACAGCATTGAACAACTCCCCTAATGGATATCGCATAAAATATCAACAGCGACAGTCCGCGGTCACCCACCTTCTATATATGGATGACCTAAAATTGTTTGCTCGATCGAAATACCACCTCTTAAATCTGGTACGCATGGTCGAATCATTCAGCAGAGATATATGCATGGAATTTGGATTCGATAAGTGTAAATCTGTTGAAATGATAAGAGGACAAGTAGTTCATTCACAAGGGTTTACCCTCCATGATGGTACTATAGAAATGCTGCAGTGTGACCAAACCTATAAGTACCTGGGAGTGGAGGAAATGAGAGGAATCCACCATACAAGTATAAGGGAAGCTTTAAAAATGCGATTCGAAGCAAGAATAAGAAGTCTATGTGCAACTAAGCTGAATTCAATGAACATGATTAAGGCAATTAATACCTATGCCATCCCAATACTAACTTACTCATTCGGGATAATAGCGTGGAGCGACACGGAATTGAATTCAGCTCAGAGAAAAATAAGAGCAACACTAACGAGGTATAGACAACACCACCCACAGGCTTCTATCGAAAGAGTAATGTTGCCACGTAATCTGGGCGGACAGGGTGTGGTTAACATTAAAAACCAAAACTATAGCCAGATTCACAATCTCCGGGAATTTTTCTATGAAACTGCATCGGAGATTGACCGATACTCCATCCTGGTAAATCTGGACGCAAACCACACCCCACTTAAACTATCAACACCTAGTTTTGCACCCCTGGAAAATGTAACTAGTGATGCCGATATAGTGGAGCAATGGAAGCATAAGGCCATACATGGCAAATTTCCACACCAACTGGACCTCGAAAATGTGGATAAACATGCCTCCACTATATGTTTCCAATACGGACAACTGTTTCCGGAAACGGAAGGATTTTTAATGGCCATACAGGATGGGATAATGCACACCAAGCATTTCCGCCGAGTTATCCTGCATGAGGACATTGATAACCGTTGCCGGCGATGTGGTCAGGCTGCGGAGACTACGGAACACATAATCAATGGTTGTTCGATAATGGCGAGTACGGCATACCTCAAAAGACATAACGACGTGGCGAAAATAATCCACCAAAACCTTGCTGTAAGAAGCGGTTTCTTGGAAGAAAAACTTCCATATTACAGGTATGAACCTGAGGCAGTGTTAGTGAGCAGAAATTTTAAACTTTATTGGGACCGAACAATGTCAACTGATCGGACAATCATCGCCAACAGACCAGATATAATATGGATAGACATACGCAGAAGGGTTGGATACATCCTGGATGTCGCAGTTCCACTCTCGGATAACGTGAATCGTACCATAAGTGAAAAAATTTCCAAATATGCAGATCTTGCGTTTGAAGTGAAACAGAGAGAACACCTAACAACTGTACAGACTATCCCAATTGTAATATCGAGTACTGGTATTGTGGTAAATTCTGTTACGCAACATCTCGACGAATTGGGACTTTCATCTCTTTTACATGAAATGTCGAAAGCCATTGCCTTGGGAACATGCCGGATTATGAGGATGTTTTTAGGCTGATGTTACGCCCGTAAAACAGTGATATGTGGAAATGATCAATTATAACTTTTATATTATAAATTATTCTATTCAATATAATTCACTTCAATTTAATTCAAATCAAATCAATTCAATTCAATTCAAAAAAAAAAAAAAAAAAAAAAAAAAAAAAAATTAACACTTTAACATGAAGTGCTGAAGTGACTTGTGGCCGAGACCACCGTCATGTTCAGCTTAAATGGACCCCAGCTCGCGCGGTATCTGGGGGGGAAAGAGGCGTGGGTAAAAATATAAAAATATAAAAATATAAAAATATAAAAATATAAAAATATAAAAATATAAAAATATAAAAATATAAAAATATAAAAATATAAATATATAAAAATATAAAAATTAAAAATATAAAAATATACTAGTGATGCCGATATAGTGGAACAATGGAAGCATAAAGCCATACATGGCAAATTTCCACACCAACTGGAACTCGAAAATCTGGATAAACATGCCTCCACAATATGTTTCCAATACGGACAACTGTTTCCGGAAACAGAAGGATTTTTAATGGCCATACAGGATGGGATAATGCACACCAAGCATTTCCGCCGAGTTATCCTGCATGAAGACATTGATAATCACTGCCGGCGATGTGGCCAGGCTGCGGAAACTACAGAACACATCATCAATGGTTGTTCGATAATGGCGTGTACGGCCTACCTCAAAAGGCACAATGACGTGGCGAAAATAATCCATCAAAACCTTGCGATTAGAAGTGGTTTCTTGGAGGAAAAACTTCCATATTTCAGATATGAACCGGAGGTAGTGCTAATGAGCAGAAACTTTAAACTGTATTGGGACCGATCAATGTCAACAGATCGGACAATTAACGCCAACAGACCAGACATAATTTGGATAGACAAATGCAGAAAGGTTGGATACGTTATAGATGTCGCAGTTCCACTTTCGGATAACGTGAATCGAACCATTAGTGAAAAAATATCTAAATATGCAGACTTAGCGTTTGAAGTAAAGCAAAGGGAACATCTAACAACTGTGCAAACTATCCCAATTGTGATATCGAGTACTGGAATTGTGGTAAACTCTGTTTCGCAACATCTCGACGAATTGGGGCTTTCATCGCATTTACATGAAATGTCGAAAGCCATTGCCTTGGGAACATGCCGGATTATGAGGATGTTTTTAGGCTGATGTTACGCCCCACGTCGTAAAACAGTGATATGTGGAAATGATCAATTATAACTTTTATATTATAAATTCAATACTATTCAATATAATTCACTTCAATTTAATTCAAATCAAATCAATTCTATTTAATTTAATTCAATTCAATTCAAAAAAAAAAAAATAAAAAATAAACACTTTAACATGAAGTGCTGAAGTGACTTGTGGCCGAGACCACCGTCATGTTCAGCTTAAATGGACCCCAGCTCGCGCGGTATCTGGGGGGGAAAGAGGCGTGGGTAAAAATATAAAAATATAAAAATATAAAAATATAAAAATATAAAAATATAAAAATATAAAAATATAAAAATATAAAAATATAAAAATATAAAAATATAAAAATATAAAAATATAAAAATATAAAAATATAAAAATATAAAAATATAAAAATATAAAAATATAAAAATATAAAAATATAAAAATATAAAAATATAAAAATATAAAAATATAAAAATATAAAAATATAAAAATATAAAAATATAAAAATATAAAAATATAAAAATATAAAAATATAAAAATATAAAAATATAAAAATTTAAAAATATAAAAATATAAAAAAATAAAAATATAAAAATATTAAAAATATATAAATATAAAAACATAAAAATATAAAAAAATATAAAAATATTGAAATATAAAAAATTATAAAAGTATTAAAAGTTTTTTCACAAATTTAGCACTTTATTAATGCCAGCCATTTCGCGCTGTCACTTGGTTACCCCCGTATTCGAGTGAACCCAATTTCCATATTTTCATCAGAACCCGGATGTTGATGCCCTATCTTTTGCATTGTATTGAGCGAAGCAACAAAAATTGCCAATTGTGCATTTGGTCGTCATCGTCGTCGTCGCCGCAAACACTACCACAAAAGCGTACAATAACCTTTATAGATTTTTATTAAAAATTATAGTATGTATTTATGTTAAATCTACTAAAGAGTACTCATCGTTCGCGTATCACATACAAATCGCACAGATCAACACTTAGTAATTGGAAAACAAAAATATGTACATGCACTTTTCGAGGCGCAATGGCACAAGAGTGATAGGTAACACAGCCCCATTCGATGCGCTCGCTGAAAACTGCTTAGCAGGCAATGAATGGAACGCGAATCCATCAGTAGGTTACCAAACGCCCACTCAGCGTAAATGTCAAACATATCAAAGCCAAAAAATCTAAATCATCATTAAATGTAAAACCACCAGGCAGGCAGGCCGGTTGCTAGACGGTGACGACACACACCGACTTTGAGCACTAGTGCTAGTGGTGGTGTGCTAGTGATCATGATCGCCATCATCATCATCATTTTGTATTCAAAATTCCAATACTGCCCCTCTCCCCCCACCATCTTACTGTGGTGCATGCGGCAGTTAATCAGCACACAGCCATCGCTCGTTTTGTATCTGGCGAACCCATCACATGTAAAGTTCATTAACATTTACCGTTACAACAGATTGATAATATTGTTAATGTGTGATAATGAAAATAAAATATATAATTTTTATTACACATTGTACATAATCATTAGTTGAGTTTGTGATTTTGTGCGCTCCTCCTCAATAGCATCAACAGGTTGCAAGAATAAAGGGTGTGTTGCCAGGCGGAAGATAGAAAATGAGCAGTAAAATTCTCGGTAAATTAGGAGGCAAAATTGAGACAAACAATTTATTACTTGGAAGGAGAAAAACAAAACAAAACAAAACTTACTGTATCTAGATAAAAAGAGACTATATTGAAAAAGTAAGAAAATTTATCCGTCCAAAAAAAAATGTTGTTTCTAAAGTCAATTAAGTCAAAAAAAACTAATTAAGTAACAAAATAGAAAAATGTCTAAATGTCCATTACCTTTCCACGACAACACCCTATGTGTATAAATTTATCAAATGCTCTGATGAATTTGAATATAATTACGATGATTGAAAAAACTGAGCGCGAGCGCTCTTTTTATTTTGCAACAAGTTATTTGAAGCGTTAAATGGCAAGTGGGTAATTTTTATATGAAAAAAAAAATTAATGTTAATGGTACTAATAAATTTTCAAAGATCATAAATGTAATGAGAATATGTTGTGAAATCAGTTAGAACTAATAACATTTGCAAATGTAGATAATTCACATATATAAAATGGGCCAATCAGCTCTCCTTAACCCCTTGATCGTCAATGACAAAGAAAGCGGCCACCAAACAAACTAATACATAAATATTCAACAATTTAAAAGAGACTCTTTACGTCATTCCACATAACTTCTCAGAGAATGCTTGCTTTCAAGCCTTCCCCTGCATGTTGTGCCAACGAATGATAAAGTCACATGTAGTTTTTTTTTAATATTACTATGTACACCATTTTATTCTATAATTTTCGGCAATTTTTATGTGCAATTTTTTTCTGTAACAATCATTTTTGTTGTACTCGTCGCCGACGTCGTCGTCGTGTTGCTATGTAGGCGCCACAAGGTGATTACGTTTGTCAGTTATCTCAATAGCAAAAGACCAAAAAAAAACTTGGATATTGTTATAATTCTATCGTGGCGAATTGGTAACATGACAATTTATTCTTACAATTAATACGCATTTATGTCAATATGAATTAACAAAGTAATTATCACGTCAATTTTTGCCACGCTCATATAGACAGAATGTAGCAAAATAATTGCAATTCTTATTTTATCTGTCGTCTTGTTTGGCTCTGTTCTGATTTTAAAACATTTCAATAGTGTAGAATGTTGTTTTTGTTGTTGTCGCGTATACGAGAACAACTTTATCAGCAAACAAGCAGCATACGATATAATAAAATAATCAAGTAGACCGTTCTTTTCAATCGGACAGATTTTTGGATACAAATACTAAGAACATTAAAAATCATAAAAATACGAAAAATATTAAAAATTATAAAAAATATTGAAAATATGAAAGATATTGGAATTATAAAAAGTATTAAAAATAACTTCATTATAAAAAATATTATAAATGTTTTAAATATTAAGAGTATTACTTATCTCAAAAATATTAATAATGTTAAAATTTTTTTAAATATTTGAAATATTTAAATTATTATTAATTTTAAATATTAAAAAAAAAAAAAAATAATAATAAAAATATTTAGAATATTATGGATTATGTTGACGTGTGGTCTTCGTTGATACCATTTTCGCACCGGTGTGTTTGGGCTTCATATTGGTTTCTTGCAGCTTTTAACACTTAAGGTTGTGATAATGAGTGGAGAAGTCACAGCAAACGGGTACTGATGAAGATGGTTTGGCAACCATCGAAATAGCTATCTACCCTGCCAGCTGTCAACATAATCCATTTCACATAAACTCTTGTAAAACAAATTCTATTAGCAATAATAGAATAGATCTTGAACCAAACGACGAAACCACAATCATTATTTAAACATATAGATCAACAATACAAAACAAGAGCATATTAAAAATATTATTAATATTAATAATATAAAAAATATTAAAAATATTATAAATATTAAAAACTAGCTGACCCGGCAAACTTCGTCCTGCCAGCAAAGTTATTGGCATAAGAAAGAGCTCTATGGACACAAATAAAATGTGTCCTAAGGGAAAGTGGTCTAAGAACTGAAGCCTCATACACACTTGCCATATTTTATATCTGGATCTCAAATGTTAAACGTTGTTAAAAGTTTACACGAAGTAGATGGTAGTGAAGGCTAAAGAAGTTTAGATCTAATAATACGAACTCTTTTTAAAATATGTTGGGTGTAGTTGAAATCTAACACCGATTGGTTTATTTCTTTGACCTCTAAAATATTTCAATTTAAAGGGCGAGGTTTCCCGGACAAATTCTGTTCTTCATATATCTTAAGGATTACACTGTGCTACACACAAAATATACAGGGGTTCTCATGTAGCATTTCTGTTAGACTGGAGTCCATAGAGTAAAGCGATACTTTTAGTTTTTCTCGGTCGTTAAGTAATGTTTTTATAGCAAATTAAGTGAAATGGCGATATTCCTTAAATTACAAGTTCCAAAATTCATAAGTCTTCTCTTTGTAAACCGATCTTCAAAATCTTATATCTGTTGTAAAGCTATGACTTTCACCTTTTATTAAAAATTTAGCATAACTCATAACCGATTCTTATAAACTTACCTATTTTAGAAAGCTACTTTAATATTGCATAATACAAAAATAAAAAATATACATTGCGCTGCTCCACGATCAACTGAGAGCGTAGAGAAAATAAGAATTCGTAATTTTTTATCGAGGTTGTTTTGCTTAAGCAGCCGCCGTTTCACTATTTTTTAACCGATTTTCAAAATTTTTTTTTAATAAAAGGTGAAAGTCATAGCTTTACAACAGATATAAGATTTTGAAGATCGGTCTACAAAGAGAAGACTTATGAATTTTGAAACTTGTAATTTAGGGAATATCGCCATTTAACTTAATTTGCTATAAAAACATTACTTAACGAAGTGACCGAGAAAAACTAAAAGTATCACTTTACTCTATGGACTCCAGTCTAACAGAAATGCTACATGGGAACCCCTGTATATTTTTTTCCATCACATTTGTATCACTGTGTTTTTATATATTATTATAAGAATTGCTAAAACGGATCAGCAGTGTCGTCCATGATGTGATGAAAACTTACTTATTGATAGGCATATATTCTAAAACCAAATTTTTAAGCCGATTGGCTGACATAGAACTTTCTGCGTTGGTGTACTGGGTGATTGTACCTTTTTATCCTAAGGAGTACTAATTTCCAAAAATGCCTTCATTAGGCTCAGCAACCCCATTAACTGTATCGTCTGGGTGATATCAACAGTTACTCCTATTTTCGTTATTGTCCCCTAAAATTTCGAAATGGGAAAAACCACTTTGTGAAGCTCTCTAATTCTGCAGGAAGTGCGCCTTTATAAAAGTTAGTCATTCTTCTTTTAGCCTTTTTGCGGTCTGGGTGACCATCTATAGCCAATCCTCAACTTTCACAGAAATTTTGGGACAAATGGGGTCAACCGTTTTCACAATTAGTGGTGACATCAAAATGTACATCTTTTTTATATATATAGACTTCTGAATAACTATGATGTTAATTAAAGTGACTAAATGACATTCCAAAAATTAAGTGTATCATAAGCTAAACACCGGCAACTGGTTCCAAACATACATTCAAAATATTCTCATGTCAAAAAAATCATATATTTTAAATTTAAGTAAAATCAGACAATGGATATAAATTTTCGAAATAATTCAATCCCAGCCAAATCAACTGTAGGTCCATATATAGAAAAAAAATTCTCATAATAAAACAAATATACATTCAAAATTTCAGTCAAATTGGTTAATTCGTAAAAATTTTCATTATAATTCCACCCTAGCGACCGGGTCAATTTATACAAACAATTTTTTCTCAAGGTTCCACAAACATAAATACTAAATTTCAGTTAAATTAGTACATGCATTCAAATTTTCGATATAAATCCACCCTAGCGCCATCTACCGGGTCCATTTGTACATACAATTTTTTCTGATGATCAAACAAACATAGATTCTGAATTTCAGTTAAATTGGCCCTTTCGTTAAAATTTTGATTGTAAACCGACCCCAGCGCCACCTATCGGGTCCATTTGTACATAAAATGTTTTCTCATGATCAAACGAACATCCATTCTAAATTTCAGTTGAATTGGAACATGCATTCAAATTTTCGATATAAATCCACCCTAGCGCCACCTGGATTTGATTTTTTTTAACACAAACAATCTACGGAAAATTTCGAATCGAATAAAAAAAAAATCAGCCAAATCGCTCCAGCCGTTCTCAAGTGATGGTATGACATACGTGGACCATTTCATTTTTATATATATAGATAAAACAATCAAGTAGACCGTTTTTTTTCTTTGATGCCATAGTTAGTTGAAATAAATTTTTGAATAAAAGAACTAAGAATATTGATAATATTAAAATACTAAAATTGTGGAAGATATTGAAAATTTTCAAAGTATTAAAAAATACTTAAATTATAAAATATATGAAAATATTAAAAATTTTCCCGTGTGGTTGGGTTATCCATCGGGCGCGTCACAGGTGGTGGATAGTGAAAGCCACGGCTATCTTCCGTGGTGAAGCGGGTCATAGCTTCGGTAAAAGCCCGCTCGCGAACCAACCTAGTTCCAGTTGCCGATCGGGGAATAAAAACCTGAGAAGCACGCAGAACGCCTCCTACCCTAGGACTTCCCAGTGTAGGAACTGGATACCGGCCTAAATGAGAGGTTAATGTTACGGTCATGTCTCTGGCATTGGCCTCAATTTTGGGACGGTGGAAAGTGCGTTTCTGCGGGAGAGAAAGAAACTCTCTTTAAACAAAACCCCCCAATCCAAGGTGGGCTGCATAGGCCGAGGGATGTATGGCTATAGGGGTTACATATTAGTCGTTACTATGTCAAACTCAGGTGAGGGCGCACACCTGTTTCAATCCAATGCCTTCTTGCGCTAAAGGGCTCTGGCGTAAGTGACCGTTTTTGTCCCTCTTCATCTCATTAGGTCCCGACGGCTTCTACGGCGGCCTAAGGACCGAACCATAAACATGAACTCAAATACACAAACTAAACAAACAAAACCACAACAAACAACAACTTCGGAGAAGTCTGGTAACGGACCCTCCACCCCAACTCCCTCGAAAAGAGGCAGACCTCTCGGCTCGACTAAATTGTCACAAGAAGCCAAGAGGCACAATACTAGTACCCTATCTTCCTTCTTCAGGAAGAACGCGGCAGAAGAAGCCCCCCCTAATGGGGATTCGGCAGCATCTACTTCGGGGACCAGCAAGCCGACGCCGGGCAACGCCTCCCCACCTCGCGCTGGCAAGCCAGCTAAACGGGTACGACCTCATGATCGACGCTACCGTGACCGTCGAAGGGCCAACTACATCCTTTCAACTGTTGGCAAAATCCCTGAGGTTCAAAGATCCACGGAGCAAAACCAATTGGTTCAAAAGGCCAAAAACCTACTGAACCAATCTCAGACCCCACAAGGGACTGCTAACATAAAACGTCAGCGATCCGCTGATGAGCCTGGCATTGCCAGTTCACATAAAAGATCAAAGATCCAAGAAAGAGTCCGGTACAGCGACATAGCCAGGAACAGTCTCACACGCGCCGTCGTAGACAACTCACATCCCAGCGGTAGCATCTCGTTTGATAACTGGAGGAAAGCTAACGGTAAGCTGATTGTTGCGTACGCTAGTGTAATAAGGGACAATCCTGGCACTCCAGCAAGATGTACTGACGCAGGCTGGCATCTGAACAGAGTAAAGCTCATGGCGTTCCACGACCAACGCTCGTTAGAGTTATTCGAAAAGGCTCTAACGGTCATTGGCGAAGTATGGCCAGGGGCTAAACTCTGTCTGGTAGAGCAGTGCGATATCCCCAACAGGCCTAGAGGTCGTATAAAAATCCCAGATATAATGGCTAGTAACCGAAAGGCAATCCTTGAGCTTCTGCAAATTTCCAACCCCAGCCTCGATGTGGAAAACTGGAAAATCTTGAAGGTATCGGAATCACGGGACACCTTCGTTCACGTCACCCTCCTCATCACCGATGAAAGCAGTGACCTAATAAAGGAAATGAACAACCTAATATTCTGCGGCTTCACCGAAACAATGATGTGGATATATAAAACAAAACATGCCACACAGACTGTAACCGCAGACGTGCCACCCACAGCTACAGCACCATCTGTCGCTCTGACACCAATAACTGCAACTCCCGCAGCTACATCAACAACTGTAACTCCCGCAGCTACAGCACCATCCGTCGCTCCGACACCAATAACCGCAGCTCCCGCTGAGGACAACCTCGCAGCGCCAAGCAACAATCCGGCAGATGAAGAGCACTGCTCAGATGCTGAATCCATGGCATCTACCATGGTCAGCTTAGGAGGGCTTTTCCAGGAGGCCGATGAGGATGACCTACTGATGAGCGATGACGACGACGCCAACAACACCGTCATTGAGCATTCTTCGGGTGGTACAGATAAACCTCCACCACTCTAAGAGTGCTTCAGCAGCACTTCAGGTACGTCTCTCCGAGCTCCAGGAGGACGTACTTCTCATCCAGGAGCCCTGGATAAATCAAAACAGAGTCTGTGGATTAAACCACAAAATTATAGACTCTACCAAGGTAAGGTAAATGCTAAAATACGAGCGTGTATCCTAGTACGGAAACAGCTTGACGCATTCCTGCTAAATACTTTCGGTAACGAAGATCTTACAATTATAGGTTTAGAAATGAAACAATCAACCCTATGGATAGCTTCGGCATATCTTCCTTACGAAGACCAAAACCCCCCATCAGAGGAACTGAAGAAAGCAGTACTAACGGCGGAACACAACAAGACCACCCTCATTGTCGGAATGGATGCAAACGCACACCACACGCTGTGGGGAGGTAAAACGATCAACAAACGAGGTGAGTTACTCTTTGATTATATTCTAAGTAGGAACTTAGTAGTGCATAACCAGGGAGATACGCCCACCTTTATTAACTCGATCACTGAGCAGGTCATAGACCTGACAATTTCTAATGCCAAAAACGACTTGATATCAAACTGGCGGGTGGAGGATGTTCACTCCTTCTCCGACCACCAATACATTTCCTTTGAAATATCTGCTCAAATAACGAAGCCGATAGTAACCTTCAACAAGAGACGGATGAAATGGGACGTCTACAGGGAACACCTTGCAAGACTCCTACCGAATACAACTGATCTCACCATTGACAGCCCACAAAAGTTGGACAGCATGGTAGGTAAAGTTACAAAAGCCTTGGCCTTATGCACCAGGAAATCCTGCCCAAGACGAAAAGATGGGAAAAAGCAGAAGCCTCCATGGTGGAACGACGATATCTCTAGATCCCGTGCTTCCACCAGAAAATCCTTCAACAAGGCCAAGAGAACAGGCCAATGGGAGGAGTACAAGGAGAATCTAAGACTCTTCAAGAAACTACTAAAGAAGGCGAAAAGATCTTCATGGAGGACATACACCAACGATGTCGAAAAAACCGCAGAGGTAAGTAGACTTAGGAAAGTATTATCCTCGACATCCAGCGCCCCGGCATACATAATGAAAAATGATGGTACCTGGACTGAATCCTCAAAGGAAACCTTGGAAATCCTATCGGATACCCACTTCCCCAGGGGAGAGTCCAACTCCATAACCGTCGCACCTACCGACTTATGCGACAGAATACCGGTAATTGAAAGGAACATGATCAAAGACGCCATCAACGACTTTGATCCCTACAAATCACCCGGTCCGGACGACATCATACCCGCCGAACTTCAACAGTCACTGGAGATACTATTGCCATGGCTGGAGGCTATTTTTAACGGCTGTGTGAAATTATCCTACCTACCAATACGATGGAGAACGGCAAAGGTGGTCTTCATCCCAAAGGCGGGAAAGCCATCACACACCAAAGCGAAGGACTTCAGACCTATAAGTCTTACTTCATTCCTTTTGAAAACCCTTGAGCGAATCATGGACGACATCATCAAAAATTCAATTGGCCCGGATCTCCTTTCGAATGCTCAGCATGCTTACACAAAGGGGAAATCGACAGAATCCGCACTCCATGCACTATTGTATCCCATAGAGAAATCGCTGGACAAGAAAGAATTTTCTCTGGTTGCATTTATGGACATAGAGGGAGCTTTCAACAACATCGAACCCCTCTGCATCATGACAGAGCTCAACAGCCTAAATATCAACTCACATATTAGCAAGCTGATTCGCAACATGCTATTAAAGAGAACTATTACCTCAAAGCTGGGAAATCACACCCTCACTAGAAGAGTGACTAGAGGCACCCCTCAAGGGGGAGTATTATCGCCGCTATTATGGAATTTTGCCGTCAACGACGTTCTCAAACGGTTGGAGTCGGAAGGATGTACAGTAGTAGCGTATGCAGACGATATAGCACTCTGCGTCTCTGGGGGAAGTTTATCTTGTCTCGAACAAAGGATGCAGGACTATATCAACATCCTGGCAAACTGGTGTGCCAGTAGAGGGCTCAATGCGAACCCGGACAAAACAGAACTGGTACTTTTCAGTCGGAAACAGAAATCGCCCGCTACATCCAACATCTATCTGGGCAACAAACAACTCAACTTCTCCGATACGGCGAACTACCTGGGCCTTATATTAGACAGGAAGCTTAATTGGAGACAGAATATTGAAAGCAGATCCAGCAAAGCACTCATAGCTTTATATACATGTCGTAAAGCTATCGGGAAAACATGGGGATTTAAACCCAAGGTAACACTCTGGATTTACAATGCTATAGTGAAGCCAATACTACAATACGGCTCTATAGTTTGGTGGTACGCGCTCGACAAGAAGAGCAAATTCAAACAACTGGATCGTGTTCAACGGTCCTCTTGTCTCCTGATAACCGGATGTATGAGATCGACCCCCTCTAAGGCTCTCTACACGATACTCAATCTACTACCACCTGATCTGAGCTGCAAATGCTCTGCTCTCAAATCGGCTATTCGACTAAACGAGATTGATCATTGGGATCGTTCCATCGGACATTCAAAGATCCTGAACCACATCAACATCTCACTCGAAACTGACTACGTGCTAAACACACGGAAATCAAACGTTCTATACGGAACTAGAACGCCCTCCAGAAAGGAGTGGGCAGAGAACGAGAACGCAATGTATGGACCAATGAACATATTTACCGATGGGTCCAAACTGGATGACAAGGTCGGCTACGGTATCTACTCCGCGGATCTGGGCCTAAATATAAGATCAAGAATTCCAGATTTCTGCAGCGTTTTCCAAGCGGAAATACTTGCTATTAAACGAGCCGCGGACGTGATCAACGTGAGGAAGATATCACAGGAGGATATTCTCCTGTTCACGGATAGTCTAGCGGCGGTAAACTCGTTGAAGTCCTGTGACATCAAATCGAAAGTGGTCAGTGCCTGCCGGAAATCTCTTAACGAGATATCCAGGAACAACAGAGTTCTGGTTACGTGGATTCCCGGACACAGCGGAATCGAGGGCAACTGCAGAGCGGATGAAGAGGCCAGACAGGGCTCAGCCCTGCTGGAAAGCGACGTTGAACACGTAGCACTTCGCCCTATATCCACCTGTAAAAGTACCATTGAAAATCTAACGTTTAGAATTGCAAACGACAGATGGAAGAATGAAGAAACCTGTAGAAAGGCCAAAATGACTTGGCCAGAATACAACGCGAAACGTGCATCGTACCTGGTAAGTCTTGAGAGGGACCAGATAAGGAAGATTATTGCCTTCCTGACGGGACATGGACCCATAGGCAAGCATGCGAAAAGAATGGGATTCGCAACGAAAAGCGAATGCTACTACTGCGGAAACAGTAGCAGTGAACCATCCACCGACCACATTATTTGTGATTGCCCAGCGCTATACAGAAGGAGACTGGAAACCCTGGGGAAACCCTTTTTAAATGGTGTAGAAGAACTTGCATCGTTGGACATCGGAAGGATTAACAACTTTTGCAAAATTATCAACTGGACGGATTGGATCGAAACTCCGGATTCCCAATCGACAACTGGCAACGCGATCAGTCAGCACACGCGCTGATAGCATAGGTTGAAGGGATGGCACAAATGCCCAACGGGTGTCACAATGGGTCCATAGGGACCTAAGTGTTCTCCTTTGAATTTTTAAAAATTTTAAACAAAGGATGAGTAAATATCTCAAAAATTAAAATTCTTTAAAAATTTTTGAAATTTTTTTCTTATTATTATTAATTTTAAAAATATTACAAACATATATAATATATTAAATATTTTTTTATTTATTTAACATTTTATACTAAAATATTTAAAATATTTTAATATAAATGTAACATAAAATATTTTTAAAACTTTCAAAATTTTTAGTAGTTTTAATAGTTTTAATATTTTTAATATTCTTAATTTTGTTTTTGATATTTTTAATATCTTTAATATTTTCAATATTTTTAATATTTTTAACATTTTTATTTTTTGTAATATTTTTAATATTATTTAGTATTTTTAATGTTTATAATGTTTTTAATATTTTTAATATATTCAATATTTTTAACATTTTTAATATTATTAATATTTTTAATATTTTTTTAATATTTTTAATATATTGAATATTTTTAATATTTTTGATATTTTTAATATATTTAATATTTATAATATTTTTAATATTTTCAGATTTTAAGAATTTTAATATTTTAAATATTTCAAATTTTTCTAATATTTTTAATATTTTCAATAAATTTAATATTTTCAATAAATTTAATATTTTTAATATTTTTAATATGTTTAATATTTTTAATATTTTTAATATTTTTAATATTTTTCATATATTTAATATTTTTAATATTTTAAATATTTGTAATATTTGTAATATTTTTAATATTTTATATATTTTTAATATTTTTAATATATTTAATATTTTTAATATTTTTAATATTTTAAATATTTTAAATATTTTAAATATTTGTAATATTTTTAATATTTTTAATATTTTTAATATTTTTAATATTTTTAATATTTTTAATATTTTTAATATTTTTAATATTTTTAATATTTTTAATATTTTTAATATTTTTAATATTTTTAATATTATTAATATTTTTAATATTTTTAATATTTTTAATATTTTTAATGGTTGGTTGGTATGCAGGCATCTCCTTCTTCAAAGGAGAACACTTAGGTCCCTATGGACCCATTGTGACACCCGTTGGGCATTTGTGCCATCCCTTCAACCTATGCTATCAGCGCGTGTGCTGACTGATCGCGTTGCTAGTTGTCGATTGGGAATCCGGAGTTTCGATCCAATCCGTCCAGTTGATAATTTTACAAAAGTTGTTAATCCTTCCGATGTCCAACGATGCAAGTTCTTCTACACCATTTAAGAAGGGTTTCCCCAGGGTTTCCAGTCTCCTTCTGTATAGCGCTGGGCAATCACAAATAATGTGGTCGGTGGATGGTTCACTGCTACTGTTTCCGCAGTAGTAGCATTCGCTTTTCGTTGCGAATCCCATTCTTCTCGCATGCTTGCCTATGGGTCCATGTCCCGTCAGGAAGGCAATAATCTTCCTTATCTGGTCCCTCTCAAGACTTACCAGGTACGATGCACGTTTCGCGTTGTATTCTGGCCAAGTCATTTTGGCCTTTCTACAGGTTTCTTCATTCTTCCATCTGTCGTTTGCAATTCTAAACGTTAGATTTTCAATGGTACTTTTACAGGTGGATATAGGGCGAAGTGCTACGTGTTCAACGTCGCTTTCCAGCAGGGCTGAGCCCTGTCTGGCCTCTTCATCCGCTCTGCAGTTGCCCTCGATTCCGCTGTGTCCGGGAATCCACGTAACCAGAACTCTGTTGTTCCTGGATATCTCGTTAAGAGATTTCCGGCAGGCACTGACCACTTTCGATTTGATGTCACAGGACTTCAACGAGTTTACCGCCGCTAGACTATCCGTGAACAGGAGAATATCCTCCTGTGATATCTTCCTCACGTTGATCACGTCCGCGGCTCGTTTAATAGCAAGTATTTCCGCTTGGAAAACGCTGCAGAAATCTGGAATTCTTGATCTTATATTTAGGCCCAGATCCGCGGAGTAGATACCGTAGCCGACCTTGTCATCCAGTTTGGACCCATCGGTAAATATGTTTATTGGTCCATACATTGCGTTCTCGTTCTCTGCCCACTCCTTTCTGGAGGGCGTTCTAGTTTCGTATAGAACGTTTGATTTCCGTGTGTTTAGCACGTAGTCAGTTTCGAGTGAGATGTTGATATGGTTCAGGATCTTTGAATGTCCGATGGAACGATCCCAATGATCAATCTCGTTTAGTCGAATAGCCGATTTGAGAGCGGAGCATTTGCAGCTCAGATCAGGTGGTAGTAGATTGAGTATCGTGTAGAGAGCCTTAGAGGGGGTCGATCTCATACATCCGGTTATCAGGAGACAAGAGGACCGTTGAACACGATCCAGTTGTTTGAATTTGCTCTTCTTGTCGAGCGCGTACCACCAAACTATAGAGCCGTATTGTAGTATTGGCTTCACTATAGCATTGTAAATCCAGAGTGTTACCTTGGGTTTAAATCCCCATGTTTTCCCGATAGCTTTACGACATGTATATAAAGCTATGAGTGCTTTGCTGGATCTGCTTTCAATGTTCTGTCTCCAATTAAGCTTCCTGTCTAATATAAGGCCCATTTAGTTCGCCGTATCGGAGAAGTTGAGTTGTTTGTTGCCCAGATAGATGTTGGATGTAGCGGGCGATTTCTGTTTCCGACTGAAAAGTACCAGTTCTGTTTTATCCGGGTTCGCTTTGAGCCCTCTACTGGCACACCAGTTTGCCAGGATGTTGATATAGTCCTGCATCCTTTGTTCGAGACAAGATAAACTTCCCCCAGAGACGCAGAGTGCTATATCGTCTGCATACGCTACTACTGTACATCCTTCCGACTCCAACCGTTTGAGAACGTCGTTGACGGCAAAATTCCATAATAGCGGCGATAATACTCCCACTTGAGGGGTGCCTCTAGTCACTCTTCTAGTGAGGGTGTGATTTCCCAGCTTAGAGGTGATAGTTCTCTTTAATAGCATGTTGCGAATCAGCTTGCTAATATGTGAGTTGATATTTAGGCTGTTGAGCTCTGTCATGATGCAGAGGGGTTCGATGTTGTTGAAAGCTCCCTCTATGTCCATAAAGGCAACCAGAGAAAATTCTTTCTTGTCTAGCGATTTCTCTATGGGATACAATAGTGCATGGAGTGCGGATTCTGTCGATTTCCCCTTTGTGTAAGCATGCTGAGCATTCGAAAGGAGATCCGGGCCAATTGAATTTTTGATGATGTCGTCCATGATTCGCTCAAGGGTTTTCAAAAGGAATGAAGTAAGACTTATAGGTCTAAAGTCCTTTGCTTTGGTGTGTGATGGCTTTCCCGCCTTTGGGATGAAGACCACCTTTGCCGTTCTCCATCGTATTGGTAGGTAGGATAATTTCACACAGCCGTTAAAAATAGCCTCCAGCCATGGCAATAGTATCTCCAGTGACTGTTGAAGTTCGGCGGGTATGATGTCGTCCGGACCGGGTGATTTGTAGGGATCAAAGTCGTTGATGGCGTCTTTGATCATGTTCCCTTCAATTACCGGTATTCTATCGCATAAGTCGGTAGGTGCGACGGTTATGGAGTTGGACCCTCCCCTGGGGAAGTGGGTATCTGATAGGATTTCCAAGGTTTCCTTTGAGGATTCAGTCCAGGTACCATCATTTTTCATTATGTATGCCGGGGCGCTGGTTGTCGAGGATAATACTTTCCTAAGTCTACTTACCTCTGCGGTTTTTTCGACATCGTTGGTGTATGTCCTCCATGAAGATCTTTTCGCCTTCTTTAGTAGTTTCTTGAAGAGTCTTAGATTCTCCTTGTACTCCTCCCATTGGCCTGTTCTCTTGGCCTTGTTGAAGGATTTTCTGGTGGAAGCACGGGATCTAGAGATATCGTCGTTCCACCATGGAGGCTTCTGCTTTTTCCCATCTTTTCGTCTTGGGCAGGATTTCCTGGTGCATAAGGCCAAGGCTTTTGTAACTTTACCTACCATGCTGTCCAACTTTTGTGGGCTGTCAATGGTGAGATCAGTTGTATTCGGTAGGAGTCTTGCAAGGTGTTCCCTGTAGACGTCCCTTCTGGTACCTCCCATACAAATACATCATTCCGCCCACTTTAGAAATCGAGTCATAATATCAATATAATAGAAAATTGTATGTTTTATTAAGAGTGAGGGTAGATGTAAGTCGGGTTGCCTGACTGAAACTTTGTTACTGCTTTTTGTCAAGGAATTTGTAGAACACATGAATAAGCTTAAAAAAAATAAGAAAAACTCCATTTTAGTTTTTAGATATCCTATCCTATCCTCTTCATATTATAAATGTTAATGTCTGTCTGTTTGTTTGTTTGTTTGTTGCTCAATCACGCCTAAACGGCTGAACTATACGGAAATTGCCGTAGGCTATAATTTTTGACCCTATGGGCGTTGTCGGCAACATGAATATAAATATGCGGACGAAATTTAAATTTTGAACCAGTGGGCGGAGTGGGCGTGGCAAAACATGTTTTAGAGGTAGAGACATAAAATTTGATACACAAATAGTACTCGACAATACGAATATGGATATGCAAACGAAATTTTCATTAAGAACCAGTGGGCGGTTCAGATACAATTTGATACACAGAAGACTCTTGCCAAAATGAATATGAAAATGCAGACGGCATTTTAATTCGAGATCAGTGGGTGGAGTGGGCGTGGTAACACTTATTTTTAGAGCTAGAGATATAAAATTTGATACACAAGTATTACTCGACAACACGAATATGAATATGTGGACGAAATTTTAATTTTGAACCAGTGGGCGGAGTGGGCGTGGCATAATTTTAGAGCTAGGGAAATAAAATTTGATACACAGAAGACGCTCGGCAACATGAATAAGAAAATGTAGAAAGAATATTAATTTGAGATCAGTGGGTGGAGTGGGTGTGGTAACACATATTTTTAGAGCTCCCTATTTGGTACTCAAATAGTACTCGACAACACGATTATGAATATGCAGACGACATTTTAATTTTGGATCATTGGGGAAAGTTTAGGTAAATGCTGACACAGGTTAAAGGGTAATAGTGACAATGATATCAGTTGTGTAAATATGTCTTTAAAGTTCTCGACAATGTATATACATGAATATATACATGAATATACCGATAACATATTTATTTTCGGCTGGTGGGGATATGAAGATTAATATTTTTTTTCCGATCGGTCGGCAAAAGGGAGGGTGAGTAAAATGTTTTTAGGAATATATAAAGTAATTCCCTTATTACGTATGTCATAGTCGACTTTCGGCAACATTCGACTGTTTTTTTTATTTGATTTAAATTAGTTATAATTAACAGAATTGTTTAGTATTGAGACCTTTTTTATAATCTAATGAAAAAGAACATGATATGAGCAAGGCCAGTCATTTTTCAGTCTCACAAACGACATTAGCGATGCCATATTTTAAAAACAACAATGATTCGACATTCAGATGGTACTTGGTACTATAGATATAAATTTGCAGACGGATGTGTTAATACCGGTTAGTGAGACGTGGTTAGCTTGATCAGGTTAAGGAGTACCTTGGGTAACGAATTGTTTACTGAGCGTACAAGAACGACGCTTAAGCTTAGCCCTTTAAGAAGGCTTGCCAAACATAATATACGTATTCGTCAAATAAGCAATAGTGAAGCATTACCGGGTCCACTAGTTCTTATTATTTTTTAGATTTTTTTATTTTTAATTGTTTTAGTATTTTTAACGATTCAAAACAAAAGAATTATTTTTTATAACTAATTCTTTTTCCTAACCAAATTTTTCTTACATTTCCCTACCGTAAATTCTATACACAACCTTAACACTAACGTTTTTCATTCTTCTTATTTGTGTTCTTTATTATATAATAATCATTTTATTATAACGTATTTAATTTCTTACTTGAAAATGTCAAAATTCTTGTTTGGAGCCATAAATAATAATAATTGTGAAGTTTATAGGTAACTTCAACTTGTCAGTGTTGGGCCCCCAGGCTAAGTTTCTGCTGCTTGTTGCCTTTAAAGTGTTGCTGACTTTAATGAAACTATTTTGTTTTGTGTTGTTGTTGCCATTTTTGTACTTGTTGTTATTTCTATTGTTTTGGCTGGCGCTGTAGTTGTTGTTTTTTTTTTTTTGCTATTGTTGTTATTCTCAAATATCAAATCAAACTTTATAAAACTTCTTCAAATTATTGTTAACAATTTCAATTTGATTTGAGCTCAAAACAAAAAAAAACAACAATGAATGCGTTGTTGTTGTTGTTGTCTGCTTTTGGTTGCTTGAAACTATTTCAAAGTTTCAATTGCGGTTTTTTTTCTTAGTTTGGGGTACATTCAATTTAAGAGTTTGACTGTCTTAAATAGAGAGTAAAGACGAAGAAGAAGATGTAGAAGTAGTAGAAAAAAAATGTTGCCACATTTTGAAAAGTTTAAGTTTCAAAATGTCGGCGTTTGTTTTCTGATCTTCATAATTCTTCGACACTGCTTCGCCTCCTTCATCAAATGATCTAAAGCCGCTCGATCACTCGTCGTCAGACTACGATGAAATCTAATAAAATCTCATAGAGTCTGTCAGTCGAAGGTTTTGGATTACATTTTTTTTTTGCGTTATATTATGTTAGACAGAAGATGCCGATGATGATGGTGATTTGTTGATGACGGCTAAAGTATTGTGATATGATTTGTGAGACGATTGTTATATAAAAATTAGTCCAGTAAAGATGAGATGGCGTTAAGGGGTGTTAACAACACAACACTTAGCTACAACACTGTTAAGGGAATATTAGGGACAAACATTGCTTTTAGGGCTTGTTTAAAGATATTCAAGTGTAATAATAATAATAATATATAAAGTGTAATAATTTTTTTTTATATAATTAAATTTTATTAATTTAATTAATTAATTTAATTTTTTATATAATTTTAACGAGATTACGATAACTATATAATTACTTGTACAAACTTCTGAAAATGTTGGATATTCGAGCGAGTTTTAATTAGTTTACCGTAAACTCTTTAGTTTAAAAGGAATTGTCAACTCACCGGCCAAACAAAGTCATACCGAACAATTAACTATTTTTTATGTTCTTACCTGAAAATAGAAAAAATTTATAATATGTAAGTAGAAGCAAAACAGTTTCAAATTTGTATAATATTCTATATTAGCAATGTGTATTTAAATATTAATAAATTATACTGTAATTGAGACATTTTATAATTTTTCCTAGAATGTTTAAGATTGTTTCCGTTCTAAAAAGTGTGATTCATTGAGAGGTTTTCATTTTTTTACTTATTCCCAAAGATCACGAGCGACTGTCGTCAAGCTGCTACCATATTTGTGTACAGAATTGTTTGACAATTCGACAATTCGTTTCACAAAATTGGATATATTTTTAAACATTTTTGAAAATACTTCTAATCATATTTTTATTATTTTAAACATTTTTAATATTTTAATAACACACATGATATTTTAAGTATTTGTAATACATTTAATATTTAAAATTTGGAATTATTTTTACATGTGTATTATTTTTAATATTTTTAATAATTTCAATACTTTTAATATTTTTAATATTTTTGATACTTTTATTAGTGATGCACCTGTCAGACGCAGTGGAAACAATACAAGCTGATAATGTGACAGCCAATTGAGAAAATTGGGCTGCAGTAGCAATACACTGAGCAGATCCTTAGGAGCAAAAAATTAATTTTTAGTTTTTAATTTTTTATTTTTATATTTTTAATATTTTTACATTTTTATATTTTTATATTTTTATAATTATCGTGAGGCTACTGGCTGGCTGACACTGGCACTGTTAATTATACAGTGCTTTAACTTATGCCGATTAAAAAACAATAAACAGATTTTTTTTAGAAAAACGTAGTCCAGTATAAAATGTGACTTTTTTAGGCTTAATCAAATAATTTTATTTTCATAAGAAATTTTTTAATTTAGAACAAGTCCTATAAATAATACAAAATAAAAAAATTTTATAATAAAATATAAAAAAAAAAATTAAATTTGAAAGAAAAAAATCAAATGAAATAAATATAATGTTTCTAAAAATTTTTTAAGGACATACAATTTTTCGTTTTTTTTTTGCAATCTTGTGTATTTGTTTAAAATTAGATATAAAACATTATATTTTATTTTATTCTTTTTTAGTTTTTTGTCATATTTTCTTTAATAGAATTTTTTTATTCTTTCTTGATTGATTAATTGAACATTCGTTAAATTCGAAAGTTGTTTCTTTATAAGGCCTTGCGAGGCTACGATTTCCTGACACTGTTTTAAAGCCTATTGCGCCTCAACTTTAGCGACGATTAATAACAATTTACAAAATAATTTCAGAGTACTTAGTTCAGTTTAAAGTAAGACTACTTTTGACTCATACAAATAATTTAAGATTTCCATAAAATTTTTAAATTTAGAAAAAATCTTAAAATAGTACAAAATAAAAAATCAAATAAAAAAAAATTTAAAAAAAATAAATTAGAAATTTGACAGAAAAAAAATAAAAAAAAAAATAAAATGTTCCCAAAAAAAAATTTTCAAAGTACATGACTATACTTTTTTAAATATATTTTCTGTTTTTTTTTTTAATACAATTTTTATTTTTTATAATGTTTATAGTTTTTAAAACTGTTTTCCTATTTTCTATAAAATTGTTTAATAATAATCCCCCTTATTACGTCTGTCGTAGACGACTTTCGACAACATTCGATTGTTTTTTTTCGATTTGAATAAAATTAGTAATATTTAACAGAAAAGTTTAGTGTTAAGAATTTGTCATCATATGATGCAGCTATGCCAAATTAAAAAAAAATTACAAAGATTGGAAGTGACTACGACATACAAAATAAAAAAAATTTTACCTAACCAAAGCTTTTTCTATTGAAAATGTTTTCTTGCAAAGAATTTCCCTTTAAAATTTAAATATTTAAATTTAAAGTTTAAATACCAGTCATCTCGTGATTTTTTTCTGAAAATCAGCTCGTAGAGTAGAAGGTTTTTATTTTTTTTTTATATTTCTAAAGGTGAGCTAATACAGCCCCATACTTGACTATCTTATTTAAATTAAACTCCCTCAACATTGTAATAGACTAGATTTACATATTGTTCACATTTCCCTTGAATTGTTGCTTATTGCGTTGTCTCACATTGTCTCTTGGATTCTTCCACAAGACATGTGGCTAACTAACATTTCCCTCAAGGTTACTTACTACTACTAATGTTGTTGGCTGATGGTTAATGGTTTTTCTAAAATACAAGTAGTTTTTAGCTGTATCTAGCTAGCCATTCGATTTGGTTAAGTTTAACATGAAAAAAAAATGTTTACTGTTTCTTCAGTAGTGGTGGCTATTTTGTGATCACCGGCCGTATAGTAAGCGTGTTTACAGGCCGTCATTATTGTTGTTGTAGTTGTTTAATTTATGTCATAAGCAATAATTAATATGAATTTAATAATTGAGATAACTCAACTATTTACGGGGCGGCAGAAGTTGTTTATTGGCTGTTGACTGGTTGCCCCTTTGCTAGTTTGAATTTCGATTAATTTGTATCTGTGGTAAATGTGAGTAAGATTCGTTTCATGCGGTAATTACTTTGTTTGTTTGCCAGCAGCCATAGGTAACTGAGGCGGCAGCAACAGCAGCAGCAGCATCATTAGTGATAGCAACTAGTGCTGCCTAGATATACATATAAATTACTAAGGCTTCTATACAAAGAAACAAACTGCACTGTACAGCAGAACAGTGAAAGACACTTGTACCCCTCTTAGCAACCTGGAGGCTCAAGTGGCCTTTTAGTTTGATTGCAATTCGCAGACACTACAATCAGTGTAAGATGTTCAGGCTTACAAAAAAACACCAGAAATGTATCTAAATAATTTGCATTCACGAGCGCTAGCGATAAGCGGTACACTATTCAATGTATCGCAAACATTGGTAAAAGATGTTTGCCAATGTTATGTACTTATACTTACATATACATATGTATGTAATATGTATTACAATTTTTTCTAAGAGGGAAATGTCTAGATGTCATGTAGAACAAATGTTAAGTAAAGTCTTTGTTACACAAAACTTTTTTAAAAAGTTACAGAAATATTTTGTAAATGAAAATATTACATATATGAAAAAAGTAATTACTTAATATGGCCGACGCAGATATTAATTACATATATCTTAAGAAGTGATGGTAGTGTTCTTGCTTTGACCATTTAAATTTGCTCGCTCTCTTGAGTAAATCCTTTTTTATTACAATTATTTCTCTCTTATCTCGTAGTAAACAACCTATTATCCTCAGCCACTTTGTGTGTGTGAATATTTGTGTTAAATATTTTAACTAAATTCCATACGTTGGTTTAATTTCTAACAATATTGGCCTTTATAAAGACCAACACCAACAAAAAAACCGTCAAACCGATCATTCCCCTAACATATCAGCCTCTTCTACTACCTTAATTTTGATTAAGATGCATCGATGCGCCGTCATCACCTTTGTCAAGGGGCACTTAGTTATTGTTTCATTTTATTTTTGGGGTTTTTCTGTCAAGGCTGCCTTCATTGTTTGCCAGTTACAAGAACGCACCCATTTTTCTGCAAGTGGAGTCTCACAATTGTGCTCCCTCAAATAAGCTCGCCACTCAAAGGTAGTAAAAGAACACGATCGAGAGAGGGAGACCCAGACTAGAGGACAGATTAAGGGAACACAAAGACATCATCAGAGACAGGTTTCGCCAGTTGTGTTGTATGCTGACATTTATTAAATAATACTGATTTTAGTTTGCAAAAAAAACTTTTTCTGATTCGTTACCGAAAATTTCAAGTCATTGAACTTTTGTTTTCGTAATTTTTTTTTTGATTGTAGTAGTAATATTTTTAATACTACATAATGTTATTGTTGTAGTTGTTTTGTTTTGCTTAGTAATAGTTGCAAATATATATAAAAAAAATATAAAAATATAAAAATATAAAAATATAAAAATATTAAATTACAAAATTATAAAAATATAAAAATATAAATATATAAAAATATAAAAATATAAAAATATAAAAATATAAAATATAAAAATATAAAAATATAAAAATATAAAAATATAAAAATATAAAAATATAAAAATATAAAAATATAAAAATATAAAAATATAAAAATATAAAAATATAAAAATATAAAAATATAAAAATATAAAAATATAAAAATATAAAAATATAAAAATATAAAAATATAAAAATATAAAAATATAAAAATATAAAAATATAAAAATATAAAAATATAAAAATATAAAAATATAATAATATAAAAATATAAAAATATAAAAATATAAAAATATAAAAATATAAAAATATAAAAATATAAAAATATAAAAATATAAAAATATAAAAATATAAAAATATAAAAATATAAAAATATAAAAATATAAAAATATAAAAATATAAAAATATAAAAATATAAAAATATAAAAAAATAAAAATATAAAAATATAAAAATATAAAAATATAAAAGTATAAAAATATAAAAATATAAAAATATAAAAATATAAAAATATAAAAATATATTTATATTTATATTTATCAAAATATATTTATATTTATAAAAATATAAAAATATAAAAATATATTTATATTTTTATATTTTTATATTTTTATATTTTTATATTTTTATATTTTTATATTTTTATATTTTTATATTTTTATATTTTTATATTTTTATATTTTTATATTTTTATATTTTAATATTTTTATATTTTTATATTTTTATATTTTTATATTTTTATATTTTTATATTTTTATATTTTTTATTTTTATATTTTTATATTTTAATATTTTTATATTTTTATATTTTTATATTTTTATATTTTTATATTTTTATATTTTTATATTTTTATATTTTTATATTTTTATATTTTTATATTTTTATATTTTTATATTTTTATATTTTTATATTTTTATATTTTTATATTTTTATATTTTTATATTTTTATATTTTTATATTTTTATATTTTTATATTTTTATATTTTTATATTTTTATATTTTTATATTTTTATATTTTTATATTTTTATATTTTTATATTTTTATATTTTTATATTTTTATATTTTTATATTTTTATATTTTTATATTTTTATATTTTTATATTTTTATATTTTTATATTTTTATATTTTTATATTTTTATATTTTTATATTTTTATATTTTTATATTTTTATATTTTTATATTTTTATATTTTTATATTTTTATATTTTTATATGTTTATATTTTTATATAAAATAGATGCACGAAGCGGTTATCAAAATCGTAATCTACAATAAATCCTGAAAAAACTTTCACAAGAAACCATGGGTCTAAAATCAAAATCTAGACCACGGTGTTTAACGATAAACTTTTCGTACTGGGGAAAAAATTCACAAGGCCCAGAATAGCCCCTAGAGGGTTCAGTTGTATGAACGATCCTCAGCAGTCATTCTTCCCTCCTTATATTTTTTCTAAACATACCTTAACCCTTTCTTTACCCCCTAAGGGGGCTACCATACAAAAAAACTAATTCTTAGTAAATTTGTTCCCACCGCTTAAAATTCCCTAAGAAGTTCTGTGACTGGGGTCAATTCCTATCGTTTAATATTGTCTCGGTCAACCCCTAGAAAATGACTCTCAGATTGTTGCATAGTGTTATAATTGAAGGAATTTATCAATATAATATTTTCTTCATCAATAATTTCCCTTCACAAAACTTTTCTACGCGAATCAAAGAATATAAAAAATCGTGTGTAAAAATACGTTTGATATACAAAGTTTATGTCTTCCAAGACATTTATTAACATTTTCCGAGGAATATTTACTCGCAACATTTTAACCCTCTGGCTCCTACCCGCATGGGATGAAACGGGAGTAAACACTACTACTTGCAGAAACTTTTAATGAATAACATTCATAACTTTTTTTTTGTACCTAAATGTACACTTGTTGCACCAAAAATAACTTTTCCATCAACAAGTCCGTCAATTGTACCAAAAGAAACTTTATTTCACAAAAAAAAAGTACTTTTAATGTACCAAAAAAGTACTTTTGTTTACTAAAAAGTACTTTAATTGTTTCCAAAAAATACTTCTGTTAGCCAATATGTACACTTTTTGTACCAACAATAATTTTTCCATCAATAAGTAATTTAATTGTATCAAAAGTATACTACCAAAAAGTACTTTTATTGTACCCAAAAAGTACTTTTGTTAATCAAAATGTATTTTTATTGTTGTAAACAATACTTTTATTGTACTAAAAAGTGCTTTATTCGTACCAAAAAGTTCTTCAATTGAACAACAAAAATTTTTGTTTGTTTTACCAAAGAGTAATTTTTCCATCAATAAGTAATTTTATTGTATCAAATGTAATTTTATTTTACAAAAAAGTACTTTTATTGTACGAAAAAGTAATTTGGTTTACTAAAAAGTACTTTTATTGTACCAAAAATTACTTATATTGCACTAAAAAGTACTTTATTTGTACTGCAAAGATTGTTTGTTGTACCGAATGAACATTTGTAGTACCAAAGAAAGTATTTTTAATTTTATTTTACAAAAAAGTACTTTTGTTTACTAAAATGTTCTTTTATTGTATCAAATAGTACTTTTATTGGAACAAAAATTACTTTAATTGCACTAAAAAGTACTTTAATTGTACTGCAAAAATTGTTTGTTGTACCGAATGAACATTTGTAGTACAAAAAAAAGTATATTTGTTGTATCAAAAAGTACATTTGTTTTTTTTTACCAAAAAATCCTTTTTTGTCTTAAAAGTAAATTTTATACCGTGAAAAAGTACTTAAATTGTGCCACAAATAACTTCATTCTAGTAAAAAGTACTTTTATTGTACCCAAAATAACATTTATTTGATCAAAACAAAGTTTTGTTTCATCAAAACGTACTTTTATTATAGTTTTTTTGCATATGTTTCATACAAATATGTAATATAAAATTTATAACGTTTTCATTCCTCACCTGCCACCAACATACGTTAAACATTTTGCCTGACATTCAAATCTCAAACCTATGCGGATCTCACTCAATGGTCTCTTATTTTATGATCATCTATATATACATATTTAAAATAATTCTAAAATTTAAGATGACATAAGCTGAGATTACTTGGATTTTAAGTGCAATTCGTAGAATTCCAATTGTACTTGGATCTGTGTTTGTTGCAACCATGACCTTCTCATTGCGGATTATGGCAGCGAGAGCTGCTGCTGCTGCATGGTACGACAACCATGTACATATGTAGTACATTAGAATTTTTTTCTTTTGTCGAATAACAATTTTTATAGCTTTTGGGGATTTTTATTCTTGATCGTTTGGTCATACGATCATAAACACATAAGTAACTGTATTGATACTTATTGCAATGCGATCTAAATACATACATTTTGTGTGATAAGCTTTGTGTGTGTGTGCAGGTGTGTTTATACCTGTGCGGTATCACCTTTGAGTGTTAATGTAAAACAAAGCGTGGCTTTTTTTGTTATTAAGTCTACGTTAAAATTAGAAAATGTATATGAAAATACTAAAGCATACCTTTAGGAGGAAACGTTAAGCAAAAAGCTGTTTTATGTAAGTGGCATGAAAGCTGTGTGTTGGTAAAAGCTGTTTTACTTGTGTCGATTGTGTTAAACAGTGGTACAATATGCGCTGTAGTGTGGTAAACAATTTTAAGCGGCAGTTTTCAAGAGACTTGAAAGGAACGAATAAATGTTTTTTTTTAATATAAATACTTTGATATATGTACTAAATTTAAAAGTCGCACATATTATTATTTTTTTAACCTATCTTACCTTATATTTCATTTGCAATATTCTGTAACAAAATTGCAATAACAACTTAAGATCTTTGTAGTCTAAAAATAGGTAAGCACTGTATAGGATCTGCCAAAAAACATTGTGACAAATGAATAAACTACAATTATTTTTTATTTTTATTTAAAAAAACAATAGAGATAGCATTGTAAAATTTTATTATATTTAGAAGCATTGCCATAACCTTCAACATGTGTTTTTTTTTGTCCAAATTTTTTATTGCAAATTTTTAAGGATATTTAAGAATAACAATTCAAAAAGAAAGTTTTTGCATATATTCTTTTTCAAAAGTCAAACAAAAGAAAATTATAAATTGTCTTCTTTTATTTGATATCCATATCACCATTACACAACTAAAATAAATACAAAAATTATTGAAAAATTTGAATATGCTTTAAAAAATTAAAAGTCCTTTAGAGAGGAAACGAATTCTGCGGATGAAAATATGAGTATACAGTCCTACAATAAATGATGGGGTTAGAAGTAAAGGCATGTAAGGGACAAAAAGTTTATTTCGAGATATTCGCCTTCAAAGGTTCAAATTCTAGTGCAAATACAGGTATTACTATAAAAAGTGCAGAATATGGAGCGGGAGCCCAAAAAAATTATAAAAAAATGCCACCCC
The DNA here is from genome assembly GCA_964034835.1 of Muscina levida. Lineage (NCBI taxonomy): Eukaryota > Metazoa > Arthropoda > Insecta > Diptera > Muscidae > Muscina > Muscina levida. The sequence goes on along the minus strand of OZ035884.1, from coordinate 26,536,279 downwards.
CAAATACGCCCCAAAACACGAAAATCGAGGTTGGCGCTAAGGCCCGGGAGGCCCGGGAGGCCAAAAAAAGGGGCCCCTTGGGTTCTATAATCACCCCCCTGTGTGGGTTCTCAAATGAGAGATATTTTCGAGCCGCTTCCAACGATGTTCCTACGGGTCTCCTGGACCGAGTTAGATCCATTTAAATTTCCGGGATATACCAAAAAAAAAAATTTAAAAAATGTGAAAAAATCATGGGAAAAGTTTGAAAAATTTAAGGAAATAAATCGGCCGTGCGATTTAAAAAAAAAAATTTCTGAAAAACCCGGTAACAATTTAAAAAAAATGACGAAAAATCATGGAAAATTAGAATAATTTAAGGAAATGAATTGAAAAATTCCATGAAAAAATGAAATGTCATCAAAAATGTGTGAAAATTTTAAATTTCTTAAGGCTTTTAAAGAAAAATTTCAAGAAATATTTAAAAAAATTCAAGAAAAAGTCCAAAGAGTAAAATTTGAAAGAAGAAAAATTTATTAAAAAAAGTATAAAAGTGGAAAAATAATGAAAAATTTTAAAAATATTTAAAAAAAAAGCTATGTATTGTAATTATAACTTTTTTTTTTTTTTGATATATCCCTTTAAAATATTATTTGTTTTTAAATTAGAGTTGTAAAGGTTTTAAAAAATCGTAATTTTTTTTGTAAATTACAGTGAAAATTGATATGTTGGGAGTTTTTGTTTTTAAACTAATTTTTTTTTTTTTGATATATCCCGGAAAAAATATAATTTTTTTTTGTAAATTAGAGTGGAAATGGATATGAAGGGTTCAGTAGTGCCGCAGTCAAAAATTATTTTTAAAAAAATCGGTTTTTTGGTATATCCCTAAAAATAACATCGTTGGATTCGTCTCGAAAATATCTTTCATTTGAGTACCCGCACCTGGGGGGTCATCAAAGAAACGAAAGGGGTACCTTTTTTGACCCCCCGGGCCCCATGGGCCTGAGCGCCAACTTTGACCTACCATTCCGATGTTTGGGGAACAAGACGAAGACAATGGCATATTTTTTTTTTAATCGTGGTCCCGCCCCATATTCTGCACTTCAGCCGTATTACTTGAACTGTTTTTCGGCTAGATATCACCACTGGTAATAGAAATTGATCTCAGCTCATGCTAGTAGACTGAGATAGTGTCAAGGAACACAACTGCACATTTATCTAAATTTTTGTCAATTTGTCACTTTGCTCCTAATTCCCTCAAATGATTACCACTATCACTGGAATACAGTTTCGTTCATGGGTCATAATAGAATTCGCAGGGTGTCACATACTTGGTATTGTGTAGAAGCTTCCAAATTAAGAAAATAACTTTTAATTAATTTTCAATTCTTGTTTTACAGTTAAGGTATGTTACCAAAAGTTGAAGCCCAAAAAATTTGGAACAACTTTGTTAAAAAAAAGTACGTTTATTGTACTTTTGTTGCACAAAATTATACTTTTATTGCACTCTAAGTGAATTTATTGTTTTAAAAGTGCTTTTAGTTTAACCTTAAGTAAATTTATAGCATCAAAAAGTACTTTTAATGTAATTAATTGTACTTTTATTGTTCACAAAAGTAAATTTTTTGTATCAAAAAGTACTTTTATTGTATCCAAAACTACTTTTTTGTACCAATGAGTGAATTTATTGTAACAAGTACTTTTTTGTATCAAAATTTAGTTTTTTCAGTAGTTAATTAAGCGAAAAGTACTTTTATTGTACCAAAACGATGGTTTGTTCTGTCAATTTTAACTGTTATCGTACGAAATAGTACTTTTATTTTATCAAAAACTACTTTTGTTGTACCAAAAATTACTGTTATTGCACCAAAAAGTAATTGTAATTTAATTGTACCAAAAATTACTTTTATTGTACAAATAAGTAATTTTATTGTACTAAAAAGTACTTTTACTGTTCCAATAATAGTATAAAATTACAATAGTACCTTTTTGTACCAATATGTGCTTTCATTTCTTCAATAAGTTTTTTTTTGTTTTACCCAAAATTTCTTTAATTGTATCAAAAAGTACTTTTAGAGTACCCAGGAGTACCTAATTGTACGAAAAAGTAATTGTACCAATAAGTATTTTAGAGTACCAAAAAGTAATTTTATTATATCAAAAAGTACTTTAGAGTACCAAAAACTACCCTTACTGTACCAACGAGTACTTTTATTTTACCAATAAGTTATTTTATTGTACCTAAAATTATTTTACTGTACCAAAAAGTACTTTTGTTATACCGAAAATTCTTTAAATTATACCAAAAAGTACTTATATTGTACCAAAATGTACTTTTATTGTACAAATAAGTATTAAAATTTTTTCAAGAAGTACTTTTGTTTTGCCAAAAATGTCTTTAATTTTATCCGAAAGTACTTTTACAGTATTAAAAAGTACTTTTATTGTACCAAAAATACTTTTATTGTACCCAAAAGTACATACATTATACCAATAAGTACTTTAGAGTACCAAAAAGTACCTTTATTGCACCAAAAAGTACTTTTGCTGTACCGAAAATTTCTTTAATTGTAACACAAAGTACTTTTTTGTACCGAAAATACCTTTAATTGTACCAAAAAGTACTTTTATTGTACTAAAAATTTTCTTTAATTGTACTAAAATTTACTTTTACTGTACCAAAGAGTACATTTATTGTACCAAAACGTACATTTATTGTACTAGAAATTTCTTTTGTTCTACAAATGAATACTTTTATTGTACCAAAAAGTACTTAAATTGTTCCAGAAAGTACTTTACATAACTTTTGTTGTACCAAAATGTAATTTTATTGTAACGAAAAGTACTTTTAATGTGCCAAGTACTTTTGTTGTTCCAAAAAGTTGACATATTGTACTAAGAACAACTTTTTCATTCAAGAGTTTATTTAAAAGTACAATTTGGTACAATAAATAAAAGAAGTTGTACATTAAGGCAACCATATTTTACCACAAATTTCATTTGTTGTTTGACGTGTACTTCTATTGAAACCAAAAGTAACCTTATTGTGCCAAAAGTCCTTTTTTGTACCAAAACGTTTTTTTTTACACCATATGTAACCCTCAAGTACTTTAATTGTACCAAAAAGTACATTTGTTGTATCAAAAATACCTTCTATTTTATTGACTTAAAACTTACTTAATTTCCCTTTGCACCCCATGAATGAGGTATGGGATAGCTTCTCGCGTTGTTGTGAATTAACACGCTTTCTATTTTTAGATTCACAACTAACGGCACCTACTTATTTATCGACGAATGCGAACGTCACTGTTTGAAGTGTGAGAAGCTCTTACTAGACACGACGATTGAATCAACGCTTAATACTGCGAAGTTGCTGTCAAACAACATTCGAGGGGAGCCGACAATGAAAGAAAATTTTATTTATATTTTTTTTTTTTTTTTTTTTTTTTTTTAAGATGACTGGAGCCAGGTTTGAACCTGCGATCTCCCGCATGGTAGTCGCGTGTTCTAACCACTATGCCACGGCCGGTCCCAATTTATTATATTTTATTAACAAATACATTAATTGTACCACAAAGTTCTTTAAATGTACTAAGAAGTACTTTTTGGTACCAAATTATTGTTTTTTTTTTGTACTCTTAATTAACATTATTATATCACAAAGTACTTTTTTATCTGTACTAAAGTGTACATTTCATATCCACATTCAATTGTTTTTGTAAAGAAAATTTATTGTGTCAAAAAGTACTATTATTGTGCCAATAAGTACTTTTATTGTACCAAAGAGTACTTTTATTGTCCGAAAAAGTACTTTTATTGTACCAATAAGTACTTGAATTTTCTCAATAAGTACTTTTGTTTTAATAAAAATTTCTTTAATTGTATCGAAAAGTACTTTTATTGTCCCAATAATTACTTTTATTGTACAAAATCGAACTTTTATTGTAACAAAAAGCAATTAAATTGTACAAAAATGTACATTTGTTGGGCAAAAGTGCAGAGTATGGGGCGGTAGTTCAAAAAATAAAAATATTCCACGTCCTCCAAAATACGCCCCCAAACGCAAAAATCAATGTCAAAGTAGGCGCCGGGGACCCTGGGCGTCTAAAAAGGAGCCCCTTATGCTCTTTGATGACCCCCTATGTGCGGGTACTCAAATGAAAGATATTTTCGAGACGAATCCAATGCTGTTTGTTTTAAGACATTTTGAGCTTTTTGGAGCCCTAGGGAGTCCAAAAAAGGATGCCGTCTTGGGGTATTATGGTGATCCTTATGTGCGGCTACTCAAATGAAAGATATTTTTGAGAGGACTCCACTGGTGTAAATTGTAAGATACTACGAAACCCATGGACCCTCTTATGCCTATTTTTAACCAAAAAAACAAAAACAAATGAAAGAGGCAAGAAATGGTGTATGAAGCACGCAGCGCAGCAGTTAAAAATTTGTATTTTTATTTTGATTGTATTTTAAATGCATTTAGAATAATAACACTGTAAGTACATCAAAATGACACAAAAATAGGCTCCGAGACACCTCAACGTAATTTTGGGCCGTATATCAAAGTAGTATACTCGGTTTTAAAAGATTAGGTAAAATTCAAGAGTTATTAAATTTTTAAATTTGTACCTATTTTTTAATATTTATAGAAAGAGTTTAAAAACTCTTTTGAAATAAAATTGGACAGTACAACATTTTTCAGCTCATTGATTAGGGACTTAATTTTGTGAACTGCACGTAAAAGTAGCCCCAAAATAAAAAAGTTCTGCATCATTCGTTTTGTCAAGTTACATGCCATAATAATTTAATATCGATTTGAAGTTAGTAAGTATCGTATTGGGGAACTTGTCACGTTTTAGTCTCTTTTGTTGGACATAACTCGAAAACAACTACTCAGATTCAAACAAATTTAAAAAAAAAATTAAGAATTACAATTCCTTTAATCTGTTTAGATAACGTTTCTCTACAGAAGCAACACTTTCAATATTCCATGATTTTGAACTGGGTTTATTTTGTAGCAGTTACAATAAAACTGTTGTATTCCGTGGCGTATGATTTACGTGAAATATTACTTATGTTATTCATACGCCACCATATAGTATTTATGTTATGTCAAAAAAAGAGTCTAAAACGTGAAAAATTCCCCTATACGATACATACTAACTTCAAATCGATATTAAATTATTATGGCATGTAACTTGACAAAACGAATGATGCAGAACTTCTTCTTTTTGGTGCTACTTTTACGTGCAGTTCTCAGAATTGAGTTCCAAAATCATGTATTGTACTGTGTTGTTAATTGTCTGTCTGTCTGGCTATCCGGCTGGTACGCACGATAACTTTCGAAAGACTCAACCAAATGTTTTGAAATTTTGCACATGTTAATATTTCCCCAAAACTACTTACGGTATTGCAAATGGGCTACATGGCCCCGACCCTTCTGGTACCTCCCATACAAATACATCGTTCCGCCCACTTTAAAATCGAGTATTAATATCAATACATCTAATGGGATCGTACCCAAATTCTGTACTTAGTAAAGCTATTACAGGATAAAGTTTTGGAAAAAAAAATTGGAAGTCTAGCCACGCCCCTTTTGGTACCTCCCATACAAATGTACCTTTCCGCCCACTTTATAGATCGAGTCATTATATCAATAAATCCAACGCGATGGTACCCAAATTCTTTCTTTAGTAAATCTATAGCAGGATACAGTTTTTGAGAAAAAAAAATTGAACTCTAGACACGCCCCTTCTGGTACCTCCCATACACATCAGGTACCGCCTACTTTAGAAATCGATTAATATTATAAATAGACCTAACGCGATCGTGCCCAAATTCTGTATTTAGTAAAGCTATAACAGGATAAAGTTTTGGAGAAATAATCTGGAAGTCTAGACACAACCCTTCTGGTACCTCCCATACAAATGTACCTTTCCGCCCACTTTATAGATGGAGTCATAACATCAATAAATGCAACGCGATGGTACCCAAATTCTATCTTGAGTAAATCTATAGCAGGATACAGTTTTTGAGAAAAAAAAATTGTAGTCTAGCCACGCCCCATCTGGTACCTCCCATACAAATGTACCAATCCGCCCACTTTAGAAATCGAAACTGAAACTTTCTTACTGGTTTTTAATATCACTTGCCTTAAAATTCTCGATTGTGACCCAACAAAAATAGGTCTAATTCGGTACAGTGGACTCGTATTATTAGCTTGAAAAATACACCTTTGAATTCGTCTCGAAATGGGGGTTCATCATATAACCCAAAGGGTGGCCTTTTTGACCGGTCACGGGCCCCATGAGCCTCAGCGCCAACTTTGAACAACCATTTCGATGTTTGGGGACCAAGGCGTAGAGGATGGCATATTTGTTTTTATTTGGGTTCCCGACCCATATTCTGCACTACAGCCATTTGTTGTACCAAATAGCATTTCTGTCTTACCGAAAAGTAAAGTTTTTTGTACTAAAACAAAGTTCTATATATTCAACCCTATGACTTCCGGCCAGACTTGACAGCCAAAATTCAAGTAATTTTACCCATTAACATAATTTCTAAGTTCACATTGTTTACCTTATTTTGTTGTGTGAGCCTACAAACAACACGCAAAGTTGCCTTTGTCAAGGTCATCACAAGTTTCTTAAATACAATGTACTTCAATTATTATTTATCAAGTCACCCCCTTCGCCCCACTGATCAGTAATGAAACTCACTACAAAAACACATATATAGAACAACAACTTTCAGTTATAATAACACAGGTGAAGAAACCAAAGATAGAAAAAAAAACTCGTAACGTTTTAAAAGAATTTCAATTCAATACATGTCTCCTCTATATATTATATAAGAATTTCTTTGCTTGAATTTGAAAAAAAAAAACAACCAACCACTTGTTCTGATATCACACAAATATTTATAACAAAAATAAAAGTAAATTTATATTATTTGAAATATAGGTGTCGTTTTTTTTCGTCGTTACCTTGGGTATTTTGGCAAAGACGTAATAAGACTCCCCCCTCTTGTCCTGTGCGATAGAAGTGATAACAAAAACCTATCGACGACGATTCTTCCAATGATTGAAAATTTTAAAATTAAAAACTTCTTTTTTTTCTTTGTTTTTTTTGCTTGTAGAAAAACATTCGACATTAAATGAAATTTCAAAACAGACTTTACCTATCGATATACGTAAGATACGTACGTTGGCAATTTTATACATAGTATAAGTAAAGTTTGATAGAAAGTTAGATAGACAGATAGATTGTTATTGTGCACAATTGATTTGAGTAAGTATACACAGGTTGTTTTTGTGTTTATCATTTCTTTGGGCGAGTGTGTGTGTGTGAGTATCAATAAAAGAATACATTATACATACATATGTAGTGTGTTTTTTTTTCTATTGTGTAGCAAAACTTTAGTTGGTTGTCAATTAATATAAATATAGACAGCTGATAGAACTTCCGAAGAAATGTTCTATGTATATAAGGAAGGCAGTTGTTTTCTTTCGTACTAACTCTACTTTAATTACACAAGGGAACAAGGTATTTGTTGTTTAAGAACTGAATATTGTTTTAAAGGTAATTTGGGACGCTGAATCCAAATCTGCACTTGGTTTTTTTGTATCAGCTCGACTTTTCGCGATATACCGTTATGTCCATAACTAAGGCACTTCCACTACAAATATTTAAATAACTTGAAAACGATTCACCATATTCAATTAAAAAAAAAACTTAAACTCGTCAACAAAATTATCTTTAATCCGTGCCTACATTGTTTTTAATTTGGCTTAGTAGTTTCAGAGATATCGTTGTAGTTTTAAAAAATAAAACAAAAAATTTACAAAAAAAAAAAAAAATTTGTTTTTTAAAAATTCATAAAAAAAATTATTGCAACAAAAATCACAGTGTTTGTCTTAAAACATTTAGTTTAATATAGTGTGAATCAAATGAGCTTTATTTCATTGAAATATCTGCACAACTTTTGATTTTGTCAACAATTTACTGAGATAACTAAATTTACAAAAATCACGATTTCAATACAAATATAACATTTATTAATATGTTTGTGAAAGTGTAACTCGAGCAAACCTTAACGGATCGTTATAAAAATTTATCAGTATTAATATTTTTCGAAACGAACTTATGGGATTGTAAATGGGCGGAATAGCCCCACCCCTTCTGGTACCTCCCATACAAAATTACCTATTTTTGGATAATTAATATATCTTCGATAGCTGCCAAACAGACTACCGGAGGATATTGAAATTTGGTCAGTTTATTTATCTTGCAAAAGTAGACAAACCCTAAAAAAACCGAAAGCGTTGCCATACCCCTTCTGGTACCTCCCATACAAATGACCGAACTCACCCCAATAGTCTTACATACATATCTTTTTTGTGAGTACACTGAATTCAGTCAAACTATGCGGAAGTTTTACGGTTATGAAAATATAAATCTGGAATGAATTTGCACTATATTGGATCACCCCTTCTGGTACCTCCCATACAAAATTACCTATTTTTGGAAAATTAATATTTCTTCCTTAACTTCCAAATTGAAACCTGCCGATTAATTAAATTTGGTCTGTTAATTAATATTGTAATAGGAGGCAAAACTAAAAATTAAACTATAAATAAATTTGCAAATTTGTCATGATTTTTAAAAATACAAAATTTTAATTTTTTTTGGGTAAAAACAAAAAATTGCGAAAAATCTGTTATCACCGAATTTAGCATAACTCATTCAATTTTCAATCGATTATTATGTACATACATGTTTTAAAAAAGCTATCTTAATATGATATTCAATAAAGCTAATAAAAATAACAATTTGCCCCCAACCGTTTAACTTTCAGCGTGAAGAAAATTAAAATGTGTAATTTTTTGTGTAATTTTTTTTTTTTTTTTGAATAAAACAGCCTTTACTCAGTCATTTTTTTTTGTAATATTAAAAAATTTGATTTTTTTCAAAGGTAACAACGATATCTTTAATAAAAAAATAAAATTTTAAAATCCGGCTTATGAAAAAAAAATTATGATTTTTTGAACTATAATTTTTTGGAAAAAAGTCGAAAATACGATTAGTACCTGTAACTTAAAAATTCGAGCTGATGGAGAAAAATGGAGATTAGATTTGAAATCAGCGACCCCAAATTAGTAAAAAACAGCTATCGAATTCCAAACAACACTCAAAAAGTTCAATTTTGTTCCCCTGTGTTATTTACAATGTCAAATGTAGGCCTATCATAGTGCCACGTCTGTTGTTCAATTAAGCAAAGAATATCAAGTGAAGTTAAGAGATATTACTGTTAATTACATCAAGATTACTTAAAGATACTTTAATTGTTCCCACAATAACATCGTTAATATGACACATTGAACATTACTAAAATATCACTGGCTGAAAACAATTCTCTGCCTCATTTGATCTCTCTGTTATCAGTTATTTCTTATTTGCCATTTCAAAATTGTTATCACAATGCCAAAATAATTCCGCTACCAATCACAGTCGTGCAGTTTTTACTTGGAAATCCATGTGGGGAAATCCATTCATTGTTTTATTGTACTGAAGAAAACAACAGTACACTGCATTAACAGTTTTTTTGTATATAAATCAAATGAAATTATTAAATATCTTATCGCAAATATCTTAGACTTTCGCAACATTATACCTAAGACACTCAAATAATTGATTAGCCGAAAGAGCCACAAACAACTAGGCTTTTGTTTGGTAACCCCCTCCCCCAACATATATGGCCATAATTCCCAAATGAAAAATTGGCCCACGTCGTAAGACACAGATTACAACTTTCTCTTCAATTTGTATTTGACCTGAATTTGTGCCCGGCAACCACCACCCTCTCTCTCTCTCTCTCACTCAGATAAGTGTTATGCTTAAAGCGCGTATAAATAATCTTACAGACATTAGCAAGAATTCTATATTTCACACAAATCACAAATCATCAAATTCGCCTTCAGTTTTACACATGACTCAATGGGAAAATGTTTTCAAAGAAGCAACTACCATAAAAAACTATGGAAGCTTTATAGTTTATCTGGCCTCAGGTAGTTCGACAGCAACAAACAAAAAAACGTGTTTCTTGTTAGCCATTGTCATGAGTTACTGCTGCAAAATGCTCGTGCATAGGCCTATACTTATAAACAATTAAGAAAAAAAAAATTAGCAAACTGTTAAAAGGTAAAATTAGCATAGTTTTATGAATGTATCGAAATCGTTTGTTATATGCGTAAATATTGTAAATGAGGCATAAATATAAATAGTTAAGAGAGTGTATGAAGAGTTGCCAAGCTATATAAAATAAGCTAATAAAAATAGGAAAACGAGAAGAAAAATGTTCAAGAATATATATTGCTAATTAGGTGCAAGACCAGCATAACTCAAAAAATGTGATTTTAGAGTTTTTGATGTAAATTTGTTCGTTATAATATCATATTTGATATTGTGTAAAAAAATTATATTTACATCAGAATTAATCATACAACACAATACAACACATGATTTTGGGACTCAATTCTGCGAACTGCACGTGAAAGTAGCCCCAAAAAGAAGAAGTTGTGCATCATTCGTTTGTGAAGTTATATGCCATAAGAATTTAATATCGAATAGAAATTAGTAAGTATCGTATGGGGGAATTTTTCACGTTTTCGGTTATTTCGTTTTACATAACATAAATACTACTCCAAGTCAGGGTGAAGGTACTTGGTTGGTATAGTAAAACCGCCCAAGGATTTTGGCGTTCTTAGACCAAATCTTTTTTTTATGACCTTTTATATTTTTTACTTAATTTCATGTTAGTTTTCTTAGCTTTTCAACTATTATGTACAAAAGGTACATCGAAGCACCCAAATGTACATAACAAGTATAAAAAGTAGCAAAGTGTAAAGAAAATGTACTAAAAGATTCCTAACAAAGTACTAAAATGTACATAAAAAGTACCAAAAGTGACATTTAAGAGAACAATGTACTCCTAATTACAAAAAGGTACACAAAATGTAGAGGAAAAGGTGAAAAGTACATTGTACTAAAAAAAAATGCCAGAAGATATTTAAAAATTTCCAAAAAAGGGAATAAAAAGTTCCGTTTGGCACATAAACAGTAGCAAATATGTAAAAAAAGGTATTCAAAAGGTACATATGCAGTACCAAACGAACATGAAATAGTAGGAAAATAAAAATAAAAAGTATATAAAAAAATATTAACACGTACATAAGAGTACCAAAAACGTACATAAAAAGTACATAATTGTGAACACAAATGTACCGAAATGAACATAAAAATGCACTGAAATTCGTAAAAAAACTACTAAAATTTACATAAAACTAACAATAGTAACAAAGAAAACCTATAAAAAGTACCAACAAAATATACCAGAAGATACCAAACAGGTACTAAAAAGTAACAAAAAGTGTCTAAATTTACATAAATTGGCCAACTAACATACAAAAGCACCAAAAGGTTAATTAAAAAGTACAAAAAGGTACATAAAATGTACCCAAAATATACATAAAAATACAACGTACTTAAAAATTTCCATAAGGTACATAAAAACTACCGGCAGAGTAGCAATAGGTGAAAAGTACATTGTACGTAAAAGGTACACAAAAAAATACCAAAAAGTATTTAAAAAGGTTCATAACACATGTACCAATACATGTACATAAAAAAGTACTAAACTGTACATAGAAATGTACCGAATTGTTGTTGTATATAAAGGGCAAAAAAAGATCAAAAAGTGCATAAAAAGTACAAAATAAGTACATAAAAAGTACCAAACGTACATAAAATAGTACCGAAATGTACATACAAATTTACCACAATGTATTTAAAATATAATAAAACGCACATGAAAGTACCAAAAAGAGCATAAAAGTACCTTAAATAAATATGAGCCCAAAAAGTACATGAAAAGCACTGAAATTTACATAAAAATTGCTAAAATGTACACAAAACTATAAATAGTAACAAAAAAAAGCATAAAAAGTTCCAACTTTTCCACAAAAAGCACCACTAAGTACATCAAAAGTACCAAACATAACATAGACGGTAACAAAATGTAAATAAAAAGTACCAAAAGTACATTAAAAAGTACCAAATGATACATAACAAGTATAACACGGAACATAAACATTTCCAAAAAGTACAAAAGAAGGCATTACAGTACCAACTAGTATGAAAGTTTCAGTTGGCTAAGCCGACTTACATATACCCTCACCCTCAGTAAAAATAAAAAATTTGGGATTTCTAAAAATGTTAGGGAGTTAACAGAAGGGTTGTGGCTAGACTTCCAGTTTTTACTCCAAAACTTTATCTTGTTATGGCTTAACAAAATACAAAATTTTGGCACGATCGTGGTGGGTGTATTGATATTAATACTCGATTTCTAAAGTGGTGCATTTGTATGGGGATAACATATAGGGCGCGGCTAAATTTTAAATTTTTTCTCCAATACTTCATGGAGTTATAGCTTAACAAAATACAGAATTTTTTACTTGATTTCTGGCGGAATGGTACATTTGTATGAGAAGTACCATTTTTTTCTTCAAAACAGTATCGAGCTATAGCTTTACTAAATACAGATTTGGGCAGACAGACGGACACAGATCAAATGATTAAAAAGTCATGAATAGAATTTTGTTCAAAAAAATCTAGGGTCTGAAGTCGCTCCTCCTATGTGTTACACTTTTGGTTCGTATCAAATGATATATACCCTTCTACCCGTAGGGTAAGAGTACAAAAATAACAAAAGGTACCAATAGGTACTAAAAACATTTAGTCACCAGTGGTGATGGTATACAAAATTGGACAAAAATAGTCAATTTCGGGTTTTGAAATCGTCAAAATCGTCAAAACCAGATTTTGAAATCGTCAAAAAATCTTTACACAAAAATTAACTCATTTTATCCTGTATGTAACAAACTAATGCAAGATGTGAAAAGAATACCTTCCATTGAATCTCTTTCTAATCGGTTATATATGTATATTTTTTATTTAAATTAACTTGACTAAATGCTCTTTCTACATTTGCCGACGAATGTTGTAGTATAAGAATTTTTTTAATAAATTTTGTTAAAACTGAAAAATGTAATTTTGAGTCCGCACGTCTTAGCTCACAGACTGTTTCCAAAATAACAACAAATCTTCGTTGCTACTATTAAATATAATCCTAAAACCTAACTGGGATACTTCGCGGAATTCGGAGTCTAGACTTTGCAGTTCAATAAAATGTTGATAGTCTTTCACAATAATAGAGAAAGACTGTTCTGGACCACTTATTAATACATTCGGATTAATTAAGTTTAATGATTTGAATTTATTTTCAAATTCATTGAAATGAAATATCAAAAAGCAATGGACAAAAGTCGTTGTCTTAAAACTGTGAGATTCAAATAAAATGTCAAAAAGCAAAAGGTAAAATAAATAGTTGTCTCTCTTTACAATGTACACCACAAGAGTGTCAAAAAGTATTGTTGCCATGTATTGTAATGAATTCAGCATTTTTTTGGCATCACTTTCATTGTGTGCTGATTAAGTTAGGATTACCAAACGCAAACATGGAAAAAAAGTTGTTATTTGTAAAAATCGTCATTTAAGGGGTTAAAATCGCCAAATCGTCATTTCGGTTTTTTTGGACAAAAAATCGTTAAAATGACGATAAATCGTCAAATATACCATCACTGGTCACCACAAATATAGCAACATAATTATCCACTAGAGACACTAACATAACTTTTCTGCCCATTATCCACGCACACCTTTCAGCTATTTGGCAACACTGTCCTAAGCAACACGTGGAATTCGGTTTTCGGTCGATTAACATCTGACGACAACAACGACTCATTTTTGTTTAATGTTTTATTATGAAAGAGCAGAAATGCCCAACGCCGGCCGACCCACAACGGCCCAACCAACCAACCAATCTAACGAATCACAAAACCAAGAGGGAAATGAGATGAAAAAAATATATAAACAAAACGCCAAAAGAAATACATAATACTGAGCGACAACAACAACAACAGCAGAGCACGCAATATTACGCCGCATATACAAAATTACAACCCAAAAAAAAACGAGTAACAGCGAATAAGTATAAATGGGTAAAAGAAAACAAAAAAACCTCGTGAAGAAGAAAAGTGCGCGCAACTTTGTGATGTGTCTTCAATCAAATTATTTGGAGGTCAGTAGAATGTTCGGTGGTGCGACAACGATATCACTCTCCCCTACGTTCCACTCGCATGAACGAAACCAAACCACGGGATTGAATGTTTTCCCCTCTCCCCACACCACCCAAGAGAGTACTTCTGCCCTGTGTTGATTTGACATTTTGCGTATGACATTGTTAGATCGCTCGCACATTTTTTTTTTGTTAGTGTTAGTTTAAAGAGGAAATGAAAACAAAATGGTAAAACAAAAACCTAAAATTAGGAAATAATACGCAAATTTTATTGGCAAACGACTTTTTTTCTTTAAAATGATCATAATAATAGATAAAACTTGATTGGATTTAAAGAGTAAGTCTTTTTTTGGAGATATCAGAGGAGATGACGTGTGATATTAATAAAACAATAATATTTATAAAAAAAAGCTTATAGTATACTATAGCTTGCAGTATACTGTTTATACTTGAAGCAGTTCAGGGATTTAGTACTTTCGAATGGGAGGCAGAATTTACTGTCGTGCAATGTAAATTTTTTTGTTTTTTTTGTAAATATTTTTTAGAATTTTTTGTTTACCAATCATTTTTCTATTACTAACTAGAAATTTGATTTTTTGGATAAGTTTGTCACGGATAAGCTCAAAAAATAGTCAACCGATTTTAATAATTATTTTTGTAATACATCATTATAAGGCTGCTAAAACGAGTGGCGTACTTTAGTTTTTTCATTTCAAACGTGTAATAGGTTTTTTTTCGGTTATTTTTTTTTTTTTTTTTTTTTTTTGTAGACTCGTAGTGGGATTTAGTGCTTTCTAATGGAAGGCAGAATTTACTGTAGTGATATTATTATTTTTTTGTTTTTTTAATTTTTGTTGACAAGTTTCTAACTACAAAATTAATTATATGAATAAGTTTGTCACGGTTAAACTCATAAAATAATAAACAGATTTTAATAATACTTTTTTTTAAAACATCAGTAATTATCTATTAAAACGAGTGGGGTACTTTAATTTTTTATTTAATTTAATTTTAATTTAATTAATTTTTTGTCGCTGCTAATTTTATTTCCTAATGGAAGGCAGAATTTACAGTCGTGCTATGGTTAATATTTTGTTTTTTGTACATTTTTTTTTGGAGATTTCTGTTTATTTGGCTCAAATTACAAAATTGGTTATATGAATAAGTTTGTCACGGATAAACTTAAAAAATAGTCAAACGATTTTAATAATTATTTTTTTAATACATCAGTATAAGGCTACTAAAACGAGTGGCGTACTTTAGTTTTTTCATTTCAAACGTTTAATAGGTTTTTTTCGGTGTTAATTTTTATTTTTTTTTATACTCATAGTGGAATTCAGCGCTTTCTAATGAAAGGCAGAATTTACTGTCGTGATATGGTTATTTTATTGTTTTTTTGTAATTTTTTTTGGAAATTTCTGTTTACAAGGTACTAACTACAAAATGAGTTATATGAATAAGTTTGTCACGGATAAACTTAAAAAATTATCGACCGATTTTAATAATTCTTTTTATAATGAATTAGTATTAGGCTATTAAAACGAGTGGGGTACTTAAATTTTTTAGTTCAAACGTTTAATAGGTTTTTTTTGGGTGTAAAGTTTTTTTGTTAACTCATAGAGGGATTTAGTGCTTTTTAATGGAAGGCAGATATACTGTCGTGATATGATTAAGATTTTGTTTATTTTTTGGAAATTTCTGTTTACATGGCTTAATTACGAAATTGGTTTTATTTTTATTATTTAAATTTTTCAGTTCAAAAGTTAAATAGGTTTTTTTGGGTGTAAAGTTTTTTTGTTAACTCATAGAGGGATTTAGTGATTTTTAATGGAAGACAGAATTTACTGTAGTGCTATGATAATTTTTTTGTTTTTGTTTTGGGAATTTCTGTTTACATGGCTTTAATTACGAAATTGGTTTTATGAATAAGTTTGTCACGGATAAACTCAAAAAATAATAAACCGATTTGAATAATTATTTTTATAAAACATCACAATTTGGCTATTAAAAGGAGTAGGGTACTTTAATTTTTTATTTTCAAACGTTTAACAGGTAATTTTTCGGTGGTAATTTTTTTTATTTTTTTGTTAATTTAAAGTGGGATTTTGTGTTTTTTAATCGAAGGCAGAATTTAATGCCGTGCTATGATTGATTTTTTGTTTTTTTTTTTTTGTAATTTTGTAATGGAGATATCTATTTACATCGCTCTAATTACAAAATTGGTTTATGAATAAGTTTGTCACGGATAAAATTTAAAAGTGGTGAACCGATTTTAATAATTATTTTTATAATACATTAGTATTAGGCTATTAAAACGAGTGAGCTACTTTAATGTTTTCATTTCAAACGTTTAATAGGTTATTTTTCTGCTTGCTTATATGAATAAGTTTGTCACGGATAAACTCAAAAAATAATAAGCCGATTTTAATAAATATTTTAATAAAACATCACAATTTGGCTATTAAAATGAGTGGAGTACTTTAGTATTTTCATTTCAAACTTTTAATAGGGTTTTTTTCGGTGTTAAGTTTGTTTTTACATATAGGAGGATTTAGTGGTTTCTAATGGAAGGCAGAATTTACTGTCGTGCTATGATGAATTTTTTTTTTTGTAAATTTGATGATTTGATCTGAAAATTTCTGTTTACATGGCTCTTACTACAAATTTGGTGATATGAATAAGTTTGTCACGGATAAACTTAAAAAATAGTCAACCGATTGTAGTAGTTATTTTTTTAAAACATCCGAATTTGGCTATCAAAATGAGTAGGGTACTTTAATTATTTATTTTCAAACGCCTAACAGGTAATTTTTCGGTGGTAGTTTTTTTTTTTGTTAATTTATAGGGTATTTTGTGCTTTCTTATAGAAGGCAGAATTTAATGTCGTAATATGATTGATTTTTTCTTTCTTTTTTTGGAGATATCTGTTTCTGTGGCTCCAATTACAAAATTGGTTTATGAATAAGTTTGTCACGGATAAAATTTAAAAGTAGTGAACCGATTTTTATAATTATTTTTATAATACATTAGTATTAGGCAATTAAAACGAGTGAGCAACTTTAATGTTTTCATTTCAAACGTTTAATAGGTAATTTTTCTGCTTGCTTATATAAATAAGTTTGTCACGGATAAACTTAAAAAATAGTCAACCGATTTAAATAATTATTTTTTTAAAGCATCAGAATTTGGCTATCAAAATGACTGAGGTACTTTAAAGTTTTTCAAATTTCAAACGTTTAAGACGTTATTTTTCTGAGTTAAGTTTTATATTTCGTTAACTCTCAGATATAAGCCTCAAAATTACTTGAAGATACTAATTGCTTGGGAGCAAATTTTATTAATTAAAAAAGTTACAATTTACCTTGAGAGATTTTTTTTAAATTTAGGAATCACAGCTTTTGTAATGAGAAAGAATCAAATTATCTGCCCCACTAGGGACTCAGTATAAAAAATTTCACAAAAAAAAAATTATAGTATATTCAATCCAATAACAACAGTCGACGAACAATCACACTTTGGCCATGTTGACGACTCAGTTTGACCTGTGTGTAACCATTTTTCCCTACAGTACCGTATCGAAAACCATAAATTAATTTTTGCCGTGATACGTGATAACCTTTGTGGAATTTTTGAATACAAATTCATAAATTTTCGTATGTCTATTTAATCTAATGCAAACTCTTCGAGCGTCATTCCACTTGCATTGATAAACCAATTTACCGACGATTGCATATACCATCACTTCCCCTCGCCAATTTATTATCTATTATCTATTGATTTAGAACAATTTTTTTTTACAATTTCTTAAAATATTTATATTTTTTTTGATGTAGCTTATTTCTTAAGTGCTCAACTCTCAACAATCACGGGTTTAAGATATTTTTAATATTTTGTAGATTTATAGGCACAATAACAAAACCAAACAAAAGTCTTAGCTTTTCTTTAGAAACAAAAAACCAACAAAGTGCTACAATGCGACAAAATCGAAGACGTTCAATCGATAAGCGCAGCGAAACAGGTATCACTTTTGTTTTCATTCAAACATTTTGTTTCAAATAGAACGCAATATGCATCGAACTTTTCTGATAATAATTCAATGGTTATTGTGCAACTTTATCGCTGTTATCTAAAAGCTGGATTAACACAGCGGTAATACTTAACTGTAGATTTTTTGAACAGAAACATGGACAGGTTTATAGGTAGGATGGCAGACGTAACACTCTGATGCCAGTGATCTTGGCAATATTTATTATAATGAATTATAGTGAATATAGAAGGGTGACACGCTTAAAATCAGCTGTTTCGTAATCATCGTATCGAACTTGTAAGATATGATATGTAGTAGACAAGATTAAGTAAAATTCCGAACAAGTTTTGTAGAATTTCAAGATTCGACTTGTTCACTGTTCGACTCTATTACACAATAAGTAAAAAATAATTAATTATATATTTTTATTTATTATTATTTTTCTTGTATATTATTAATTAATTATCTTATTAGTTTATTTTATTTTTAAACCCTCACCCTTAAGATGGGGGATGATGAAACAGGAAAAAGGGTAACGGAACAAAGGAGACGTGTTACACCCAGAGACGTGTTAGATACCCCAAGTATCTTAAGACCAAATTTGTTTAGTTTCATAATCTTGTTATAGCATAGAAACTCTCAGAAAACCGAACTATATGACACACCCCTTCTGGTACCTCCCATACAAATGCCCAAAATTGACCTCATAGTTTTACATACATATATTTTTTGTAAGTACACTAAATTCAGTCATATTTCGCATAAGATGTTCACTTGTAAGTGTTTAATGCAGGAATGAATGTGCGCAATATCGGACGACACCCTCTGGTACCTCCCATACAAAATTACGTATTTTTGGAAAAATAATATTTCTCTAATAACTTCCAAACAAACAGCTGAGGGATATTTAAAGTTGGAAAGTTATCTAGTATTCACCCTTATCGTGAACTTTATTTTCCTCATAATTTTTTCCCTTTTCCTTAAATTGCAATCGTGAATAATCTTTCCCATGAAATGTTTTCCCTTTTTCTATTTATTCACTGTGAAATGATAACAAAAAAAAACGTTGGAAGTTAAACAAAATTCCCCTAATCGTGAATAGCTTTTTCACTCGAATTTTATTCGCTTTTCCCTTGAATTTGTTCACTTCAGTTTTGCTGGCAAAATACATATATCATCATGTAAGTATTTATTTGTTTTAATGAGAATATTAAAATTTAACCAAATTATTCTAGGTCTCGAAGTGTAAACAAAACACAACAAAAAATATTACTTAACAAAATGGAAAGCAACAGCACAATTGCCTGCGGCTTCATTAAAATTTTAAAAGAGGTTGTAGCTGATTTTTGGAAATCACTCACAGAAGAGTTGAATAGTGCTGGCCCTCCAATCAAAAATGCTTCTGAGTGGAAAAAGGAAAAAACTATTTTTATAATTTGTCCAATAACTTGTTCGTACTGACATTTATATCTGTATACACAATTTGCCCAACAGGTTTGGATAGATCAAAAAAGATACGTAAGATCAAAAGCAGCCGCCAACTTAAAAAGCCATCGAGCGACGCACAGTGGGGTATTGAACACCCAAAACGGAGATTAATTCAAGGAAGCGTCCGATCTTTGCCAAATTTGGCACAGATATTCCTTTTGTTATAAGATCGATTGGTTTGAAGTTTTTAAGAAATCGGTCCATATATACATACAGTCCCCATATATATACTTACATGTATAAATACTGTAGTAGAATCAAACCTTTATAAAAGCTACGGTTTGTATCCGATCTCTTTGAAATTTAATATTGACTTATGTTTTAACTGTTTAAAATATATATACATGCTTATTTACATATGCATACACACTTATCTGTTTATATACAGAGTGGACCAAAAAGCTGTATACATTTGAAAAAGTATGGGCAATCTCGGCGGGGTGGGGCGGAGGCGTTGGGAAAGGAATGGGAAATCATCATTACAGCGTCATTCCTACTTGTTGCATATCTAATGCAAAGCGTGCACCGAATGCTCACGGTGTCTAATCGAGTGGTCGGCATCTTTAGTAACGGTCTCCGCTACAGGCGCAACATTCTCCACTATGTCGGATGGAAGTGTTATTTTTGGTTGCGTATTATACAGTAACGTACACTGAGGACAAAATTTGAGAATAATATTGACAATAGCGCCCTCAGATAGTCTATTATGCATACTACTTGTTGAGCGAAGGGCTCGAAAAACATATTTTACAAAAAAATAATTTTTGGAGCCGCTGCTTCCAATTTAGTTTCTTCATGACAAAATGTCAAACAATATTAAACACCAGTCAAGTAACAGTTTGCAATCAGTCACTCGTGTTTTGTAAATAAAACCATTTAAAAAAACAAACCTCGAAATGAATCACATTTTATAAAAGTAACTTGAACTAGTTAGAAGGTATTTCTCTGAATTTTGCATGAAAAACTAGTTTTAATGCTTGTTAATAATCAGTTCTGAATTAATTTTCACAAGTATGTTGATATTTAAGCGTTTTGAAAAAATTTGCTGTGACGGCTGTAAAATCTAGAGTTGTTGTGAAATAATGTCATTTAACCATATTTTCAATTTGAATTTTATCAAGGCAAATAAGCATATATTGCCTTATGTAGGGTATAATTAAAAATTAATGCTCAGCAACAAATTGCAATACAGCAAAATCAAAGAAAATGAGGCCAAATCAAACCAAATAAATTTTCCACCGTTTTCGCAGGAGTGTCTTACATCACAATTTATTTAATAAAACAAATTGGCGCAAAAACGCGCAAAATGTTTTTCTTGATTTTGAAAGTACAGATGTTATATTTTACAATTATGTTAATTTTTCAACACGGTTTTACCCGGAAACATTTTCAAAATCTACATACATTTTAAAAATACCTTAAATTTAGACCATTTTTTCAAAAATAATTAAAAATTATTGTACGTATTTATTTTATACAACTAATTGTTATTCCTGTTCCTCAATAGCTGACGTTGAATGATCCATAACAATAATTAGATTTTTAAATGACTAAAAGGCAAAAACTTTCACTTCAAAATATCGATATTCCACTTTTCGCTAACACGAAGAAAAAGCGAAAAAATTTTCGAAGTTTGAGAGAGCATAGAACTTTAAATAAATAACATATGTAATAGATTCTAGTATCTATTGAATCAGTATTCTGTGTACAATTATTGAGAACAAAATTTTAATTGGAAATCGCAAATTTTAATTTTTTAATTAATCTCCGTTTTGGGGGTCCCATACCCCACTGTGCGACGGGAGGAGGACCGAATATAAATACCTCACACCAAACGAGCAGTGTGTGTATGACCTTGTAGGTATAAAGGAGTCATTAGAAGGTTTGCAAAACTCCTTTACATTTGGTTTGCCGGAGACTGCTAATGAAGGAACTGTAAAATTGGGAGTGAGTGAAGCGGAAACAACAGCCATCATCTATGAGGAAGGGGTTAGACACATCTCGCAAACGTCTGCGACTAATTCTAAGATGATTGCTTTCTTCATCCTGCATCAAAATAAGGGAGCCGATTCTAAACATTTTCTTTTTGGTCCGTACACAATTAAAATTTCAATTGAAAAATAAAGATCTTCTTCTAAATTACATTCACTACGCACTGATAGCTGTCTTTAATTTGAACAGCTGTTTAAAGATGGGAACAACAAATTCGCGGGAATATAACGATAGCAAATTCCACTTCGAGAAAAATGAAATTTTCATGGGAACAGAAATTCCCCAACTTATTCACGATAAGGGTGATTATATATATTGGACTAATGCTGGGAAAACCGAAACCTTTGCCACACACCTTCTGGTACCTCCAATGAATCATAGTTAGACCAAATTTATAGTTTAACATACATATTGTAAGTACGTACATAAAATTCAGTAATATATGACGTGCAATGTACTTACTTACTTACTTAATTTCCCTTTACACCCCATGAATGAGGTATGGGATGCTTACCACGTTGTTGTGAATTAACACGAATTCTATTTAAGATTCATAACAAACAGCACCTACTTGTTTATCGACGAATGCGAACGTCACGGTTTGAGAAGCTTTTACTAGACATGCAGGTAATATCGACACTTATACTGCGAAGTTGCTGACGACTACATCGAGGGGGCCAGCAATGAATGAAAAATGTAGATGACTAGAGGTAGGAATCTATCCCGGGTTCTCCCGCATGGCAGTCGCGTGCTCTAACCACTATCCACGTCCGGTCCCCGTACGATGTAGGCTTTTGAAAATTTGACTCAGGAATAAATATGGACCATATCTGCTAACTTCTCCGCCCACTTTAGAAATGGAGTAATAATATCAATATACCCAACGCAATCGTGCCCAAATTCTGTATTTAGTAAAGCTATAACAACACAAAATTTTTTAAAAAATTTTGGAAGTCTAGCTACATTGCTTTTGATACCTCCCATACAAATGTACCACTTCACCCACTTTAGAAATTATTTAGTTTATTAATTTTTTTATTTCTTAATTAAATTGATTTTTTTTTTCATTTCTCCATAGTTTATAATAATTTTTAATAGTGTTATTTACTATTTTTTGTTTTATTACTTATTTATTATTTTTAATTTTTTTAATTACTTGCCAATATTTTTCTATTAATTGTATATCCTTTATTTAACTTTTTATATAATTTTATATATTTATTATTTAATTTTATTTTTAATTTTTTATAGTTTTTTTGTTAACATTATTGTTTGCAATCATTTCAATCGTAATTTTTTAATACTTTTATATTAGTTCTGCATAATCTTCATTAAAAATTAATTTTTTTATTTAGTATTTCATCATAATATTTTTATTTCTTCACAATTTTTTTTACTATGTATTTTTTTTATTGTTTTTTTATAATTTTGTTTATGATTCCCTAATTTTTGTTTATTTTAGAAATTTTATATTATTATTTCTTAGGTTGATTTTTTTTATTATTTTGGAAAAATTGTTTTTATAGGTATTTTTTATTATTTTTTAATAATTGTTTTTTATTATTTCTTTATAATTTTAACTTTTTTTAATTTTTATTTCTAACGTTGTTTACTTATAAAGTTTTTTATTTGTGGTTTTTTTTATTATTTTAAATTATTTCTCTAGTGTTTTTATTTCTTTTTATTCTTTTATTTTTTATTTTTTTATTATTCATAATTTTTTTTAATATATAACTATTTTTTGTTTGTTTTATTACTATACATTAGAGCGACTCATTTTGTATGGGGCCAAAAAAAAGTAACTTCGGTCCACCCCCCAAAATGTACCTTGACTTGTTTTATGATGAATCCCAAATAATTTTGTGCCTAGGATTAAGAGTCGGCCTACTATACATATGTATATAACTTTATCACTTTTTTATTATTTCTTGAGACTGTTTTCCCTAATTTTTCTTTATTATTTTTTATAATTTCTTTATAGCTATTCTTTATTAGTTTTTATTATTGATTCATAATTTCGTAAGTGTTTTTTTTAAATTTTTTGTATTATTTCCCTATTAATTTTTTCTTTATAATCGTTTATTTTATTAGTTTCAGTTATTTATTTATATTTTTTTATTCATATTTTTTTTATTTCCCATTATTTTTTGTTATTGGGGGAAATTTTTTATTATTATCTCTTCATTATTCTTTTATTATTTCTTCATAACTTTTTTTACCGTTTTTTATTATTTACGATTTTATTTATAACTTTTTTTATGATATTTTTATTATTTCTTTATAAATATTATTTTTTTTATTATTTTCATTATATGTTCCGGATTGTTTCATAACTTTTTGATTTATTTATTAATATTATTTAATGATTACTTTTATTACTTTTTATTGTTACTGTTATCGTTTTTTTTTTATTCTAAACATTTTTTATAATTGTTTTTCTTCCTCATTTTTTTATTACTTCTTCTGTATTTTTTATTAATATTTTTTTATTATTATTTCATCGATATTATTTAAAATTTTTTATTTCTTGATTATTTTTTTCATTAGTAATTTTATTTACTTTTGGTTTCTTATCACCCCCATTGGAACCGACCGTGGCATGATGGTTAGAACACGCGACTACCATGCGGAGATCCCAGGTTCGACTCCTGGATCCAGTCATCTAAATTTTTCTTTCATTGCCAGCCCCCCCGATGTTGTCGACAACAACTTCGCAGTATAGTTTCGAGTTAATTGGTATGTCTAGTAAAAAGCTTTTCAAACAGTGACGTCCGCATTCGTCGATAAACACGTAGGTGCCGTTAGTTGTGAATCTACAAATAGAAAGCTTGTAATTCACAACAACGCGAGAAGTTATACCACACCTCATTCATGGAGTGTAAAGGGACAATAATTTTTTTTTTAAGCTGTCATCGCCGATGAAATTCACTTGCCGCCAGCAATAATAAAAGCCAAAGATTTCGAATTTTCTACATGTTAAAGAAATTCTTACTTTTTGTTTCTATTTTAGAATAGTTAAATATTAACAATTAAAGTAATATATGCAAAAAATGGAGAACTCAGAAGAAAGATTCCCATTATCGATACAAGCGACAAGTTATATACAAGTTAAAAAAAAAAAACAAGAAAAATATTCCAACTTGTGTTTTACAAATGAGTATTTAATCTTCTTTTCTAAAGCACTGTTATTTTTTCCAAATGGAAAATTACAAGGAGCTTAAAAAAAACAACAAATGATTTAATTACAATTTCGAAGAATTGTAAGGGATAACAACGTCTTCAATATACGTATATAATTATTTTTCAATATAAGTGTGTTATGGAAAGTATTTAAGCAGCTGTAAAAAATATAAGTAGAAAACCCCCCGTGTATACAGACTTTATGTCTAACGCTTTGTTCAAAAATTACCCAAATTGTTCAGCGGCTGCAACGGCATTGCATTACAAATTATGCCTCCAATATCTCTCTCTTAGTTTAAATTATACAAAATCATTTTTGAAACAATCACATTTTCATATTGTATTTCTCCCAAATGACATCCCAAAAGACTTTAACAACGACCTAAACCGTTTCCTATTTAAGCCCGTTCCGTTCTGTTATCTCATCATAATACGTTTTACGCAAAAAGCACACACACACCCAAATCTACGGAACTCTAGTGCGTTCGACTGCGACTGTCGCTGCTAGAAGAAACGTTGATGGGCAGGCAGGCAACCTTGAATTTATTTAACTTGATTTCGACAACAGATTTCGAGTAAATCGAAAGCGAAATATTTAAAAAACAAAAAAAAATAAACGTGCTTACGCAGACGGTGATGAAACACGGTGAACTTTTGGTTAACGATTTATCGTTATGGAGATTTTTGTGGTAAAAATACAATTTCAGGTTTCGTTCTGTCTGTGTGTTTGATTGCGCTCATCTCCCAACCACCCACCTACCCTCTCCACTGTTTATCTGCAGCTGTGGTTGATTCACTACTTAGAAGAAATAGCGAAATGTTATCTTATAATATCACAAATAAACAAATAAACAAATTAACAGTTCTGGTTTAAATAATAAAAGTCACCACCGCACACAGCATTCATAGTTCATTAGATTAAACACGAAAATAGGGAGTTCGTCAAAACAAGTTTTACGCGTTCACTATTTGTTCAGTTTGACACATAACCAGTAAAATGGAAGCAATGGATGCGATGCGTTAGCAGTTAGTTTAAGCTACATATATTAAAAGTGAAAATGTTAATTAACTTTATGAGTGCGTCAATAGGTACAGGGGGAAAGGGGGGATATTGAGAGTTCAAATGCCGTTTAAACAGGGTTCGAATGAAATCTGTAGCTGGGATATGAAACATTGTCTCAATACTTAAGATGGAATGTATATAAATAACGTCGACCTTTCATGATGATAAATTTGTTAATTCATAATTTTCTATCAATGTTTGATAATATTTAATTAGTCCAAAAATACTTGTAGTGTTAAGGGAACACAGCACGTGTTCCATAATGCAGATTTGCATACGAGAAATTACCAAATATATATTCACACGTAACACAAGATATATCCATGTTTATCTAGGAAATCACTTTGAAAGTATTTACATTAGAGTGGGTCAAGTTTTTTCTCATCCAAGTAGTTATCAATATCATAATTTACGATGAGTTCCAAAAAACCATAGCCCAAGAACAATGGGTCTAAAATCAAAATCGAGCCCCCGGTTGTTAACGAGAAACTTTTCGGCGCCCATACAAAACAATAACTAAAACTAATTATCCTCAATAAAAACTAAAAAATTTTAACGGAAATATATTTGTGTGGAAATTTTTTTGTTTCGCCGTTTTAAGTTCATTTTGTATGGGAGCGCCCTAAGGGGGTGAAGATTTGGGTAGGTATATTCGAGAAAAATTTTAGGAGGGCAATACTAGTGTGGCTCAGTCGTACATTTTACCCACCTAGAAGGCACAATGGGAATAGCAGAAGCTGATTTCGTAAAAACAATTTAAAAATAAAATAAAATTGTATTGGAACAACCTAAGAGGTTGAAGATAGAGGATAGAAATGATCTGAGAAACTGTTGGTGTTGCAAAAATATGGGTGATTGGTCATACATTTGACTCCTCTAGGGGCAGCTTTGTGGAAGTTAGAGCGGTGGAAGCAAATTTAAAAAAAATATTGATTTTGAATGAGGGGTAAAGATAGGGAGCAGGTATATTTTGGAAAAATGTTAGGAAGCAATAAGTACTATTATATAAAAAATAAAAAATTGTATGGGGACAACCTTAAGGTTTGAAGATAGAGCGTAGATATGATCTGAGAAACTGTTGGTGTTGCCAAAATATGGGGGATCGGCCATACATTTGACTCTTCTAGGGGCACATTTGTAAAATTTAGAGCGGTGGTAGCAAATTCTATAAAAATTTGATTTTTGAATGGGAGAACACTTAGGGGGTGAAGATGGGGAGCAGATATGTTTTGGAAAAACAAAAGGAGCGAAAAAGTACTTTTATAAAAAAAATTGTATGTGGACAACGTTAAGGTTTGAAGATAGAGGGTAGATATGATCTGAGAAACTGTTGGTGTTGCAAAAATATGAAGGGTCGATCATACATTTGCCTCTTATAGGAGCACCTTTGTGGAAGTTAGAGAGGCGGCAGCAAATTCTATAAAAATTTTAATTTTGTATGGGAGCCCCCTTAAGGATTAAGATGGGGAGCGGTTATGTTTGGGAAAATAGTAAATATGAGATGAAATATTTTAAATGTACCAAAAAGTACTTTGTATGCAACAAAAAGTACTTTTATAATGCCTGCAGGTAATATCATTGTCCCAAAAAGTACTTTAATGTACCAAAAAGTACTTTGGATGTACCAAAAAGTTCTTTTAATGTACCAAAAAATACTTTTAATTTATTAAAAAGTATTTTTATTGTACCAAAAAAGTACTTTAATGTACCAAAAAGTATTTTGTTTGCACCAAAAAGTACTTTTCTTGTACCCAAAAGTACATTAAAGTACCAACAAGTACTCTGTATGCACCAAAAAGTACTTTTATTATACAAACAAGTAATATTACTTTTAGTACTTTTGTTTTACCACAGGTTAATTTTTAATGTACCAAAGAGTACTTTTATTGTACTAAAAAAACTTCTAATGTACCAAAAAGTGATTCGTATGCCACAAAAAGTACTCTTATTATATCAGCAGGTAATATTATTGTACCAAAAAAGTACTTTAATGTACCAAAAAGTACTTTCGATATACCAAAAAGTACTTTTAATGTACCAAAAAGTAATTTTATGAACAAAAAAGTATTATTTTTATTCTACCAACAAGTACTTTGTATGTACCAAAAAGTACTTTTATTATGCCAAAAAGTACTACGTTTGTACCCCAAATTACTTTTTCCGTAACAAAAAGTACTTTTAGTTTACAAAAAAGTGCGTTGATTGCACCAAGAAGTACTTTTATTGTACCAATAATCACTTTTATTGTATTAAAAATAACTTTTATTGGACTTTTATTATTTTAATATTATACAGAAAAGTACTTTTATTTTACCCAACAGAACTTTTTTTTATAATAAAACAACTTTGTTGTACCAAAAAGTACTTTTATTGTAGTAAACAGTAACTTAGCTCTGTTGTTTTGTTGTACCAGAAAGTACATTTAGTATACATAAAAAGTACGTTTTTCTTACAAAAAGTACTTTTATTAAAACGAAAAAGGATTAAGTTGTACCGAAAAGTACTTTTGTTGTTTTTTAATATTATAGTATAAAAGTACCTTTATTTTAGTACCAAAAGTACTTTTATTGTATTAAAAAGTACTTTTATTGTATTAAAAAGTACTTTTATTTTATAAAAAAGTACTTATATTCTTTCCCAAGGTACATTTTAAAAAGTGCTATTATTGTATCAGAAAGTACCTTTGTTATACCAGTAATTTACCTGTACCAATTTACTTTTGTTTTATAAAAAAATTTTATCGTACTAAAAAAAGTACTTTTTATTATGTCAAATATATTTTTTTGTACAAAAAAGGACTTATCTTGTAACAAAAAGTACTTTTGTAACCAAAGTTTAATGCTCTAGTTTCACAAAGTACTTTTATTGTGTATGTTACTTTCATTGTACCTTAAAGTACCATTATTGTTTAAAAAAATACAAGTATTTTTATTGTACTAGAATGTAATTGTATCCTGATAAAAAGTACGAATTGGGTTTATTGTACCAAAAAGCACTTTTATTGTATTTAATAGTGCCTTTATTGTACCATAAAGTACTTTTATTAAAAAGTGTTAAAAACTACCTTTGTTTTACCCAAAAGTACCTTTATTATACCGGAAAGTAACTTCGTACTAAAAGTACTTTTATTGTAAAAAGTTTACATGTGTTGTAAAAAATATACTTTTATTGTACCAAAAAGTACATTTGTTGAAAAAACTTCAAACAATTCTATCCAAACACCACTTTTGTTGTAGCGGAAATGAATTTGTCCAAAAGTTCTTTTATTGTACCCAAAAAGTCCTTTAATTGAGCCAGAAACACTTTAGTTGCACCAAAAAGTTCTTTTTATGGGTGAAAAAGTACTTAAGCATGGAGACTAAGATTACTTTTATTGTACCAAAAAGTTCTGTGATTGTACCCCGAAAGTCTTTCATTGTATCGACAAGTGTTTTCAATGTACCACAAAGTACTTATGTTGTACCCAAAAGAGAACTTCATAATACCAAAAAGTTCTGTATGAAAAAGTACTTAAACTTTGAAACTAAGATTTCTTTTATTATACCAAAAAAGTACTATTATTCAGCCCAAATTAATTTACATTATATATTGACCTAAAAAGGTACTTTTGTTGTACCCAAGAGTTACTTCATAGTACCAAAAAGTACTTTTATTGTAAAAACAATGTTCTTTTATTTGGCAAAAGTACTTTATATTGTACCAAAAAGCATATTTCTTATGCCGAAAGGTATTTTAATTTTATCAAAAAGTACTTTTATTGTACCAAAAATTATTTTTACAATACAGAAATGTACGAAACAGTTACTAAGTTGTACCAAACACTTTATTTGTGGTACAAGAAAGTATTCTTTTTGCACAAGAAATTTTATTATATTATAATGTACTTATTTTGTACTAAAAGTTCTTTTAGCGTACCAGAAAGTACTATATGCGGACCAAAGAGTAATTTTTTTGTGCCAAAAAAACTTCTTGTACCAAATAGTAATTAAATTGTGGCGAACAGTATTTGTGTTGTACAAAAAACTACTTTTATTGTACTTAAAAAGTACTTTTACTGTACTAAAAAAGTACTTATATTGTACTAAAAGTCCTTTTAGTGTACCAAACAGTACTTTTATAGT
Organism: Muscina levida; assembly: GCA_964034835.1. Taxonomy (NCBI): domain Eukaryota; kingdom Metazoa; phylum Arthropoda; class Insecta; order Diptera; family Muscidae; genus Muscina; species Muscina levida. The sequence continues at coordinate 26,506,239 of OZ035884.1, read as the reverse complement.
GTCTAAAACAACTTTTATAAAAATTAGAAAAAGTACTTTTACTTCACCAAAAAAAAAAGTTATTTTACTTTAACAAAAAGTACTTTTTTTGTAAACATAATGTAAATGTAGACTTTTACCCTAAAATCTGGCTAAGAGTTGTTAGTTTGATTCAAATTCTTACATTAAGAATATTACTGATTCACCCACAGTACTTCTAGATCAGTAATATTGTTCTTCTACAACTGCTAGAAATTTTTTTGTTATTACCCCCACATTTTAATTTCATCTCTTATGCTATAAAACAAAAATAATTAAATGACTCTCTTCGACTCACCTGCATTATGGGATACGTGGTGCGTCCTTTTCCAAGACGTTCGATTAACACCAATTTCTCGAAATCTGCTATGACTGCCGCTATATTGGACGCCGACAATATCGGTCGCAACGGTGCTACAATTGGCACAAAGTCCTTGTTGCGCTCGGCAAAGTGACGATCGAACGAATTACGACGATCACTAAGCGATCGCTGATATTGTTGGCGTCGCTGAGACGATGATTTCGTGGACACGGTTGACGAGGCTGACGATGAGGATTTCTGAGTCAAATCTCCATTTGAGGAGTAGCGCGATGTGTTGCCATAGGTTGATTTGGATTTGCGATATTGTTTAGGATTTCCATTACCATTCCGGTGGTAATTGGCTGCCATCGTTTGTAAGACAGTGGGAAAATTCTCTTTAGAGACGAAGGCTGTTGTGGGTTTCAAACACTTGGCACAGGATTTGGTAAGAGCGGCCGTCAACAGATCGGCGGCAGTAGCTTTAGCATTTTCGACTGGCTGCTGTTGATCTAAATCATTGGGCTCATCGGTGAGCGATGATTTGCGATTGTTTTGCTGTTTAGATGATTTTCTATTGTTGTTATTGTTGCCAGACTGCTGTTGGCCGTTGCCCCTTTCACGGGGCAGGACGATATTGTCATTAAAAGTGGCCAAGGGTAGGGGTCTATTGTAGGATCGCCTATTGTTGCTGGAGGTGGTGTTGGTGCCACCAGTCTGGGCATTTCTGTGCGATGAGTTATGACGAGTAGTGGACTTATCATATTTAGAGTTTTGTTGGTACTCACTAATGGAAATTGAAGCAGCGTGTTGTTGTTTTGAATTTTTAGTGGAATTTTTATTGGTATTGTTGTGTTGTTGCTGCAGCTGTGGCTGCTGCTGCTGTGGGCTATTATTGTTTTGACCTTTAGGATTGTTACCAGTGTTGCGACCCTTGTTAGGGTTGCCATTATTTCTATTGTTATTTTGGGATTTCTGTGTTTGAGTTTGTTGATTATTCTTATTTTTGTTGGTGCTATTTTGTGTCTGTTGTTGCTGCTGTTGGGGTTGTTGTCCATTTTGTGTTTTCTGTGTCAATTGCTGTGGATTTTGTTGTGTATTAGGGCTATTATTGGTGTTGTGGTTGTTGTTAAATTCGCTTTGGGTTGTCGTCTCAGTTTCAATCGTAGTTTGCACTGGTACTTCAGCAGTAACGGTAGCAGCAGCAGTCACCTGCTGCTGTTGTGTTTGTTGTTGTTTCTGCTTCATTTTGGACGCTTTATTACTAGTACCTCGAAATTTGCTACTACTATTCACCATAATTTTGCGCTAGACTTTTCGACAATTCTTCAATATTTTTGAATATATTTTGAAAAGTCCTTTTTTAGATGCCGTGTTTTTTATTAGTAGTGAATATATGAAGATTTTCTCCTGAATTTGGGCTGAAAACGGTTATAAGTTCCCGGAAGTGCACGTAAAGTGTTTATATTTTTGTTCCGTTTCCGTTGCGATTAACTAATTTGCAGCCGTTAACTGTAAGAAAGGGAAAGAGGAAAGATATAAATAAAAAGAAATATCATATGGGGTTGATTGTATAAAGGGAGGAAAATTCCTGACCCAAGTAGTGTACTGTACTTATGTAGCGTGTTTGCATATGGTACTCGCTACATATGTAAGTACAACGTATCAGTGATATAAATTTTAGGGGGATTTTATATTAATCATACGCACAAAGTTACAATATTGTGGATTTATGGTTTAATAACAAAGTGCAACAGTCAGTCTGGGTAGGGTGCGAAATTCCATGGTGAAGGTACTAAGTCAGTATATGTATGTAGTAAAACCTCCAAAGGGTTTGGCGAAACTTTTGAGAGGTTTTTTTTTAAATCAATGTTTGAAATAATCTTTTACAGATCTTACTATCAAAATATCAACATTTCTACCTTAAAAGGAATGTAAACTGAGACAGCTCGTCATTCTATAGTGAGTACTACCGGAAACTCCCTCGAGTATTATATCTACACTCAGCGGACTTTCCAAAACATCTATGGAGCTTTCAATAATATTTTTAATACGGCAATCCTAAAATCGTCACATGATCTAAAGGTTGAGATGCTATTGGTTTGAAAAATTTGTTAAAGTTGAATTGGGAGGAGTCACAATTGCTAGGAGCTAGGAGAGACACTTCAAAAAAGGAATTCTGTCTCCAATTCTATGGTTAACCTCAGTCAATAAACTGCTTCTTCAAATAGAAATGCATCTCTGGTGAGAATCAAGCTAGCTACCGGAGCATATTGAACAGGCTAAACTGCAGAGTACAATACATGACTTTGGGACTCAATTCAGAGAATTGGTCGTGACAGAAGACTCAAAAATAAGAACTTCTGCATCGTTCATTTTGCCAAGTTGGCTGCATTTATAATTTAATGGCCATAGAACTTTTTCTATATTTTAATACGGTTAATCAGCTTTTTATTGTAAGGAAGCATAAATGACCCAGTAATTGGGAGTTAAACGTTATTGTGTCGCAATAGGCTTTTTAAGCTTTTACATATTATGTGACGATATAAAGTTTACCCATGCCAGAACGTATGAGTTATGTGGAATTTTTATATGTTACTCAGACGTAAGTTAGTATAAACGAAAATTGGTGTAAAGGCGCGATTAGACACAAGGAATCCGTCGAAATATTTGCCTATCGGGAGTGTTATCGATAACGAATTGCTGTCACATTCCCGTTGTCAACAACCGTTCAAATACAAAATTTCCTCGCACCGCCTAAGACATTTCATTCTACGATTTGTGTGTATGAAGGCGAATATATTTTATTTTATTTTTCTATTTACTAAACGAAATCACGTTTTCGTTCTTATAAAGGCAACACTAACTGCACATATAAGGTCATAAATCTGACGACAACATCGAGAGGAGCCAATAATAAAAAAAATGGTAGTCGCGTGTTCTAACCATGCCACGGCCGGTCCCAAGTTTTTTCCATTAGTTTTGTTTAAATTTCATATTGTTTTTTATTATTTTACTAGCTGACCCGGCAAACTTCGTCCTGCCAGCAAAGTTATTGGCATAAGAAAGAGTTGTACCAAGCTCTATGGACACAAATAAAATATGCCCTAAGGGAAAGTGGTCTAAGAACTAAGAACTCATACACACTTGCCATATTTTATATCTGAATCTCAAATGTTAAACGTTTTTAAAAGTTTACACGAAGTAGATGGTAGTGAAGGCTAAAGAAGTTCAGATTTAATATTACGAACTCTTTTTATAAGAAAAAGTTGTATCAACATCCGTCAGGCCGTAAAATATATGTTTAGTGACATACACAGAAATAAATATAATTATTAAGAAAGATAGGGAAAACAAAACAAAACTTTTGCTATGATCTCTTTGTCCTCAGATCGAGTATTGGTAAGTACTACCTGTGTATCAAAATTTCTTTCATCACGACCAAAATACATTTGTATCACACTACCTTCCCTCCCCTACTGATCAAAATTAACATATCGTTTCTATATTATCATCTTCATCTTGAATTTGTCTGCTCTGTAGATAAACCTCACCATTTTGCAACGCGTATTCCGTCCACTACTCAAAAATAAAAATTTAGCCGGAATATTCATAAATGCAGTGGTAAATATTTTCTATGCATCCGTCTCATTTCTATGGGCCAAACAACTACATTAGACGCCGTCACCTTACAGAAGGACTTCTTTCGTTTGCCTCACTTACTCATATATTTTCCATAGTAAGGGGTTTAATAAACCTTTTCGGACGTTCCATCAATTTTGAAAATTTGGTGCAGTCGTTCGGATTTGTGCGCGTACACACGTTTTGGAGATTCACCCTTGACTATTAAACTATATTATAATCGAAAAGTTTTAATAAAAATATTCACAAAATTCACATCACCGTGTCCATTCCTTACAATTTTCATTATAATTCCACCCCAGCGTCACCTACCGGGTCCATTTATACATAAATTTTTGTAAAATATGTTGAGTGTAGTTGAAATCTAATACCGATTGGTTTATTTCTTTGACCTCTAAAATATTTCAATTTAAAGGGCGAGGATTCCCGGACAAATTCTGTTCTTCATATATCTTAAAGAATTGCTAAAACGGATCAGCAGTGTCGTCCATGATGTGATGAAAACTTATTTATTGATAGGCATATATTCTAAAACCAAATTTTTAAGCCGATTGACTGACATAGAACTTTCTGCGTTGGTGTACTGGGTGATTGTACCTTTTTATCCTAAGGAGTACGAATTTCCAAAAATGCCTTCATTAGGCTCAGCAACCCCATTAACCGTATGGTCTGGGTAATATCAACAGTTATTCCTATTTTCGTTATTGTCCCCTAAAATTTCGAAATGGGAAAAACCACATTGTGAAGCTCTCTAATTCTGTAGGAAGTGCGCCATTATAAAAGTTAGTCATCCTTCTTTTAGCCTTTTTGCGGTCTAGGTGACCATCTATAGCCAATCCTCAACTTTCACTGAAATTTTGGGACAAATGGGGTCAACCGTTTTCACAATTATGGTGACATCAAAATGTACATCTGTTTTATATATATAGACTTCTGAATAACTATGATGTTAAAAAAAGTGACTAAATGACATTCCAAAAATTAAGTGTATCATAAGCTAAACACCGGCAACTGGTTCCAAACATACATTCAAAATTTTCTCATGTCAAAAAAATCATAATTTTAAGTTTTAGTAAAATCGGACAATGGAAATAAATTTTCGAAATAATTCAACCACAGCCAAATCAACTGTAGGTCCATATATACAAAAAAAATTCTAATAATAAAACAAATATGCATTCAAAATTTCAGTCAAATTGTTTAATTCGTAAAAATTTTATTATAATTCCACCCTAGCGACATTATACAAACAATTTTTTCTCAAGGTTCCACAAACATAAATACTAAATTTCAGTTAAATTAGTACATGCATTCAAATTTTCGATATAAATCCACCCTAGCGTCATCTATCGGGTCCATTTGTACATACAATTTTTTCTGATGATCAAACAAACATAGATTCTGAATTTCAGTTAAATTGGCCCTTTCGTTAAAATTTTGATTGTAAATCGACTCCAGCGCCACCTACCGGGTCCATTTGTACATAAAATGTTTTCTCATGATCAAACGAATATCTATTCTAAATTTCAGTTGAATTGGTACATGCATTCAAATTTTCGATATAAATCCACCCTAGCGCCACCTGGATTTGATTTTTTTCAACACAAACAATCTACGGAAAATTTCGAATCGAATAAAAAAACAATCAGCCAAATCGCTCCAGCCGTTCTCAAGTGATGGTATGACATACGTGGACCATTTCATTTTTATATATATAGATTTCAGACAATTTTTTTTATTATATTTCGATTTTTTCTTTTAATTCTAATTGTTTTCCATTTTTATTTGTATATTATTTTAATTTGTAATTTTTTTAAAAATATAATTAGTAGTAATATAAAATAGGTTTTTGTAACTATGTCTTAAATTTTTTTACTATAATTTATTTTTTATTATTATTTTTACTATCTTTATAAAACTTTTAGTATTCATTAAAAAAATTAATGCTTTTTGGTTTTGTTTAATATTTTTTTTTTTATTTTATTGCTTTAATTACTTTTTGTTATTTGATATATTATATTTAAATTTTTTTAATAATATTTTATGTATCTTTTTTAATTTTTGATAATTTTTATTTTTTGTTTTTTTTTTTCTATTATTTTTTATAATTTTTGGTATATTTTTAATGTTTTATTATTTTATTGCTTTTTTTTATAAAAATAAAATAATTTTTTTTTAAATAAAATTTTTAATGTTCAAAATTTAAATGATTTTCATATCCTTTTTGTTTAATCTATATTTTTTATTGCATTTTATTACTTTTTTATTAATATATAGTATTTTTTTTAATTCTATGCTTTCATTGTTTATTATCTTCAAACTTTTTCCTATTTGTTAAAATTTTTTTTAAACCATTTTTCCTATTTGTTAAATATTTTTTTAAACCATTTTTTAATTTTTAAATGTTTTTTCCCTTAGTTTTGTTTTGATTTCTTATTTTAGTATTATAATACTTCATATTATTTTTTTTAATACATTTTTTATTTAATTTTGTTAACTTTAATTGTTTTTTAATTTTTTTTATATATTATTTATAATTTGTGTTTCATTATTATTTTTTTTTTGTTTTAATTTTTTTACAATAATTTGTTTTTTCTTATTATATTTGATTAAGTTTATTTATTTTGTTCAGTTATTTTTTTATAATTTTATTGTTTTTATTCATTTTCATTTTTTATTACTTATATTAAAAATTTTTTTTATTATTATATCATTTTTTAATTTTGTTTTTATATCATTTGATACGACCCAAATTCGATTCATGACTTTCTGAGTCGTTTGAGCCATGTCCGTCTGTCTGTCTGTCTGGCTGTCCGGCTGGCGCGCACGATGACTTTAGAAAAACGCAACCAAATGTTTAGAAATTTTGCAGGGGTTAATATTTTCCCAAAACTACTTACGGTATTGTAAATGGGCTACATGGCCCCGCCCTTTCTGGTACCTCCCATACAAATGCATCATTCCGCCCACTTTAGAAATCGAGTAATAATATCAATACACCCAACGGGATCGTACCTAAATTCTGTATTTAGTAAAGCTATAATAGGATAAAGTTTTGGAAAAAAATTGGAAGTCTATCCACGCCCCATCTGGTACCTCCCATACCCTTCTGGTACCGCCCATTTTAGAAATCGATTAATGTTATTAATATACCTAACGCGATCGTTCCCAAATTCTGTATTTAATAAATCTATAATAGGATAAATTTTTGGGAAAAAAATTGGAAGTCTAGCCACGCCTCTTCTGGTACCTCTCATACAAATGTACCTTTCCGCACACTATAGAGATGGAGTAAGTAATAATATCAATAAATCCAATGTGAAAGTCCCAAATTCTTTATTTATTAAAGTTTTAACAGGATAAAGTTTTTGAGAAAAAAAAATTGGAAGTCTAGCCACGCCCCATCTGGTACCTCCCATACCCTTCTGGTACCGCCCACTTTAGAAATCGCTTAATATTATGAATGGACCTAACGCGATCGTGCCCAAATTCTGTATTTAGTAAAGTTTAAGCAGGAAAAAGTTTTAAAGAAGAAATCTGGAAGTCTAGACACGCCCCTTTTGGTACCTCTTATACAAATGTACCACTTCGCTTACTTTAGAGATGGAGTAATAATATCAATACACCGAACGCCATCGTGCCCAAATTCTGTATTAAGTAAAGCTTAACAGGATAAAGATTTGGTGAAAAAATTGGAAGTCTAGCGACGCCCCTTATGGTACCTCCCATACAACTGTACCTTTCCGCCCACTTTAGAGATGGAGTAATAATATCAATACACCGAACGCCATCGTGCCCAAATTCTGTATTTGGTAAAATTTAGTAAGGTTTTGGAGAAGAAATCTTGAAGTCTAGACACGCCCCTTCTGGTACCTCCCATACAAATGTACCACTCCGCCCACTTTAGAAACCGAGTTATAATATTAGTATAATAGAAATTTTTTTGTTGTACTGAGGGTGATGGTATATGGAAGTCGGGTTGTCCGACTGAAAGTTACTTACTGGTTTTTTTATTATTAATATAAAATAATTTTTATTAATTTTTTTTTTAAATTGATACAATTTTTTAACAAAATTTATTTTATTATTCTTTGAAAACGAGTTTATATTTTTTCTAACTTTTATTATTCTTTTAATACGTTTTTATAATTTTTTACTTGCATACTATTTTTATTTTATTCTTTTATTACTTTTTACTATTATTTAAAACAAGTCCTAAATTTTTTATTATATTTTTCATTAGTTTTTTTTAATATTTATTTTTTTATATATATCAGATATTTTTTTTTAATATATTTTGAATTTTTTTTTTTGATAATTTTAATGCTGTTTTTTTATTTGTATATTATTTGTAATTTGTATTTTTTTTCGATATTTTTAATGTTATAAAGATGTTGTTTTTATTATTATTATTATTATGGTTTTTGTAATTATTTTTTAAATATTTAAACATATTTTTTTTACAACTTCATAAAACTCTTTTAATATTCTATAAATATTTTTATTCTTTTTTGGGTTGTTTAGTTATTTTTTTTATTGTTTTTTTTCTCTTTTGTTTTATTTGTTAATTAATTGATTTTATATTTTATTTAACCTTTTTTTATTTAATTTTTAATTTTTTTTTCTTTTTTTACCATTTTTGTACTATTTTCCTTAAATTTTTTTAATTAATTATAATAATTAGTTTTACTAATTTGAACTGTTCTACTAGTACATTCTTATTATTTTTAATTTTTGCATCATGCTATTTTTTACTTTTTATAAATCATTCATTATGTTTTTATAATTTCGAGGATTTTATATTTTTATTTTAAAATTGGCAGAAAACATTATTAAGCCATTATTATTAAACAATGGAGAGCAACATGTTGGACTAGAATTGGAAAGGGCTACAAAAAATGTCTTCATTTATTCCTTGGACAGTAAACGTTCTGAAACCCCTAATATCGAAAATTCTGTATATTCTGTAAAAGTATAAATATTTCCAAAAAAAATACAGCCCTAAAATTAACTCATTTCCGTTAAGTAATAACACCCTTCTACCCCCTATTACACAATATTTTATAATTTACATACCAACAACTGTAAATAAATAACAATTGTAAATTACAACTTCCGTCGAATAACATTTGTTTCATCTTTATCTGTTTGATTTTTTTACGAGAGCACTTTACACAAAATATTATAAATAATATGCCGACTCGTGTACGAATTGGTTATGGTCACGTTCGTTGCCAGTATACATTCTGTAGCGTTACTCGAAAAAAAAATTCATATTTAAAGGTCAAAAGTCACAGTAGCTTATGAGATAAGAATGCAATAGTATATTAATGCAAGTAAATGTATTGTATATGTTAACATTTAAGAGAACTAATAAATAGGATTACTGTAAAAATAATGTCAATTTTATAATAAAGAGCATCGCAAAAAATTTTTTTCTGGAAATGATAAAACTCGTATCATCATGCAGATCAAACGGGCATATGCCCCTATTGACCAAATTTGTAAAGGCAGAATTACGAACATCTGCATGGGCTGCTTTCTACAGAGTAAAAAAACTGCACGATGGGATTTTCCTCAAATTCGTACTTTTAGTGGGGAAAAGAACGAAAAAGGTATAAAACTACTACCAAAACCCATACCAAACGGGTAAAGCTATAATCGCTAAAATTTTTTATGGGGATTCTCCCTAAAGAATAGAGAGCGAAGGTATTTTTAAAAATTCGTACTTTTAGGGGTAAAAAGGTTGAAAGAGGGACAAAACTGGTACCATTAGCCAGACAAAACGATTAAAGGTAGAATCGCGAAAATGGGAGTACAAAATATTGTGATTGATTTTGCTGAGGTTTTTTTATGTAGACTAGTGTAATCTACACCAAACTGCTTCTTAAAATGATCAATGTGTATATACTGCAGTCTTGATCTTGATATTTTTTAACATTGTTAATCTATAGCAGTATCTTACAGCTGTTATACAGCACAATGTTTATTTATTTTTTTATTAACACAAATGTTCTATAAACAAAAACAAAAGACAAACAAATGCGCAAAAACAGTACAAGAAAAAAAAACAACAACAAGTGTATATAGAATACAAATTCACGATAAATTCGGAAATTAACCTACAAAATAATAATTTGTTTGTTTGCTGTTATTATAAATTAATCTCTCGTTGTATGTATGTCGACTCTCTTTGCAAGATCAAGAGATAACGTGTAAGGGGGCCGGCCAGCCAGCCATCCTCTTTTCTGCGCCGTCTATATGTCATACATTCTCTTGGTATTTGTCACTCTCTGCCTCATAATATGATGTAATTCTCAATTATTGTACATATTTGAAATTTATTTAGCATAATTGTGTTATTGTTGTTGTGTTTGTTATTGTTTATAATTGCGTATATAAAATATATGAAAATAAAATATGCGATGGAGAATTTTATTATTTTAATTTGTTTTGCATATGAATCATTTTACTTTGGTTTCTTTCTCTGTGTTTCTCGACGCTAAACTTTTTGCATACATTCTCTCTCTCTCTCTCACAGCCACCCACCCACCAAAGATTATTTAGTGATCGCTTTTACGAATTTGTTTATTATGGCAAAGGGGATCCCAACAAGGCCCCACCATGTGTTAGGTGATGGTGGACGACGATCAGCAGGAGAAGCAACAGTTTGGGGGGAACATGACGCGGTGTCGTGCTTTAATTGAATGGAAATTTATTCATTCACAATTAATAGATGGACGACGGCACAAATGGCACATTGTGGTGATGGTGGTGGTGGTGATCATTGCCACCGTTCGGTCTGAGAGCACAATATGAGCCATGACCACAACAAGAACAACAGCAGCAGCAGCGGCAGACTCTGATTCAATGATGATGGTGATGAGTGTGACCCGCCGACCGACCACCACTTTATAATAATAACAACAAACGCATCGCTGGTAAATTGTCCGGAAACTACCCGCGATTGTGATTCACAAGTAGATGTAAGAGATACTCACGTATCATTTATCAATTATCACCAACTGAAGGGGGATTTTTTTTGCACTAGTCAGCCAGTCAGTGTAATGTCTGTTGCAAACTTACTACAGTCGTAATCTCTCTGATGGTTGAATGTTGGGCTGGAAATAATATATCTAACAATTATGGATCACCGAAACCCAGAAGTGTGCGAGATGCATACTAAGGATAGGATTTTAAAAATCAGGATCTGGCATGTGACTGGTAAACGTACTTTTAGGGGTAAAAAGCCAGCAAATTAATAAAATTGGTAGTGTCACCTAGAACAAACGGCTAAAGCTAAAACGCTGAAATGAAAATTCTTGCTAAAGAATAAGATAGCTTCGCGTAGGAATTTTGTAAATTTTTTTTAGGAGTAAAAAGGCTGAATTGGGATACAACTGGTACCATCACCCAGACCAAACGATTAACGCTATAATTACGAAAATCTTTACGATGATTTTCTTTATCGAACTAGTGAGCTTCACGAGGTGATCTTTCGAAATTCGTACTTTAGGGATAAAAAAAAAGCCCAAAGTGTGTACCATCACCCAGGCCAAACAGCTGAAGCTATAATCGCGAAAATCATATTTCTGATTCTCTCTATCTAATTAGTGAGCTTCACGAAGGGATTTTTAAAAACTCGTATATTTAGGTCTAAAAAAGGCCCAAAAAGTAATAGAACTGGTACCATTATCAGGACCAAATGGCTGAAGGTAGAATGCTATAGAATCAGAGAGCTGCATAAGAGGATTTATGAAATTCGTACTTTAAGGGACATAAAAGTTCCAAACAGGGATAAAGATGGTACCATCAACCGTACCAAACGGGTAAGCTATTATCACGAAAAGCTATATGAGCATGCTCCCGATAGAGATTAGAGATCTGCATGAAAGGTTTTTTCGAAATTCGTACTTTGGGGATAAAAAAAGGACCAAAAACGGATAAAACTGGTACCATCACCAGGACCAAACGGCTGAAGGTAGAATCGCGAAAATCTATATGGGATTTCTTCCTATTAAATTAAAGAGCTGCATGAAAGAATTTTTCGTAATTCGTACCCAAAGGTAAATGGAATAAAACTGGTACCATCACCAGGACCAAACGGTCCTGCTGCATGAAAGGATTTTTCGAAATTCCTACCTTTATGGGTAAAAAGAGGCCCAAAAAGGGATAAAACTGGTACCATCGCCCAGACCAAAGGTCGAATCGCCAGAATCTATATGATCATGCTCCCTATAGAATCTGAGAGCTGCATAAAACGATTTAGGAAATTCGTACTTTTAGGAACATAAAAGATCCCAACAAGGTTAAAACTGTTACTATCACCGGGATCAGACAGCTACGGTAGAATCGCGAAAATCTATATGGGCAGGCTTCCCATACAATTACAAAAGCTGAATGCAGAGAATTTTCGATAATCGTATTTTTAGGGCTACAAAAAAACCCAAAAAGGGATAAACTGGTAGCATCGCCCAGATCAAACGCCTTAAGGGAAAGCCACAAACATTGAGGTTTATATTTATATTACAGAGAAGTTGTATGATACAAAGGGACTTTTCGAAATTCGTAATTCGGATAAAAAGGGGGGAAATTGGTATCATCCCTCAGACTTAACATTAGAGTGGGTCAATTTGTTTTGGCGTACCAATGCACCAAGCGGTTATCAAAATCGTAATCTACAATGAATTTGAAGAAAAGTTGATCAAGAAACAATTGAGCTAAAATAAAAATCGAGCCCCTGATTTTTTCCCCAAAACTTTTTGTATTGAGGAAAAAATCAACAACAAGCCCCGCAACAGTCCCGGAATCACCCCAAGAGGGTTCGAATATATGAACGAACCCCAGTCATTTTTCCCTCCTAACAAACATACATATCCTCCATCTTCGCCCCCTAAGGGGGCACCCATACAGATTTTTTTTATAAAATTTGCACCCACAGCACTTAGTCGCCTCTAGAGAGCTATAATGTATGACCGTCCTCCAATGTTTTTACAACCTCAACAGTTTTTCAGAACATCTATCTTCAACCCATAATGTGGTCCCCATACATATTTTGTATTTTTCTAATTTTTTATGAAATCAGCTCCTGCTGCTTCCATAATGCTTGCTAGAGAGGTAAAATGTATGACTGACCCCTGCTAGTATTTCACTCCGAACACTTTTCCCGTACTTGCCTACCTCCTGTCTTCACACAAATTTTCTTAGAATACATCGTAGATTACGATTTTGAAGTTTCAGAAGTTAACAAACCGTGTCATAAAAAAAAATTCCACAAAATAATTCAAAAATTCCAATGGTCGGTTGAACAGCGTCCTTGTGGGCTTCTTGAGAGATTTGCATTTACGGATCTAGTGCCACATATAAACGATAGTCTGTCTAAATAATTCGTAATAGATTTTTCATAACAATTTTCTTATATCTTAGGAAAACATTAGGCACCCCATAGCCTGGCGAGGCCGGCAATAATAGTCTCTTTTACAAAGCCTGACCAATAATTTGGGAGTTATTTCAAAAGATGTAGGGATTATGTGCTCAGACAAATTCCCAAAAAAAAAAAATCTTACAAAATCTATATTGGTAAAAAGTGTTGTCAGTTCTTTTCTTAAGAAAATCGATGAAGAAATGTTGATGCTTTTTACAATAAGGGAATAAGTTAGAGTATTTGTTTGAATTGTAGGGACCGGCCGTGGCATAGTGGTTAGAACACGCGACTACCATGCGGGAGATCGAAGGTTCAAACCTGGCTCCAGTCATCTTAAAAAAGAAAAAAAAAGAAATAAATTTTTCTTTCATTGTCGGCTCCCCTCGAATGTTGTTGGCAGCAACTTCGCAGTATCAAGCGTCGATTCAATCGGCGTGTCTATTAAGAGCTTCTCAAAAAAGTGACGTTCGCATTCGTCGATAAACAAGTAGGTGCCGTTAGTTGTGAATCTAAAAATAGAAAGCGTGTTAATTCACAACAACGCGAGAAGCTATCCCATAACTCATTCATGGGGTGCAAAGGGAAATTAAGTTTTTTTTAAGTTTTTATTTGTTTGAATTGTATGTAATCACAGAAAAATTGATTTATGTCTTAAACTTGCTTGAAGTTACTGAACTTTGTGATAATATATGTGGTAACAATTACCCCAGTTAAATTGGTTTTCAAAATATGTAAATACACCAATCATGCATATATGTCTTATAATTTATTTAAATTTCGTATTAGTGATTATTTTGAATGTACACGAACGCCAACGTACAAGACTATGATCAGCAGCTTGTTGCAGCTCACCAATAAGCAGAACCAAATCCGCATGTAAATAAAGGCAAAGTAAACTAAAACTCGGAAACCTGGGGCGTAATCACGGCATACGTGATCTCATGATTTCGATCGAAATATTTCGGCAAATTGTATTGCAAAAAGTCAACATTTGTCGGTCATGAATGCCGTGATTAGGCCCCTGCATGCGCCAGAGATAGCCAATGCCTATTCAATGCCATAGCCAATGGAGCACTAAAATTATTTGATACGCTAACCAGTAAATGTTTTGTTTGGTATGGAGATCTTCTCTCATACGAGGGTAAGATTGGAAATCTTTCAGTTCCATCCAAACAACCCTCTCAGAAGCACCGAAATAACTCCATCAATTGTGATTTTTTAAAACTTTACAAGTAAAAGATAATTGCAAAAGAGGTAAACTTTAATACTAGATAGAAAAAAATGTCTTCCCTTCCTTCCATGTATATCCCTTCCGCCTGATATGAAACACAGGATATACAAACAAAGGTACTGAGATAAACGTAAAGTCAGAAAATGCTACCTTATGGTAACAAATAAACATTGAGGTACGAAATGCTTATGCCATAAGGATAACACAGAGTCCTATCAATTAAGGATAAGCATAACGCATTTTCCTACCAGTTTGGAATAACAGTATTGATTTTCTCCTATCAAAAGAAATATACCATCATCTCTTAGGGTGAGGGTATTAAAATATGTATGATGTACTAAGCTTCAAGGTTATTTCAAACAAATCCCTTAAATACATTTCTAAAACTAAAATTTGCCATTTGTTAACAGATATTTGCATTAAAAATAATTGTTAGAAGCAGCAGTACCAATTTCAGATAACTATTCTAAATTGTATGTTGTTGTCGCTATTAATAAATATTATAATGTTTTTTTAACCAGTTGCTGAAAGCGATATAACAAATAACTTTCTAAATAAAAAATCATAATCCAGTTTCAAACTCAAAACAATCGGTCAGGGTAAAAGATATGATATAGTAATCAAGAGGTATCCAGAAGTCTTTGAGATAACAATAGTACTAATAAGTATCTGCCGCCCGCCAGTTTAAAACGGAAATATCGCATCTGCAATTACTTAAAATATCAACATTAACATACAAACTGTGTATAATTAATAAACTAAACTTAAATAATATAATTCCTTAAACCGACAACCGTAATCCAGTTAATCTACTTTATGCAAAGCAAGCAGAATCAGACAATGCTGATTAAAAATGACAGGCGGCAAGCAACTAAGGTGTTTTCGCGTCATTACTGGTCGATTATGTTTAATCGCCGCCAGAGCACATTATTTACATTCACGTACAAAAAAAAACAGAGAGAAATGCAAAACTTGAAAAATTTCCACTTGAACGCATAACAAGGACCGTGGCGAGCGTAGGTGTAGACAGGGGCGGGAGGGGGCAATTGTTTTGTAATTGATTTTAAACACACACACACACACATACAAATGTGGCAATGTGTATACAAGTGTGCGTGCGTACATGCGAAGATCAACGTCTTCAAAAGCGTTGACAGCTGCTGCTGCTATAGAAGAGAACCAAATCGAAAAACAAGAACTATATAAATAGTAAATCAATTTAATGAAAACACAACACAAAAACTTTATTGGCAACCATGCGATGCAGCCAACAATACACCTGCCCGAAAGCGGTAGGTAATACACCTTACACCCACCGTCGTCGCCATGAACTCACCATCATTATCACGCATACAACAATGATGCTAATTCAACTCTCAGCACGCAAATCAAAATGTTAATGAATTGCGCGTAGAAAATTAGAATAGTGTTAGGCACAATCCAAAACAACAGTTGAGTAAATGTTAAGAGAGTAACTTAAATAAATAGAAAATAAATTTGACGACACGTAAATATAAATCATTGACAATAATTGAAGGAAACCCTTAAAACCGTAGTGGAGGTCGTCCATATGGAATATGAAGTTGAGCAAACATATCTTGATGTAAACAAACGGTTTACATTAGGAGATGTAATGTTACAGAGAGAGAGAGAGGGGACAATAACCTACCACAACAACGTAGGAAGTGGTTGGAGTCGAATGGATTAATTATTGAACTTTCTTCAAATCTTCATAATTATGAAGAATCACATCTCATAACTAAGAAGAATCCGCACAGTACAACACATAATTATGGGACTCAATTCTGAGATGTGCAGGTGAAAGTAGCCCCAAAAAGAAGAAGTTCTGCTTCATTCGTTTTGTCAAGTTACATGCCATAATAACTTAATATCGATTTGAAGTTAGTAAGTATCGTATAGAGGAAATTATCACATTGTGAGTTCTTTTGTTACATTGTTATATGGTGGCGCTTGATTATCATAAGTAATATTCCACGTAAACTATACGCCACGGAGTACAACAGTTTTATTGTAACTGCTACAAAATAAAGCCAGTTCAAAATCATTTGATGAATGGAAAAGTAAAACGTTTGCTTATGTAGGGAAACGTTATATGAACAGATTAAAGAAATTGTAAATTTTAATATTGGTATGTGCCAAATTCCCCTATACGATACATACTAACTTCAAATCGATATTTAATTACTATGGCATGCAACTTGACAAAACGAATGATGCAGAACTACTTCTATTTGGGGCTACTTTTACGTTCAGTTCTCAGAATTGAGTCCCAAAAAAATGAGCTGAAAAATTTTGTGCTGTGTGATAAGTAAAAAGATAATATTTTTATTGTAGGACGGAGCTTCCAATATTCACCTTACATAAAAACAATTTCTTAAAAAAATGCTCCCTTTTAAGTATTTCCTTACCCCTAGGGATAAGGGTATATATCATTTATTATAAGATAGGAATAACGTATCAAAGAAGACGAGTTGGACACCAAGTATCATAAGACCAAATTCGCTTCAGTACTTTTTTAGAAGATCGAGCCATGTTCGTCACTCTGGCAGGCAGGTGGGCCGGAGAACTCGATCAAATCTTTACTAATTTCCGTAAAAATTAAACGCTATTAATATTTTCAAAATTTTATTATGGCATTATACATATAATAGCCCCACTCCCTTTGGGTATCTTCCATACAAAATGAACCATTTTTTGAAAAATAATATTTTTTCTACAACTTCTAAACGAAAATCTATTCACCAGATTGCCGATGTTGTCAGTCTAAAAATCTTGCAATACTAGCCATAATCTTAGAAAACTGAACCATTTGCCACACCCCTTCGGGTACCTCCCATAAAAAATTACATATTTTTGAAAGATTACTATTTTTACATAACATCCAAAGGGCCCATACAAATGACCGAATTCGCCCATATAGATCTACTGTAATTTGAAGGTACACAGAATTTAGACAAGTTTTGCACAACGTTAACGTTAGAAAATTCTAACTATGAATCAATTTGGTCCCCTACAAAAGGGCATAATTTTGGCAGAGTTAAATTTTTTCTTAACTTTCAAACGAAAGCTTGAGGATATTGGAATTCGGTCAGTATAATTATCTTGACATAGTTGGCTAAACCTCAGGAAACCAAACCATTTGACACACCCCTACGGGTACCTCTCATACAAGTGACCGAATTCATCCATAAACTTGTATATATGTATTTTTTCTAAGTGCCCTGAATACAGCCATGTTTTGATCAAGATAAATGCCTAACTCAGAAATAAATTTGAGCTATATAGGCTGACCCCTTCTGGTACCTCCCATACAAAATAATATGTCTTCCATAACTTTTAAACGGAAAACTGCAGAGTATTGGAATTTGGTCAGTTTAGTTATCTTGTAATAAAAGACAAATCCTCAGAAAAAAGACACATGTGCCCCACCAATTCAGATACCTCCCATACAAATGATTGAATTTACCCCAATATATTTTCAAAGCTACATATCCCTTTGTAAGTTCACTAAATACAGCCAAGTTTTACTCAAGATAAACTGATTCTGACTCAGGGAAGAATATGAACTATTTCGGTCGACCCGATCTGGTACCTCGCATACAAAATTACTTATTTTTGGGAAAATAATATGTCTTCCATAACTTTCAAACGGAAAACGGCAGAGTATTGGAATTTGGTCCGTTTAATTATATTGTGATGGTAGTCACAAACTCAGAAAATCGAAACATTTCTCAAAACATGTTTTTTTTCTCAACCAAGCGATTATCGAAGTCGCAATCTACGTTGAGTTCGAAGAAAATTTGCCAAGAAACCAGGGGTCTAAAAAAAAATCGCGACCCCAGTTTTTAACGAGAAACTTTTCGAGTTGGGGAAAAAATTCACAAGGGTTTAAATCTGTGACCGACCCCCATTAATTTATGTCTCCTGACATTTTTCCCAAACATATCTACCTCCATTTTCCACCCCTAAGGGGGCTTCCATACCGCCCTAACTGTCCTAAAGGTTTCCCTAGAGGAGTCAAATGTTTGACCGACCCCCAAAATTTTTGCAACCCTAACAGTTTCTCAAAACATATCTACCTTTCATCTTCAACCCTTAAGGTGGTCCCCATACAATTTTTTTATTTTTATATTTTTTTAAATCAGCTCCTGTCGCTCCCTTGGTGCCTCCAAGAGTGTTCAAATGTATGACAGACCCCCACTGATATTTCTCTCCTAAAATTTTTCTCAAATATACCTACCCGCTATCCTCACATCCTAAGGGGGATCAAATGCAAAAATTTTCTACATTATTCAGATGTTCTTGACAAATTTTATGTGAAGAATTTTGTTGTTTTGGTCCTTTTAAATGCATTTTGTATGGGAGCCCCCTTAGGGGTTGAATATAGGGGGTAGGTATGTTCGAGAAAAATGTAAACTTGGAAATACGTGTGGATTTTTTATACATTTTATCCCTCTAGGGGGCATCAGGGGAGCAGCAGGAGCTGTTTTAAATAAAAAATTACCCAATACAAAAAGAACATAGTATACCCAGACATATTCAGTTGAACTTTTCACACTTGTTGGCGAATACATTAAGACCCTTTAGTCTGTAACCCTTTCCACAGTTTAACATACCACATGACTCTAAACGACTGACCATACGACTGAAAGTGCTATATCCAACCGCCCCATAAGGACGAAAAGATAACACCTAAGTTATTTCACTTAAAATTCGTTTAATTTCATTAACTGGAGAGTTGATCAGTATCGTACATTGGTTGAGGGTACTTAATATTTTTCTGCTTGTTTTTTAATTGTTTCTAATTTTATTTATTATCAAATTCCAGTGATGTTGATTAGTGCCAGGCACCCCATAGCCTCGCGAGTATTTGTCTTTCTCACACAGACTTACTTTCTTAATTTCCCTTTACACACCATGATTGTGGTATGGGGTTGTTGTGAATTAACACGCTTCCTATTTTTAGATTCACAATTGACGGCACCTACTTATTTATCGACAAATGCAAACGTCCCAGTTTAAGAAGCTTTTAACATGACACTATACTGAGAAGTTGCTGTCGGCAACATCGAGGGGCCGGCACTGAATGAGAAATTTAGATGACTGGAGGCGGAAATCCAAGCCGGGATCTGTGGTTTTTCTAAACAACAGCATTTGTCTTACCTTTCCTTAAAAGGCCTGTTAACAGTTATAATGGAAGAAGTGTTCACGGCCTGTCAACATGCCGGTTTGAGGCAAAAAAAACTTGCATACCCTTTGTGCACATCTAAGGAATTGTTGTGGGTACACAGTAGAGCTGCTCACAAACCAGTTTTAAGCGGGGAAAGAAACATTTTTGCCGAATCGTTTCTCACCTTAGTAAGAGGGCTCATTGCATGTCTTATTTAAGAAGTGAAATTTGCATGGGTATGGAATTTTTTGTTAGGCTTAGTGAAGGACTAACTATATACGCCTGGTAAAGGAAGGCGTACTTAAATGTCAACAAACTGCCTTTGAAGGCATGTTTGCAGGCCTATTTTTACAATGCCTCTGCTTTTCCACTGCTGGATGATGTAGGGAAAAAAATCAGCAATTTAATATAGCAAGAAAACGTAACGGAGTGCAAAATTTTCAAACCTAAAAACATTTTCATTAAGCTGATGAAATTTTTCATTAATTCAAAGATATAGTTTGAAAAGTGATGTTAGAGTGTTGTAAACTAGTCTAGTATCAAACAAGTTCAGCAAGTTGGCATTGTAAGATATCAAGACCTTTAACTCTTTCGTCGAAAGTCTTCCATTACGTCTAATCACATCCAACTCTATCGAATATTGAATATTGAATTTTTGTTTACAGCGTTAACTTCGTACTTTGTTTGCCCAACTCTGGAAAATTCCAAGTACTACCAGCTGCAAGTTTGTTGCGAAATCTCTTTGATAATAACTTCTTGAAAAAAGTGTCGTCGTGTCTATCATCCATCATTTGCAATTATAATTGTTATCACTATATTTGTTGCTATCATTTGTTATTGTATTCTATTCTTTTTTTAGACTGACTGTCACTAGTGAAATTGGCTTATTTCAAGAACTTTTTCTAATTTATTTTGGCTACTAAACTTTTAGATAAGATAAAAAAGCTACCACACATTGATTACTTATAAACTTGTTGTTTGCATTGGTTCGCCTACAAGAAAGTGCAAATTTCTCAGGGTTGCAGTAAAGCGGAAGTAGAGGCTTTCATCATAAGAGTTCAATACTAAATTATTTTAAGTGATAAGAGCACCTGTATTTTTTTACAAATTTCGCCAACAACTTTGTTGCTCATTTATTAAACTACTTTAGTCTTAGTTATCGTCTCACAGCATCTCTAACCTTAAGATAATGAAATTAATACGCAATTTATATCGCATCTAATCTATCATTTATCATATATTATATTACACAGAAATAGCTGAGATTCTATGGCAGTGTATGATCGGCAACTGACATGTTGCGGTGTAGTGGGGAGTTGAGAAGCTGTTTCTATTTTGTTTTTTCGTTGCTCATTGTTTGTTTAAATAGCTGAATGACTACTACTACTAGACCGACTATACTCCACATTCATTAATTGCATCTAAATCGGGTTGAACACGTTTCTATCAGGCCAACCAGTCAGCTAGGCAGCCAGCCAACCAACCAACAATTGTTAATGAATATTTTTTCCATCTTTATGTGCTTTAGCAGAGAATGTCATAGAAATTTAACAAATTTATTAGATAAAATAATAATAATGCTATCATGCTGAGTTCGTTTAAAGTTTTCGCTTTCAAATAAAACAATGATATTTTTTGCTTTAAAATTTATGCAAATTATAAAAACGGGGACATTGGTTGTCGGATTATGATAAATATGAAATCATCTATTATAGGCGGCACATGTAAATTGTGTCATCTTCACTTTACTCATTCACATATAATTATTAATTCACCTATAATGTCTGTAAAATTCCTGTAAATATTCAATGATGCTTTGTATGTTTGTTTGTTTGTGTGGCTATAAGGGAATTCCCCAGAAATACCAAAACGACAATGAAACTTATAATAGAACTTTTTATTGACGTACATTGGATCAATTTTGGGGAATTTTTCCCATTGTAATGGATTGTGTGCAATGTGCATTTAAGTAGAAATGTGCATTTAAGTAGATTGATATATGGCAGTAGGTAATAGAAATTGTAGACTTCAATTTCATTTTTGTTTTTTTTCGCATTTCCGTCTTTGTGTTTAATTTTTCGGGGAATTCCTTGAGCGATTTTATTTTTGTACACTATTAATGAGAATAATGTTAATACTATTGGTACAACTTAAAAAACATAAATCGTATTGTGGCCGACATACGCAGTTAAAAATAAACGAGGTCAATGTCCATAACGCATATGCCCGCGCACTTGCGACCTTATGCAACAAAGTAAATTAGTTTAAATGTAGCCATGTAGCAGAGGCTTAAAGGGCCTCTATAAATGTTAGATATCCAATGTTATGCGGGATAGATTCTGATATGTATAACTTGACCCAGGCCCGCAATGGGATATGAAGAGAATCTTTACGCAATTCCGCTTCTTTTTTAAATTTTTCGTAATGATATTAAAAGCTTTGTTGTGGACCCGCAATCTCATCTTTTGACAAGGCCTGCTTGACGGCTCCTATTATTAGGAAGAATGTATGGTGAGAGATGCGATGATGGAATCTTACAGAAAGTCTGCTACAGGTCATTTTTATCAGCATGTTGTTCTGCCAGCTAGGTGAGCTGGCATGATATCTAGACTAATTTAATCAATTTTACATACTACTTTATTGTCGAACCAATGACAACGAGAAAGATGAGTGGTTTAGAGAGCATCCCCTATTGACGATATTCGACCTTAGCAGAATATAAGCAGAGAATGCGAGCGTAACATTTTTTCGGCCAGCTTAAAGAAACATAGGAGACCTCTAGTAACCAGTTATTGTATCTCGAGTTGAGTATGACTTTCTTAACGGTTTAGATCTCGACTGGTGGTCATGAATTTAATATTGGAGCCGCGGGACATTGGACCCCTTGAATTTCCATTTTCGGGCCTATATAGGTGGCTCCTCTTGGGAAAGTACCCAATAGAATTTGTTTGCTTAGTATACATTAAGGCGACCATTTCTGAAGAAATGCATATTGGTATGATTGATCACAGTAACACTGCTTATTTTCCTAACACGTATTGTATACAGGTTCTATTGAGTGGGGCTTGGAGTTCCAACGAATAGCTTTGAATTTGGTGTCTAATTTATTTGATGTGTTGACAGAAGGATTTGTTGACAGCACCTAGAATAACTCCCAAATATAGGTAATTTTATATGGAAGGTACTAAAGGGGATCGACCTATATATTTCACATTCATTAGTAAGATCGCTTTTCATAAGCGTTTCTTCTTCTTCTTCTTCTTTACTGGCAGCAACAACAGAAATTCATCTATCAGTAGCCGCACGTAGAAAACCATTCCAAGCGCTTCGGTCTTTTGCGCTCCGTAGATAGTTCGTCATACCAAGCTTACTTAACATTTCCGTCACCTGGTCTATCCATCGGAGTTTTGGTCGCCCCCTCCTGCGCCGCCCATCGAGTTTATTGCCGAAGACTTTTCGAGCCGGAGCACTTTCGTCCATTCGTACAACGTGTCCAAGCCAGCGCATTCGGTCTATTTGAACGCGCTTGACCACGTCGATGTCGTTGTACAGCTCATACAGCTCATGATTCATTCGACGACGGTACTCGCCGTTCACGATGATGGGTCCAAATATTTAGCGAAGTATTTTTCTCTCGAAGACTCCCAGAATTGATTGATCCGCTTGTGTCATTACCCAGGATTCTGCACTGTAGAGCAAGACAGGTAGGATCAGAGTATGGTAGAGCTGTATCTTTGTTTTTCGAGAGAGCGCTTTGTCGTTAAATCGCTTGCTTAGCGCATAGTAGCAGCGGTTTGCGATCAATACTCGTCTTTTGATTTCGAGGCTGACATTATTATTTTTGTTTATGGCGGAGCCAAGGTAGACAAAATCATCTACCACTTCAAAGTTATAGTTGTCAACGTTCACGCAGCGTCCCAGACGAGTGGACTCTTTGTTCGTTGAAACAAATAACTTGGTTTTGTCCTCGTTTATCACCAGACCCACTTCAGCCGACTGCTTTTCAATGCTCGAAAAAGCCGCAGTAACATCTCGCAATCCACGTCCAATAATATCGATATCATCAGCAAACGCGAGCAACATGTGGCTTTTGTTAAATATGGTGCCATTCCTGTTTACTGCTGCTTTCCGCATGATCATCTCCATTACGATGTTAAAGAGATCGCAGGACAGACTATCGCCTTGTCTAAAGCCTCGCTTGGTAGAAAATGGCTCTGACAGATGTTTGCCAATTTTCACTGAAGACTTCGTGTCAGTCAGTGTCATCCCGCAGAGTCGAATTAGTTTTGCGGGGATACCAAACTCAGCCATAGCATCCAACAATTTCTGTCGTATCGGACTGTCATAAGCGTTTACCTTGCGCAAAACTTAACCAAATTAGGTGAGTTTACAAAAATAAATATATATGTATATAAATGTTTATGAGTGAATTTGGATGTTTGTAAGGTAGGCACCAGAAGGGGTGTGACAAAAGTTTCAAATTTGTACTATTACAAAATATTTTCACTAACCAAATTTAAATATACTACTACTATGCCTATGCCGTAACTACGTTTTGGAAAATATTAATATGTACTAATAAAATTTCATATGGACTAGTGAAGGTTTACCGAGTTATCCCGCCTACCAACCATCCACACAGCGGGACATGGCATAATCGTCTTAAAAAGTCCTAAAGATACTTGGGTCCAATTTGTCCCCTTTTATGCATTACATTTTTATAACATCTCCTCTAGAGATTAGGGTATATGTATATCATTTGGTATAACGAATTGAAGAAGACGGTTGGGACCCCCCCAAGTATCTTAAGATTAAGTTCGTTTCAGGAATTTTTAAGACGATAGAGTCAAGACCGTTGTTGTTGTAACAGCTTGGACTTTTTAAAATTTACAACTTTTTAATCCGAGGGTCTCTATGAATGTCATTCAAAGCTGCGATCCATAAGATCCTGCACATGGTTGCGTATGTTATCCTCGTATACTCGAAGGTCCTTCCTGACATGCCTCGGGTGAACATCCAACTGTGTGATGTTAAAGTTGGAATGACTACTCCGATGACATCCCAGGAGTAACTGTTTGGTCAACATGACATAATGTTCCTTGACTGGGAGGACCTTCGTTTCCTCATGTAGATGGTGTTCTAGGGTTATCTGCATGCAGCCCGTTACAGTCCTCAGGACGGCATTTTGACAGCTTTCAATATTTCTCCTCTAAATATCACTCAGCGAAGGAGACCACTGGAGCGGCATAGTTTACCACTGACCGACCAATAGTTTTGTAGATAACCAACAAGGTTTCTTTGTCATTAACCCAAGTGCTGCCGGCTAGAGCTTTGAGGACCTTGTTCCTACTTGGGTAATTGCAGTGGCATTAGCTGAAGAGGTAAACATGGCTGTCAAATCTGACCCCCAAAATTTTTGGGTGGTTTACCTCTTTTGTCCAGATGGTGAATAGAGTTGCTAACGACTTCGCCGGTAAAAGTTTCAAGATGCGTCCAGTGAAGAAATTGTGTAATACTCCGAGATACCCATTCACACGATCGCAAAGCTCATCAATGTTTTGACCCGTCGCCATAATAGTACAGTTGTCCGCGTATGATATCACATCTACAACTTGTGGTGGTGTGGGGAGTTTGGAGAGGTAGAAGTTAAACAAAAGGGCGTATAGAACGCCGGCCTGACCGTCTGTCTAGTCGGCTGGCTGGCTAGTGGGCATGATAACTGGAGCAAACCTGAACTAATTTTTATGCAAATTTATCAGTTTTAGTTTATTTCAAAATGAAGTAAAGGGATTGTAAATGGACGGAATATCCCTTCTCCCATACAATATTACCTATTTTTGTAAAAATTATATTTCTTTAATTTGTTTTAAAATGACAGCTAGACGTTATTCAAATTTGGTCAGCTTAATAACCTTATAATAAATGACAAATGCTTAGAAAGCCAAAACCTTTGCCGCAGTCCTTCTGGTATCTGCCATACAAATGACCGAATTGACCCTTATAGTTTTACATATTTATCATTTTTGTAAGTATGTACATTAGAGTGGGTAAATTTTTTCCTCTTCGATGAATTCTAAGAAAATTGGTTGAAGAAACCTTGGGTCTAAAATCAAAATCGAACCCCCACAACTATCCACGGAATCGACCCTAGATGGTGTAAATGTGTAACCGACCCCCAGTCACTTTCTAACTCCTAAAACTTTTCAAACATTTTATAAAAATTTTATTTTTTTATGGGAGCTTCCTTGGGGGGTGAAGATAGGGTGTAGGTTTGTTTGGAAAAAATGATAGGAGAGAAAAATTACTGTGGGTTGGTCATACATTTGATTTTTTCCAATACGAAAAGTTTCTCGTTTAAAACTGGGGGCTCGATATTGATATTAGACAAATGATTTATTGGGCTAATGTTCTTAGAATTCATCATAAAGTACGATTTTGATAACCGCCTGGTGCATTTTTTAACTAATTACAATGTATATTAATTTCTGTCATGTTTTGTGTAAAATATGATTTCATTAAAGGTTGATGTAGCATGAATATGAGCTATATCGGCCGCCACTTTCTGGTACTTTCAATAATTTCCAAACGGACAACTATAGGATATTTAAATTTGGTTAATATTTTTTTTTTTTGTAATCGTCGACATAACTCTAAAAAACAGAAACTATTGCCACACCCCTTCTGGTACCTCCCATTAATATTTCCCCCATATCTGCAGAATTGCAGGATTTTTGAATTAAGTCGGTTTAATTATCGCAGGCAAAACCGCAGAAACCCGAAACATTTGCCATAGTCCTTCTGGGACCTCTCATACAAATGACCGAAATAACCCCCATAGTTCTACATGCATATCTTTTTTGGTAAGTACAATAAAGAAAAATTGTATGAAAATAAATTAATCTTTTCAATTGTCTCTCAATGTCGTATCAATCTTAATATTTTTGTGTGGAACAAATTCCTAATATTTGCAACAAATACTCTTCAAGTTTTTATCAATCCCGTTGTCTGGCAGTCCTAAACAGGACTCAATGCCTATACTACAACAAAAACACGAACCAAACTAAAGCTCAAGTAAACTGTTACAAGAGATTTAAGCTTTTCGTGTGTGTGATGTCTTATTTGCATCTCTCACACCAAATATAAAAGGAGAAGAAAAATACACAAATAAAAAATAAAAAACACGAGGTAGAAGTACATACAACATACATCACCCAAGCAAAATGTGGGGAGAGTACCACAATAATAACAACTGACTGCACATGTAGGTAGATGGCAATGGCGTATGAAAATTACAAAGACCGCCATCAGAGATGGTATACAAAAGTTTAAATTATAACACAGGCGTGCTAAATTGGGGCGTGCCGTGGTATGATGATTAGAACAAGCGATTACCATGCGGGAGATCCATGGGCAATGATCCGGAAAAATTTAATTTAGTGAAGAGTTACAAATATGTGGGATCAGACTATGTGAAGAAGTTTTTGTTACTGTACGCATCTGAAGTGTTATTGTTTACAAGTGAAAATTTCTTGCCACACATTTTAATGTTAATGACGATGTGTGCTATTCGAACCTTTAACCGTACCTTATACATATACGGGATAGATAGTACATAGATGTTATTAAAGGAGATCAAAACCAGAACAGAAATTTCAACCAGGTGAACTGACTGATAAACGTATAGTACAATTATAAAAAAGGATACACCCAACAAATGCAAAATATTAAATTCAATATCTCTGTTCTACATTTTAAACTGATTGTTAATTAAATCAGTAAGAAAGTTTCCGTCGAGAAACCCGGCTTATATATATCGTCACCCTCAGTTGAATATTAATTATTACTCGATTTCTAAAGTGGGCGGAGTGGTACATTTGTTTGGGAGGTACCAGAAGGGGCGTGGCTAGACTAGACTTCCTGTTATAGCTTTACTAAATACAGAATTTGGGTACGATCGCGTTGGGAGTCTTGATATTATTACTCTATCTCTAAAGTGAAGTTAATATTAAAAATATTAAATTCAATATCTCTGTTCTACATTTTAAACTGATTGTTAATTAAATCAGTAAGAAAGTTTCAGTCGAGAAACCCGGCTTATATATACCGTCACCCTCAGTTGAATATTAATTATTACTCGATTTCTAAAGTGGGCTGAGTGGTACATTTGTATGGGAGGTACCAGAAGGGGCGTGGCTAGACTACCAGTTTTTTTTCCAAAACTATATCCTTATTTAGTTTTACTAAATACAGAATTTGGGCACGCGTTTGGTATTTTGATATTATTACTCGATTTCTAAAGTGGCCGGTATGGTACATTTGTATGGAAGATACCAGAAGGGTCGTGGCCATGTAGCCCATTTTCAATACCGTAAGTAGTTTTCGGAAAATATTAACTTGTGCAAAGTTTTCAAACATTTGGTTTGTCTTTCGAAAGTTATCGTGCGTACCTGCCGGACAGCCAGACAGACAAAAAGACCAACAGACGGACAGTGGCTCCTTGTATGTGTTACACTTTTGGGTCGTATCAAATGATATACCTACCGCAGGGTGAGGGTATAAAAAGCAAAAATATGCAACAAAAACATACATTTATTGTAAAATTTACTGAAATATGGGCATAAATATGCAAAAACACGTACTTTTCATAGAATATACAAAATATGCAAAAACGATTGAATGCCATTTTAAAGGAAGTTTCTTGTTTCGTAAAGATAACTAAACCATTTCTATTTTAGAATATCCAGAAAAAATATGCATTTGCATAAAATTTCTTGCCCCAGTCACGTGTATACAAATTGTAATTGGTACTAACATAAGTACATACTTCATTAATAGTATTATTTCTAGCCGCTAGTGGCTGAAACATACAAGGTGGTAGGAAGAGAGAGAGAGAGAGGATGAATCATCAGACTGAAAGAGGTCGAAAGCAAAGTAACAAAACAAAATGAAGACCACAAGCAAGATACGTCCAAGAAAAGTTTTTGGATAAAAACATGCATTTATTGTAAGATTTGTTGAAATATGCGCATAAATATGCAAAAACGCATATTTTTCGTAGAATATGCAAAAACGAAACACGTTTTTATTTTAGAATGTCCAAAAAAAATATGCATTTGCATTAAATTTCGTGTATTATTTTTTAATTTTTTTTTATCACCGCTAACCGCTAGTGGCAGAAAGATACAGGGTGGTAGACAGAGAGAGAGACAGAATCACTCTAAGAGAGAGCGCAAGTAAAGTAACAAAACAAAATGGAAAAAACATGAATTTATTGTAAATTTTGCTGAAATATGCAAATATACATATTTTTCATAGAATATGCAAAATATGCAAAAACGATTGAATGCCATTTTAAAAGAATTGTCATGTTTCGTAAAGGTAACTAAACCGTTTCTATTTTAGAATATCCATAAAAAATATGCATTTGCATAAGATTCCTTGCCCTAGTTATGTGTAATTGGTAACTAATACTACAAAAAGTACTTAATGTTTTATAACAAGTTTTTGGCAAAAAACATGAATTTTTTGTCAGATTTGCTGAAAAATGCAAAAAAAACTGTATTTTTCGTAGAATATGCAAAAAAACAGTTTCTTTTTGGCAAACAACATGCATTTATTGTAAAATTTGCTGAAATTTGTGCATAAATATGCAAAAACGCTAATTTTTTTAGAATATGCAAAATATGCAAAAACGATTGAATGCCATTTTAAAAGAATTTTCATGTTTCGTAAAGATACCCTAACCGTTTCTATTTTAGAATATCCAGAAAAAATATGCATTTGCATAAGATGCCTTACCCTAGTTATGTGCAAACAATATGTAGTTAGTACTTAAATAAGTACTTAACTTTTTGTATCATTTCTAGCCGCTTGTTGCAAAAAGATACAGGGTGGCAGAGAGTGAGAGAGAATCATCAAACTAAGAGAGGGTGCAAGCAAAGTAACAAAACAAAATGAAGACCACATGCAAGACAAGTTCAAGAAAAGTTTTTGGCAAAAAAACGGTAAAAGTATGTAAAAAAAACATTGTTCTTATTATAACTTTTGATTTGATTTCTTTTCTAGACTAGAGATTTTGCACTATGGCCAATATAGGAAAATATATAGAAAAGCAGATTTTTTTCTTAAAATGAGCAATAATTGTTTACTTACCTCTTGACGAAGAAAATAGTAAATGTGGTGGTGGTGCAAAAAATCTCGTGATTTTTGTTTTTATATTTTGCCGGAAAACACACACAGAAAATTCAAATTGAAAAATCAAATGACGTCACAAGTAAAGATACCGTTAAGAAGAATGTAAAGAACGTTTGGTTAAAATTAACGGAATTTTATATAAAACACGGTAGATAGGTATAAAACGTTAAAAACTTTTTAAACAAAATTTTTTTTTTTTTTTAATTTTTTTTTTTCAATATTTTTTTAAAATTTTTTTTTTAATATTTTCTTAATTTTTTTCAATATTTTTTTTAATATTTTTTTTGTTTATCGGTTGATGTTTTAAGCTTTATTGGTAGACTTTTTTTCTTAATTTTCCGTAGTTTTTTTTTAATATATTTGTTAGCTATATTTTTTTTGATACACTTAAATGTTTGCTTTTTATATTTCTAGCAAATATTTTATGTTTTAACACCAATTTTCGACGTTATCTTGATTTTTCACTTGATTGTTAATATTAATTATTCTTGTTGTTGTTGTTAAGAATTATCGCACAATTTGAAGTTTATTTTTTTCAGATTTCTTATCACTTTCTGTTTCTTTTATTTGTGTACTTTATTTAATATTTCTATTTTGTTTTCCTTAACAAAATGTAATTGCAGTATTATTGTCTTATTCACTGAATGCTGAAATAAATAAAAACAAAACATTGATTTTTCGAGAAAAATTCCGTTTGACTGCAACATCTTGGTCGTCGTCGGCTTTTGGGTGAATAAGAAAGAAGATCGCTACTAAGTTGCTGACGATGGGCTAGGTAGGTATTCCCCCATTGTTTTTGTTTTTTACCACTAACCAACAACAACAAAACGCAAATTATGTTTTACTTTTCGGCTTTAGTACAACACAGTTTCTATAACCGTTATCGGTTATAGAACTTTGTTGTAAGCCTAAACAAGAAGAGATTTTGCTTTCGTTTCTTTGGCCTTTTGTTGTTGTTTCTTTTTGTTTTGTATTGGATGCCTAGAATATTGCATTGTTGTTGTTATTGTTATGGCAGAAGATTTGCGCGTTCGATTATGGGCGAAAATTGAATAACATCATAATGTCTTCGTCATATATCGTTGGAAATGAGCGGAAAATCACAATAATACATACACGCACACTCTCACACACACACACACACACACGACAGCTAGTTCTGCGTTTGCTTTTACTTTTTGTGTTTGCGCTTATTTTTCTTTCTTTGTCGTTTTTATTTTGACTATGTGATACTTTTTCTCATAAAATTACTATTTTTAAAAAAAAAGCACTAGAAAAAGCGTTAGCGTTTATGGCGGCGTTTTTAGTCTTACGAGTCGAACATTTGACGAACAACTAAACTCGCACTAATAACGATGTGGCCTATGCCAAAGAAATCGCCAACGAACTTAAACGTGTAGGCAACAACAGTCGTCGCCGCCGGAGACAGCAACAACAATAACCGCTGTGAGCAACACAGTGGCCATAAACGGCAAACAGCAAACGGCAACGACGACAAACTTCAAGAAAGCACACAAATGAGCGGCCGGGTGTCTCTCTCTCTTTTAAAACCACTGCGACGATGACAACGATGACGGACGACAACAAAACAACGTGTGTAGTATGCGAGTGTGTGTGTTGGTGATATTGTTGTTGATGATATGTACCATGAGGCACAGTGGGATAAGGATTACAAGCTGTTGGAATTTATTTGCGGAAATGGCATAAAACGGAAATAGCAAATGGGATATGAAAATTTCGTTCCTCGAAACACATGAATAACTTAATTATTTGTACACCAATTTTGACAAACAAATATACGTTTAACGCGTAAAATAGTGCAGTTTCTAAATAATGTAGTAAACAATAGGATGTTTTTATACCATCACCCTTAGGGATGAGGGTATATATCATTTGATACGAAAAAAAGTGTAACGCATCAAAGGAGACGAGTTAGACCCCAAGTATCTTAAGACGAAATTCGTTTCAGAACTTTTAAGACGAATGAGCTATGTCCGTCTGTCTGGCTGGCTGGCTGGATGGCTGGTCAGCACGATAACTCTAGTAAACCTTAACGGATCAGTATGAAAATTTGCCAGTATTAATACTTATGGGATTGTAAATGGGCAGAATAACCCCACCCCTTCTGCTACCTCCCATACAAAATTAACTCTTTTTGGATAATTAACAAACCCTAAGAAAGCCGAAACCTTTGCCACACCCCTTCTGGTACCTCCCATACAAATGACCGAATTAACCCCCATAATCTTACATGCATATCTTTTTTGTAAGTAAACTGAGATCAGTCAAATTTTGCGTATGATGTTCGCTCATGAAAATTAGACTCAGTTGTGAATATGGACAACATCGGTTCACGCCTTCTGGTACCTCCAATACAAATGACCGAATTCACCCCTTAATCTTACATATATATCTTTTTTGTAAGTACAGTACGAGCTCGATTTTCGCAACCGATAGCAGCCCAAGCCGGTTGCAGTTACCGAGATTGTTGCGCTTACCGAACCTCTTTTGAAAATTGTTATTTTACTTTGTGCAAAATGTCCAACGTCACTAAAAAAAACTATACTATTACCGTCATTTGTTCACTCACATTAAACAGTGTCGTAACATAGCATGCAAATTTAAAAAAACATATAATTTCTTCGAATACATTGAAAAGTTGCGCTCATCGATACTGTTTTTTTGAACGTGTTGCACTTATCAAGACTCATGTGTAAAAAAGAGCGGTTGCTCAAATCGGGGTGTTGCAATAATCGGTAGTTGCGAAAATCGAGCTCGTACTGTATATTAAATTCATTCAAATTTTGCGTATGATGTTCGCTTATGAAAATTGGACTCAGGAATACACATGGACTTTATTGGTCCACGTCTTCCGGAACCTCCCATACAAAATTACATATTTTTGGAAAATTAATATTTCTCCTATAACTTCCAAACGGACACTTGTGGGTAAATGGAAATTGGTTGGTTAATTTATCATGTGATAGGAGGCAAAACCTCAGAAAACCTTACTATGTGGCACACCCCTTCTGCTACCTACCGCTACTGCTACCTACAAATGACCGAATCAACCCCCATAGCCAAACATACACATCTTTTTTTCAAAGTACACTGAATTCCGTAAAATTTTGCGACAGGTGTATGGTTATGAAAATTTGAATCAGGAATGAACATGGACTATATCGGTTCACGCCTTCTGGTACCTCCCATACAAAATGACCTATTTGTAGAAAATTAATATTTCTCCGATAACTTCCACACGGACACTTGGGGGGGGGGGGGGGGGTAATGAAAATTGGGCGATAAATGTATGTTTCGATAGGAGGCGAAGCCGCAGAGAGCCTAACTATTTGGCACACCCCTTCTAGTACCTCCCATATAAATAACCGATATTTTCCCTTTAACATAAGTAACATAAGTAATTTTATTTCGTTTATTTTTTTAATAACTTAAGACTTAAACAATATTTTACACTGGACTGAAATTTCTGTACTGATTAATAGTTTTCAAACTTAAAAAATAGTGATAAAAATCCAAAAATTTGGCGGTTTCGAGATATGACTATTTATCTATACAGCTATATGGGTATTTTCTAGCGTTTCGGACGCACGATTTTTTTCTTATTTTGTAGTTTTCTCGAAAAGTTGAAATATTTTAAAGATTATGCTCATATTAAAAAAAAGTAGATTTTGGCATCAGACTGATTGATTTCTCTGCGGCAAGAAATATGGTAGTAAGCAGCACTAGATTTGATCATAGAAAAATTCATAAGGCAACATGGTTATCTCCATAACAATCGACGAGTATCAGATAGGTCACGTGGTAGTCAATGGAAGGCACGCATCGAGTGTTCTGGATGTACGAGTCATTAGGGGTGCAAACATTGACTCCGATCACTTCCTTACCGCAGTTAAGGTACGCACAACAAAAGCTGGACAACAGTAATCTGGGACCACAACCACCTAACTCAACTGCTACGGAATGCTACAACTCCTGATAATATTCCTTCGCAGTGGCAATATATTGGGACCGGCAGTGGCAAAGTGGTTAGAACACGCGTCACAGGTTCAACTCCTGGCTCCAGTCATTTTAAAAAAAAATGTCTCATTGTCGGCTCCCCTCGAGTGTTGTCGACAGCAACTTCGCAGAATTAGTGTCGAGTCAATCGGCATGTCTAGTAAAAGCTTCTCAAACAGTGACGTTCGCATTCGTCGATAAACAAGTAGATGCCGCTAGTTGTGAATCTAAAATTAGAAAGCGTGTTAATTCACAAGAACGCGAGATGCTATCCTTTACCTCATTTATGGGGTGTAAAGGGAAATCATTTTTCTTTTTTAAGTGGCAATATACAGCCGACTCTATAGAACGTGCTGCGAGAAACATACTTGGGTACGATGATGAATGTGGCAATGCCACGAGAGAGACGGATGCTGCATACAGGGCTAAACTGTAGCCGATGGCAGCGCGAGCTGTTCGTGAACGGCACCGGAAGAAGAGACGAGAGGCAACTCGTCTTTTTAGACGAAAAAAGAAAGAGCTGAAGAAGAGGCAGGAAGAGTGCACAGAGTTGCTCCGAAGTAGAAGGGAAGCCCGAAAATTCTACAAGAGAGTTAAGGCGAGAATGCGTGGAACAGGTATGCCCCCCTACAAGGACAGCGATGGTCAGTTAGTGACGGGCCCGAATAACGTCCTGAAGATATGGAGAGATCATTTTAAAAATTTGCTGGATGTGGACACCACTCCAGAAGATCCCGCTCCAATCCATGACGATGGTATTTATTGTCCACCTCCGAGCCACAGCGAGATACGTGTGACAATCTCCAGCCTTTAAAACAACAAAGCTGCTGGAGCCGATAGTCTTCCTTCTGGCAGGGAGGAGCTGATTAGGAGCATGCATCTGCTCATGAAGAACATCTGGCAAGTTGAGAGCATGCCCGGGAATTGGAGTCTCAGTCTGTTTTGTCCCATATTCAAGAAAGGAGATCGTAGTGAATGTAAGAACTACCGTGGAGAAAGCCTATTACCAATTGCATACAAGGTCCTTTCAAGCAAATTGTGTGAACATCTAAAGCCAATTGTAGAAAAACTAATTGGACCATATCAGTGCGGCTTTAGAGCTGGCAAATCTACGACGAATCAAATATTCACGTTACGACAAATCCTGGAAAAAAAACTCATTAAAAGCAGATCGACACCTACCACCTCTTTGTCGACTACAATGCTGCCTTTGACTCTCCGATAAAGAATAGGCTATATGAGGCCATAGCTGAGTTTGGTATTCCTGCAAAACTAATTCGACTTTGCAGATGTACCTTGGAAAACACTAAATCCTCAATTAAGATTTATAAGGATCACTCTGAACCATTCAACACGGAAAGAGGTCTCAAGCAGGACGACAGCTTGTCCTGTACACTATCTAATATAGTTATGGAGAAGGTGATGAGAAAGGCTGGTGTCAACATGTCTGGCACCATATTCCACAAAAGCCACATGCCACTTTCATATGCCGATGATGTAGACATTATTGGCCGAAATCTGCGGGATGTTACTGCAGTTTTCTCATCACTAGAAGAGGAGTCAGCAGAAATGGGTTTAGCGTTCAAGGAGGACAAAACAAAAATAATGATTTCGACGAACAAAGAGTCTCCGATGGGGAGTAGATGAGTCGGGACCGGCCGTGGCATAGTGGTTAGAACACGCGACTACCATGCGGGAGATCGCAGGTTCAAACCTGGCTCCAGTCTTCTTAAAAGAAAAAAATAAAAAATAAAATTTTCTTTCATTGTCGGCTCCCCTCGAATGTTGTTTGACAGCAACTTCGCAGTATTAAGCGTCGATTAAATCGTCGTGTCATGTAAATCGTTAGTTGTGAATCTAAAAATAGAAAGCGTGTTAATTCACAACAATGCGAGCAGCTATCCCATACCTCATTCATGGGGTGCAAAGGGAAATTAAGTTTAAGTAAGATGAGTTTACCTGCCTCCGATCTTCCGAAAAATCCGATCTTCAAGAAAAATAATGTCAGCCAAGACAGGTGTTTGAAAGCGAAGGACGGCTAGAGCAAGGAGGCCCAAACTTCGTTGGAAGGACCAAGTGGTAGGCGTGGTGCCACCATTTGGTAGGACTTACTGGGGAACGAACACAGAAGGCCAAAGAGCGTGGAATTCTTTGATACTTCAGGACTCTTATTTAAGAACCACGTTTGTTAGTTAAAATGGGCCATTTAAGTAAGTATGTAATTAAAGTACTTATTGTTTTAATAGAAGTACTTTGCGGTACTGCTTAAGTCCCTTTTGATACATTTAAAGTACTTTTCGGAGCAATCAAAGTACATTTTGGCAGAACATACGGAAAATACTTTGCGGGAAAATAAAAGTACTTATTCTATTTAAAGTACTTTAATTTAGATTAAACAACTCTTTTGTACAATAAATGTTTTTTTTTGGTAAAAATAATGTTATGTATCATTGGCATAACAATACAATAAAAGTACTTTTTGGTACAACAAAATTACTTACTGATACAATAAAAGCACTTTTTGGTACAACAAAAGTACTTATTGATACAATAAAAGTACTTTTTGGTACAACAAATGTACTTTACAGTACAAAAAATTCTGCGATTTCTTAAAATTAAAGTGCTTTTTTGTACAACAAAATTATTTTGCAGTACAATAAAAGTACTTATTAATACAATAGAAGTAATTTTGGTACAACAATTACTTATTGATACAAAAATAATAAATTTTTTACAATAAAATGTTACAACAATAGTTCTTTATGGTACAAGATATGAGACAATAAATGATACAAAAAAAGTACTTTTGTTTACAGCAAGTGTACTTTCTGGTACAACAAAAGTAATTTTTGGTACACTGAAAGTACTTTTTGGCAGACTTTTTTTCAAATTACCAAAAGGTACAATAAATGTACCTTTTGACTTTTTCCGATTTTGATGACCAAGGGCAAAACATTTTTGTAAGATATTATCCTATCATGTAATCGTCTGAAACCGGAGCAATTTTTACGGAAACACGAAAAAAATTAAATAAAGGTAGCAAAAACTTGTAAAATCATTAAAATTTTACAAAAATCCAACTTTAAAGTGTCATAACTTCGTCATTTATGATTGGATTTTAAACAGCTATCGTTTTTTTAAGAAATAATTTTATTGCAAACATCGGTGAAAATTTTACAATATCTCGAAAACCGTTCTACTTTTCACATATCTGAGAGAAATTTGAATTCAGCATGAAATTTTACATAAATATCAACTATTTAGAAGCCGGGATCAAAAATTAGTTGCATTGTGTAATTAGATACTTTTCTTATAAAGACGTAAATTTTTATGAAATTTTTTTTTAGTTTTATGTTCCAAAATTGTTTTATGGAAAAGTGTGAATTTTATTATTTTTTAATACATAGCCCCAGGGCCCTGGTCCCAACATGAATCTTTATTTTCGCATTTTGGGGCGTGGTTAATTTTTGTTTTGGGTCCTATCCATGCGCTATTATTGCGCTTTTCCCGAAATTTCGATTTTAATACTCTCTCAATTAGTCTTAAAATGTCGGAGATCTATATAAAACAATGTTCTCATTTAAAGGGTCGATATCTCATAAACTACAACCCGTCGTCAATTGTTGTTTCAATTACATACTTCTTTCCCTTAAATATGAATTTCTTTTTACGCTCAATGAATGAGGTGTGGAATAGCTTTTGCGTTATTATCAATTAACACGTCGCTATTTTTAGACTCACACACAACGGGACGTACATTTTATAGATAAAACCGAACGTCAGCTGTTATAAAAGTTCTTATTAGACTTTTACTGCGAAGTTAATGTCGACAACGTCGAGAATCCGTCGTTGTTAGATATGTGGCAGACTGAGATAGGAATCGAACCATGATCTCCCACATGATAGTCGCGAGTTCTAACAATCATGCCACGGCCAGTCTCGACTTCAACAAGCTAAATATAAGATAAAATATAAAATCTGCGTCTACACTTTACTTGTTTCCACATCTTTGCAAAGGTCATCTGCAATGTAATTAAACAATTTACTAATTAACTAACTGCTGCTAACATGAGACCTTTCTGCGCCACTGTGCCTAAGACTGCGAAGACTTTGAAACCTCACGAACAGAAGACATAAATACATACAATAATACAAAACCAAAGAAATTGGGATGACTTGTTGCCAACACGATTTTCGCGTACTCTTTGCAAGCCGGGTGAGATGAGGGGTTTTTGTGTAGAAATAGCGGACAATAAAGAAACGGAAGAAAGATAACGCGCGAGACGAGACAAACACCCGTCGGTGGCAGCAGCAACAGCAACACCAACACACAAAACATCTATCCATCTCGCGAACTACAATACACTGAGAACATCACTGAGGGTACTTTCAGCAACTTGTATGTGTGTGTTGGGATTGTGCGAAATGCTCTCATTTAATCACTGCCAAACACTCACAAACACAGAGAGATTACCGATCGCCATTTCACCTCCTCTGACGGTGACTACCAATATATCATCAGAGCAATTGTTTTAGATAGAATAGAGATGAGTATTCGGAGTACTGTTTTTGCACAATGATGGAATATATGCTTGGAGATATTTTTTGTGCCTAACTAAGAAAATTATACTATGTAATAAATATTGCGATTTGATGATGTTTAGTAGATGTGATGGTAGTGAAATAATATTCGGAATAAAAACTAAAATTCAGAAATTTGCATCAGATGGAAATTGAATTATGCTTTTCTAAAAGCAAATTACGCAAGTTTACAGCCATGTTTTTTTCTACAATTTACGACTCAAACTATGTATAATTTTTGGTTTTTTTTTGCAATTTTTTAAAGCTCTTGTGGTCGTCCATCGACCCATAAATCCCATCGCGATATCTTGAATGGTTCCGAAGTTATCAAGATCAGTGAAGTTTAGAATAAATAAACAATGTTCCAAAATAAACAAGTTTTTTGGCTTTCCTGAAAAGTAATTAAAAAACATATGACTGTTTTGGTCGGCGAAGCGACGATATATATGAAGAAAATTTATATATTTTTTGATATATTTCGATATAGAAACCCCATTAAATCGTTCATAGCTTCTACATGTTTCATGTTTTTTTTGCAGGTATGACTTGTTTTCTTCAAAATGATTTTCTAAAATAATTAACCCATTACCGCCATCATAGATATTCGATAACACTATGTCACAAAATTTCAAAAGTTTCTGTATCCGGGTCATTTAATAATACATTTTAATGTAAAATTTCTGAATTTCACGCTGAATTCAAATATGCTCTCAGATATGTGGAAAGTAGAACAGTTTTTGAGATATGGTCAAATTTCCATTTTTAGTGTTTTGAAAAAAGGTAGGTCTACTAAAATTCCATTTTCTCTGGTTTTAGTCACCAAACTGCGATGAAAATGAAATATAATAAAATTAGTTATTAAAAAAACGATATCTGATTAAAATCCAATCATAAATGTCGAAATTATGGCACTTCAAAGTTGGATTTTTGTAAAAATTTTAATGATTTTTCAAGATTTCGCTGCCTTTAATTAAGTTTTTTTCCGTGTTTCCGTAAAATTTGCTCCGGTTTCAGACCATTACATGACAGAAAAATATGTTACAAAAATTTTTTGCCCTTGGTCATCAAAATCGGTTGAAAAATAAACGCAACATTCACAATTAAGTACACACACCTCTTCTTGAGTGTAGTAGTAATTGTTGTTTTGCTTGCCCTCCGAAACATAACTCTAAATTTTTTGTTAAACAAGTCACATAGGAATATCTAACAAAAAAATCGGTTTATTTCCCCAAATGCTGCAAATGCGGAAGTATTTTTTATCCGATTTTGATGACCAAGGGCAAAATATTTTTGTAACATATTATTCTATCATGCAATAGTCTGAAACCGGAGCAATTTTTACGGAAACACTGAAACAAACTTAATTAAAGGCAGCAAAAACTTAAAATTTTTTTACAAAAATTCAAATTTGAAGTGCCCTAACTTCGTCATTTATAATTGGATTTTAAACAGCTATCGCTTTTTTAAGAAATAATTTTATTATCTTTTATTTTCGTCACAGTTAGGTGACATCGGTGAACTAAAACCAGAGAAAATGGCATTTTAGTAGACCTACCTTTTTTCGAAACACTAAAAATGGAAATTTGACCATATCTCAAAAACCGTTCTACTTTTCAAATATCTGAGAGCAGATTTGAATTCAGAATGAAAGCAAAAATTTGTTGCATTGTGTAATTTTTAATGTCTATACTACATATATGGTACAAAACTATTTGTCGAAAAAGTACTAAGTACAACAATAATAGTGGTACATTTGTTCCATCCCTATTGTTGGTCACATTTTCCAGTATGATCTGATCTAAATCAACAAGTTATAAAAAATGCAAGGGAGGCGAGATTCATTGGCAAGAAAAAAAATAATTGCCAAGTCCCACCTGCTGTCCTGAAATAACATTCCATGACATCTCACAAACATTACAATGCCCACATAAGTACATATTTAAAAATCAATTTACTCTTACTGTTTTCAATGCTTTCGCTCTTTCTCTCAGTCTCTCTCGCTGTCTCATAGAATTTTCTCGTTAAAGATATAAGATTGGTTAAAGATGAAAAAGACAGAAACTTGTTAATTTTTTTGTTGCTTTTTGAATTAGGGCAAGTTCGAAAGGTAAATAAAAAAGAATAAACACAGAAATTGTATATGTTTGTGTTTTACTTTGTACTTTGTATATGTTTGTGTATATATTTTTGTGTTTTTCTTTTGCACATTTAAATATGTATATTCACATGTTCAAAATACATGTTCGGGTATAAAAGTTTATGATCTTAGCAACATGCACGAATGTGATGAGTTGCGATCACGATAATAACGGTATTGAAGTCTCATTGGAGATGATCTGAATAATTGTTTGCGGGCAATTAAATGTGGTAAGTAGAATCTTTATGCATTTTGACCCTTATGGGTGTGAGACAGATGTATGTAGTAGAGATTTGTGGAATCAATTTATTTTAACAGACTGGCCGTAAGGTTATCTGAGAGATCTACGTCGGATAAACGTCACAAGAAATTTATTACTTTATATTCTAAATACATACCTACCTACTTTGGTATTTTGTTTGTTTGGAAGTTTATTTGCTCAACTTTTTTATAGAAACAAATCAACAGATGTTTTTGTTTGCTTCAAATGTTCTATAAAGGTTTTTATTAGATATTTTATAGACAATTTTTAATTAGATTTTTTTAGCCTTGCTACAACACGAATATCTCTATACACAAGAGCACCATGGTGACTTTTGGGTTACACTGTATAATACAGAAAATTTTTTTTTTTTTGAAAATCTTAAATGATAATTTTATGTAGGAAATGTTCACTGTGGTTAATTTTATTTAATTATTACTAGGAAAATTTTTCATTAAATAACCTCTTCTATATAAAATTTTTCTGTGCCAATTATTTGGAATTTATTCCAAGCTCTATCCAGTGTTTTTAAAAGAATTTTAAAGCAGAATGATATTCACATAATATCAAACTATAATACATTTTTATCTACAGGAAATTTTCACAATTTAATCTATTGGTATTTTTTCCTACAAAATTTTAGAAATTATCCTGCACAGAATATTAAAATTTTTTTATTATAAAAAATTATAAATTATACAATAATCGATGGAAAATTTATTTTGTTTTTTATTAATAATATTAATTAAACTTTATCGGCAAAAAAATTTTAAAATATATTTAGTTTTTTTTTTATTGAAAATATTAATGTTTTTTACACAAATTTTGTTTTTTTTTTGTAAAAAAAAATGTTGTACTATATTTTTATAAATCATCATTTATAGAAAATTGCTTATTTTTCTTATCACTGAAAAGTTTCTCATATTCATAGTTAAATTAAAAAAAAATCCAATGGCAAGAATTAATAAATTATCTTTCACAAAAAATTAAAGATAATTTTTTTTTATATTAACAGCAAAAAAATATAGAAATTTTTTTTGTATAAAAAAATTTACTGACAATTTTTTACCAAATTTTCTAAACAAAATCTAAATTATATATGTTTCAATATTTTTTTTAACATACCGATAAATTTTAAGGTATAGAAAATTATCATAATTTTATTTTTAATTAAGAACCATTTTGTACAAAACTTTAAATTTGAATCAGATATAAAAATTAAAGTACTGATAAACTTAGAGCCCCAGAGAATTTTAAATAATATACCATTGTATTCGTCTCGAAAATATCTTCATTTGAGTACCCGCACATAGGCGGCCATCATAGAATCCAAGAGCCTAAAACTTGACAAATTCCCCTATACGATACTTACTAGCTTCAAAACGATATTAAATTATTGTGGCATGTAACTTGACAAAACCAATGATGCAGAACTTATTCTTTTTGGGGCTACTTTCACGTGCAGTTCTCAGAATTGAGTACCGAATCATTAAAATAATAATACATTCGGCAAAAAAATATGTACAAATATTTAGTTTAAAAAAACCCATTTCAAAAAATTTGTTTTTAATTCTTTTTTTTTTGCCGGCAACCCATAAAAATATAGTGGTATTCACAGACCAAAATGGCTGTAAGCTAGTGTAATTACTAAAAAATTTTTCTACATTAAATTTTACTTAAATATTGGCTAACAAAATTTTTTTCGTACCAAAATTTTAATAATTTTTTTGTCTTAAGAAATTTAAATTATATTACTTATTGAAAATTGTTTCCTATACCAAATTTAAAAAATTATCTTCCACATAAAAATTTCATAAAATATTTATATTACCATAGAATAAAAATCTTTGGATTTTTTTTCACTTAATAAATTTAAATACAATATTGTAAGTAAAACAATTTTAAACAAATATTTTCTATTGAAAATTTTTATAATTTTCGTCGGAATTTTACGTTAACAAAAAAAATATTTTCTGACGGAAAAAATTTTGAGTTTTTGTTTGTCGAAAATTTGCATATAATTTTTTTCTATAATATTTTCTATAAGTTATTTTTTTTATTAAATTCTAATAATTATCATATACTGAAAACAGATACTTTTTTTAAATTTTTATTTTATATTAAACTAGAATAGAAAAAAATTCTAACAAAAATTATAAAATATGTCTGAAAAGAAAAATATTTCCTTAAAAAAATTTTGGAAAATATTTTGTTGTAGTTTTTAATTATTTTTCGAAAATTTATTACCTTTGTTATGATTTAATTAATTAATTTTTGTAATTAATTTTAATTGATTAATTAATCGATTAATGAATTAAATTATAATAATAAAAATACACTTTTATTAAATATTTTCATATTTTTTCTATACAAAATCATAATAAAATTTTATTTACCAACGAAATTTTTTTTAATATCACCTTTTTAAATTTTTTCATTTACAAAAATTTGTACAATTATTTTCTATTGAAAATCTTTTCCTACAATCATTTGTAGAAAATATTTTTATTGGTGTAAATGAGAAAATTGCCTTTCATAAACAAATAGTATTTTTGTATTAATATAATAAAAATTCTCAGAGAAAGTTTTAAAAAAATAAAGTTCAATAAAAAAGTTAATTATATTTTTTTTTTAAAATAAATTTCATAATAAAATCTCTTTAAAAAAATCATAGAAAATATTGATTTAGAATTTATTTGAAGCTCAAGGCCAGTGTTTTTAAAAGTATTTTATAGTAAATGGATATTCTCATAATGCCAGGCAGTCTGAACAGCTGTTTCGGATTCAGCCTCGAATTCTCGTCAGCAGACTTTGATGCAAATTGTTCATCAAGTCTTATGCCTACCGCAGACATTTTTTATAATAGTTTTCTTATCTTTATTTTCCTTATTTTTAAATATTAGAAAAAATATTATTGAAAAATTTAAGAAAATAAAATATTTACTTTGTGTTAGTGTATCATTCGATACTTTGGCTAAACGATCAGAAAATTTTTTTATTGTTGTTATTAATGGTCAATTCATTGTCACACACTAGGATGACACGTTTCGAACTCTATGACGAGTTCATCTTCAGAACCCTTTGTGACGAATCGATGTAACCTGGTACATCATCAGCTGTATATATATCTACAATTATGTCAATTATGTACATGCGAAGTAGATATCAGCCGAAAATGCACAACATCAATTTGAATCAATTTTTTTTAAATAATTATAAAGTAAAATTTTTCCAGTGAAAAAATCGTAGAAAATACTTGTTAATTTTTTATTAATTATTTTCTAATAAAATATTTTTCTGTTCCATTTTAATAAAAACATAACATACGATGCAATGTTTTTATAATTTTTGTCAGTTACTAATCTTAATTGAAAATATTCATATTCATTTAGAATCTTAATAAAATATTTCTAATGAAAATGATGTAATGTTTTCAATAATAAAAAGTTTTTTCTTTCTAATGAATTTTTTTCCTACATACATACATATAGGCACACCTCGCCTGAATGACGAATGGGTTGACCTTAAATTGCAACAAAAACGGTTAATGGGGTTTTGTTGGGGGTCAATTGTACATTAAAAATTCACTTGAATCAAAATCCTAGCTGATCCTTTTTTAAGATAAAAGGATTTTTCGTTTTTTTTACTCCGTTTTGTGCTTT
The DNA here is from genome assembly GCA_964034835.1 of Muscina levida. Lineage (NCBI taxonomy): Eukaryota > Metazoa > Arthropoda > Insecta > Diptera > Muscidae > Muscina > Muscina levida. The sequence continues at coordinate 26,461,582 of OZ035884.1, read as the reverse complement.
TTTTAGAAGTAACGTTCTTTGCCCCATGATTCCGCCATCAAATCCTAAAGAAAATATATCATGTTTTATCTCATTGGAAGCGTACGGACTTCAGCTTTCTGCCAAATTTAAGTTTTCTGCACTATTATAGGCTTTAATAAAAAAACTAAACTTTTGACTTTTTAAAAAAAAAAATATTTTTTTGCCGGTTTTCGTACCTGACACACATCGTGACCACATTTATGGTCTAGGTGACCATTTATGAGTTTACTGTTTCTTAAAAACATATTTTTCTCCATGGTTTTCAACACAGAAATAACACAATACCCGATAAAATAATTTTATATCGATATTAATTGCAAAGGAATACGCGGTAACACACTGAATTTCTCGAATATCAACACAGATTTGACATTTTCAAAAATTGAATGTTGTTGCTAAAGCCCAGTACTCATCTAAAATTGTATTCCAGGTTGCTATATGTATATGTATATTCCTACCTACCCCAACCAACCCCCAAGAGAGCATCTCCTTAAACAAACATAAACCGCTTCTAATAATTTCCAATTACTCAATTCTGAAATATGTACCGGAGAATTGCCACAACAACAAGTCACCAAACTAACGTTATAAGATAGAAAAAAAAGTGAAATCAAGTTCAATGTTCAGTACCAACCAATCAACCAACTAAAGTCTTTATCAACTAACCAAAAATAAACATGGCAAAGAGACACAGACTGATTATAAAAAAATAACGCTCTCTAACTACAAAACTAATAGCGCAATTTGTTTGTGTAGTGTAGTTCAAACCCTCCAACAAGTACAGCAGCACCAACAACTACGACAACCACGTACGTATGAATTCTTTATCACACTTCCTCATGCATAGAAATTGTACATACAATGTATAAGTAAGTTCATATGTATGTACAATGTACTCTGCCATCTTCTATCTTTATGCATGTACATATGCATGTGCACACGTAAACAAACATTAAAAGCACAACACAACACAAAAAATTTTGTTTAAATGTGAAGGCTTCTGTTTATGCCATATTTGCAGTGTAATTATGAGAACAATAACACTAGAAAAACTGCACAGTAGAGAATACCGGCCGGCATCGGAGAGGCATTGCAAGGCGCAGCAAGAGAAAAACCCCCGTTAAAAAGGGGAGCAACACAAATAAAAGAGTGAGTGAGAGTGATGGAGAATTGTATTGCATTTAGCCCTGTGGTGGGGTATAACCAAAAAGAGGGCAATTATTACAATTACAACGGTGTAAAGTGCAATCATTTCTCTCGTGTGTTCAAATGATTGAATTTATTTGTAAAAGAGAGTGGTGTGTTAAAGAGCTGTATTAAGAAGAGATTGATAGAACGGGCGAAAAAAATGTCAAGTGACGATTACATATCAACACAAACACGCAGGCACATGAGCAGGCGATGTTATGTGAAAATAAATGAAAAAAAGAACAAAATGTAATACCCACAACAAAACTTCGTATGTAGGTACCTATATAATTCAAAATAGTCAATACACTTTTGTATTGGAAGAAATGTTGAAAAATTGTTGTTATTTTAATCACCTTTGATGTACAATTAGAATTACATTATATACATAGTTGTGTCAGCCGTTGCACAGTGGGACCTTTTGATAAATTAGTGGTAACATTTTTTTTTAACATTTTTAAAAAATGGTTTTATTTATTTACATTATATACCTAATACTTATATTAATACAAGAATAATATTATAAGATGATAGCAAACTGGCGGCTAAGGCAATCGCTAATTAAAAAGTATAAGACAACGTATTTTTTGGTACAATAAAATTAGTTTTTGGTAGAATTAATTGTACTTTGTGCTACAATAAAAGTACATTTTGATGCAATTAATGTGCTTTGTGGTTTAAAAAATTGTAGCTTTTGGTACAACAAAAGTACTTTTTGGTACAAGGAAAAAGCTTTTAGGTAAAATAAATCTACTTTTTGTTTAAAGTTTGTGATTAAGTAGATGTAGTTTTTGTTACAATAAATTGTACTTTTTGGTAAAACTAAATTTTATATTTTGCACCAATAAAAGTACCGTTTGGTACTGTAAATTGTACGATTGGATGCAATTAAGCTTTTGGTACAACATAAGTACTTTTTATTACAATAAAAGTTCTTTTTGGTACAGTAAAGGTACTTTTTGGTAGGAGGAAAGTACTCTTTGGTTCAATGTATTGTACTTTTAGGTAAAATAAATGTACTTTTTGGTTAAGTATAAGTATCTTTTGTAACAAAAAATTGTACTTTTTGGTAAAATAAGGTTTATTTTTCGCACCAATAAAAGTTCCTTTTGGTACTGTAAATTGTACTATTGGATGCAATTAATGTACTTTTAGGATCAATAAATTGTACCTTTTGGTACAACAAAAGTACTTTTTAATACAATTAAAATACTTTTGGTAAAGTAACAGTACTTTTAGCTAGAAGGAACGTACTTTTTGGTACAACGTATTGCACATTTAGGTAAAATCAATGTACTTTTTGGTGGAATAAATTTTATTTTTTCACCAATAAAAGTACCTTTTGGTACTGTAAATTGTACTATTGGCTGCAATTTATGTACTTTGTGGTTCAATAAATTGTAGCTTTTTGTATAACAAAAGTACTTTTTGGTACAATTTAAGTACTTTTTGGTACAACAAATTGTTAATTGTAAATTGAGCTATTGGATGCAATTAATGTACTTTTTGGTTCAATCAATTGTACCTTTTGGTACAACAAAAGTACTTTTGGTACAATTTAAGTACTTTTTGGTACAAGGAAAGTGCTTTTAGGTAAAATAAATGTACTTTTTGGTTAAGCATATAGAGTTTTTGCTGAAATTAATTCTTCCTTTGAATATATTATAATAGGCCAGACCTCGAGCCTAATTGATTTAAACTTGGGATATTATAATAAATTCTTCTTTTTGGCACAAAAAATTTTACTTTTTACTACAATCAGTGTAGTGTTTGGTATTTTGGGTACATTGGAAATATTTTGTAACGTTTTAGTCAAATTAATGTACTTTTGGTACAATAAGAGTATGTACAATAAGAGTCGGTACAAAAAATTTACTTTTTTATTTTTTGGTACAAAAATAGTTTTTGATACTATAACATTTTACTTTTTAATGCATTATTGTACATTCTGGTTCATTAAAGCACAATAAATTGTACTTTTAAATACAATAAATTGTTACAATAAGTATGATAAAAGTACTTTTTGGTACAAGAAATTATTCTTTTTGGTAACAAAAATATTTTTACTATTTTTTTAATTAAGATTCTTTTTGACCCAATATATCTACTTTTCGGCCAAAATGTGCTTTTAGTACAATCATTTGTACTTTTTAGTACAGTATCTACATTATATATATTCTAATTGTACAATCAATTTTTTTATTTGATACAAAAAAAAATACTTTTTGGTAGAATAAATTGTATTTTTGGTACCATGAAAGTGCTTTTTGATACAATAAGTACTAGTACGATAAAAGTACGTTTTGGTACAAGAAATTTGACCTCTTGGTAACAAAAGTATTTTTACTATTATGTACTTAAATTAATGTAAGTTTTGGTCCAATAAATCTACTTCTTGGTCAAAATGTACTTTTGGTACCATAAATAGTACTTTTTGTTAAAAAAAATTGATTTTCGGTGCAATAAAAGTTCCTTCTTGATTTAAAAAAATTTTACTTTTTGCTACAACAAAAGCACTTTCCGGCATAATAAAAGTACTTTTTGGTACAAAAATGTAGTTTTCGGTACTATTAAACCACTTCGGGTACAATGAAAGCACTTTTTGGTACTAAAAAAGTAAATTTTTGTACAATAAATTGTTCTATAAGTTGCATTTGTTAGAAAAATTTATTTTCGGTACAATAATAGTTCTTTTTGATATAATAAATTTTACATTTTGTTGCATCTAATTTTTGGTACTATAAAATCGTTTCGGGTACAATGAAAGCACTTTTTAGTACAAAAAAGTACCTTTTTATACAATAAATTGTTCTTGTGGTGCATTAGAAGTGCTTTTCGATACGTTTATAGTACTTTTTGGCAATTGTAAAATGTGTTTGAGAATACATGTGTGTGTGGCTTTCTAGCTCATATTACCCATGGGATACCATAACCCGTTGACTGCTCTAAATTATTGTAGAACAACAAAATCTCTTTTCTCTATACTCGATACTCTATATTATTCTATATCTATTATTCTCTGTACTCTATACTCCCTATACTGAACTTTGTGGTAGGCGGGGTTACTTTAAGGAAGGGATCATTTACCCGATATTGTTATATTGTTGTGTTCCCAAATTGCTAACACTCACCCTGAAGATACTCCAATATATGCAATTTGTTATAATATAACTGCCCATTTTTATAATTTATTCCGCCAATTGGTCAACCCTGCACCATTATATGTACATGAAACGTCATTTTACTCTACAAAACAAATACATCACAACGGCAGTGACTATACGAACACACAAACATGTTGGACTGCCCTGTCAATTTGAATTCATTTCATTTTCACTTCAATCGTTCCGGTGACTGGAGGTTTCACAATGTGGCAATGATGGAAGTTTCCATAGATTAACATACGAGTACGTATCGTATTCCTCTGCTGATAATATTATAACAAGGAATGATTAGTGTTTGTTTTTGGCTGGACCATATAAACTACAAATAAATACTGAGCTGTTGTCTTATCCTCCAGCCTATGTTGTTGGGATCGAAGTGAAAAAAAATTAACATAAGACTTTTTAAATGAACGTAGGTACCCATAAAGATGTGGAGATGTAATGCGGTGAAACTCATGTGAAACCCACGTGCAAAGGTACATACTAAGCCACTATGAGAGAGAGACAGTGGCATTGAACAGAGTGGATGTCAACTTAAGCTGAACTTTAAAAACAAAATAAAAATTAAACTGAAAATTAAAAAAAAAATCCATAGGTTTCCTTTCTCTGATTAAGATTTCAAGGAACTTTTTAGACTGGAATATAGGTATTCCAGTCATTAGCATTGTTTTTTTAGATAATATAATTTGGTAAGAGTGAATTCCGTCCTAATCCCTAAACGAGATGTTTGAGAGTTTCTAACATTTACATAGTTGATAATGTTACATAGGAATATTAATGTTAAGGAAAACATTTTCGTTTGACACACATTTTAGTAGTCTTCTCACCAGGCTCCCCTCAAGGTAAAGCTAAATGTTGTTAGAGGTAAGTGGTACCTACTAGACAACTGCTTATAAATACGGAAACCTTCGGTAATCCCCTTTGCAACAACATACCCGATCGACAGCTCATCGCTTCTTCCGCTCTGCAATCGAAGCTATAACTAGCTCACGGAACTTAAACTATTTACTTTGACACAATTACCGCAACTCAACTATGGGATTAATTAAAAATTTGCCATCGCAGCAAACCTGGTCTGGAATCAACCGCCGCAATAACAAGCAATGAGGAATTTTACAAATTTTACACACAAATCAATTAAACCGACCAAATTGGTAATGTAGTGGGAAAGAGGTAGGCAGGGTAGGTAATTGGGTGGTCAACAACTATATGTAAGTGGCCTGATGACAAATTTTATGATTTCTTTTTTTGAATGGTACGAGTATAACTTGGAGGCCTACAAATAGCATACACACACACACACACCTATATACAAGTTTCGGATTATGTACACCATATGTGTAAATAACGATGTTTATGCATAGATACTTACAAAATTTATTTGATTACATTTCATAATAAAACGCACAATTGTGCTGATAACACTTACTCGCTCATGGCTTCTCTTCAGTTTACCGCAAATGGTTAAAAGCTACGGCAAGATAAGCGAGAGGGATACAATCAGTTTTAAAAATGCTTCAATGTGTTAACAGTTAAAAGAAATTACTATCAGTACTTTTAACAATCAGCTAATCCTCAGTGCAAGTGAGCCTAAAAGTATGCAATTGTTTTGTAATTTAATGTCACAGTAATCGTAGTACGAATTCATATGGTTTATATGGGAGCTCTGCACACAAATGCTTTTACTTTACAAAGTTTTGCTTTTTAGTGCAATAAATTTTACTTCTTAGAACAATAGAAGTACTTTTTGGTACTAGTTAAGTACTTTTTGTACAATACATTTATCTGTTGGTACAAAAAAAGTACTTTTTGGTACAAATAACTACTTTTTGGTAAAATAAAAGTTATTTTTCGACAAAGGACTTTTTGGTAAAAAAAACTCCTTTGGGTACAATAAATGTATTTTTTGGTACAATTAATATACTTTTTGGTATACACAAAGGACTTTTTTAAACAAATAAATTTAATTTTGGTACAATAAATTGTTCTTTTCGTACAATAAAAATATTTTTTGGTACAGTAAAAATGCTTTTTGGTACAATAAAAGACTTTTTGGTACAATAAAATTACTTTTTGATAGCATAAACATGCTTTTTGGTACAATTAAAGTAACTTTTTATAAAAGTACATAAAGTGTAATAAAAATACTTTTTGGTACAATAAAAGTACTTTTTATACAGTAAAAGTGCTTTTTGGTACAATAAAAGTACTTTTTCGTACAATAAAAGAACTTTTTGGTACAATAAAAGTACTTTTTTGTAAAATAAAAGTACTTTTTGGTACTATAAATTGTTCATTTGTACAATAAAAGTGCTTTTCGGTAAAATTAACGTACTTTTTGGTACAAGAAAATAACTTTTTGGTACAATCAAAGTACTTTTTGGTAAACATGCTTTTTGGTACAATAAAAGTAACTTTTTATAAAAGTACATAAAGTGTAATAAAAGTACTTTTTGGTACAATAAAAGTACTTTTTTGTAAAATAAAAGTACTTTTTTGTACTATAAATTGTTCTATTTGTACAATAAAAGTGCTTTTCGGTAAAATTAACGTACTTTTTGGTACAAGAAAATAACTTTTTGGTACAATCAAAGTACTTTTTGGTAAAAAAAAGAACTTTTTGGTACTATAAATTGTTCAATTTGTACAATAAAAGTACTTTTTGGTACAATAAAAGTACTTCTTGGTACAAAAAAAGTACTTTTTGGTACAAATAACTACTTTTTGGTAAATAAAAGTACTTATTTTTAAAATAAAAGTTGTTTTTGGACAAAGGACTTTCTGGTACAAAAAAAGTACTTTTGGGTACAATAAATATACTTTTTGGTGCAACAAATGTACTTTTTGGTACAATTAATATACTTTTTGGACTTTTTTGTACATTAAAATTTAATTTTGGTACACTAAATTGTTTTTTTTCGTACAGTAAAAATATTTTTTGTACAGTAAAAATACTTTTTGGTACAATCAAAGTACTTTTATGTAAAATAAAAGTACATTTTGGTACTGTAAATTGTTTAATTTGTTCAATCAAAGTACTTTTTGGTACTATAAATTGTTAAATTTGTACAATAAAAGTACTTTTTGGTACTATAAATTGTTCAATTCGTACAATAAATGTACTTTTTGGTACAATGAAAGTACTTTTTATAAAAGTTCTTTATAGTACAATAAATTACCCTGTCCGTACAATAAAAGTATTTTTTGGAACAAAATGGGCTTGTAGTACAATTAAAGTACTTTTCGGTAAAATAAACGTTTTTGTTGGTACAAAAAGTACTTTTTGCAAAAAGTACTTTTTTGTAAAATTAAAGTACTTTTTGTTACAATAAAAGTACATTTTGGCTCAGATGGATCATTATATGCTCTTGGGCCAATAAAACCACTATTTGCACATAAAAGTACTCTGGTACAAAAAAGACATTTTTTGAAAAGAAAAGTAGTTTGTGGTGAAATAAAATAACTTTTTGATACAACAAAAGTATTTGATAGTACAGTTCGCGAGTCTGGTACTGAAAAGTACAACTTTTGCAGCAAAATTACGTTTATTGTACAATATGTATAAAATTTTTTAGTCCAATAAAACGTCTTTTTGTTACAAATGAAGTATTTGATAGAACTATTCACGAGTCTGGCACTGAAAATTACTATTTTTGCAGCAAAATTACTTTTATTGTACAAAAAGTACAAAAGTACCGAATAGTGAATTTATTCCAGCAAAAGTACATTTACTCTTGCTGAAGTACTTTATTGTATATAGAAAGTAATTTTTGACAGTACAACAAAATTTATTTTGTATTTTGTAGCAGCAGATTTTTTAAAAATATCTGAAGTTCTGGAAAATCATATTGATTTTGCATTTGAATTTTATTTATTGAACTGCTTGCGAGCCAAGAGCCACAAAATATCAAATGGGCTCTCGAGCTGGCTGTTGGCTCGTGTTGTAAGAAGCACGTGTTAAGCGAGGTCAACCTGTACAATAAAACACTGTTTTGATCATCTTTATTTATTTCAATGGTGTATATTGCATTTTATAAGCAATTAGTGCGATTGTGTGTGCTCAAAATATATTTGAAAAATTCAATAAATTATTCCTCACAATGTTTACTCCGGTCCATTATTTGACCTCTTCCTGTACCTATGTACCACAATTTCCATTACAAGGCAGATGCAGCTCACGCCTATACCCCCTCCAAACATAATCCATGCCAGCCTATAGTAGTACAGATTAAGTGGATCCACTGGATAGGCATCGAACCAAAATTCAAAATACTTTGCCCTTACTGCATTTTCAATCGCCTCATCATGCCAATGGTTCCACAAACCCGATTGCTGGACAAGCAGAATAAATTGATTCAAGCGATGGGCAAATTTTGACTCGGATTGTATGGGAAACGTATTGAGCATATCACCGAAACATATATCCGATATGCGATACAGCGGCTGTATTAGATGTCTTTGCAGCTTCTCCATAAACTCCCAGTCATTCAGTGTAACCACATAGGCCAAAGAGCGGCTGAAGTTTATTAACTTTTCTGAAACTTCCTGTAGAGATTTTTCTACCAGCACGGACTCAAGATGTGTAAGATTGACTTCGGGAGAGTTGTTAAGCTCTTCTAAAATTTGACTAGACACCCAAACCTTCATATTGGACTTGAGCATGTCTTCCTCATTTCTAGGGTATGGTTGAAATATGGGCTTCATGTTATAGGTGGTCAAGTAGCAGAGATAGTAATTGCTCAGTATAAATCCCATGATCAGCAATACACAATAGAACAGTTGTAACCTCAAGGGGACATTGATCACTTTTAGGTTCATATTGGAACTGTACGATATGACAGCCAAACTCTTTAATATATTTTCTGGAAATTTACGACTGGGATGTTTAAGCATTTGCATTACCACAGCCACATAGATAATGGAGAGAAACAGAATGGTCCATATGTAACGACCGAATGGCCATACCAGATACCAGTAGCGTGGTAATTCATCTTCGGCTGACACAATAATGCACGATTTGGTCCATTCCACGGGATAGCTAAAAGATATGTTGGCAAACACATTCTGATAGACACCGCCGTGCATCGAAACATTGTAGATCTCTTTCTCAATGTATTTCTGGACTTGAGAGGTTTTATACGGATTTACGGGCAAGAGGTGCAGCTCGTAGTTGTAGTATTTAGCGAAATTTTTGATAGTTTCGCCATAAGGTCCCACTAGCCGCCAGTGGTCGTTGGGAAAATCAGTAAGGAACGCCTGTGGAACATCCTGATAAAATGGTGTTCGCAGTATGTCCATGCAAAGTTGTTGCCGTCACACTTCAGAATTGAAACTGGAACATAATGACACAATGCAAAAGGGATTTTATAGTGGTTAGATGTTGTTGGCAGAAGAGTAAAAACAATATACTACGAAATGGTTGGTTGGATTTACATTTCTAAATCAATATTGATTTTCATATTTTATATAGATTATGGAGTTAAGTACCATACACTCAGGAAAAACGCGGAATCCATGACATAATTGATTGGGTTGACCTTTTGTAAATTACTTTAAAACGTAGGGTATATCTGGAGACTGACATGGTTTTTCATTGGAACTGCATTAATGATGGTAAAATGTACGTTCAGTAAATCAATATTGATTTAAGCAAAAGTCAATTAGGCATTACATTAGATTATATTTTATTCGCCACTCTAAATACGTAATTACATAGCGGTGATGTCATGGAAATATTTATTAACATCTTTAATATTTTTATATTTAATTATTTTATTATAAAAAATTTTATATCATTGTAAAATGTTTAATATTTTTAATATTTTTAATATTTTTAATATTTTTAATATTTTTAATATTTTTAATATATTTAATATTTTTAATATTTTTAATTTTTTTAATACTATTGTTAGTAGTTTTAATATGTTAAGAAATTTAAATATTTTTTAACATTTTTTTATATTTTTAATATTTATAATATTTTTTTTTGTTTTTAGTTGATCTATGAGAATTATATTATAGTGCTATAGTATAGTAGTAATAGATCTTTAACCGAACTATAGAACTATAATTTATAATATTTTTAAAATTTTTAATATTTTTAATATTTTTAAAATTTTAATATTTTTAATACTATTTTTAGTAGTTTTAATATGTTAAGTTATTTTTATATTTTTAATATTTATAATATTTTTATCATTTTTAATATTTTTAAAATTTTAATATTTTTTATATTTTTAATATCTATATATATAAAAATAAAATGGTCCACGTATGTCATACCATCACTTGAGAACGGCTGGAGCGATTTGGCTGATTTTTTTTTATTCGATTCGAAATTTTGTTTGTGTTAAATCCAGGTGGCGCTAGGGTGGATTTATATCGAAAATTTGAATGCATGTACCAATTCAACTGAAATTTAGAATGGATATTCATTTGATCATGAGAAAACATGTTATGTACAAATGGACCCGGTAGATGGCGCTGGGGTCGGTTTACAATCAAAATTTTAACGAATGGGCCAATTTAACTGAAATTCAGAATCTATATTTGTTTGATCATCAGAAAAAATTGTATGTACAAATGGACCCGGTAGATGGCGCTAGGGTGGATTCATATCGAAAATTTAAATGCATGTACCAATTTAACTGAAATTTAGTATTTATATTTGTGGAACCTTGAGAAAAAATTGTTTGTATAAATTGACCCAGTAGGTGTCGCTAGGGTGGAATTATAATGAAAATTTTAACGAATTAAACAATTTAACTGAAATTCAGAATGTATATTTGTTTTATTATGAGAATTTTTTTTTGTATATATGGACCTACAGTAGATTTCGCTGGGGTTGAATTATTTCGAAAATTTATATCGATTGTCCGATTTTACTTAAACTTAAAATATATGATTTTTTTGACATGAGAAAAATTTGAATGTATGTTTGGAACCAGTTGCCGGTGTTTAGCTTATGATACACTTAATTTTTGGAATGTCATTAAGTCATTTTTTCTAACATCATAGTAAAAAAAGATGTACATTTTGATGTCACCACTAATTGTGAAAACGGTTGATCCCATTTGTCCCAAAATTTCAGTGAAAGTTGAGGATTGGCTATAGATGGTCACCCAGACCGCAAAAAGGCTTAAAGGAGAATGACTTATTTTTATAATGGCGCACTTCCTACAGAATTAAAGAGCTTCACAAAGTGGTTTTTCCCATTTCGAAATTTTAGGGGACAATAACGAAAATAGGAATAACTGTTGATATCACCCAGACCATACAGTTAATGGGGTTGCTGAGCCTAATGAAGGCATTTTTGGAAATTCGTACTCCTTAGGATAAAAAGGTACAATCACCCAGTACACCAACGCAGAAAGTTATTGTCAGTCAATCGGGTTAAAAATTTGGTTTTAGAATATATGCTTATCAATAAGTAAGTTTTCATCACATCGTGGACTAAACTGCTGATCCGTTTTACCAATTCTTATAATAATATGTAATAATCTTTAAGATTTATGAAGAACAAAATTTGTCCGGGAAACCTCGCCCTTTAAATTGAAATATTTTAGAGGTCAAAGAAATAAACCAATCGTTATTAGATTTTAACTACACTCAACATATTTTACAAAAATTTGGAGGCAGGACGAAGTCTGCCGGGCCAGCTAGTTTTTAATATTTTTAGTATATTTAATATTTCTAATATTTTTATTATTTTTTGTACATTTGATATTTCTAATATTTTCTATATTTTTAATATTATAAATGTTTTTAATATTTTTAATTTAACTTTTAATATTTTAAATATTTTCAATATTTTTAATATTTTTAACATTTTTAATATTTTCAATATTTTCAGTATTTTTAATATTTTTAATGTTTTTAATATTACTTTTAATATTTTAAATATTACTTTTAATAATTTTAATATTTTGAAAATTGTTAATGGTTTTAAAATTTTTAGCAATTGTAGAATTTTTAATATTTACAATATTTCTTATATTGTAAATATTTTTAATTATTTCAACGTTTTTAATATATTTTATATTTTTAATATTTTTAAAATTTTTAATATTTTTAATATTTTTAACATTTTTAATATTTTTAAAAATTTTAATGATTCTAAAATTTTTAGCATTTTTATAGCTAGTAGTTTACAGATACAAATAGCTAGTAGTTTACAGAAGCTGACTCAAGACAGTATCATTGTAGCGGCCGATTTATGTAAGAATTTCTGTCAATGTAAAAATATGTTTATTTGTGTGTTAATATGTAACATTTCTGTATCTTTGTCAAATAAATCATGAGCTGTATGAGCTGTACAACGACATCGACGTGGTCAAGCGCGTTCAAATAGACCGAATGCGCTGGCTTGGACACGTTGTACGACTGGACGAAAGTGCTCCGACTCGAAAAGGCTTCGGCAATAAACTCGTTGGGCGGCGCAGGAGGGGGCGACCAAAACTCCGATGGATGGACCAGGTGACAGAACTGTTAAGTAAGCTTGGTATGACGAACCATCTAACGAGCGCAAAAGACCGAAGCTCTTGGAATGGTTTTCTACGTGCGGCTACTGATAGATGAATTTCTGTTGTTGCTGCCAGTAAAGAAGAAGAAGAAGAATGTTATTAATATTTTTATTATTTTTAATATTTTTAACATTTTTAGTAGTTTTAATATGTTAAGTAATTTTAATATTTTTACATTTTTAATATTTTGAATAATTTTAGTATTTCAATATTCATTAAATTTTTAGGTTTTTTAAGTTTTAATATTTTACATAGTAATAATATTTTTAATATTTCTTATATTTTTCATATTTTTAATATTTTTACTATTTATAACATTTTTAATATTTTTAATAATTTTAATATTTTTATTATTATTAAAAAAAAAAAACCCTATTTCCCGAACGTCACTGTTTGAGAAGCTCTCTTTCAACAACATTCGAGGGGAGCCGACAATGAAAGAACAATTTTTTTTTAAGATGACTGGAGCCAGGTTTGAACCTGCGATCTCCCGCATGGTAGTCGCGTGTTCTAACCACTATGCCACGGCCGGTCCCATTATTATTATTAGTATATTTAATATTTCTAATATTTTCAATAACATCAATACATTTTTTTTAATTTTAACATTTTTAAAATATTTTTTATATGGTAATATGCATTTTAATTTATTTTTAGCGTTTTTGATAAATTTTCAATACACTTAACTTTTTTAAAAAATTTTAATTTTTTAATATTCCTTAAATATTTATATATTTTTAAGTTTATATCTATTCTATATATATATATATATATATATATATATATATATATATATTTTTAATACATTTAAGTTTTTTAATATTTTTTCATTTATTTAATACTTGCAATGTTTTTAATATTGTTAGTTTTTAAAATTTTTTAAATATTTTAAATTTTGTTAATATATATATTTTTTACTATGTTATATTATTAAAATTTTTAATATCTTTTAAATTTTTGATATTACTAATATTTTTAGTGTTTGAAGTTTTAAATATTTTTAACTTTTTTAATATTATTATTTTAATGTTTTCAATTATATTTTAAACTAGTAGACCCGGCAATGCTTCGCTATTGCATGATTGACTAATATTACAAAATTAACTTAATATAATACACGTATATCAATTCAAATTGTCTCACAGTTATAAAAGCTGTGCATATGCCAATTTAAAACATACTTTGGCAACATTTCCTTAACTCGATAATAATGTGGTTGGCTTGCTTTCTTAATGGGATAATTTTAAGCGTTGAGCTTATGCCCTCGGTAAACAATTCGTTACCCCAAGTAACTCCCAAACCAGTTCAATCAATAACGTTTTTTTGTGTCTCTAGGATAAAAATATTAAAATTGTCGTATGCAATATTGTAATTGTAGTGCCGAATACTATCTGCGTACCAAATTTTATTTTTCTAGAATTAAGATCCGATTTAAGCATGCCCCCTCCGCCCACTAATTTAATTTTTGTAATTGTTGTGCATAGTTTTGTTTATTTATTGTGTTGCATTTATCGAGGGCTAAAATACAAATAAAATTTCCTCCGCAAATTTGTAATTGTAATGCCAAGTACTATGTGTGTATCAAATGTTATCTTTTTAAAGTTAAATACAGTCTTGCCACGCCCTCCACCCACTGATTAAAAATAAAAACTTGGCTACGGTTATCTGCCCATTGATCGAAAATTAAAATTGTGTTTGCATGTATGTATTGTATTTTATGTATGTGGATATTAAATTGTATGTGGCTCGCTCTAAAAAAACTTTTGTCACGCCTACTTCGCCCATTTGGTCAAAAATTAAAATAGTGTATGCATATTCATATTCGTGTTGTCGAGTACTATCTGGGTATCAAATTTTATCTCTCTACGTCTAAAAAAGTATTGTCACGCCCACTGCGCCCATTGGGTCAAAAATAAAAATTTCGTCTGCATATTCATATTCGTGTTATCGAGTACTATCTGGGTATCAAATTGTATCTCTCTAGCTCTAAAAAAAGTTTTGCCACGCCCACTCCGCCCATAGGGTAAAAATTTACAAAATATATAGCCTATAGTAATTTTCATATAGTACACTAACTGTCTTCCAAATTTCATTGAAATCGGTTCAGCCGTTTAGGCGTGATTGAGCAACAAACATACAAACAAACAAACAAACAGACAGACATTCACATTTATAATATTAATAGGATATTACTAAAATTTTAATTTTTTTTAGTATCTAGAATTTATTTAATTTTACTTATATTTATTACATTTTTAATTTTTTTTTATTAAGTTAAATTTTTTTAATATTAACATTGTATTAACATTCAACATTTTTAAATATGTTTATATATCTTAAGTTTTTAATAATTTTTCAGTTGTAATATTTTCAACGTATTTAATAATTTTACATACATATTAATATTTGTTATATTTACGATATATTTTTTTATATGTATTTATTTGTGGTATTTAAAACATTTTTCTAAATTTTAATATTTAAACTTATTTAAATTTTTTATAATTTTTATTATTATTATTTTTTAATATTTTTTTATATTTCATGTATTTAATATGTCTAATATTTTATTACTTTTTGTATATTTTCAACTTGAAAATTTGTAATATTTAAATTATTTTTGCATTTATAATTTTTTTTTAATATTTGAAATTTTTTAAAGCTTTTCGCGGCGTTGCCACCTTTTGATAGCAATACTGTTTACAATTTGTTCGTGTAAGTTTAGAAATTCATTTTTTTCCCGTATTTGATCTCTGGAGGGGAGAAACATAACTTTGCTATTTTGCATTAAAATTAATTAGAACCTGTGTTCTAATTAGGCTGATACTTTTATTTCAAATCAAAATTAACCGAACACTTTTCAAATTCACTTCAGTCATTATTGGTCACTGTCGGATGAGAGACCTTTTTACAAATACGGATTAATATGGAAATCAGAATTGTTTTGGTAGTTGGAGTTTTGCTGGTGATCTGCACCATGGATCAGGTTCTAGCACGCGGTGGTGGTGGTGGAGGGCATGGCGGTGGTGGTGGAGGAAGAGGAGGTGGTTTTGGTGGCGGTGGTAGAGGCGGAGGATTTGGTGGCGGTGGTAGAGGCGGAGGCTTTGGTGGCGGCGGTAGAGGTGGTGGCTTTGGAGGTGGAGGTTTTGGCAGAGGTGGAGGATTCGGCAGAGGTGGAGGATTCGGCAGAGGTGGTGGCTTCGGTGGAGGTGGTGGTTTCGGTAGAGGCGGAGGATTTGGTCCCGGTTTTGGTGGTGGTGGAGGTGCTTTCATTCCCAGTTTGTATCCCCGCCGTCCTTCGCCCTACTATGGAGGGGGATTTTAATATAAATACATATTAATTAACATCTTCTAGAGAAGTAAACATAAGATGCAACGTATATGTAAGTTGTTTGTAAGTAAACATATTAAATTTTCATAACTCAGTGTGCAATTGTTAACTTCGCAGTAAGCTCGTTTGGTCATCATTGAGTCATCCTTTTACTAACATAAAAATTGGATCGTTGAAGTCGTTATTCCTTATTTGCAAACTGTTTTGATTGGGCTTAAGACATCAATTGATTTTCGGCGTTGTTTCCGTGGCAGTGTTGGATTTTGTGGAGGCTTACGCGGAGATAACTGTTTTCGAGGCTTTCACCGTAGTTTCCACGGACCACGTAGATTAAATGGAGTTGGTGGTGGCGGAGGTTTCTATGGCGGTCGAGGATTCTTTGGCGGCTTTGGTGTTAGTGGGTTTGTGGCATCAGTACCTGTGCCTAAAATTATGATCACTGTGATTATTATTATAAAATTTACAACAATAAATGTTATGAATTTGAATAAATGTTTAATAATTTTAATATTTTTTTTTTTTGGGATTTTTAAATTTTTTTTAACGTTTTTAGTAGATGTGTTATTTTTGATATCATTATTCTTTTTAATATTTTTAATTATTTTAATATTTTTAATATTTTTAATAATTTTAATATTTTTAATACCTTTAATATATTAAATCTTTTAATCATAATATTTTTAACATTTTAAATTGTGTTAAAATTTTTGGTATTTACAATGTATTTAATATTGTAAATATTTTTAAGGTTTTCGCATTTTAAAATTTTTAATGTTCTAATTTTTTTGTTGTATTTGAAATATTTTTTTAAATAATTTTATATTTTTTTGTTTTTTTTTTTTGTTGATTTGCATTGAATTATGATATTGTCATATTAGCTATAATACGACAAACCGTACTACGGCAATATAATTTTTAATATTTTTCATGCTTTTAATATTTTTAATAGCTTTAATATTTTTAATAGCTTCAATATTTTTAATATTTTGGACATTTTTAATATTTTTAATATTTTTAAAATCTTTAATATTTGTATTATTTAGTATTCAAAATGTTCTTAACATTTTTTCAATATATTTTTTCAATTTTCAATATTTTTAATATTTTTAAAATTTCTAATATTTTTAATATATTTCATATTTTTTAGATTTTTAATATCTAAATATATTAAATAGTTTTTACATATGTCATAATTTTAATAATTTAAAGTATTTTAAATACAGACATTATTTTTAATATTTTAAAAATTTTTAATATTTTTCATATTTTGAATATTTATAATATTTTCAATATTTTAAAATTTTCAATTTTTTGAATGTTTTAAATATTTTTAATATTACTTTTAATATTTTTAATATTTTCAAAATTTTTTATATTTTCAATATTTTTAATCTGTTTAATATTTTTAATATTTTTTATATTTTTTATATTTTTAATATATTTAATATTTTTAATATTTTTCATATTTATAATATTTTTCATATTTTTAATATTTTTAATATTTATAATATTTTCAATATTTTAAAATTTAATATTTTTAAAATTTTTAATATTTGTATTATTTAGTATTCAAAATGTTCTTAACATTTTTTCAATATATTTTTTCAATTTTCAATATTTTTAATATTTTTAAAATTTCTAATATTTTTAATATATATTTTATATTTTTTTAGATTTTTAATATCTAAATATATTAAATAGTTTTTACATTTGTCATATTTTTAATAATTTAAAGTATTTTTAATATTTTAAATTCAGACATTATTTTTAATATTTTTAATATTTTTCATATTTTTAATATTTATAATATTTTCAATATTTTAAAATTTTCAATATTTTGAATGTTTTAAATATTTTTAATATTACTTTTAATATTTTTAATATTTTCAAAATTTTTTATATTTTCAATATGTTTAATATTTTTAATATGTTTAATATTTTTAATATTTTTAATATATTTAATATTTTTAATATTTTTCATATTTTTAATATTTTTCATATTTTTAATATTTATAATATCTTCAATATTTTAATATTTTGAATGTTTTTAATATTTTTAATTTAACTTTTAATATTTTAAATATTACTTTTAATTTTTTTAATATTTAAAATATTTAATTTTTAATATTTCTAATATATTTAATATTATTAATATTTTTAATATTTTGAATGTTTTTAATATTACTTTTAATATTTTATATATTACTTTTGATATTTTTATATTTTTATTTTTAATATTACTTTTCTAAAATTCTAAAATTTTTAGCATTTTTAAAAATTTTAAATATTTACAATATAATAATAAATAAAATATTTACAATAATACAAATATATTTTAACGTTTTTAGTATATTTTATATTTTAAATATTCTCAATATTTTTTATATTTATAATATTTTTTTTTTGTTTTAATATGTTTAGTATTTCTAATATTATATATCTTTAATATTTTGTATATTCTTAATATTTTTAATATTTTTGATATTTTTATGTATTTTTCTTGGATTTGTTACAACCTACAATGCGTTCGTATCTTTGCAATTTTAGAAATAAATTTCTTCTCCGCAGTTTACCTATGGAGGGGAAAACCATGACGTCTTTTGCATGCAAATTAATTAGAACCTGTGTTCTAATTAGATCGATACTTTTATTACAAATCAAAATTAACTGAACACTTTTCTCAAATTCACTTCAGTCATTGTTAGTCACTGTTGCATGAGAGACCTTTTAAAAATTCGGAATAATATGAATATAAAAATTGTTTTAGTAGTTGCAGTTTTGCTGGTCCTTTGCACCGTGGATCAGGTTCTAGCCCGCGGTGGTGGAGGTGGCGGCGGTAGAGGAGGTGGTTTTGGTGGCGGCGGCAGAGGTGGTGGGAGAGGTGGAGGTTTCGGTAGAGGTGGTGGCTTTGGCAGAGGTGGTGGCTTTGGCAGAGGAGGAGGTTTCGGCAGAGGCGGTGGTTTCGGTAGAAGAGGAGGTTTTGGTCCCGGTTTTGGTGGTGGTGGAGGTGCTTTTATTCACCGTGGTTACCATGGACCACGCAGATTTTATGGAGGCGTCGGTGGAGGTTTCTACGGCGGCCTCGGTTTTGGTGGCATTGTGGCACCTTTACCTGTGCCAATTCCTATTCCAGTCCAAAATTATGATTATTATGATTATTAATATTAACAACAATTAATTTATTATGTAAATAAACTTATATATTTTAATAAAAAGTTGTTTGTTATCAAAAATACTGTACTCTATTGCTGACCTCGTAGATGGAATGGTCTCTCCCCAACATTGGCCGCAATTTGATTGTTTTAGAGGATATTTGGGGTTGAGCAATTCTTATTTAGTTGTCAGCTCAATATTTTTAAACAAAGCTGAATTTCAAAATTCAATTCGGGGAAGCGATTAAAGATATTAGAAAAAAATTCATTTTTTGATTTTTTTTTATAAAACAATTATTTTTTCCATAAATTTTATTTTCTTATGCCTCTTTATAATAATACAACTTTTTTAATAGATAAAAATCAATTTAAACTTAAACTATTAATACAATATAAAAATCCGCTCAATATAATCCCAGATGATAATGCTATATAGAGAAATCTCTTTAGAATCTGCAATGCAAAAAAAAATCTATTAGTTACAAATGCTTTATTCTTTCCATCTCCTTGTCAACCCACCTGATCTTGCCACTTACGATTGGCAATACATTTACTGTATGGCATACTTGTAAATGAGACGCTATTGTACAGAGGCACCCAGAAGCTGGGGAAATATCGAAATAGAGTGGTATCCAGCAACTTGCGGCATTTAAATGAGAAACGTTTTGTCAAATCACGCATCTCTACATAATTGTACATGGCCAGATCGCAAATGGCATGAGCATCGCGCCATCTTCTCTCGGTGAACTCTTCCAAAGCTTTGTCAATAGTTTGGTGAGGCTCATTGAGTATAGAGAACAACAGCGAGCAATCCTCCATACCGGCATTCATACCTTGGCCATAGTAGGGAACCATAGCATGGGCAGCATCGCCCAGGAGTAAGCATTTGGTGCCATAATGATAGGGTTTGCACTGCGTAAAAAGAGAAGACAATAAGTATAAAATATAAAACTTCTCTAGTATACGAAATATGTAAATAAAATTACATCGATTTATTAACAGAACTCAAACCCTGCTTCCACCACCTATGTACTCACCTTTATAGACAGCAGAAATTGTGGCTTCGATTTAAAGAAATCTTTGTATAACATTTCAGCTCCTATCAGTGGCAGAGCATCGCTATAATAGCGCCTGAAGAATTCCAACAAATCATCTCTCGTCTTAATGGCTGCAAATACCTTAAAGGGCATTGACAGTGTCACCGTAAACGATTTATCCTGATTGGGCAAGGCAATCATCATAAAATCATCTCGCGGCCATATGTGCAAATAATTTGGAGGCATTTGAAATTCACCATGTTTGGCAGGTATACACAATTCTAGATAGCCATGTTCAATATATTCCTGAGAGTAGTTAAAGCCATACGTTTTAGACATTTGTTGGCGCACTGCACTAAAGGCGCCATCACAGCCAACAATAAGATCAGCATTGGCCTCTGAGCAGTTGTCTTCATAAGGACTAACATAGAGATAACAATAAAATATAGTGACAACAATTTTTGGATTAACTCAATAGCACTTACTGTTGAAATACCATGGAACCTTCTTTTAAATTGGCCGTCTTCAATTTATGCTCAAAATGATAGTGGATATTGGAAAACTTTTCTCCAGCTGAAAGTAGAAAATTGCATAAGTTACTATATGTAAATCAAAGTTATTTTTCAACCTTACCGTTAAGTAAAACCTCATTCAAATGTTTTCGCCCCACTGAGTACAAACATTGATGGTTACATGGATCGTACAACACCACCGATGTATTGCCCTTGATGTCATGTAACATACGGCCACGCATAGGTATCGCAGTGGACAGCACAACTTCCTCTAGTCCCACATCGGCTAGAGCCTTACGACCACGCTGAGACAGCGCCAAGTTTATACTACGACCCTGTACCAATTCAGCGGTGCGAACATCTTCACGATACTCGTACAAATGCACCTCATGACCTTTTCGGGCAAAGTTAAGAGCAGCCAATGAACCAACCTTAAAAGAAAATGAAAAATATTAAAAAAATGTAAAAAATAATAATACAGTACGAGCTCGAATTTCGCAACTACCGATTATTGCAACACCCCGATTTGGAAAATTGTTATTTTACTTTGTGCAAAATGCTCCACGTCACTAAAAAAAACTGTTCTATTACTGTCATTTGCTCGCTCACATTAAACAGTGGCGTAGCATAGCATGCAAATAAAAAAACATATAATTTCTGCGAATACATTGAAAAGTTGCGCTCATCGAGACTGCTTTTTTAAACGTGTTGCACTTATCAAGACTCATGTGTAAAAAATAGCGGTTGCGCAAATCGGGGTGTTGCAATAATCGGTAGTTGCGAAAATCGAGCTCGTACTGCATTAAAAATATATATAAAAATATAAAAAAATAAAAATATAAAAATATAAAAAATAAAAATATATAAACTGGATACCGGCCTAAATGAGGGGATAATGTTACGGTCATGTCTCTGGCATTGGCCTCAATTTTGGGACGGTGAAAAGTGCGTTTCTGCGGGAGAGAAAGAGACTCTCTTTAAACAAAACCCCCCAATCCAAGGTGGGCTGCATAGGCCGAGGGATGTATGGCTAAAGGGGTTACATATTAGTCGTTACTATGTCAAACTCAGGTGAGGGCGCACACCTGTTTCAATCCAATGCCTTCTTGCGCTAAAGGACTCTGGCGTAAGTGACCGTTTTGTCCCTCTTCATCTCATTAAGTCCCGGCGCCTTTTACGGCGGCCTAAGGACCGAACCATAAACATGAACTCAAATACACAAACCAAACAAACAAAACAACAACAAACAACAACTTCGGACAAGTCTGGTAACGGACCCTCCACCCCAACTCCCTCGAAAAGAGGCAGACCTCTCGGCTCGACTAAATTGTCACAAGAAGCCAAGAGGCACAATACTAGTACCTTACCTTCCTTCTTCAAGAAGAACGCGGCAGAAGAAGCCCCCCCCTAATGGGGATACGGCAGCATCTACTTCGGGGACCAGCAAGCCGACGCCGGGCAATGCCTCCCCACCTCGCGCTGGCAAGCCAGCTAAACGGGTACGACCTCATGATCGACGCTACCGTGACCGTCGAAGGGCCAACTACATCCTTTCAACTGTTGGCAAAATCCCTGAGGTTCAAAGATCCACGGAGTAAAACCAATTGGTTCAAAAGGCCAAAAACCAACTGAACCAATCTCAGACCCCACAAGGGACTGCTAACATAAAACGTTAGCGATCCGCTGATGAACCTGGCATTGCCAGTTCACATAAAAGATCAAAGATTTAAGAAAGAGTCCGGTACAGCGACATAGCCAGGAACAGTCTCACACGCGCCGTCGTAGACAACTCACATCCCAGCGCTAGCATCTCGTTTGATAACTGGAGGAAAGCTAACGCTAAGCTGCTTGTTGCGTACGCTAGTGTAATAAGGGACAATCCTGGCACTCCAGCAAGATGTACCGACGCAGGCTGGCATCTGAACAGAGTAAAGCTCATGGCATTCCACGACCAACGCTCGTTAGAGTTATTCGAAAAGGCTCTCACGGTCATTGGCGAAGAATGGCCAGGGGCTAAACTCTGTCTGGTAGAGCAGTGCGATATCCCCAACAGGCCTAGAGGTCGCATAAAAATCCCAGATATAATGGCAAGTAACCGAAAGGCAATCCTTGAGCTTCTGCAAATTTCCAACCCCAGCCTCGATGTGGAAAACTGGAAAATCTTGAAGGTATCGGAATCACGGAACACCTTCGTTCACGTCACCCTCCTCATCACCATGAAAGCAGTGACCTAATAAAGGAAATGAACAACCTAATATTCTGCGGCTTCACCGAAACAATGATGTGGATATATAAAACAAAACATGCCACACAGACTGTAACCGCAGACGTGCCACCCACAGCTACAGCACCATCTGTCGCTCTGACACCAATAACTGCAACTCCCGCAGCTACAGCACCATCCGTCGCTCCGACACCAATAACCCCAGCTCCCGCTGAGGACAACCTCGCAGCGCCAAGCAACAATCCGGCAGATGAAGAGCACTGCTCAGATGCTGAATCCATGGCATCTACCATGGTCAGCTTAGGAGGGCTTTTCCAGGAGGCCGATGAAGATGACCTACTGATGAGCGATGACGACGACGCCAACAACACCGTCATTGAGCATTCTTCGGGTGGTACAGATAAACCTCCACCATTCTAAGAGTGCTTCAGCAGCACTTCAGGTACGTCTCTCCGAGCTCCAGGAGGACGTACTTCTCATCTAGGAGCTCTGGATAAATCAAAACAGAGTCTGTGGATTAAATCACAAAAATTATAGACTCTACCAAGGTAAGGTAAATGCTAAAATACGAGCGTGCATCCTAGTACGGAAACAGCTTGACGCATTCCTGCTAAATACTTTCGGTAACGAAGATCTTACAATTATAGGTTTAGAAATGAAACAATCAACCCTATGGATAGCTTCGGCATATCTTCCTTACGAAGACCAAAACCCCCCATCAGAGGAACTGAAGAAAGCAGTACTAACGGCGGAACACAATAAGACCACTCTAATTGTCGGAATGGATGCAAACGCACACCACACGCTGTGGGTAGGTAAAACGATCAACAAACGAGGTGAGTTACTCTTTGATTATATTCTAAGTAGAAACTTAGTAGTGCATAACCAGGGAGATTCGCCCACCTTTATTAACTCGATCACTGAGCAGGTCATAGACCTGACAATTTCTAATGCCAAAAACGACTTGATATCAAACTGGCGGGTGGAGGATGTTCACTCCTTCTCCGACCACCAATACATTTCCTTTGAAATATCTGCTCAAATAACGAAGCCGATAGTAACCTTCAACAAGAGACGGATGAAATGGGACGTCTACAGGGAACACCTTGCAAGACTCCTACCGAATACAACTGATCTCACCATTGACAGCCCACAAAAGTTGGACAGCATGGTAGGTAAAGTTACAAAAGCCTTGGCCTTATGCACCAGGAAATCCTGCCCAAGACGAAAAGATGGGAAAAAGCAGAAGCCTCCATGGTGGAACGACGATATCTCTAGATCCCGTGCTTCCACCAGAAAATCCTTCAACAAGGCCAAGAGAACAGGCCAATGGGAGGAGTACAAGGAGAATCTAAGACTCTTCAAGAAACTACTAAAGAAGGCGAAAAGATCTTCATGGAGGACATACACCAACGATGTCGAAAAAACCGCAGAGGTAAGTAGACTTAGGAAAGTATTATCCTCGACAACCAGCGCCCCGGCATACATAATGAAAAATGATGGTACCTGGACTGAATCCTCAAAGGAAACCTTGGAAATCCTATCGGATACCCACTTCCCCAAGGGGAGAGTCCAACTCCATAACCGTCGCACCTACCGACTACTGGCGTTAAAAATATAAAAAAAAAGAAAAATATTAAAAATAATAATAAAAAATATTGACAATATTAAAAATATTTAAAACAAAAAATCCGGGACCGAATTTTAAGTAAATGAATTAAAAAATGTTTAATAAATTTCCTGATACAGTCTTGGGTTATGCTGAAATCTGTCATCATATATCTCAAAATGGACACATTGAATTAAAATAAATTACAAAATTTTAATATAAATTTCTACTGAAAATTTAATGTTTAGTGGAATAATAGGTGCACGGATGTCGAGTTTTTTAATTTTATTGCATAGTGTAATTTATGTAAACCGAAATTTTTTTCCAATTTGTTTGCTTCAAAATTTGTATTTAACATTTTTTTTATAAATTTATGTTAGAGAAATCAATTTTATGTTTTTTATATAAAAAGTTAATTTGTTTTATTATATTTATTATATTACAAATTATATTATATTATATTTATATTAAAAATATTCTCATCTTAAAATTGTAGGTTTTTTAATTACAACTAGAAACATAACAGCAATATCTAAAAAAAAAACTTTATGTACAATTTTAATACTAAAATTCCTATTTTTCCCCTAAAAAAAACACAAATTTTTATGGAAAAACTTTATATTATCTATAATTTTTAGAAAATACAGCCTTTGTTTAAATACTATTAAAGAAAATTGTTTGTTTGTTTTAATTAAAAAAAACATTTTCAATAACAGAATTTATCTTTTTTTCATTCTTAAATTTTTCAGCATTTATTCTAACACTAATTATAATTTATATCTTGTTGTGTAGGATAAACATATAAAATAAATAATAAATAAAATAAATTATTTTGATAAACAATAAAAAATATAAAAAAAATTATATTAATAAAAATTCTATTCTTCAAAAAATTTATAAATAAATTGAAAAAATCATAAAAAATTAAAACACAGTCTCATATGTAAGCCAAAGAAAATTTTCTATAACAGTTTTTCCATAATATTATATTTCCTATATTATTTATTCCTATAAAATTGACAATAAGTTATAAAAAAAATTATTTTTGTATTATAATTACTTTTTTTTATTTTTTCTGTGACAAATACCTTTTTAACTTAACAAATACCTTATGTATATTGCCAAAAATTCTTAAGAAATGGTGCTCGTAAACGTTAACAGATTTTACATAATTTAATATTTCTTATAATATTTATTCCTATAAAATAAACAATTAGTTATAAAAAGTAATATGTTTTAATTTTTTTGTGAGTTATGAAAAATGAAATTGTTCTGATTCTAGAGAAAAGTTAAAAACAATTTCCAGTTGTTAATTCTTTTTTCAAATATCGTATTTTATATTGACAGGCCTTCCCTATCGATAACTCTGGTTTACAGTGTAATATTCTAAATTAAAAAAAAATTATTTAAATTTTATGGAATTGCCAAAAACTTTTTTTCAATTTTTTATAACACAAAATTTTAAAATTTTTTCTTAAATTTAGAATATTACACTGTAAACCAGTGTTATCTATATGGAAGGCCTGTAAATATAAAACACGATTTTTGAAAAAAAAAAACTAATAACTGTAAACTGTTTTTAAATTTTCTCTAGAATAAGAACAATTTCCTTTTTTTTTAACCCACAGAAAAATTAAAACCTATTTGTTTTTATAACAAATTGTTAATTTATAGAAATAAATATTATAGGAAATATTAAATTATGTAAAATATATTAAGGTTTACGATCACCATTTTTAAAGAATTTTTTTGGCAATTAATCAATTGTATAAGTATATGATAGTAATATTTTTTAGATAACTTTTTCTTAATCCACTTCATTATAAATCATTGAGATTACTATTTTTTTTTCAAAATCTACTTAAGTGCTTTCCACTTAAACGAACATTTCCAGTTGAAAAATTTGATGTAAGAACACTTTTTGTTAAAAAAAAACACTTCCTATAAATTCTGTGTTTTTATTATTTTATAACTTCCTTGGTTTTTTTATATTTTTGTAATAAACTTACCAAACCTCCTCCAATTATGGCAACTTTTAGTGGCGTTGCCGATAATTCAGTGCCATTAACATTTAATTGAGGAATTTTTTCTGACATTTTTATTTTCTTTTTTTTTATTGTAACTTTTCGCAGGAAAATTTATTTAAATATTTTCACTCTTCACTTGACTTCGTTGATGGTTAAAGTGTTATGTATTAAAATGTATTTTTTTGTTTGTAATCTTTTTGGTACCGCGATCTTCACTGTCGCGTTGATAACCCAAGAATGAACATTTTTCTTAACTGGAGGCAAAAATTATACGATTATCGAGATACAGATTTGGACTTGTTTAAATAGGAAAAATAAAAACAGCAACAACAACATAACGGAAAGAGACACACATCTTTGTTAAACAATAATAAAACTCTACTGTATCTAGAGGATGCAGCAGCGCTTGACATTGAATGTTGTTGCTGCTGCTGATGCTTCTGCTGTTGGTTTCTTTAGTAGTGGTTATGATTTTGGGGGGTTTATCTTTAGATCTTTTGGTAGGTTCTTATCGCTCTCGGTCTACTGCTGACGACTAAATATTATCTTTCAACTATAAGCAGCGGTGTCTGGTGGTACATTAAAATATGTTGCATCAATAGAATAGGAGGGGTGGTTGATGTTGAAACAGCAACTAGTTGCCTAGTTGTTGTTACGGTCTGCTTGGGCATGTGTGGTGAGTTACACTCGAAAAATGTTGGCGGGTGTAGTAAAATGAATAAAATGTTGCGCTAAGTAATTTATTTTACATAATTTTTTGTATTAATTTTTAAAATAATGTTAACCCATTAACTGCCAGTGGCATATAAAGTTGCCTGCATAGATCGGTCTAGATTTATGAATATTTTGTGGGGTGTGGATGTGTTTCAGTTATGTTAGGTTTTGCATACTTTTAAAAAATAATTCAAATGACCAAATTCAAATACCCTCCAGTTCTCCTTTTGGAAGTTATGGGAGAAACAATATATTACCAAAAATAGGAAATTTTGTATGGGAGGTACCAAAAAGTTCGGCCGTTATAGCCCATATTTATTCCTAAATCTGATTTCAATAGTCTTAACTTAGTTAAAAGGTCCGAAAACGAATTTGGCGTTATACCTTTTCTCTTATAACACGATGTGTGGTACAAATATCAAGAAGTTAAGAATGAGCCATTCAATTTTATGCTGTGTGGTACAACAACAGACATTTTTGTTATAATAAAAGTACTTTTTGGTAAATAATAAAAATACTTTTTGGTACAATAAAAGTACTTTTTGGCACAATAAAACAACTTTATGGTACATTGCAAGTACTTTGTTGTACAGTAAAATTAATTTCTGGTACATTTAAAGTACTTTTTAGTACTATGAAAGTACTTTTTGCTAAAAAAAAAACATTTTGGTGCAAAAAAAAAAGGAATTATGGACACAATTAAAGTACTTTTTAGTACAACAAAAGTAACTTTTGACACAATAAACGAACTTTACGCTACATTTAAAGTACTATAAAAGTACTTTTTGACACAAAAACTGTACTTTTTAATACAGTACAATAAAAATACTTTTTTGGTACAATTAAACATTATAATACAGTAAAAGAAATGTGGACACAATTACAGTACTACTTGGTACAATAAAAGTACTTTTTGGCACAATTAAAGTACTTTTGGGATAATAAAAGTACTTTATATTTAACGTACTATAAAAGTACTTTTGTCACAATAACAGCACATACTTGTACATTAAAAGTACACTTTGTCCCAAAAAAATACTTTTTGATATAATAAAAGTACATTTTGGTGCTTTTAAAATACAATTAGAGTACTTTTACTACAATAAAAAGTACTTTTTGGTGCGATAAAACTACTTTCGGGTAAAGTAAAAGAACTTCTCGGTAAAAAATATTTAATTTCTTGTACATTGATAGTACATTTTGGGACAAAGAAGTACCTTTTGGTACAATAAATGTGTTTTTTGAACCATTAAAATTACTTTTTTGTACAATAAATGTAACTTTTTGGTACAATATGTTCTTTTTGAAACAATAAGTCGTTTCTGGTATATTTGGTACACGAAAGTACTTTGTTGTACATCAAAAGTACTTTACTGCACCAAAAAGTACTTTTTATACCATCACCCTACGGGAAGGAGAGTATATATCAGTTGATACGACCCAAAAGTGTAACACATATAAGGAGTCACTTTAGACCCTAGGTTTCTTTGAACCAAATTCGATTCATGACTTTTTAAGTCGTTTGAGCCATGTCCGACTGTCTGTCTGAATGTACGGCTGGTACGCACCATAACTTTCGGAAGACGTAACCAATTGTTTTAAACTTTGCATAGGTTAATACATCCGCAAAACTACTTACGGTATTGCAAATGGACTACATTGCCCGCCCCTTCTGGTACATTCCATACAAATGTACCATTCCGTCACTTTAGAAATCGAGTACTAATATCAACAAATCCAACGCGATCGTACCATTGTTCTTTATTTAGTAAAGCTATAACAGAATAAAGTTTTGGAGAAAAAATTGGAAGTATAGCTACGCCCCATCTGGTACCTCCCATACCCATCTGGCACAGCCCACTTCAGAAATCGATTAATATTATTAAGAGACCTAACGCGATCGTGCCCAAATTCTGTATTTAGTAAAGCTATAAGAGAATAAAGTTTTAGAAAAAAAAGTTTTAAGTCTAGGCGCCCCCCTTCTGGTACCTCCCATATAAATGAACCACTCCGCCCACTTGAGAGATGGAGTAATAATATCAATACACCCAACGGGATCGTACCCAAATTCTGTATTTTGTTAAGCTATAACAAGATATAGTTTTGGAGAAAAAATCTGGAAGTCTAGACACGCCCCTTCTGGTACCCTCCATACAAATGTACCACTCCGCCCACTTTGGGGATGGAGTATCTGTATTTTGCGAAGCTATAACAGGAGAAAGTTTTGGAGAAAAAAACTGGAAGTTTAGCCGCGCCCCTTCTGGTACCTCTCATACAAATGTACCACTCCGCCCACTTTCGAAATCGAGTAATAATATTAATATAATAGAAAATTGTATGTTTTACTGAGAGTGAGGGTATATGCAAGTTGGGTTGCCCGACTGAAACTTTTTTACTGGTTTATTTAACCCTTTCATTGCGAACATTTGTTTAACAAATATTCTTGGGAAAATTAGTGTAGTAAGGTCTGCTTACAACGCGGTGAATAGCGCTGGGGAATCGCGTCGCTCTTACATCGCTCTTCCTATTTCCAAATCAACAAAAATATGCTTAGCGATTTTCAAAGCGACAAAATTGTCGCGGCTGTGTGAACAGAGCATTTAACGGAAGTTTTTCACCAAAAAATTAAAATCTTTTAGATTTTTTAGCTTATCGGAATGATAAGGCGCTCATTTGTGTGTTTTTATTTAATTGTTCAATTACGAATTTTACAAAAATTCGTATTTGTTTGGTTGTCAACATTTTGTTAAACAAATATACTTTGAAAATCTTGCGTGTGTCCAGATTATAGAGTAATTGTGTTTAAGTGTCACGGTGGCCTTATCATATATACTACGTAGGTCCATGAGTACATATGTACTACATATGTATATGCGTGTCATAAGCCTAATTCATAATAATTTACTAGAGGATTTAAGCAGATTCCCACTATAATAATTTATTCTGTAGGTCTTCAAAAATGAATGATGTTATGGACTTTAACATCTGCTTTTTTGATTTTATTTGCTTAATAATACAATTGTTGTTTTCTTCGAGTGTAATACAATGAACAATTAAATAATAAGAAAAAAAATTACAACTGATGAAGCCTTAAAAATGTTTGAGAAGTAGGTACCCAAAACACGAGTTTACAACACGATAGTGTGTATGTGCAGTACATGTATGTATGTATGTATGTATGTATGTATGTATGTATGTATGTATGTATGTATGTATATAAATCTATTACACTAAAAAACCGAGCCATACTTATCACTTGTACATTTGTTTAACTTTAACTTATATACCAATAATCGACACAAGTGTCAACCATGATTGTGACCTGATTAATTTGAAAATCATATGGGTTCAATGAACTAAAACTGGGTGCTGATTGATGAGAAGGGGTCAGTAACCGCAACTTTAGCTGTACCGCAAATAACCGTTTAAGTAATTCAAATGCTATGGTGTTGTTATTTGAACGTTATATTTATATAATTTAAAAAGATTTCTATTAAAACAGACAATTAAGTATTTTTTTTGTTGTTTGCTATAATTTTTTGTTGTTTAGATGCAATTAACATTAAGAGACGCATTTTCTACCAAAATATTTTTGTTTGCCTCTCGATAAGATAAATCTATGCATGGAGTGAAGTGAATGAACGTTATGTCGAGTGCTAAAAAATAATGTAGAAAAAAATAGACGATGATCAAAATATCATGCACATAGACGGACTTTGTGCAACACATCATGAAAAGATTAAAAATAGATAATAAAATAAAAACAAAAAATAAAGTTAAGAACGCTCCAGAAAAAATTGGAAAAAAAAATTTCATTAATAGCGTTTTGAAATATGTGCAAAACTTCCACAATGATTCTGAATACCAATTCCATGCGAATGTTTTCCCTATATCCTATTCTCATATTCTAAACAAAATCTCCCCGTATTATATAATACTTTTTATCCATCTCCCTTATTCTAGGGCCAATTGTTTTGTATAGCAAATTTCGCATTTCTGTAACCATTTCTTTCCATATTTGTTACGATTCAACCACTGTGCCATGTAGCGCCAGACAACTATGTATGTGTAAATTTTAAAATGTAAACTAATTTAGAGTTAAACTTACTACTAAATGTTGCCTATGTTATTAACAATAACAAAACAATGCTATTGCTTTGACTTTATAATAGAAATATATAGAACATATCAGTGCGACTAGAATACAATATGAATCATTTATTATGTTGAAGCCTTTCGTTGGAATGCATCAGTAAAATCAACAACAATTGCAAAGTGTTGTTGTCTGCTTGAATGATAAATATGTCACAGTGTCAGTTGCAACAAGTTGTCGTCAGTTACTACTACTTACCTGCCCTTCGGTCTAATAAATATAACGGACCGGACAGAACAGAGTTTCCTAACGTGCAACAGATATCATAACAATATTTGGTAACAAATAACAATATGTATAAAAAATATTTGTATAACTTGGTTACAAATAACAATATAAAAAAAATATTTGTATATACACGAAAGATACACAATGCAAACGCACAACAAAGGACAAAATACATTTAAAAATAAATTCACATTAAAAAACTGAGTCATTTCTTTTATTTGCTCATTAGGCAAATGTTATATTGCGATGTTATATTTACGACGTTGTAATCGTAATAAATCGCATACGTTACAGTTTACCTGTCTGACTTTTTTTATTACGTTGTTCGAGAGGCATTTCTGGCTTGGAAGTCATATTTCACTTACTGACTGGTTATTGACTGTTGAAATTGCCACGAAAATAAAAGTAATATATAAAAAATTAAAACAAACATAAGAGATTTTTAATATTTAAGAGACTTTAAATTGTTGTTTTTTTCTTTTCATATAATACCATATCACGGCTTTGAGACATCTGTCATCTATCAAAGTTAATCGGTTTTCTAGGAAACGCTTTGTTGCTCTGTTTTCAAATCACTTCAATAGTTTAAATGCTATGGATGAAAATTTATAAAACTTTAAAATTTTGTTGAAAAAAAATTTTGATAAAAAAAAACCCGAAATGTTTTCATATTTCTTGCGATTAGAAGACACTTTCACAAAAAAGGTTATATTTTTAATTTGTTTTTTATTTATTATTATAAAATTATTAAGAAAGTCAACAAATAAAAAAATAATATTTATTTTTTCTCAAAAAAAAATAAAATTAAAAGACAAGTTGTAACAATTTTTGAGAAAAGCTAGATTTTTCTACAGATTATAAAAAAATTCGCAATTTATTATAAAAAAATATTTAGAAAATTAAATTTTATTAAAAAAAAAAATAAATAATTAAAAAAGTTGATAATTTTTTCCTTAAAAACTATTTACATTCGGACGTTTTATTTTTTTAATAAAAACAAATTTTTAAGATAATAAAATTTTTAATTTTTTAAAACGCTTTCTCCCTTTTGATTATTATTTTAATTATTAACTTTTTTAATAGAAAAGGTATCAAAAGTTTCTTATTATGTTTGTGTGTTTTTTTTTTTTAATTTTTTTTACTTTATAATTTTTTAACAATAAATAAGCAGAAATCTATATTCTTTAAGATAATTCTTTACAATAATTTATTCATTAATATCAAATGATTTTTTTAATTCATTAATAACAAATATTTTTTTTCAAATACCGCTCTGTATTGTAATCTTTTTTCATTTTGTTAAATTTTTACTTTACCATCAATAATGTGAGAAAAAAATGTGAAAAAATCATGGAAAAAAATAGAAGAATTAAAGTAAATAAATTGAAAAATTCTAAAAAAAAATAGAAAAAATAAAAATAGCGCGACATATTTAAAAAAAAAATTTATGAATTACCCGTGAAAAATTTAAAAAAAATTGTGGAATATTAGATAAATTTAAAAAAATAAATTGAAAAATTCTATAAAAAAAATAGAAAAAACAAAAACCGCGCGATTTTTTTTTTTAATTTTTTTTTCTGAAATACAAAATTTAGTAAGAATTCGAAAAAATCATGAAAAATTAGAAAAATTAAAAAAAAAATGAAAAATTAAATGCCATCAAAAATGTGTGAAAATTAAAATTTTTTTTTCAATTTTTTGTTTTTTTTTAATTAAAAAAAAATTGAGAAAAAATTAAAAAAAAAAAATAAAAGAAAAAAGTGCACAATTTTAAGAAATATTAAAAAAAAATCAAAAAAAAAATGCAAAAAGAAAAGTGCAAAATAAATTGAAAAATTCTAAAAAAATGGAAAAAAATAAAAATCGCGCATTTTAAAAAAAAAAAAAATTCTGAAATACCCCGTAAAAAATTTAAAAAAGAAATGGGAAAAAATTAATGAAATAAATTGAAAAATTCTATAAAAAATAGAAAAAACAAAAACCGCGCGATTTTTTTTTAAATTTTTTTTTTATTGAAATACAAAATTTTGTAAGAATGCGAAAAAATCATGAAAAATTAGATAAATTTACAAAAATATTTAAAAATTAAATGTTATCAAAAATGTATGAAAATTAAATTTTTTTTTTAATTAAAAAAAAAATTGAGAAAAGATTAAAAAAAATGAAGGAAATAAGTGCCCAATTTCAAGAAATATTAAAAAATATTCAAGAACAAATGCAAAAAGAAAGTGCAAAATTTTAAAAATCAAGACCCTCCCCGGAAAATTTTCAGGAATAAAGAGGCAAATTCAGTAATCCCCCATGTGTTGGTACTCAAATGAAAGATATTTTCGAGACGAATCCAACGGTGGTATTTTTACGGTTATCTTGGACCGAGTTAGAGCCACTTAAATTTCAGGGATATACCAAAAATAAAAATATTTCAAAAAGTGTGAAAAAATCATGGAAAAAATTAGAAAAATTTAAGGAAATAAATTGAAAAATTCTAAAAAAATAGAAAAAAAGGAAATAAATTGAAAAAATCTGTTAAAAATAGAAAAAAGAAAAACCGCGCGATTTTTTTTTTTAAAAAAATATCTGACGTACAAGATTTAATGAAAATGGGAAAAAATTATGGAAAATTATAAAAATTAAATGTCACCAAAAATGTGTGAAAATTAAAATTTTTTTTTCAATTTTTTATTTTTTTTTTAATAAAAAAAAAAATTGAGAAAAAATTAAAAAAAAGGAAGGAAAAAAGTGGGCAATATCAAGAAAGATTTAAAAAAAATTCAAGAAAATATGCAAAAAGAAAAGTGCAAAATTTAAAAAAAAAAATTAATAGAAGGATAAAAGTGGATAAGTTGGATAACAATTTAAAAAATATTAGAAAAAGCGTTTTATTGTTAATTTTTTTATTTATTTGTTGTTAATTATTATTTGTTTTGTTAATTACAGAGGTTATGTTTCTAGCAATAGCGCCGCTGGCAAACATTTTTTTGTTTTGGTATATCACTGGGAAAAAAAATTTTATTTGAGTACCCGCACATAGTTTTTTTTAATCGTGCTCCCGCCCCTTATTCTGCACTTCAGCCTAATAAATAAGCAGCAAATCAATTTCGATTTTGTTCAAAGATATTTTTTTATTAGCATTTAATATTTTTATATTCTATTTTAATTTAATTTTTAAATAAAATTTAATTTTCTTAACAACTCTTTAATAACAAATAATTTTATCGAATTTATTCGATTTTTTTTAAATTAATTTTTTTCGAATGTTTTTATAACATTTAATCTATTTTTATTTTTTTTTAATTAATATTAATTTTTTAACAGTAATATTTTAACAAACAATAAAATATTAAAAAATGTTATTACTTTATATGTGGTTAAATAAATTTTAAATTTTCTTAATAATTTTATAATAATAAATAAGCAAAATATCAAGTCCGACAGAATTTGTGACAAAAATGTAGCAATTTTTAAAGCCAAATATAATTTTTTAATATATTTTTTTTTAGTTTTTAAAATGTTTCCTCGTTTTAAATCCGAAGTTGTAATTTCCTTAAAATACTATTACAATTTTGCTACTTATTTTAGTTTTTTTTTAAATAAAATTTAATTATGAATGGGTTTTCATTGATCGGTTCAATTTCTATTCTATTATTGCTAATAGAAGTTGTTATACAAGAGTTTATGTGAAATGGATTATGTTGACAGCTGGCAGGGCAGATAGCTTTTAGATGGTTTCCAAACCATCATCATCAGTGCCGTTTGCTGTGCCTTCTCCACTCATTATCACAACCTTAAGTGATATTTACGCTTCACAAAACAAAACAAGAGCAAATTTAATTTTCTTAAAAATTTTTAATAATATATCCCGATTTTATTATATAAAAGGTAGCAAAATCTAGTCTTCTTTAAAAATAATTATTTTTTATTTATAATTTTTTTTTCTCTAAATTTCTATCGAATGCTTTTTTTTAATATTTTACCTGTTTTTTATTTGTAAAACAGCAAAAATAAAAATATTTAAAATGTTTATTATCTAATTTTTATTATCTATTTCCTATATATTATTTTTTTAAAAAAATGTCTTAGTTCTTAATATATTCTATATTTTAAACATGAAACATGTTTTTATATCACTTTTATAAGATAATATTTTTTTTATTTGTTAAATAAAGGAATAAAGGAAAGAATTTAGTTATTTATTTTTAAGGTTTCTGCACTTCAATTTTTTTTATATAAATTTTCTCCCAAATCAATTATTTTCACTAAATTGAAATTACAGTTATTTTTACACACTTATTACATACTATCAGATACAACTCTGTCTAAGTAATACAGTGACTGTATGAGAAATATACATTTTCCAACCCCTGAGCGAACGATTGCTGTTATCGATAATTGGCAATCACCTTGACATCTGATTTGTGTTTTTTTTTTACTTTTCTATCTCAGCATCAAATGTAAACAAACACATATCGCTAAATAAAAATAACAATATCCCGAATATCCCGCACTGAAAAAAGAAACACAATGCTCTCCTTAGTAGCTGACTATAGCGCCACATCGTCCAGCAGTGAAGATGAGGACTCAGATGGCGGAAATAAGGAAATTCCACAAAACAAGTATGTAACATAATGTAGATCCATCACCACTCATTGCAACAAAGTTATTAACATGTGCTTGTACATCCTCCTCCTCCTCCTACTGTCTTAAGATGCAGCAACACAACATCATCACCTCCTGTTGCTCCCACCAAGAAGCCCTTATTACCCAGTGCTAATGTCTTGCTGAGTTCCAACAACAAATCAATGGGAGTTGTTTTTAATAATCCTTTTTTGGAGGCGGAAAAAGCCGAAATTGATAAATTGCAGCAGCATGTAAAAATGGTGGAGTCCGAA
The DNA here is from genome assembly GCA_964034835.1 of Muscina levida. Classification (NCBI taxonomy): domain Eukaryota; kingdom Metazoa; phylum Arthropoda; class Insecta; order Diptera; family Muscidae; genus Muscina; species Muscina levida. The sequence goes on along the minus strand of OZ035884.1, from coordinate 26,424,811 downwards.
GAACATTTGGTGCAGAAAAATGGCCGTAAGATATGCTGGAACAATCGTAAGGGCCGTTGTCGTTTTGGTAATAAATGTAAATATGCTCATGATTCGGATCTGGTAGCAGCAGCCAATGAGGAGGTGAACGAGGTCAAAGAAGAGGTGAGTTGTTGTGAGGGGTAGGAGAAGAAATTGAAGTGACATTATCCAGTAACAAAAATAATGGGCGAATTTGATCTTTTAAATTGCATACATATATTGTGAACAATGGGTCATATTAAAGGAGTTACTATATGAATAATAATTCAGGGCTAAACCTAAAATGTTCTACTAGAAGCTTTTTTTAATTTTATTTCCAAAACATATGATAAATTGCGATTCATTGACATTACCGTACTCGCTTCACCCGAGGTAGCTTTAATCCCCATTTATATCAGTTAAAATATAACTGTAGGTAAATATTTCTTAAGAGTGCTGTCGACCATATACCTGAATCGGTAATTTGATATAATACAAAATTACCCCATTTTTAGATTACCTGAAATGATGCACATCATTTTTTTTTTACAAATTTAAACTTTTTTTAGTATTAATTTATTTACACTTGTTTGTATTCTTATTTACAGGTAAAACATTCCACACCCTCTGCAAATGCTTTTGTAGTCAAATCTGCCCATTTGGGCCATTCATCAGCAGATACGACGATCACAGATACCACTGAGGTAAAAAATACCAAATCCCGCAAACGACCTGGCCTAGGAGATTCGATAGTGCCAGGCAAAAAAGTAATGAAACAATATCAACAGCAAGCATCCAAAACGAAGACATCCTAGCAAGACTAATAAGAAACCCCTGCCTTCTCCTGAAACAGCACATATCCCCCCCTATACCATACCCTGCTGACAGATGCGTACGTTACAACTGAATTCACTAGTTGGCAATCGCGAGTTTCTTAGCCATTTTATGAGACGTCGTGGTGAACGTAGCTCTTGCTGCTGCTCGGACACAAACTCTACGGACAAACGTATTTGTGGCTTGGCAGACCAAAATTGACCCATAACCTGGCGATAACATGAAGACGTATTAACCACTTCTCCATCATCGTCGTCGTCTTCGTCATCCAGTGCCAGGGTTTTATTGATTTCATCGACATCCTCATTGGTCATCATGGTGTATTGACCTAAAACCAGTGTAGAAAAACAAACATTTCCGTTACCGGATATTTTTAAGAAATAAATGTTTTATGTTTAGCGGTTACCTTCTTGGTGTGGTTGGTCTTTACGGGGTATTATGGATAGATTGACACATATTATGCATATTTGGTGTTCTTTAGCCAGTTTATAGATAACATTGGCCAAACGTGTTAAAAGCCATCTGCCGGCCAAACGATTTGTATCAGCCTTTAGCAGAAACCAGACAGCAGGCAATGAATCAATAATGATCATTTTGATGTGACCATGGTTGTTCTTCTGTAGTTCGTTGCACAGTGCTTCCAATATTTCTACCACGCCTTTGGCAGACAAAACCCTTTCCACTTTTATGGCTTGCATGCAACCCGCCACCACTTCCGGTTTGAGTTGCCGCGAATTTAAAATATTCTTTAAACGTCGCGCTGAGAAATCCAACTTTGTATCAATAAATAAAGCCTCGCAATGGTGTAGTTGTACGAAATTTGCTAGTAGCGTAAAAGCCAATTGTGTTTTGCCCACACCAGAGGGTCCGCAGATCTCCCACACCGATTGGCTTGTTAAGGTATGACGGCCGAGCAGATCGTCCAAGGCACCAATGTGAGTTGTATAATAAAACTCTTCTTCAACATCATCAAAACTCCTATGGATTGGCCCATATATGCGTTTAAGTTCCGTTTTAATCTTGGCCACTTGTTCAGCGTTAAGGTTAAGAATTTTCATTAATTTATCAGGATTTTCGTGTACAAAGTCCACAACTAAATGAATGTCATGTTTTGTCAATATATTTATGCAGTAATCTGAGAGCTCTGTGTTTTTTAAACTCTTTAATTTACTCATTTTGCAAATTTAACAGCAGTCAATAAAATAAAACAAACTTCCCGCCTTTTATTGTTCTTTTTTTCTTTCTCTCACACAACTAGTACCTTCGAAATACAACCGAGTCTTTGCTTTATTGCACCATCTGGCAACTTAGCTACTTCTGCTCTGTCGCTGCCTGCATTTCGTCTTGAATTGCCGCACGAAATTTTAGTTTCCGTCATGTTCTCAAACAGTTCACAACACATTTCTTTGTATCGCCACCGCTGCCGCTCATCGCGTGTTATATCTGTCTCACGTTAACATACGGAAACCCTTGAGTGTAAAGAGTACAACACTATAGTACAAGCGCAAAAAAAAGAAAATTTTCCATACCAAACCCGTGTCGCAAGAAAAGAAAAACGCAAATTTTCATTCTCGATTTATCGTTGCAAAAAAGTGAAAATATTACAAAATTCCATTAGTAAAATTCAATTGAATATCTTTAAAAACGTTTTATAATTGTTTTATGCACGGATGCTTCTAGAAATGGCCGAAAATTCATGATTAAAATTAAAGACATCTGAGGTAGGTGGAAGTGACGACGACGACGACGATGATGTACAGAAAGTAGAAATAAAGAACAAAAACGAGCAATGTCGGGTGAAGACAAAAAAAAAATGCCAAGAGAAACACGAACAACAAAAGCAATTTTTTTTTCTATGAAAGGGGCAGTTGTGTTTGCGTGTGTGTGTATGTGTATATATGTAAATATACTGAGGTGTATGTGTTTTTATTTTATTCGCTTATATTTAGCTTCGCTTGGCTAAAATGTGTTCAAAAGGCAGAAAAAATGGGGAAAAATGAATGACAAAAATATAAGAAAGGAATCGATCAAAATTGACCAACAGAGTTGTATTTATGTACTAGCAAGGAAAGCAAATTTGTGTTTCTGTTGCCATTTATTAATATAGTGTTATTTATTTATAATATCTGTATGTCATGCTGTACAGGGAATGTATTGTTTTGCTGTCTACGCCTGATGAATGCGGCTTTTTGTTGTTTCAGCATTATTCGCTGTTTTTTTTTTTTAATTTGCCGGTTCAAGGGCATTAGAGTTATTGCTGCCGCTACCGGTGGCAGTGATAACGAAATGTCGTTTAGTTGCTTTGAATTTTGTTTTAGTCTTGCTATCAGGTTTTTATGGCAATATGGGCAATATCACCACAAGTTCATTTTGTTGTGTGATGAAGTTTTTTCTTCTATTCACATTGGAGGATGTTTACGTATAACGTTGCTCTCTTTTTCTCATTCACATTTTACTATCTCAGGGTTTGAGATTTCTACTTTTGTTGTTTTGCTGATCCCCCTCTCTTAAATGTAAGGGAAATTGTGGGAAAAGTGGCATGTGCCTTTTCATTGACATAACAGTGGTGAATTTAGAGTGTGTTGAATAAAATGACGGTCGTGCTTCTCATGGTGACATTTAATTACAGCTGTTGGTAAACAAATGGAATACACTTTGCTTTATGGAAAACGCTGATATTTTTATTTTGTTTACTATTGTTATTGTTAAAAATATTTCTGTACCATAATGCCACAAGTTGATATATCAGTTTTTTTATATCCCCTTCAGGACTAGAACAAATTGGCAAAGGATATGTGTGTTAAATTACTAAAAACAATTCAGATATGCCCCTAATTCTTTTGAGATTCCAAAACTTTCAATCGCCTTTCTGTAAAATTATAAAAAACTGGCTTTGAATTTCTATTGATGTTATTGATTTTAAATTGGTCTTATTCAATTTTAGTTGATGAGTTTTGAAAATCAATTGATATTTATTGAATTTCATGTTGGCAATTTGGTTTTCAATTGAAGTATTCTGAATTTTAATTTAATTTTTGAATATCAACTGGCGAGTTTTATATTTCAAATGGATTATTAAAATTTCAATTGACTCTTAAAATTTTAAATGGAAATGGTGTTGTATGTATTGTGTATTGGGTATAGTACAGGTAATTGGGCAAATGTGCAGGATATGGGGCGGGAGCCCAAAAATATGCAACGAAAATCAAGGTCAAAGTTGACACCGGGGCCAATGGGGCCCTTGGGGGGGGAGGGGTCAAATGAAAAATATTTTTGAGGCGAATCTAATGCTGTATTTTTTAAATCGATATTGATATTTTCGGAATGGTAAGTCAAAGTAGGCGCTGAGGCCCATGGGGCCCGTGGGGGGGTCAGAAAAGAGACCCTTTGGGTTGTATGATGACCCACCATGTGGGGGTACTCTAATAAAAGATATTTTTGAGACGAATCCATATTTCTACGGGTAACCTGGAACGAGTTAAACCTATTTTTGTTTTGGGTCACTATCGGAAATGATAATGCAAGTTATATTAAAAAATTAACTTATATGTGTGGTTATTCAAACTATATGAAATTTACTTATCATTCTGAACGCGCCTAAAATAAAATAAGTGGCGGGAGCCCGATTAAAAAAAAAATATGCCATTGTCTTGGTCCCCAAACATCGAAATGGTAGGTCAAAGTTGGCGCTCAGGCCCATGGGGCCCGGGGGTCAAAAAAGGGGCCCCTTTTGATTCTATGATGACCCCCCATGGTACTCAAATGAAAGATTGGGCATTAGCGCTAACTTTTGCCCTTAATTATCGTGTTTTAGGGCGTATTTGGGGGGAAGGGCATTTTTTTTGGGCTCCCGCCCCATATTCTGCACTTTTGCTGATATTTTCAATAGTGACCCTACAAAAATAGGCCTCAATCGGTCAAGGAGACCCGTAGGAGCTTATACAGGATAAACCACACTGAGTTCGTCTCGAAAATATCTTTCATTTAAGAACCCCCACTTGGGGCATCATCATAGATCCCAAAGGGCCCCTTTTTTTACCCCCAAAGTCCCCATGGACATCAGCGCCAACTTTGACCTACTATTATGATGTTTGGTCACCAAAACGAAGAAAATGTCATGTTTTCTTTTATTTGGGCTCCCGTCCCACATTCTGCACTTCAGCCGAGTTTTGTATTTCAAATAAAATATTTAAATTTCAATTGATTTTCTAGGAATTTTAATTGGAAGTGGTGTAGTATATACTGTAACTTGTTTTTTTTACTACAGGATTTGTTAAAGGAAAACTAGAAAGTAGTATAGGTAATTGACCTTTTATTTTTTATACCATACCTTGTGGGCATAATTATATATTCTTTGTAAGTCTAGTTCCACCAAGGAGTAAAAATATATGTAAGTTAACTTCCTATGCGATACAATTGTGGTTGTTGTTGTTGTTGTAACAGCTGGTGGTTTAGCTGGGGTGATAATTCTTTATACCGATTTTCAATTTATCGGCACTCGATCGGGCATATAATCCGATTATCATACGATCATTGTTGGCAACTCTGTTTCGTTCCGTTGTAGATAACAAGGTTTGTGCCAAGGATTGTTAGGTTGTTGTTATTGTGAGTTTAACCGCCAAATTCCACCAGAGATGGCGCCAGCTGGCTTGTTGATTTATATGAGATGTTGATAAATCATTTTTCCTTGGTCCTTGCGCAATCTGGATTTTTTGTAGTGGAAGCGTCTAGAATGAATTGTTGGCTGGAGAACTCGAAAGTATTTGAAAATTAATTAATTTTTCATCGATGTTGATTTGGCCAGTGCCCCGGCCGGGAATCGAACCCGGCACCTTCGGATTGCTAGTCTACGTCGCTTCCACTGAGCTATCGAAGGCCACTACTTTACTTTACTTTTGTGGTCAACCGGCCGGGGCAAATTTAGATGTGGAGGCAGCGTAAGTTCTTTTTATTGATGCTTTTAGAAGTTAAACGTGTCATAAAAACTTTTTTTTTAAGGTACTGAAAATTTTCAACCATTCTAAAGTAACGGTCGTTACCGATTTTCGGAGATATTTTAAATTAAATGCCAACCTAAGTGAATATGCAACGGGGATTGCTTAATTTTGGACATTCAAAAGTTCTATAATCGGTAGCAACAAAAAGAATTCATAAAAATTTTAATTTCAATATTTTTTTTTTGACTTAAAAAATTACTAAAAAATAATCAAATTAATTAGTTTTTTTTAAAATTCCTTCGGTTGCTGCCGATGCTTGCATTTTTGTATGTCCAAAATTAAGCAATCCTAGTGGCATATTTGCCATCCGAGCACATGAAGATTAAATGTCCTTTAAATATGTAGCAATGGCCTATGGGATCTGAAGAGGCCAAAAAAGGAGCCCCCGTATCAATGGTTACTCAAAGACGAATCCAATGATAGAATTTCCTACGTGTCCCCTGGAATTAGTTTACCTATTTTTGTTTGGCCACTATCGCTAATTTTAATTCGTTTCAAAAATGTCTAATTTGAAGGCCCCATGGATCTCGTTTGTGCTTAAGGATACACCACCGCACTCTTCTCTATAATATCTTAAATTTGGACATATGTAGTCATAGTAGATCCAAAGGGTTCCCTTTTTAGTTGTCTCCAGGTCACTATGGCTTCCGGTCCCAATTAAGACCTTGACATTAGCTTTTTAGGACGTATTTGGGAAGGGAGCGTATGTTCACTTAAAATTTTACTTTTTTTTACAAAACACTTCTGAAGTAGGTGTCGTATGTTCACTTAAAAACGATTACTTTCTTTACAAACACTAACTTCTGAAGTAGAATTTTTCGTACTCGAATGATGATTAAATTTTACACTAACTTTGGTTAGATAAAACCTATTTTTGAAAAGATCTTAATTTGCTATAACTTAAAACACAATGGTCGCATTTAGCGAGGCATTTGTCTGATTGGGAGTCTTAATAAGCATTAAGTAAATATAAGAATACTCTATTATAAAACTAACGATATATGTTATTTGCAATTGCACTTTGTGTCATAATGATTAATTAATATTAGAAAAATAGAATTATCTTAGAAACTTTTAATTTTTCACTCCGTTAAGTTAATTAATGTTTTCCATATGATGATAATTTTCTAAACGCTGTGTAATCTAATAATATGCTTACAGTCAACTGAAATATCAGTCTTATTTTTATAATACTTTAACGGCCATATTCATAAAAAATTTCTAAAGTAAATATGAAGCGTTCTCTAGCTAAAGTATACTTTTGCTCTAAAAAACCTTTAATAAGAAATTGTATTCATAAACGTTTGTTATCAGTGCTTTAGCATAATGTGTTCTGGTGGCAACGCCGACTGTTGTTGTTCGTTAATGATGTATAAAAAAAGCTTTTTAATCGGATACAAAAGCTTTATAATCGGATACCAAACATGTATTTGCACTTATAATAACTATGAACATTATTGTAGCTCAATTGTTTTCATTGACTACGATTCTCATGACGATAAGAAAGATGTTAAAGTAAAAATTGTATTAAAAAAGTGTACGTTCTTTTTCTCATGTTGAAATAATAATCGGATACCGATTACATTGGTTCCTTGTTTTGATTGTTTATACATCACGAATATTATTTCATTATTTACAAATTATTTTTGAAGAATTTTGGAGAAATATTTTTCAAAATGGTATTCATGAATGAAAAGTGTATATTTAGATACTTTTCTATGTGCGCAATGATGAAGAAGAAAATTTCCTACACAATGAATACATGCAATAACTCTTTCCAATAGGAAAAATGCCGAAAAACTCAAAATAAAAATCTCAAATTCATAAATATACAATAAATTGTACAAACGTCAAGTTATAGCACGCTTAAAGTGGAGACAACCCTACTTTAACTTATTGAAGATGTGAATCGTTTATGAATATTGTTTTCTCGAAATTTGCCTAAAAATGGTTTATAAACCTCTTATAAGTTTTTATGAATAAGGCCGTAATACTTTTTGGGGGCAAGGGCACTCTGTGTCACAATGATTATTTACACATGTGAAACAATTTGTAACCTTGCTATAAAAATGATATCCTTTGAAATTGCCATATCTCTTTCTTTATAACTATAAGAATGTGATTTATTTCAAAGGTTTACATATTTATCTGCACCATAAAAGCTCTTTCTTGCCTGTTTAAACCAAGGTTTGGAAGATCGTACATGTGTGCTATAATAAATGGTAATACAAAGCAGTGGCAAACATTTTATTGTATTTACATCTAATCTTTAAAACCAATTACGCTGCTTACAACGTATTAAAAAAAATATGTACTATAGATTTGAAGAATTTTAATGTGCCAAAACAGGTTAGTCGCATATAGCGAAGACTTTAAGATTAAATAATTTGTATTTATCTAACTAGCACCTAAAAAGCACTTTCTTGTCCTTAACTATCACGGCTTGAAAATCGTACATGTGTGCTAGAAAAAGTTAAACAGATGCAAAGTTTTTATTGGTTCACATAAAAACGATTACTTTGTTTACAAAACTTTAATTTTCGAATGGACTTTTCACTTTCAAAATGATGATAAAATTGTCCACTGACTTTGGTTAGATTCAACCTATTTTTGGAAGAATCTTAATGTGCCAAAACTTAAAAAAGGATGGTCGCATTTAGCGAGGCATTTGTCTGATTGGAAATGAATAGTTAACTTTAGGATGAAATAAAACCTACTCACATAGTATTAACACCTCTTCTCTGCACCTAAAAAGCACTTTCTTGTTCTTTATTGTTATGGCTTGAAAATCGTAAATGTGTGCTATAATAAATTTAAAAAGCGGATGCAAAGGTTTTGTTGTTCCTAAACGCAGTAAAATCTGTTACTTTGCTTACAGTCATCTGAAATATCAGTCATGTTTTATTTTTAATAATAATTTTGGTAACCTTTAAGGGCAAGGGCACTCTGTGTCCCAATGATTATTTCCACATGTGAAACAATTTGTAACCTTGCTATAAAAACCATATCCTTTGGAATTGCTTTATCTTTTTCTCTACAACTATAGTAATGCGATAACTTTCAAAGGTTTACATATTTTTCTGCATCATACATTAAAGCTCTTTTTTGCCGTTTTTACGAAGGCATTGAAAGATCGTATGGGACCGGCCGTGGCATAGTGGATAGAACACGCGACTACCATGCGGGAGATCGCAGGTTCAAACCTGGCTCCAGTCATCTTAAAAGAAAAAAAAATAAATAAAATTTTCTTTCATTGTCGGCTCCCCTCGAATGTTGTTGACAGCAACTTCGCAGTATTAAGCGTCGATTCAATCGTCGTGCCTAGTAAGAGCTTCTCAAACAGTGACGTTCGCATTCGTCGATAAACAAGTAGGTGCCGTTAGTTGTGAATCTAAAAATAGAAAGCGTGTTAATTCACAACAACGCGAGAAGCTATCCCATACCTCATTCATGGGGTGCAAAGGGAAATTAAGTTTTTTTTTTTTTATTGAAAGATCGTATATGTGTGCTATAATAAATGGTAATACAAAGCAGTGGCAAACATTTTATTGTATTTACATCTAATCTTTAAAACCAATTACGCTGCTTACACCGTATTAAAAAAGTAACTTAAACATTTATCGAGGAATATGTCTGATTGGGAATTCTTATAGGATTTAAAATAAATACACTTTTAGTTATGTATCCAGCACCTAAAAAGCACTTTCTTGTCCTTAATTATCATGGCTTGAAAACCGTACATGTGTGCTATAAAAAGTTTACAAACAGATGCAAAGTTTTTATTGGTTCAGATAAAAACGATTACTTTGTTTACAAACTCTTACTTCTGCAATTGATATTTACGCTCTTGATATGATGATAAAATTGTCCACTGACTTTGGTTAGATTCAACCTATTTTTGGAAGAATCTTAATGTGCCAAAACTAAAAACAGGATGGTCGCATTTAGCGAGGCATTTGTCTGATTGAGAGTCCTTATAGGCTATAATAATAATAAATAATAATTTTATGTTTTCTATTCTGCACCTAAAAAGCACTTTCTTGTCCTTTATAATCATGGCTTGAAAACCGTACATGTGTGCTATAAAAAGTTTAGAAACAGATGCAAAGTTTTTATTGGTTCAAATAAAAACGATTACTTTGTTTACAAACTCTTACTTCTGCAATTGATATTTACGCTCTTGATATGATGATAAAATTGTCCACTGACTTTGGTTAGATTCAACCTATTTTTGGAAGAATCTTAATGTGCCAAAACTAAAAACAGGATGGTCGCATTTAGCGAGGCATTTGTCTGATTGAGAGTCCTTATAGGCTATAATAATAATAAATAATAATTTTATGTTTTCTATTCTGCACCTAAAAAGCACTTTCTTGTCCTTTATAATCATGGCTTGAAAACCGTACATGTGTGCTAGAGAAAGTTTCTAAAACAGATGCAAAGTTTTTATTGGTTCAGATAAAAACGATTACTTTGTTTACAATCGCTTACTACTACTATAGATATTTTCGCTCTCGATATGATGATAAAATTGTCCACTGACTTTGGTTAGATTCAACCTATTTTTGGAAGAATCTTAATGTGCCAAAACTAAAAACAGGATGGTCGCATTTAGCGAGGCATTTGTCTGATTGAGAGTCCTTATAGGCTATAATAATAAATATTAATTTTGCGTTTTCTATTCTGCACCTAAAAAGCACTTTCTTGTCCTTCATAATCATGGCTTGAAAACCGTACATGTGTGCTATAAAAAGTTTAGAAACAGATGCAAAGTTTTTATTGGTTCAAATAAAAACGTTTACTTTGTTTACAAACTCTTACTTCTGCAATTGATATTTACGCTCTTGATATGATGATAAAATTGTCCACTGACTTTGGTTAGATTCAACCTATTTTTGGAAGAATCTTAATGTGCCAAAACTAAAAACAGGATGGTCGCATTTAGCGAGGCATTTGTCTGATTGAGAGTCCTTATGGGCTATAATAATAAATCAACATTTTATGTTTTCTATTCTGCACCTAAAAAGCACTTTCTTGTCCTTAATAATCATGGCTTGAAAACCGTACATGTGTGCCAGAGAAAGTTTTCAAACAGATGCAAAGTTTTTATTGATTCAGATAAAAACGATTACTTTGTTTACAATCGCTTACTACTACTATAGATATTTTCGCTCTCGATATGATGATAAAATTGTCCACTGACTTTGGTTAGATTCAACCTATTTTTGGAAGAATCTTAATGTGCCAAAACTAAAAACAGGATGGTCGCATTTAGCGAGGCATTTGTCTGATTGAGAGTCCTTATAGGCTATAATAATAAATATTAATTTTGCGTTTTCTATTCTGCACCTAAAAAGCACTTTCTTGTCCTTCATAATCATGGCTTGAAAACCGTACATGTGTGCTAGAGAAAGTTTTCAAACAGATGCAAAGTTTTTATTGGTTCAGATAAAAACGATTACTTTGTTTACAAAAATTCAACATCAAGATAGATTTTTTTTGTTCAATTTTATTTTATATAATGTAATATATTGTATTAGTTTCTTAAAAAAATTGAGTTTTAAAATAAGAAAAAAGCATTTAAAACAAAATATCATTAGGACATTTTTTAAATAATAAATTTAAAATTTGTGTGCGCTTTTTTTCTGTTTATATAAATTATATATAACTACAAACAGTAAATTACACTGTAAAAGACAAAAAAAATTGGATTGATCGAAAAGGACGGATTTACATTGATTCGAATACGTGTAATCAGACTACATCATTAGGTTTTAGAGTTACCATGGGGGTCTTAAACAATTTGTTTTTAGTATGGTGTGAATTTTTTTTTCTGATATTTCGATTTTTCCTCACTATTGGCAGCCGCTATCTTCTAGTTGTTTGGTGTTATCGGTTCATATTCTTCAGCGAAATTGTTTTTAACGTTTTGGGCTTCAACTTTTGTGAACAAACTTAACCTCTCAATAAAGATCTTGGTCGTTCAGTTACAGTATAGACTTTCTTGTGATCTGGTGTTAAAACTTCGATGTGTGTCCAAAGGAAATAATAAAGGAAAACAATAAACATAATTTCCAAATATTATTTTATTAATTTAGCGGTATTTTTATTCATAACACTGTTTTTATTTTTTTGTTATTATGTTTTATTTTTTAAATTTTTTTTATTATTTTTTTTATATTTTTTCTTAATTTTTTTTATATTTTTTTTTTATTTAAAATTTTTTTTTTACTATTTAAATTTTTTTTTATTATTCAATATTTTTTTTTATTTTTTTTATTATTTATTATTTTGTTTTTTTTTTTTTTTATTATTTTAGCTAACAAAATTTCGTAAGAATTTATTATTCCACTTGTTGTTATCGTTTTGTGTCGCATTATCACGGTTCTGTACATTTAGACTGCTGGTTAGTATTTTAATCAAATGGGCGGGTGTTTATTTTCATGACTCGTTCTCGACGCAGACATGACTGGATGGTGATTTGTCATAGACAGCAAGAGCACATGAGTTTATCATTTATTGGCCATTGATAAAATCATTAAAACTCTAGCTAGATAAAACTATAGTAAAATTTCGCTTTACACTGTTAAAGTTAATATAACAAAACTTTATTGTTAAATAAATGTTGCTATATTTTAAGATTTCAAGCTAAGCTATACATACATAAATATTTTTTGATTATGTATATGTTTTAGTTAATTTTTCTTTAAATTTAAATTAAATATTTCCATAATTGCAATAATTTTTTATGTTTGTCTTTTACAGATGCATCAAACATGAATGAAGGTGAGTCAGCAGGAGGGGGGCATCAAGGGTCCAACCCGGCCCCTCCTGCTGTGCCAGACCGCATATCATCAACGACAACAATTTCAACAACAACAACAGCAGCAAATTTTGCTGCCGCAACACCCCAATCCAACGTTGTTACTGCAACAACAGCAACTTCATTATCATCATCTTCCTCCTCATATTTTAAAGCGTCAAAGATTGCGGCCAATACCTCCGTTAGCAATATTGAAACAACAGCCGCCTTCGGTGTTGACTCTACCTCTATAGCTTCAGCATCAGCAACAGCAACAACACCAGCATCTGCATCATCCTCATCAACAAGTCCGATACCCAAAAGTTTCCAACAAGCATTTGCCCAACATCAATTGCAAATACAAGAAACTGTAGCCGCGGCAGCCTCAAACTCTTTCACGTTTCAACAATCAACAACAACATCTTTGACTGCAGCGGCAATTCAGAGCAAGACTCTTATGCCTCAAACACCAACGCATTATCAGCAACAACAGCAAGCAGCAAATACGACAACAGACACAACAACAGCTGCTTCATCTGTGAACACAGCGACAGGATACTCTACACTCCCCAGTGCCAGTAGCTCTAGCGACATAAATTCCCCCTTAATTAAACGCAAGAAATTTGAAGAGACGCCAGCGAGTAGCACTGGTGGCAGTGGTATTTTATTGGCAAGTTCTATAGCTGGTGGTGTTGGCGGTAGTACGAATTCCATAGTAGGCTCTCTCTTGCCCACAACAATAAACAATACAACAACATCCAATTCAGCAACAACATTAGCAACAGGTTCATCATCATCATCATCGTTAGCCCAAGATATACAAGGTTTAAAAAAGCGTATATTAGAACAAAAATATTCCCGTTTACGTAGGTTAAAAGAAAAGTAAGTTGCATCTACCCAACCGACCAACCAACCAACCCATTGAACTCTAGTTAACTAACTCGTATACTTCTTCTCCCTTAGACACTCTGAAAATGTCGCCGAATTGTTTTATTTGCAAACCGGTGGCAATATGATGGACTATCCTACGTGGCGTAAGAAAGCACCTACCCCACAGTTCATCACCTTTAGCAATGCCTATCGTTTGGATCAACAATTGGTTAACGATGAAAGAACAGCGGCAGCGGCCAATACAACAGCAACGACGACGGCAACAGCATCAACAACGGTTACGGCCGCTACTGCCGCTATCGGCGGGGCTTCTGTTGCGACACAACAGCAGCAGCAGCAGCTATCATCGCAGCAACAGACACCAGTGGCTGCCAATATAGCAACAATAATTGGAGTGACTACTGGTAGTCATACAAATACATTAGCAACAACACCACAACAAACGGTAAGTTTGAAATAGAAAGTCTCCAGTACCACAATTGGATTGGAATTGGATAATAAAATTGCATGCCTCGTGTTAAAGAAGTAGGGGAGAGTGAATCTTTGAAAAATAAGCCATCGTTGCAAAGGTCAACAGTTAATATAATTTTAGAAATAATTGAATTATTTGAAATCACTTTAGGTTGCAAATTATAGAAGCAAGAAATGGATAAGAGAAATTTTGTAAGGCGTGAAGTATCCCATTTGGGAAAAAAGCTAGTCCGGAAATAGTTATGTACTAGTACTCCATAGGACAGTGACATAGTTTACCCTCCATACAAGCAACTCGTAGTTGTCGTAGGCTAGGGGGGAATAGTCCCTTTTAGTTGATTGTCTCATTTGAACTAGTTTGGAATTACCTCAAAATAGTTTGATAAGAACTAGTACAAAATTGACATATTAGAAGATAGCACTGTACTAGCAGTACCATTCAGCTTGTTTCTTAATGACAACAACTTATACAAAACTACCAACTTTCAAAATAGATTTCAATTAAATTTAACAAAAAAATTTAGTGATTTATACAAGCACTGAGAATTTTGCTAATTTAATAAAATTTATTGGTAAACTAAGCAATTAAAAACATAATTAATTGTTTTTTTTTCTTGAATCTCCTGATATTTCTCTGAAGTAAATCCGATTTAGCTTTAAATCAAAATTAAAAAAATTTATTTTTGTTATTATTTTATATTCAAATAAATATACGTTTTGTTTTCTCCCATCCTTTCCAGAATACGCAATCTCATCAATCGTCGTTGATAGTGTCATCATATTCATCTCCCGCCGCAACACATACATCATCTTTGGTCTCAAATTTAGGACGTCTGCCAAGCAGTACAACCGTATCTTCATTATCTTCTACTTCATCGCCATCTGCCACGCCAGTAACATCAACAGTAAGCTCCTCTTCGACCGCCTCCGCCTCCTCATCGTCGTTACCCACAGCAGCCACAGATGCAAGCGGTAATCCTTTGCCTCCCCAAGGGGCAGAGATCAAAATACCGGCCGTGGGAGCAACACCAGTGGCCGTTTCCACAAAATTGCCAGCCGCCGTGCAACAATTAACACAGCAAGGTAAGTTGCATCAACGTTTGTTGTTTTTTTTATACTTTGATAGGGATTTTGTCAATTTTCTTCAAATTATTTCATTAAATTAATAACATTTGGTTTGTTTAAGTTATTGTCTTTAGTTTTAACAAAATTTACTTTTCTAACAAAAACAAAAAAAAAAAAACAAAGAAAAAATAATAAATTTTGCTTTTCCAAAACCATCACTCACTCTAAAAAAAACTCAAAACGCACATTTTCACACATTTTGAGAAACAAAATTTGTCGTTTTCCTTTAATTGTTTTCAATTCCTTTAATTTTTCACACAAAAAGGCCTTTTTTTTGTTGAAATTAAGTTGGTCATTTATTTTCACCGTTTGTTTTTTCGTTATTCTCTTTTCTTTTTCGTTTTTGAAATTTGTCAAATCCTGACTTGTGTTTTCTGTTAATCTGTTTTAATTGTAATTCATAATCATTATTTATATTGTATAATGGAACCATCACAAAAATATTTAGGTCACATTCCGGGTAGACCTTTAGGCGGTCGTCACGGGATGGTATTTGGTCAAATACCCGCTCCACCTGCTGTAGGAAATTCTACTGTACCTTTGGTGCCAGGTGCTTATTGTTTATTCCTCTTCTTTCTCTCTCTCTTTAATCATCAAAACATTTTTTTTAAGTTAACATTTTTGGTTTTGATTTCATTTAATTTATTAAAATTTAATTTGTAATTGAATGAAGTGTGAAGTTTTCGTTCGTATCTCACTTTTTATTTTATGAGGGAATGTGTTCTACAAGTGGCGGCTTGATCAAAGGGTTGTTGTTATTTCTTAACATTTCGTTTAGGTAAACATTCCTTTTTTCAAAATAGGCATTCAAGTTACACCTAAGGAGCAAAAAATAAAGTTAAGGATGATTTTACTCGATTTTAAATAAATCTGATTTTTTAATCTGCTTTGGTTTACAATATATAACGAGATGATAATATGAAAAAGATTAGTTTTTCATTGTAATATATTGCTTCTTATTGCCTTAAGTTGTGCAACATTCTAATAAGTTGGTGTACCAATGAATCAACATAAATTTGTATGCCAAATATATGTATAGTAAAAATGAATCACAAGGGTGCCATTTTTAAATTTTGTTTGAAAATCTGCTTTTTTTGGAAATTTTTTTGTCATTATTTTAGGGTCTCTTTAAGAAATTGCCAACAGCTTAGTGCTCTTGTAGAACACTACTCTCTCTTTGTCATATGACAATAGTTGTCATATTACTCATTTAATTGATCTTTTGTTTCTTCCTCTCTTTCATTTAAGCATCCCTTTTTCGGTTGTTTCTTATATCTCTTTTTTTTTTTTTGTTTTCATTGAAACTGCAACAAAGGCTTCTGCAATCAGATTTTTAATTTGGTCCAATATTCTAATGGAAATTGGCTTATTTTTCGTAGAGTATTTGGCTTTGTATTATTTTTTCTTTGTTATTTTTTTTTCTGTTAAGTTCCTTGATACATATATTATAAATTTTGTAGTAGCAGTAGTTTTATGTGTACATTAATATATCTACCAAGTATTGTTGTATACCAATAGTATAAAACACCCCAAATGCACTATTTTTTTTAATTTAAAATATTAGTTTTTGTTGTTAAAGTTAAGGTGTAGCAGAGTAATTTGTTTTAAGATCGAAATATTGAATGGAAGCAAAAGGTTCTCAACATTTAATGAAATTTTTATTTGGTAATAGGACTTCGAAATTTTTTCGTTATGATTGTCCTTTCCATACGTATAAAGTGTTGCATATAATTAGGAGCCAAAAATACCAACATTATTTGACTTAAAAAAAATAAATTTAATATTATAATATTAAAAGTGCAAAACATTTTTCAGAAAAAAGTTTGCCTAAAAGTACAATTAATGTACCAAAAACTACTTTTATTGTTGCATAAAGTGTATTTTTTGTACCAATAAGTACTTTTGTTGTACAAAAATGTACTTTCGTTGTACCAAAAAGTAATTTAATTTGTAAACAAGTACTTTTTTTGTAACAAAAAGTTATTTTATTTTACTTTTATTGTATAACTAAGTACTTTTATCGTACCTATAACTACTTTTATTCTATCAATAAGTACTTTTATAGTACCGAAAAGTACTTTTGTTTTACAAAAAAGTGATCTTGAAGTACCACAATGTTCTTTGGTTATATCAAAAATTAACTTTATTGTTCAAAATAGTACTTTTTTGCACCAAAATGTACAGTTATTGAGCTAAAAAGCTGTTTTATTCCATCAACAAAAACATTCTGTGTAGTTAATAAGTACATTCATTGCACCACAAAGTACTTTTGTTTTACTATAAGGTAAATTCATTGTACCAAAATAGATTTATTGCTGCAAAAGTGTTAAAAATTACTTTTACTGTGCCATGAAGAACTTTCAATGTTTCAGGAAGTACTTTTATTTGTCTACACGAAAAACTCTGTAGTAGGCACTTGATAAATCCTACACTGCAGTATATTAGGTTTGACCAAACTATACAGATGTTAGTTGAATTATATTTAGCTTCAATTTATATACAAAATGTTTTTATAAAATTGAAGTGAAATGTTAGAAAATAACACTGAACTAAAAATAGCAGTAAAATAGAGAATTGCAGCTAGATAGTATAGAACTACATCCATTACTCTAAGTGGCATATTGAACTTATTTAATCAAATTTAATAAAACAACAATAACAACATTGAATATGCCCTCAACATAGATTGTCCTCAACTTATGTATATAGCATTAACATGTCTTATCTGCACCTAAAAAGCACTTTCTTGTTCTTTATTGTCATGGCTTGAAAATCGTAAATGTGTGCTATAATAAATTTAAAAAGCAAATGCAAAGGTTTTACTGTTCTTAAACGCAGTAAAATCTGTTACTTTGCTTACAGACAACCTAAATTTAAGAACTCTATAATAGTATAATTGATAGATACGAAATGGCAAGGGCACTCTGTGTCACATTGATTAATTTTTTTATTAAACTACAAGTGGAACAATTTGTAACCTTGCTATAATAAAATGCCTTTAAAATTGTTATCTTCCTTGGTCAAAATTCTGGCACTGGAATTATTTTAAACGTTAATATTTATTGAATCCTTTAAGGTACTTTCTGTTGTTTTCCATATGATGATAAAATTGTCAACTGACTTTGGTTAGATTCAACCTATTTTTGGAAGAATCTTAATGTGCCAATACTAAAAACAGGATGGTCGCATTTAGCGAGGCATTTGTCTGATTGGATACGGATTGTTAACTTTAGGATTGAATATATGTCTTAAACTTGTATAGTATTAGCTTTTGTTACCAGCACTTAAAAAGCACTTTCTTGTTCTTTATTGTCATGGCTTGAAAATCGTAAATGTGTGCTATAATAAATTTAAAAAGCGAATGCAAAGGTTTTTCTTCTCTTAAACGCAGTAAAATCTGTTACTTTGCTTACAGCTAACCTAAATATTAGTGATAGTTATAAATTGGCAAGGGCACTCTGTGTCACATTGATTAATTTTTTTATTAAACTACAAGTGGAACAATTTGTAACCTTGCTATAATAAAATGCCTTTAAAATTGTTATCTTCCTTGGTCAAAATTCTGGCACTGGATTATTTTAAACGTTAATATTTATTGAATCCTTTAAGGTACTTTCTGTTGTTTTCCATATGATGATAAAATTGTCAACTGACTTTGGTTAGATTCAACCTATTTTTGGAAGAATCTTAATGTGCCAATACTAAAAACAGGATGGTCGCATTTAGCGAGGCATTTGTCTGATTGGATACGGATAGTTAACTTCAGGATTGAATACGCCCTAATATAGTATTAGCTCTTGTTACCAGCACTTAAAAAGCACTTTCTTGTTCTTTATTGTCATGGCTTGAAAATCGTAAATGTGTGCTATAATAAATTTAAAAAGCGAATGCAAAGGTTTTTCTTCTCTTAAACGCAGTAAAATCTGTTACTTTGCTTACAGCTAACCTAAATATTAGTGATAGTTATAAATTGGCAAGGGCACTCTGTGTCACATTGATTAATTTTTTTTTATTAAACTACAAGTGGAACAATTTGTAACCTTGCTATAATAAAATGCCTTTAAAATTGTTATCTTCCTTGGTCAAAATTCTGGCAGTGGAATTATTTTAAACGTTAATATTTATTGAATCCTTTAAGGTACTTTCTGTTGTTTTCCATATGATGATAAAATTGTCAACTGACTTTGGTTAGATTCAACCTATTTTTGGAAGAATCTTATTGTGCCAATACTAAAAACAGGATGGTCGCATTTAGCGAGGCATTTGTCTGATTGGATACGGATAGTTAACTTTAGGATTGAATATATGTCTTAAACTTGTATAGTATTAGCTTTTGTTACCAGCACTTAAAAAGCACTTTCTTGTTCTTTATTGTCATGGCTTGAAAATCGTAAATGTGTGCTATAGTAAATTTAAAAAGCAAATGCAAAGGTTTTACTTCTCTTAAACGCTGAAAAATCTGTTACTTGGCTTATAGACAACCTAAATTTAAGAAATCTATAATAGTATTATTGATAGATATAAATTGGCAAGGGCACTCTGTGTCACATTGATTAATTTTTTTATTAAACTACAAGTGGAACAATTTGTAACCTTGCTATAATAAAATGCCTTTAAAATTGTTATCTTCCTTGGTCAAAATTCTGGCACTGGATTATTTTAAACGTTAATATTTATTGAATCCTTTAAGGTACTTTCTGTTGTTTTCCATATGATGATAAAATTGTCAACTGACTTTGGTTAGATTCAACCTATTTTTGGAAGAATCTTAATGTGCCAATACTAAAAACAGGATGGTCGCATTTAGCGAGGCATTTGTCTGATTGGATACGGATAGTTAACTTCAGGATTGAATATGTCTTAAACTTGTATAGTATTAGCTCTTGTTACCAGCACTTAAAAAGCACTTTCTTGTTCTTTATTGTCATGGCTTGAAAATCGTAAATGTGTGCTATAATAAATTTGAAAAGCAGATGCAAAGGTTTTACTTCTTATAAACGCAGTAAAATCTGTTACTTTGCTTACAGCCAACCGAAATATCAGTAATTTTTTCTATTCTTTTTCTTAATACTATTGGTACCCTCTAAGGGCAAGGGCACTCTGTGTCACAATGATTATTTCCACATGTGAAACAATTTGTAACCTTGCTATAAAAATCATATCCTTTTAATTTGCTATATCTTTTTCTCTACAACTATAGAAATGCGATATCTTTCAAAGGTTAACATATTTTTCTGCACTATACATTAAAGCTCTTTCTTGCCTGTTTATACTAAGGCATTGGAAGATCGTATATGTGTGCTATAATAAATGGTAGTACAAAGCAGTGGCAAACATTTTATTGTATTCTCTTCTAATCTTTAAAACCAATTACTCTGCTTACACCGTATGCAAATAGTACTATAGGAACGTTTAGCTGCAGTTTCCTTTGGGGCTTCAATATGATGACACCTTAGTCAACTGACATTGGTTAGATTCAACCTATTTTTGGAAGAATCTTAATGTACCAATACTAAAAACAGGATGGTCGCATTTTCGCGAGGCATTTGTCTGATTGGAGTCTCAGAGGAACCGTGGAGGGCGTCTCCATAGTACTATTTGTGTTAATTTAAGATTTAAGTTAAAAAATTAACAACAGCATGGCCATAACAAGATTTTGAAATATTTGTTAGCGTTTTTTTTTAGTTGAGGCATGTTATGTGTATATTCTATATCTAATAAATATATATTTACTATATAGTTTCTATTATGTCCTTCTCAAATTATTAATTTCAATTTGTATCTCTTCCAAGGTGGCACTCCCTTGATACCCTGCAGCACAGCCCAAGGTACCACTGCATTACGTCGCAATGGCAATGGCGTGGTCTCCACTTCACGCACTCCTCCGCCACTGTATTCACCTACACCCAGTGGTGTATTGGTACCTGCCGGCACGGCCAGTGCCGCTACAGCAGCTGCTGCGGCGGCTGCTGCAGCCGCTGCCGCCTCCTCGACCGCTACAACGCCCAATAGCAATCAAGAGTTTTCCTTTAAGGCCAAACAAGAAGTTGATGTCATGCGCCGCATCATGGAATTACAACGAGAGGGATTATGGACTGAAAAGCGTTTGCCCAAACAATTAGAACCGCCCCGACCCAAGGCCCATTGGGATTATTTGCTCGAGGAAATGGTTTGGTTGGCCGCTGACTTTGCACAAGAGCGCAAATGGAAAAAGGCTGCTGCCAAGAAATGTGCCAAAATGGTGCAGAAATACTTTCAAGACAAGGCAAATGCTGCGCAAAAGGCTGAAAAGGCTCAAGAAGCTCATTTGCGCAGAGTCGCAGCCTTCATAGCCAAAGAAGTGAAAATGTTCTGGGGCAACGTTGAAAAGTTGGTCGAGTATAAACATCATTCAAAACTGGAGGAGAAGCGCAAGAAAGCTCTGGACCAACATCTGTCGTTCATTGTTGATCAAACAGAAAAGTTTTCCCAGCAACTGGCGGAAGGCATGAATAAGGGCATTAAAGATGCTTCAGCGAATCCTAGTATAAATTCCAGCCGGATATCTTCACCGAAAAGGGATGCCAGCGATGGTAAGTTTTATAAATTAATTTGAAATCAAAATTTCAATTCAAACATATATAACTAAACAACTATCACATGATGTTAAACTGTCACTGATTCTAAAGCTTACGCTCTATTTTTGAGAAAGCTTATGGAAATTAAAGGGATGTTCGCTTATGCGAGGCATTTGTCTGATGAATTACTAAGAACTATATGTAAACACATCAAATTTTCTTCACTTCATTAATTTTCACACTTTATTCTGTTTTGTTTTCCAACTCATAGATGAATTTCGTCCAGAGTCCGCTTCTGAAGATGATGAGGAAACTATTGCCAAAGCTGAAGCAGAGGAAAATGCCGATGTTGCTGCAGAAGTGGCTGCTTTGGAAAAAGAATCTCAAATGGATTTGGATGATTTCCTCAAAGATTTGCCCAAGGGTTATTTAGAAAATCGTGATAAAATTATATTGGAAGATGATACTACTACTAATAGTAACACAGCCACCACTTCCTCGTCAGCGTCAGCTTCAGCAACGAAGAGCAGTCGTAGAAAGACAGCCGCAGACGACAGCGATGATGGAGAGTTTGAAGCCAATGAAACCAGTGAAGATGACGAAAACACCATTAGCAAGCAAGAGGAAGAGGAAATGGATGTAGATCATCAAAAAGAGTTAAATGAATTGGAAGCCGACAACGATTTGACGGTGGAAGAATTATTGGCTAAATACAAATCGGCGGCTAAACCCTCGACTAGTAAAGCAACATCCAGATCTAACACCTCCCGTATGCAAATCGACTCCGACGATGAAGAAACAATTTCCAAAGCCATGCGTGACTCTGATGATGATTCTACCGATGAAGATAATTCCGAAGATGATGATGATGACGACGAGGACGATGACGATCAATTTGAGGATGAAGAAAGCGAAGATGAAAACGAAGAGACCGAAGGCAATGATCAAGAAGAGGGTCTCAAGAGTTTACTTGAAGATTCATCCAATGCTAATGCCAATGCCAACAGTAAAGACGACATGATCAAAGATGCTGCCGCCTTAGCAGAATCCCTACAGCCCAAAGGCAATACATTATCTTCGACAAATGTTGTGACACCAGTGCCATTCCTTTTGAAACATACATTGCGTGAATACCAACACATTGGTCTCGACTGGCTGGTGACCATGAATGAACGCAAACTGAATGGAATATTGGCCGATGAAATGGGTTTGGGCAAAACGATACAAACAATAGCTCTGTTAGCTCATCTAGCCTGCGTTAAAGGAAACTGGGGACCCCATCTGATAGTGGTCCCATCATCGGTTATGCTTAATTGGGAAATGGAATTCAAGAAATGGTGTCCCGGCTTTAAAATACTCACATACTATGGATCGCAAAAGGAACGTAAGCTGAAACGTGTCGGTTGGACAAAACCCAATGCTTTTCATGTATGCATTACTTCTTACAAATTGGTTGTACAAGATCAACAGAGCTTTCGGCGTAAAAAATGGAAATATCTCATATTGGACGAGGCGCAAAACATTAAGAACTTTAAGTCGCAACGTTGGCAATTGCTATTGAATTTCTCGACCGAGAGGTAAGTGTTGTGTGTATTAAGTTATATTACATAATAGTGTATAAAAGAAGACATTGGTGTGGCTGTCTCGAAACGATTTGAGATAACTCGTTTATGGAAATTTCATTTAAAATTTTGGTAGAAAATTTAAAAAAATCTATATTAATTGATTTAAAGAAATTTACTTTAGACAACATTTAAAAGTTGCATATTAAATGGTTTAATGAACATTTAAACAACATTTCCTTATAATAAAATTAATCACAAGAAACAATAGATTTTAACTCGTATCGATTGGATGTGTATAGTTCCACTAACCTTTTGCAGTGCAATGGTCTTAATTTTTAGTTTTTTTTAGCACCAAAATCAGTATCTTAACGATTTGAATTACAGTTAAGAGACTACGCTTTGGTGCTTATAGAAATTATGACTGATTTTCGCTATTATGGTTTTGTTACCAGCCTTAATAGATATTTTAGACAACAGAGTTAAACCATTAAACAGTTTAAAATTGTCTGGAACTTGGGAATTGGGAGTGCCGGTTTTGCTAGAGAAATTTCAAACAATGAAATAGAAATATAAAAAGCTACATTGGTTTGAAGTACATATTTTAACACTTGAGTATGTTTATTAGTAAGTTTCGGAAAAAAAGTTTAAAGATTATCCAAAGACAATTTGTGAACACTATATTTTATTTTGATCTGTGCACCCTACGTACCACCCTAATATGTTTTATTGTGCTGCTTTGTTATTTGGTGTCCTATCGAAACAAAATTTATATCGTTGTTCGTGTTATATTACATTTTTTTGTTAATGTTTAAAAGTTATTTGGCTAATCTTGTCAGCACCCCAATCAGTAGCTTAACGTTGCACCTAAGTTAAGAGACTACGCTTGGGTGCTTATATAGAAGATAGACTAATTTCGCTATTATAGACTTTGTAACATTTAGAAGTCCGTATTAATATTTTAGACTACAAATTATTACATTTTCTAAATATCATTTTGTTCTTTATTGATATGGAGTTTTTTTTGACAGTATATCAAAGTTATTTTGCAGATCTTGTCAGCACCCCAATCAGTAGCTTAACGTTGCACCTAAGTTAAGAGACTACGCTTGGGTGCTTATATAGAAGATAGACTAACTTCGCTATTATAGACTTTGTAACTTTTAGAAGTCCGTATTAATATTTTAGACTACAAATTTGTACATCTTTTTAATATCTTTAGGTCTTTTTTTGATACAGAAATATTTTTTGACAGTATGTAAAAGTTATTTGGCTTATCTAGTCAGCACCCCAATCAGTAGCTTAACGTTGCACCTAAGTTATGAGACTACGCTTGGGTGCTTATATAGAAGATAGACTAATTTCGCTATTATAGACTTTGTAACACTCCGAAGTCCGTATTAATATTTTAGACTACAAATTATTATTTTTTTAAAATAAGTTTGGTCTTTTTTTGTTGTAGAGTTATCTTTTATCAGTATACAAATGTAATTTGGTTAATTTTGTTAGCACCCCAATCAGTAGCTTAACGTTGCACCAAAGTTAAGAGACTACGCTTGGGTGCTTAAATTAAATTCAGACTAATATCGCTATTATAGACTTTGTATGTGTAAAAAGTCTGTATTAATATATTAAGCTATATAAAAACGAAATCATATGTCTAATTTTTATGAGAAAAATCTGATGCGATTGAGAAGATTTCTTCAATATATAGCTAAAACCTGTATAATAATAATACTAGTACAGAACTAGTTTAAATTTAAGTAGGTAAGAATTAGCTTATTTTGGAGGTAATTTAGAACTTTCCTAGTTTGACAATTTCCTATTGATATTTTATTCTGAGCATCATAATCAGTTCCTTAACGTTATTCTACAGTTAAGGGACTACGCTTAGATGCTTATAGAGAACATAGACTAATCTCGCTATTATAGACTTTGTACCAACCAAAAGCCTATATTAATAGTTTAGACTACAAAGAATAGTTTTAGTAAAAAAAATGTTAGCACTACAATATGTAACTTAATTAATACAATCATAATTAAGACACTATATAAAATATAGTGCTTATAGAAAAATAGGAATAATTTTCGCTATTGTGAACCTGTCTTACCAGTCATAGTAGATATTTTAGACTACAGTGTCAATATAATTCTTGTTTTTAATCAGTAATTAATAGAAAATATATTACTATGTTAAAAAAAAATACGTTGAACAAATTAAAAGTCCTTACTGATGTTTATTCTAAGTAAACTACAAAGTAAAATCTTGACAATTTTATTAGGTTCATTTGTAGCATCATAATATGTAACTTAACTTTTTAAATCTTAGTTAAGTGACACCCTAAATGTCGTGCTTATAAAAAACAAGTATAATTTTCGCTATTGTGAATCTGTTAACAGCCATGATAGATATTTTAGACTACAAATTGTTTGATAATATAAGATTTTTTTTTTTTTTACTAATTATTACATAAAATTCAAAGTAAAATCTTAACAATTTTATTAGTATTCTCTGTAGCTTCATAACATGTAACTTAACGTTTGAAATCTTTGTTAAGTGACACTCTAAATATTGTGCTTATAGAAAACAAGTATAATTTTCGCTATTGTGAATCTGTTAACAGCCACGATAGATATTTTAGACTACATATTGTTTTCAATTTCGTTTATTGTAATATAAAGCCAATTGTTTGGCCAATGTATAATATAACATAGATCATAACAATTTGCAGGTGTGTTTTATAATACTATCTATTTTTAAGAAAATCATTTGAATTTTATTTGATTTTCAAGCATTTCCATTTAAAATTCAAAACTCTTCAATTGATGTACAAAAATTCCATTTGAAATTCAAAAATATCAATTAAAATTTAAATTTTCCATTTGAAATTCGAAAAATATCAATTAAAATTCAAGACACATCAATTGATATTCAAAACTCATCAATTGAAATTCAAAAATCATCAATTGTAATTCAAAACTCATTTAAAATTCAAAATTGGTCAATTGAAACTTTTTCAACTGATGAGTTATGAATTTCAATTGACGAGTATTGAATTTCAATTGACAAGTTTTCAATTTCAATTGATGAATTTGGAATATCAATTGATATGTGTTTGCGGGGCAATGATGTAATGAATGTATTTCCATAGGTTGAGGGAAGAAGTAAGAATCCAAGTGAAATGTTAGTGTTTTGTTGCTATCGTAAATAGCATTTATTTGTGTTACCTTCGTATAAAGGATTTACGTGGATAAATGTTTGTATGTGGAAAGGGGTCATAGAATGTGGTTGTATGAGATGTGGTTAGGATGGAGCCGTAGATGCTCTTGTAAGAAAAGTAGGTATGTTTAGGATGGAGCCGTAGATGCTCTTCGTAGGAAAGTTCGTATAAACTTGACTACTGCAGGAGAAGGTGGCTCCGATAGTGTTATCGATATAAGCTTTAAACAATTTTCCTGATAACACAACAAAGTTATCATAAAAAGGAGTTTATAACAGATAGTATTGAGTGATTGTAAATCGTATTGTAGGCAAGAAAAGAGGGAAAGAATTTCAATTGACGGGTTTTAAATTTCAATTGATATTTTTCGAATTTCAAACAGAAAATTTTAATTAATATTTTTTGAATTTCAAATGGATTTTTTCATTTCAATCAATTGACGATATTTGATTGTTATTAAATGGCATTTTTTAATTTAAATTGATTTTCTTTGAATTTTAATTGGAAATGTCGTAGTTATCGGTCTACTTGAAGAGTTAACTTTTGATCTTAGTATTATTAACATTTTTTGGTTATTGTTTTGCCCACGGATATACTTTGGAGTGTTTTCTTTAATATCACTCTGATTTGCCCCTCTGATGGAATATTAATATGTGAAATGTTCTATTGAAAAATAATTGAACCTCTGCATTCATTTATTTTAACCATAGATCAACATTGCTTTCAAGATTTTATGTTAAGAATTTTCTTTGTAAATAATTGATTGGTTATTGCTTTGCCCACGGATATACTTTGGAGTGTTTTCTTTAATATCACTCTGATTTGCCCCTCTGATGGAATATTAATATGAAATGTTCTATTGAAAAATAATTGGATCTTTACATTCATTTATTTTAACCATAGATCAACATTGATTTCCAGAATTTATTTTAATTTTTATAATCTTTGTAAATACACTAAATCAATATCACTTTTTTTTGCCCCTATTATGGAATATTGATATAAAATCTTCTATTGAAAATCGTCTTTATAAACTTAATAGGTTTTATTTTATGTTAAAAAAAACGAATAGAATAGAATTTTTAGACTAGAATTTGTTTTATAATAAATTTTTTTTAAATTGGTTTACTAATTAATTGTCACCTCGACAAGCTAAATTTCGATCCCAGTATTTTTTATACTAGCACCGTAATCAGTAACTTTACGTTTTGTTATAATAGTTAAGGGACTACGCTTAGGCGCTAAGAATATATTAAGACTAATTTCGCTATTATAGACTTTGTAATCATCAAAAGTCTATATTAATATTTTAGACTACAAAAATGCATAAAGTTACCTTATATAGAAAGGTAATAAACTGCATTTTTACTAATACTGATACTTATGGAATATTTTCCGTAACATATTGAATCAACATTACAAACTAATTTAATAAACATTACAAACTAATTGGTACCATAATAATCGACAATCCATAATTCATTTCAAAAAATTCTTAAAAACAAAAACAATTCAATAGAATTACGTTTTAGAATTCAACAATATATAGAGTTTACAATGTTAATACTAAGTATTGACTTAAGCTGCGAAGTTTGTGAATCATTAGTTTAGCGTTTAATTAGACAATGTCTCCATATACCACAACCGTCTTCCAAATTTCTAAAAGTTCCCAGACATTTTCAATGGCATTCTAAAAAAGCACTTTCTTGCGTTTTACTCCCAGCTAGAAAACCGTACATGAATGCTAAATAAAAAATAAAAACAGACAGCTGCAAGGTGTATATTACAATTCATACACAATATACATTTAATATGCTGTTTGATAATTCTTTATTTTATTTATTTATTAATTTTTGTTTATTCATTTATTTATTTTCTCTCTCCCATATTATTATTAAATTTCTTATTTTAAATTCATTGTAATAAATATCTCATATTTTGTTTCTTTTCTTTTATTACAGACGTCTTCTACTCACTGGCACACCTCTGCAAAATGACCTCATGGAATTGTGGTCTCTTATGCATTTCCTAATGCCCTATGTATTCTCCTCCCATCGTGAATTCAAAGAATGGTTCTCAAATCCTATGACCGGCATGATTGAAGGCAATATGGAATATAATGAAACGTTAATACAACGTCTGCACAAAGTGATACGACCATTCCTGCTGAGACGTTTAAAGAAAGAGGTTGAAAAACAAATGCCCAAGAAATACGAACATGTTGTCATGTGTCGTTTGTCCAATAGGCAGCGTTATTTGTACGACGACTTTATGAGTCGAGCAAAGTAAGTTCGTATTCTGGGAATGGGTGACAAACAAAAAAACAATTTGTATCTTTGTTTCTTAAAATATTTATATATATATTTACTAATTCATGTTTTTTTGTATCATTTGTTTGCTTTGATAGGACGCGTGAGACATTACAAACCGGCAATCTGTTGAGTGTTATAAACATTCTTATGCAATTGCGTAAAGTTTGTAATCATCCTAATATGTTTGAAGTACGTCCAACTATATCACCATTTCAAATGGAGGGTATAGCCTATGAAACGTCACGCTTAATATGTGATTTAATGGATTATGACCCATTTACGGTAAGTTTCCAAAATCTATTAATGACGGACGTTTTTATAGTCTTAAAAGGTTTAATTTTATGTAATAGAAAAATAGAATAGGATAGAATATATAATGCATAATAGATTAAATTAAAACGAAGGATTTTATATACTTATACGGCCTTATTCACAAAAAATTTCTAAAGTGGATTTGAAGCGTTTTCTAGTTAAGTATTCTTTAGCTCTAAAAAACCTTTGATAAGAAAAAGTATTCATTAACGTTTGTTATCAGTTCTTTAGCCTAATGTGTGCCGGTGGCAACGCCGATTGTTATTGGTCGTTAATGATGTTTATAAAAAACTTTATAATCGGATACAAAAGCTTTACAATCGGATACCAAAATATGAATTTCCACTTATAATAACTATGAACATTATTGTAGCTCAATTTTTCATTGACTACGATTCTCATGACGATAAGAAAGACGTTAAAGTAACAATTATGTTAAAAAATAGTAGATTACATTGTTTCCTTGTTTTGATTGTTTATACATCACGAATATTATTTCATTATTTACAAACTATTTTTGAAGAATTTTGGAGAAATATTTTTCAAAATGGAATTTATGAATGAAAAATGTCTTTTTAAATACTTTTCTATATGCGTAATGATTAAGAAGAAAATTTCCTACACAATAAATACATGCAATAACTTTTTCTCAAAATAAAGATCTCAATTTCATAAATATACAATAAATTGTACAAACGTCAAGTTATAGCAAGCTAAAAGTAGAGACAATCATACTTTAACATATTGAAGATGTGAATCGTTTATGAATATTGTTTTCTCGAAAATTGCTTAAAAATGGTTTATAAACCTCTTAAAAGTTTTTATGAATAAGGCCGTTAAACTTTTACTCTTACTTTTTATATACATTTAAATACCCCTATAATATATACCCCTAATTTATATTTGTACTTAGCATCACAATCAGTAACTTAACGTTTGCTAAAGTAGTTAAGAGACTACGCTTTGATGCTTATATGAAATTAAGACTGATTTTCGCTATTGTGGACTTGTTTACCAGCCATAGTAGATATTTTAGACTACAACAAGATAATATCATCTTCCTACGACTATTATATTTTATACAACAAAATTTAAGGTATACACTTATAATTAATTGGAAAGCAATTGCAAATAACACAATAGTAACTTTTTAGTATAATAATGTGTAAACTTAATCATAGTAATATGGATCACAAAAGAATAGTTATAAAAATATGTACTCGGAACATTGTCTTTGAATTAGTCGTCTATGGTAAATAATTTGTTATATTATTTCGTAAATAGTTAAATGAGTATTATTATAACCACAGAAATACTTTGGAGTGTTGACTTTTATATCACTCTGATTTGCCTCTCTGATGGAACATTAACGTAAAATGTTCTATCGAAAAATAATAGGATCTTTTTATTCTCTTATAGACCATAGATCAACATTGATGATTTAAGTTAGAAATCTATGAAAATAGTTAATTTGATAATTTTATTGCCCACGGATATACTTTGGAGTGTTTACTTTAATATCACTCTGATTTGCCCCTCTGATGGTATATTAATAAGAAATGTTCTATTGAAAAATAATTGGATCTCTACGTTCTTTTATTTTAACCATAGATCAACATTAAATTTATGATTTTATGTTAGGAATTATCATTGTAAGTAATTGATTGGTTATTTTTTTACCCACGGATATACTTTGGAGTGTTTACTTTAATATCACTCTGATTTGCCCCTCTGATGGTATATTAATATGAAATGTTCTATTGAAAAATAATTGGATGTTTGCCTACTTTTATTTTAACCATAGATCAACATTGAGTTTATGTTAATAATTATCCTTGTAAGTAATTGATATTGGTATTGTCTTAGCCACGGATATACTTTGGAGTGTTTCTTTAATATCACTCTGATTTGCCCCTCTGATGGAATATTAATGTGAAATGTTCTATTGAAAAATAATTGGATCTCTGCGTTCATTTATTTTAACCATAGATCAACATTGATTTCAAGATCTTATGTTAAAATTATCTTTGTAAGTAATTGATATTGGTATTGTCTTAGCCACGGATATACTTTGGAGTGTTTTCTTTAATATCACTCTGATTTGCCCCTCTGATGGAATAAAAAAATGAAATGTTCTATTGAAAAATAATTGGATCTCTGCGTTCATTTATTTTAACCATAGATCAACATTGATTTTATGTTAGGAATTATCTTTATAAGTAATTGATTGGTTATTGTTTTACCCACGGATATACTTTGGAGTGTATCTTTAATATCACTCTGATTTGCCCCTCTGATGGTATATTAATATGAAATGTTCTATTGAAAAATAATTGGATCTCTGCGTTCTTTTATTTTAACCATAGATCAACATTGATTTTATATTAATAATTAACCTTGTAAGTAATTGATATTGGTATTGTCTTGGCCACGGATATACTTTGGAGTGTTTTCTTTAATATCACTCTGATTTGCCTCTCTGATGGTATATTAATATGAAATGTTCTATTGAAAAATAATTGAATCTATGCGTTCTTTTATTTTAACCATAGATCAACATTGATTTCAAGATTTTATGTTAAAATTATCTTTGTAAGTAACTGATATTGGAATTGTCTTAGCCACGGATATACTTTGGAGTGTATCTTTAATATCACTCTGATTTGCCCCTCTGATGGTATATTAATATGAAATGTTCTATTGAAAAATAATTGGATCTCTGCGTTCTTTTATTTTAACCATAGATCAACATTGATTTCATGATTTACGTTATTAATTGGTAGTTGATTGGTTATTTTTTTACCCACGGATATACTTTGGAGTGTTTTCTTTAATATCACTCTGATTTGCCCCTCTGATGGTATATTAATATGAAATGTTCTATTGAAAAATAACTGAATCTCTATATTCTTTTATTTTAACCATAGATCAACATTGATTTCATGAATTTATTTTATTATTTAGAATCTTTGTAAATTATTATCTGGTTATTAATATACCCACGGATATACATATCCTATAAGTTGTGACTATTTATAAGATGTTAGTAGTAAACTGTAGTATAAATATATGCAAACATGTATCGTAAGTATAAGTATCCTTTGTTTTATTTTATACTATAATCAGCATCTATTTTCATTATTTTCATGTTTGTGTTGTTGTGTATTACCATAACTTATAACTACTCTCTTCTTCTTCTATTTTTACAGCATATCGATTTGCACTCTCTTAACTTGTTGTTGGTTGACTTGGAGCTAACGTTAACGGCTTATGTCTCTCATAAATCTCGTTTGTTGGCAGCCCCTCGTAAACTTATCGAAGAAATCGACAGTATACCAGATCCACCACCTAGATGCCCCACAGGGAAATACAAATTCCACATACGTGTACGTGATATCCGTGTACAGGATAATATTCATGACCACAGTAAAAAACAAATGGTAAAAGTGGGCGCTAGTCCAGCCATGAGAAAAGAGGGCAATAAATTTGTACCTTTGCCGTCGGCTCTCGTGGCAGGCGGTAGCGGTGTAGAGACAGCAAACAGCCGTATTAACAAACGTATTAATAATGTTATAAATCCAATTGGTTCACCCAAATTGGGACCAATTACACCCGCTTGCATAACCAGATCAAAAGATGGTCCCAGCACATCGTCAACGACGACCTCATCGTCGTTGGAAGTTGCCGCCGCTTCTGGGCCAACACCTGCGAAATTAATGCGCTTGCAAGATCCTCTTAGTTTGGAGGGAATGCACAGCAGTAGCAGTAGCAGCCTCATTAAAGCCGACAAGATCGCTGACGACAAGGCATTGGTTAAAGCTCTAGTACAGCAGGTGAAAGCCAGTTCCGATGTTGTTGTCAAGACTGAACGAGACGATGTGGTGTCCGCTGCTGACGATGATAACTCTTCAGAGTTGGATCCTATTTACAACATGTCTGAGATTATACAGCAACGCAAGGAACAGCGACTGGCGAGACTTAAACAAATGGCCCACATCAATAAGAAACGTTCGGAGGCTACCCCCATATATGGCGCCGACTGCCGAGAATCCATAGAGGAATGTCTACAGGCTAGTCATTTGCTGCAGTATTCCACATGGCAAACGAGAGGTTATACCAATTGCAACACTGCCATGGCCCGGCATTATGACAACTGGACGTTAAATAGAATTCTGAAAACATATGAACGACGCTGTGCCGACCTTAGAAATATCTTCCAGAACTATGTTATCTATGTGCCGTCCGCTTGCGCGCCCCGTATACGTTTTTATGTTAATAATTTAACGTCCACTAGCCTGTCGCGCGAACGCGCTATAGAGTACACCGTGCAAAGGGAAATGTCACCCAAACTAGCTATGCTGCATCCCATTATATCTGCCATGACAACGCAATTTCCAGATCCGCGTCTTATACAATACGATTGTGGCAAGCTGCAGACAATGGATCGCCTGTTGAAAACCCTAAAGTCTGGTCATCATCGAGTGTTGATATTTACTCAAATGACCAAGATGTTAGATGTGCTAGAGGCATTCCTCAACCATCATGGCCACATATATTTGCGTTTGGATGGTGCTACCAAAGTCGAACAGAGACAACTCCTGATGGAACGTTTCAATTCGGACAAACGTATTTTCTGTTTTATATTGTCCACGCGCTCTGGCGGTGTGGGCATTAATTTAACAGGAGCTGATACTGTGATATTTTACGATTCAGACTGGAATCCCACCATGGATGCTCAGGCGCAGGATCGCTGTCATCGCATTGGGCAAACGAGAGATGTACACATCTATCGCTTAGTTTCCGAGAAGACTATCGAAGTGAATATCCTTAAGAAGGCCAATCAAAAGCGTATGCTTAGTGATATGGCCATCGAGGGTGGCAACTTTACCACGTCGTACTTCAAGAGTTCCACCATTAAGGACCTCTTTAATATAGAAACTGCGCCACAAGCAGAGGCGACGGCGGTGGCGTCGCTGCCATCGTCAACCACACAAACTGAGATGTATGACAAGCTGCCTACAACAACAACATCATCGTCCACATCGTCAACAACGGGGGTGGTGGAGAGTGCAGAAGTTGATTTGGAAAAGCAATCTCTGAAAGCTTTCGAAAGTGCTTTGGCAGCGGCGGAAGATGAACAAGATGTCCAGGCGACAAAAACGGCCAAGGCAGAGGTAGCAGCTGATTTAGCCGAATTCGATGAAAACATTCCCTTAGATGAGAACGCCGGCGGCAATGCAACGTCGGTGGTGGCAGCAGCCGAAACAAATGCAGAACTAAGCAAAGCCGATTTGGAAATGCAAAATTTGGTTAAACAGGTAAGTTTTTGTTAAATAGGTTGAGCTGTTGTATGTATGTTATCTTAAAGAATTCGCTTAACATGTAAACTTTTTAAATTTATTGAGTTGTTTAAAATCTCGGTTAATTTCACAATGTCAAGCTAGATAAATAATAAACTTACTTCTTTTGTTAGTTTATTAGAGACGTTCAGACATAGTCAAAGCGATTTTTTACGCTTGGTTATATCACTCAACGTCTAACATTTGTAATATGTATGTTTAAGTAAATCGGCATAAATATTCACACAGTTGATAAGATTTTAAATGTTTTGAACACGAATATTTAATGCCAAGATTAAAAGCACATTGACGCTCAGACATAGTTAAAGCGATTTATGCTACGCTTAATTATATCACTCAGCGTCAAACAGAGGCAAATCTAAAAAAGACTTTAAATTTAATAAACCTGTATTTGATTTCGTTTGGCATAGCGTATTTACAGTTGAAAATGTCCCACACTTTTATGTGGAATTACTTTTGAACGCAAATACAAAATGCCAAGATTAAAGATTTTGATGCTCAGACATAGTTAAAGCGATTTATGCTACGCTTGATTATATCACTCAACATCAAACAGTAATTCATCTAAAACATTATGTATATTGTTTATGTATTTGTTTCCCTATCTTATATTTCCGTTATCCACTTCCAGCTCTCACCTATCGAACGTTATGCCATGCGTTTTGTTGAGGAAACCGGTGCTGCTTGGACAGCTGAACAGCTGCGCGCAGCCGAAGAGGAAATTGAAGCACAGAAACGTGAATGGGAAGCCAATCGTTTGGCTGCATTGCAAAAAGAGGAAGAAATGCTTAAGCAGGAAGCCGAACCCGATGAAGTACTCACATACTCTCGCAAGGATGCCACAAATCAGGTTAATAAACAAAATAATCATAAGTCAAGTAACAAAAGAACAAATCTGTCGAGGATTAACAAAGCGACGACTTCTAATGCCAACACTCTCACCACTAACACCAAAAAGAGATTACAACAAATTAGAAATCGTAAAGTTACTGCCACAACGACACATTCACGTGGTGGTGGTGCCAGAAGTCGACGTTTAAGTAGTAGACAACAACGACAACAGCAGGGCGGTGTACAAAGGAGACGAGGGGGTGGTGCTGTCGTTGCGAATCATCCGATTCAAAAACGGCAACGCGGTAGACCACCAAAAAGAAATAGTCGAGGTAGCTTAAGGGAAGAAAATAATAGCGATGATGATAAAGATCCACTTGAAGATCAACAGGAAGATAGTAGTGATGAGACTGAAAGTGAAGAAGTTAATGAACAAGTTAGTGAAACAGGCGAGGAAGAGGAAAATAGTCAGGCAACTGAAGACGAACAAATTGTGGAGGAGGATGATGACAGACCTGAACAGGAGGAGGACAGTGAAGAAAACGAAACCGATGAAGAAAATACAACAGAGGAAAATGAAGATACAATAGAGGATGATGATGAAGATGAAAAATCGGAGGATGAAGAAGATAATGAAGATGAGTTAGAAGATAGCGTAAATTTAAGCCGCAGTAGGTTAAGATCTCTCCGTGGCTCCAATACCAGTGGCAATTTTAATAAAAATTCCGCAAAGTCGACTGTGGCGACTAAAAAGTCGCGATCACTGTCTTTGAATAGTACAACCAATAGAAAGACCACACGTACATCAATGGCTGCGGCAGCAGCAGCCGGCAGTCGTACGCAACAGAGGTCAAATAAAGCTGCCAATGCCTCCAAAAAGACTCTAAAAAAGGCAGCGGCTACAGTGGGTAGCGTTAAGACGGGTGTTAAGAATCAAAAGTTGTTGGGTATTGCTCGAAAACGGCAGCAGCAAAAACTACAAGAGGCAGCCAGAAATAAGGCGAGAGCTCAACTTAAAAGGAAACGAAGTTTAAGTCAGGGAAAGAATGCAACGTCGTCCTCTCAGGCAAAACGAAGAGCTACACTAAGTACCAGCAGCAGTAGTAAGCGCATACTAAGACACAGTCCCAGAAAGGCTGTGCAAAAGACTGAAGATAAAGAAACTGAAGATGAAGCTGAAGCTGAAGTTGATACTGATTCTGATGAAGATGGAGATGGAGATAACAACAACGATAGTGACAATGTTGATCAAACGCAAGACCCAAGTGATAATGAGAACGAGGACGATGATGAGAATAGCCAGGAAACTGAGGAAGAACTCAACACAGCGGAGGAAGAAGAAGAGGTGCAACCTAAGCCTAAGACTGCTGCCAAACCAACGACCACACGCCGTATACCTTTACGATCCAGAGGTGGTAAGACCATGAAAGTCGATTCAGAAGATGAACAACAAGATAAAGACGATGATGATGAAAGATCATCCTATGCCACCGCCGCCGGCGATAACATTGAAGAGGACAACGAGAGAAGCACTCAAAACGTTGAGACAAATCATGGCGATGTCGGCAACTCTAGCAGTATGGACACCTGGAATGTACACAATCAAATACAGGATAGTACTACAAATTCCACA
The DNA here is from genome assembly GCA_964034835.1 of Muscina levida. Classification (NCBI taxonomy): domain Eukaryota; kingdom Metazoa; phylum Arthropoda; class Insecta; order Diptera; family Muscidae; genus Muscina; species Muscina levida. The sequence goes on along the minus strand of OZ035884.1, from coordinate 26,387,903 downwards.
TATTACAATGTCTCTGATGAATCAGAGAGTGAGGACAACAACGATACGCTTACAACAAGTATAAATTCCACTAGCGTCAAAAAGACTCCACTATCGAATACAAAAACTCATACCGCGCTACGTTCCAGTCTATCAGCCAGAGGTGGTGCGGCTGCAGCAGATTCTGATATGGGGGGCTATAGTACACCTCAGAAGGGTGAAAATCACACACCCCGTACAAGATCACGTGGTTCGGTTAAAATCAATCTATGGAATCTAGACGACAGCCCTGTAATGCATACTACAAGCCACAGCAGTTCCAGAGATAACACGGCGGGTAAACATAATAAGCAGCAACAACATGCAGAAGATGATGCAAGCAATAAAACTGCAGCATCTAGTGCACACAAAGCTCATACGCCACATAGAAGACTGTCTACAATGAAGAAACCCTCAAACGCTACCAGGGAAACGCCCACAAAGTCGCCAGGTAATGTGACTACATTACATAGGTGGCTATTGAAAACACCACGTTCTAATGCCGCTGCTGCTGCTGCTGATTTAAATGCAACGCAAGGGAATGGTCCAACTAAATCCACAAACGATACGACGTCATGATGAAGTGCCGCCATATTAAGAGGAGGGCAATGACACAGGCGCTGCCGTCAGCGTTGTTGTAGAAAACAGTATTAACGATTATGAAAGAGATAGAAGGCTATATGGCTTTTGTCGTCATTGATGTGGGTGCAAGAGTGGCATAACTTTTTATTGGTTGTTGTCTTTTATGGGGAATTTTCTTTAAAACTGCCACCACAATTTTGGAGAGGAGGAAAAAGCAATTTTAGAGAACAAAGCTGTAATCGTAACATTCTGTTTTTTGATTAAGTCATGAATCAGCTAAATTTTGGAATTAATTGTTTTCAACACGAAAAACGAATTAAATGAAATTTTAATGAATTCAAAATGAATTGGATATAAATTGCAATTTTTGCAATTATTTTTTAACAAATTTCTTTAAATTGATTCAAATTTCATTTAATTCTTGGTTTTTGGTAAAAAAAAATAATTTAAAAATTTAACTAATTCGTAATGAATTGACATCACAACAGAATGCTTCATTTACAGATCTATTAGAGATTTTCTGTTAAGGAATTTTAGTATTTAAGTATTTTTGACATTGCGCACTCTATCCGTGGGCAAGTACAATTGCCTGCTTTGCAATTTCCTGACTCCATTAACCAACACGAATGAAGCTTGCATCAAGTTTCTCAAATGAACGTTTGAGCAGATTTTTAGAGTTCGTAAACGACAAAAAATCATTTAAACAAAAAATATATATAATAAACATATATTTTTTTTAGAAATTTTATATTCCCAACGACCTTATACTAAATTTGATATAGAACAAGTCACAGCTATACCCTCGCATTTCTCAGACTGTTGTTACAATTAGAAAAAGGGGGGAAATAGGTTTTCTCTTTGTGGACTCTACATAGTGTAGATGAGACTTAACACACACACACACACACACACACATACTCACACGACGACGACGAGTCTTTCATAGAAATTTGTAAATGTAAACATTTTTTTTTTCATTTCTGTAAATATTAATCATTTTTAAATTGAAAAGTAAAAGTTAATTTTAAAATAAAACTATAGAAATACAATTTAGTTATATAGTTAGATTTTATAGGTATTATGATCATTAATCGAAAGAAACAAAATCATTTAGCTATTAAGGATAGCACTGTAAGCTTAGGAACAGACTAGAAAACTACAAACAAACAAATCTGGAACACATTGATCATACATCAACTATCATATACATATATATTATATATATAAATGTGTAAACATAGTTAAAAGTAAAAGTGAAAACAACAAAAAAAAATACTAAAATAATATATAATTTTAATTTTAACAATATCGAAAATTCCATAATGATTTAAAAGAACATTTAAATTTTTTTAGTGGTAATAAAAGGGGGAGGAAGAGAATAAGAGAGGAGCGATAACTACCTATGTATGTGTTTAAAAACAATTACATAACTTTTCGAAAATGTCCGCAATTTTCTATTTCCTTGTTGTTGCAATTTTAAGCAACAAAGTTTGTTTTTTTTGTTAACAGAAGCAAGTAATGCAATAATGCATCTACGTTTTCGTGTTGACAAAGCGAATTCATATCTATACTTACCACAATAACATATTGTGTTATAGCTATTTTTCCCAGCGTACAGTTTTTTGTTTACTTGAAGTAAAACAAATAGATAGAAACTTTTTTAAATAAACAAAAAAAAAATAATTCCTTTAAATGCCAACATATTTTAAATGAGATAAAAGTAAATGTGGTGGAAAGTTTTTAACGTCATGACGTTTTTTTTCCACTTTCTACAGAGCTTAAAAAAGAATTTTCAGATATAAAACTTTTGTATGGTTAGAAATCATGGCCGCCCCCTTTTATAACTCCCCCTACCACGTCAAATGTATACAATTTGTAATACCACCACCCCCTAAGTTGTGATTAAAAATATCTTATGATTTCAGAAATCAAAAACTATTATTTTTCTAATTTCTCCAGTTAAATGCAAAAAGTTTCCTTTGTTTTCCATTATAATTATTATTTTTTTTTCTTCGTTAAGTTATTTTCATAAGTTTTCTAATTTTAAAGAAACCACATATTTTAGCTATATATAGGTTACTCAACAAGGACTTGTGTGTATTTTGTTAATTTATATAAAAAAGAGAACAAAAATAATACCACAACACTTTCCAAACAAAATAAATATTTATTAATTTATGTATATGAATACAGAGACTCCTTAGTAAAGCTAAAACATAAAAAAAACAAAAATTTAAATATTAAAAAGGAGAAATTAAAACAAAAAAGAAATAAAAGCTTTTAAAAAATTATATAAACAATATAAAAAAAACTGCTGTATAGTGTTTTATTTAAATTTTATTTATTTTCTTACTGCTACTACTACTACTAAGTGAAGACAAATTTGTGCAAAAAAATCTAAAATCTTTGGCCCTTAACTTTAACTGAAATGAAAACAACTAAATGTTTTTTTTGGAATCGTCAAAAAATTCGAAGTAAAAGAGGAAAATTTACTTTAAAAAAATATTATTTTCTTTTTAATTATGATGACAAAAAAAAAAGAAACCCTAAATCTGTTTTGGTGTCTCTCTGTACGTTCTATTAAAGGTTCATTAAAAAAAATAACAAAAATAATAATATAAAAAAAAATTAAAAAAAATAGAAAAAAATACAAATAAAAAAATTGTTTAAAAAAATAGAAAATCACATAGCAAAACTAAAAGTTAACAATTACTTCCCATATGGAGAGTTTGGTAATGGCAATCAATTTCACTCGTAAATTATTTGTTTTTCCCCCTCTAGGGCACCAAAACAGTTAGTTCGCCTTTTTCGAAAACAAAATAAAAAAAAATTCTTTGATATTTCCAAAAAAATTCTGCCATTTCCAAACAGCCTTAGATTTGTTAGTTTTTTTTGAATAATTGTTGTTTTTACTTACGCTAATAATACTGATATAAAACATCATGATGTGAGCAAAAATAAATAAAATTTTTATAAAAACCTTTACAAAAGAGTCGTAAGAAGTCGTAAGAAGTCACCAAAACAGTTATTTTGTTCTTTTCTACCACTCAAAAAAGAAAATAATATTTTTTGGTAATAATGCAAATTTTCTTTTCTTTTCCATTTTATAATTTTCTACCACCCAACAAATTACACACACACACTGTCTGTCTCTCCCAACTACTACTACTACCACCACCAACAACATCGTTGTCTTCACTTAATGTTTGTACTACAACCTGGGGGATAATTTTTCTAAACACTAGATTTGGATTTCGGCCAATACAATGGAACAAATGCCGGTAAGTAAAATTTGTGTTGTCATTATTTTGTGATTATATTCGTTATTAAAATATTGCAATATCTTAAAAAAGAAAAAAAAAATAACAAAATATCTTCAAAAGTTTAATTTGATTTTGTTATGGTTCATTTGATTTTATAAGATTAACTTAATGTTGGGTTGATAAGAGTCTCAAAGAAGGCAGGCGGAAATTTTATATCCCACCAAGAAGTATTTAATTTTTATCCATTATAAAAATTGCTGAATATTTTGTTTTGTATCAAACAAATGTGTTGTGACTGGCTTACAGACCCGTTGTTAAATAAGAGGGCGTGGCAAAACGCCCTCTTTTTATATAGAATATAGCACCTAGATAGAAATCATTTTTTTTTAACAAAACCATTTTTAAACCGTAAGTGCCTGGCCCCAGGTTTTCGAAATTGTTTTTGACGAAAATTCTTATTTTTCATGAATCTAAACCTGAAGTCAGGATATAACCATTTTATATTTATATATCTTTTTATTTTATTTATATATTATATTTTTTGTTATATATTTTTTATGTTTTTTTTATAAATTTTTTAAAAATATTTTTTTTAAATTTTTTATATATTTTTTAATATTTTTATATGTATTTTTTTATATATTTTTTAATATTTTTATATGTATTTTTTTATATATTTTATATATTTTTTTATATATTTTATTTTTTTTCTATATATTTTTTATATATTTTTTTTTATTTATGTTTTATAAATTTTTTTGTATATATGTTTTATATATTTTTTGTATATTTTTTATATATTTTTTTATATATTTTTATATACTTTCTATATATTTTTTTTTAAATTTTTGTTTGTTTATTTTTTTTCTATATTTTTTTTCTATATTTTTTTTATTTATGTTTTATATATTTTTTTTGTATATATGTTTTATATATTTTTTTTATATATATTTTTATTTATTTTTATATATATTTTTATATATATTTTTTTATATATTTTTTTATATATTTTTTTATATATTTTCTGTATATTTTACATATATTATGTATAAATTTTTTTGGTATATTTTATGCATAATTTTAATATATTTTTAATATGGGTTTTATTTTTTTATATATAATTTTTTGAATATATATATTTTTATATATATTTTTTGTATATTTTTAACATATTTTTGATATAGTTTTAATGTATTTTTAATATGTTCTTTTTAATATATATTTTTTTATATGTTTTATATATTTTTGTATATATTTCATATATATGATTTATATATTTTCTTATGTGTGTTTTAATATATTATTTACATATATTTTTTGTGTATCTTTTATGTATTTTTTTTATATATTTTAATATATAATTTTTATATTTTTTTTTAATATATTTTTTGTAAATTTTTTTTATATTTTGTACATATTTTTTATATATTTTTTGTATATACTTAATATATTTTTAATATATTTTTAATATACTTTAATATATTTTGAATATATTATTTTTGTATATTTTTATATATATTTTTTATATATATTGTTTTACATATTTTTTTATATATGTTTGATATATATATTTTTTTTTATATATTTTTAATATAATTTTTATTTATATTTTAATATATTTTTTGTGTGTTTTTAATATATGTTTTATATGTTGGTTGGTTGGTGTGCGGGCATCTCCTTCTTGGAGGAGAACACTCACGTCCTTATGGACCCATTGTGACACCCGTTGGGCATTTACGCCATACCTTCAACCTATGATATCAGCGCGTGTGCTGCCTGATTGCGTTGCCAGTTGTCGATTGGGAATCCGGAGTTTCGATCCAATCCGTCCAGTTAATAATTTTACAAAAGTTGTTGATCCTTCCGATATCCAAGGATGCAAGTTCATCTACACCATTTAAGAAGGGTTTCCAGTCTCCTTCTGTATAACGCTGGGCAATCACATATAATGTGGTCGGTAGATGGTTCACTGCTGCTATTCCCGCAGTAGTTGTATTCGCTTTTCGTTGCGAATCCTATTCTGCTCGCATGTCTGCCTATGGGTCCACGCCCGTCAGGAAGGTAATAATTTTCCTTATCTGGTCCCCCTCTCAAGACTTACCAGGTACGATGTACGTCTCGCGTTGTGTTCTGGCCAAGTCTTTTTGGCCTTTCTACAGGTTTCCAATAATACTTTTACAGGTGGATATGGAGCAAAGTGCTACGTGTTCAACGTCGCTTTCCTGCAGGACAGAGCCCTGTCGGGCCTCTTCGTCCGCTATGCAGTTGCCCTCAATTCCGCTGCGTCCGGGTATCCACGTTACCAGAACTCTGTTATTCCTGGATATCGCGTTAAGAGATTTCCGACAGGCACTGACCACTTTGATTTGATGTCACAGGACTTCAATAAGTTTACCGCCGCTAGACTATCCGTGAACAGGAGAATATCCTCCCGTGATATCTTCCTCACGTTGATCACGTCCGCGGCTCGTTTAATAGCAAGTATTTCCGCGTGGAAAACGCTGCAGTAGTCTGGAATTCTCGATCTTATACTTAGCCTAGATCCGCGGAGTAGATACCACAGCCGACCTTGTCATCCAGTTTGGACCCATCGGTAACGATGTTTATTGGCCCATACATGTCGTTCTCGTTCTCTGCCCATGTTTTATATGTTTTTTATATATTTGTTTTACACTTTTCTTTATATTTTTTTATATATACTTTATATATTTTTTTATATATTTATTTTTATATATTTTATATATATATTTTTTTATATATATTTATATATATAAATATTTTTTATATATATTTATATATATAAATATTTTTTATATATATTTATATATATAAATATTTTTTATATATATTTATATATATAAATGATCGAAGTTACCTGTCGATCGAATGATCAAAGTCACTTAATAGTTAAGACATTTTTCTCTCATGTTTAATAAAATGAGCACACATTACCCTATTTCGTAAATTAGAATGAAAATATCAAAATTGCCTTAGACACTGAAATAAGAACCATAAATGCAATATTTAAGTATTCGTTAATTGCTGTCCTTATTGATTGCCATATGCCATAACCTCTTTATTTTATATTTATTTTCCTTTCCTGCCTTTTAGATGTGGTGCCCTCCAACGCCACCGCAAGATAACGATGACATCTATATCGATCATTCGCTTACATTCATGTATGACATTGAGCCTATACCCGAGACGGAGCTACCACCGGTGTATATTAAAAAAGAATACAAACGTTCGAGAACTGATGCCGGATTCATGATGGACGGCAATAAGAGACCTGCAAAAATGCGTCGCGAAGAAATGTTCTGTGCCCCACGTTCCCTATTCGATCGTCCATCGGCCGCTATAGCTCGCATACGTAGAGATTTGAAAAATCAGCGATATCGCGGTGTTTTCAAGCCAAACGTCCAAATACCCGGCTTGAAACCGCAATTGCCCCAAAAACCCCTGACAGAACCCGAGGGCATGGCCGAATGGTGTATATATGAAGATATTGCCATACTACATGTTCTGGTGAATCTACAGGGTTTGCCCTGCAACCTTATGTTGCTATCTCCAGGCCACACGCCCAATTGGGATCTGGTAGCGGAGATAGTTAACGCCTTCTCCAAAACGTATAGATCACCTAAACAGTGTAGATGGCGTTATGAGGCTATTATACAACCACGCGAGGAGGGTAAACTAGTGGAGAGCCCCAAGAAGCAAAAGAAGCTGAAGGCCAATTTGAAAACGGAGTACGTCAAGAGTCCTTTGCGTTGCTTGCGCACCACACAGTTGTATGCCAATGACAACAATGCATCGTTTACAAAGATAATGCGCTCCCGTTTCGATTGCATTAAGACGGCCTACTTGAAGAAGGCGCCACCGCCCAAGCGTCACTTTAATACACCCAGCCTGATGAACCCGAAACACATGGAAGTGCTGCAGGAGTTCGGCATAGTCAATTATGATCAGCCAATATCACCGCAAAACATTGCTATAATGAGAGCGAATAAAATGCGTGAGAAGCAACGATCTCAATGTCCGCCGCCTCCTCCTCCTTCAGCTGCTAGCCAAACACCGGGTTGTTCCTCAACGGCAACGCAACAACAACAGCAACAGCAGGGTACATGTTGTGTCACCACACCGACAGCAGTAAATGTGGTGCAACAACAGCAAACGTCTCAGACAACTACACATTTGCAGGATCTAGTGCAACAGCAGCAGCAGGTGCAGGTGACCACATCGGCTCCTCCGGGATTGCACACGCAACAACTGCAAATACATCAGCTGTCGACGGGTGGCCAATCAACGACTCAACAACAGACGACCACTGCCATTGTCTTGCAACATGCAGGCGGATCTGGCCAGCAGTTGCAGCAACAGCAGACTGTAGTAGGTGGAACAGTGAGTCAAGCTACCCAGCAACATTTAATCCGCCAACATGGCTCCTCAAACGCCACACAGATAGTAAAGGCCATCGTGGCTCCCGGGCAATCTGGGCTATTGACAACAAGCCAGGTGCAACAGCTGCACCAGCAATCACAGGGCGTCAGCAATCAAACCCAGCATGTGCAATTACAACAGCAGACCACAAATGCTGGCAATTTGGTGGGCACGCCAGCCTCAGTGTCGGTTGTGTTAACGACGCCGGTACAAACTATATCCTCCACCGTGACCAATCAACAGCAATCTCATCACAACTCGGGCCAAGTGGCCTCATCGTCCGCCCAAATTGTTTCACTATCCCCCCAGCAGACTATCGTTTCCAGTTCGCCTCAAGTGGGCAGCATTGTCCAGACACAGTCGCTGCCTCAAGTGGTGTCTGTGTCTCAACTGGCCACCGTGGGTACAGTGTTGACCACGTCCAGTGGTATGCAACAGCCCACAGCCACGGTGACAGCACTGAATACGTCATCTTTGAGAGCCCAGCGCATTGTCGCCGCTACCAGCGGCACAACCCTACAGGATGTTGTTCTACAACAAAGGTCGGCGGGCAATCCGAGTCCTACAATAGTGTCCATGTCTAGTTTAGGTACAAATGTTGCCCAGGCCCAGCTGCAAGCAGCCCAATTCCAATTGGCTTCAATGCCCAGTGGCACACAACAAGTTGTGACCAAGGGCATCCGTGTTAGTTCTCTGCAACAAGGACAGAAAATAGCAGCTGGTACTGCATCGGGCAATACGACCCAAGGACAGCAGGCCCACATTCAACTCTATCGGCAGAGGCAGCAGCTAAAGGTGCTACAGGCTGCGGCACCTGGCCAGCAGGGACAGCAGACAGTGGTGCAGACAGCCTCGGGACAAACGGCTCTCGTAAATGCCCAAGGGGCCATTATACAAGGCAGTCTCATGCAAACAGGCTCCGGTCCTACAACCGTACAAGTGGTTCAGGGCCAAAAGGTGACAGTGGCGACATCAAACGTAGCCGTAACTACGCCCAGCGCTACCGGAGTTGTAACCACTATAGCGGCCAATCAACTTCATCCACAACAGGCTCAGCAGAGCCGGGCACAGTTCATTAAACAAGTGGCAGCCGCCACGGGGAAACAGACCATAGCACGACAAGTGGGTGAAAGTGATATGTTGCTGGTAAAGCGACAGATGATTTCAGCTCAGCAAAAGGCAGCCCAGGTCATACAGCAGGGAGGACAAATTTTCACCACCACCTCAACACAGGGCATACAACTGCAACAATCTCAGGGCTCCTCGTCGGGTGTACAGCAGCAACAAAATCAACAACAAACCACCCAGGTGGTGCAGCAAGTAACGCCACAGCAAATAGCCACGCTGGTCAAAACGTCTGGCGCCTCCAACAACAACGGTGGCCAAGGCGGCGTTACCGTCAATACGGGCCAGCAGCAACAGCAAACACAAAATACCGTTAACATGGCCCTGTCGCAACTAAAACCCGGTGGTCAAATCAAGGTGACCATGGCTAATCAATCGCAAATGCGACAACTGCACATGCAACAGCAACAATTGGCAATGCCAAGGAAAATCTCACGCATGACACAAATACAGGCCGCACAAGCTGCGGCTGCTGCAGCAGCAGCCAATCAGCAGCAACAATCGCAAAACACCACTATAACACAGTCCAACAATGGTCAACAGCAACAGACAACTCAACTGAGCACACAAAAGCCCATGTCATCTAACGCCTCACCCAGTGGGTCAGCAGGTGGTCAAGGTGGTGGTCAGGTACAAACCCAACTGTTGCACATACAAAACACGAAATCACTGCCGAGCTCCGTAACCGTTCAGCAGATACAACAAGTTATGCGCCAAGGGCAACAGGGCACATTGGCAGCAGCAGGATTTGTGTTGGGTAAAACAAGTGTGGGTCGAGTGATACCGGTGTCGGTGTCAGCATCGCAGTCGAATCAAAGGCAAACAATACAGGTATGTAAATTGAAGAACAAGCAAATAGATAGAATATTTTTCCACAGATATAGAAAGAAAGTTAGGAAAATTTAGCTTTCAATGTTTTCCTTGGTAATAATGTTGTTACATTTTATTCTCCCTTCTCCAGGTTGTGTCCGCCGCCTCAGCTCAAGCTCTGGCAGCCGGCAATTTACGAGCCCATGTCGCCAGTGGTCAAAACATTGCCGGCACTATTAAGGTAGCCACATCCGGTGGTAACCAATCCCAAACTCAACAGGCCATTATAACAGCCATACAGCAACAGCAGCAAAATCAACGCCAGAATGCTAGTCCCGTAAGACTGCAAACTACTGCTGGTGGCAATCTTGTAGCCGTGGTGCAACAACAATCGCTGCAACAGCAACAGCAGCAGCAACAACAGCAGTCACAAAATGTGGTAGTAAGTTCGAGCACGGGTGGAGGACTCAACAACATTAACAGTTCCAATGCCACACAGGCTGAAATTATGACTATAACACAAACTTCAGCTGGTACAACGCTAACGACAGCATCACCCCAACAACAGGTAACTACGACTCAGCAGACTACACCCCAACAAGTGCGAACTTTGGTAAAAAAGAAAATAATGCAAATACGAAGTGAAAAAGAATAAATACAACAAAAACCAAACACGGGACTAAAAACCAATAATATTTCAAAAAACCTTTCGATCTCTCTCCTCTCCAAATTCTGCTCAGATTTCATATAAATATTATGCAGAACACACAGTCGTCCCTCGACACTGTTTGAAATGAAATTCTACAGAATTTTGTTGATGTTCAATGTTGCTTAATAGATGTTTATACACAAACAAAAAAATAAGATTCTGTTTTACTACAACAAAAAAACAAGTAAATTCAAGTATTATTCGTTTTAAATATTTAAAAATATCATCAACTAAATAAGGAAGATTTTTCTTTTTTTCTTTCTTCAAATCACCTTAACATTTAAGGTCTGAGGTGTGTATACATTTAAATATTAATCTGAACAATTTTATTAAAATTTATACAATTAGAATTGTTAAGTTAGCAGCGAACCGCCTCATCTATGATAAACTAACTTTACTTTTAAGGCTTTATAATTTTATTTTAATTATGATTTTTATTTTAAATTTTATTTTTTGTTTTATGTCAAATTTATCATTTATGAACAATAAACAATAAAACAAAAGCATATTTAAGTGAATTCTTGAAAATCTAATATACATTGTATTTTAGTTATTATTTTATACAAATGTAGAAACTTAAAAAAAAAAACATTTTTAAGTTTATTAGAAGTTGGATGAAATATAACAACAACAACAACGTAGTTTAAACAGGTATACATTTAGATTATTATTAAATATATATATATAAAATAATATGTACTCATAATTATATCTATCTATCTATGTATGTAGTTAAATGAGAAAACAAAATGCAGAATATTCTACATTTTATAATGTAAATATCCGTACACAAAAATATTTAAAGAAACAAAAAAAAAAATCACAAAGAAAAACAAAAAAAAAATTAAATATACATTAATTTAAAACAAAAAAAAAACTTTTCCTATGGTTGTCTTATTTACATGGATGGCAAAAGAAAAAAAAATAACACAGAGTACCAAATTTGGTGTAGAGGCTGAATGACATAACAATTTGGGAGCGTTTAACATTTAACATTATTAGAAATATAAAATAATTATATTTATTTTTGAAGTTAAGAATCCAAAATACATTTCAAAAACAGCAGGCATATTGTGGCAGCAAATAAAAATCAGAGAATAAATCATAGATCGGCACTGTATGGGGCGCTCTAGCAGTCGATCGTGGTGGTTGTCTTATCGCACGTTGCTGTGTCTTTAATTAGCGTACACTTAAAAAATAAAAATGCATGACAAATGGGAGAATGATTTTTTGTTGTTAAGTATAATATTTGAAATATTCTTTATCCTATTGTGAAATGTTCGTATTGCAAATCTATATTTTTTCTATTATTCAATGTTTGAAAGAAAGAACGCCGCGTAGTGAATATCTAAATCGAACTCAACATTTTTCGCAGTGCATAGTGAGATGGAGAGTTTCATCTCACATATACAATGACAAAATACAGTCGCATTTGTGTGCCGGTCCCTGATGTGTAGACCGATTCTGAATACTCCCCGGGAATTATTATTCCCGAGAATAAAATCCTCCTATTCTAAACAAACGGCGAGAATAGTAATAAGGGGGAGAGAATTTCGATTATTCCTAATCAGCTGTTTTGCGTCAGCTGTTTTTGTTTGGCTAACAATTTGCAAAATATTTTTGTGTAGTTTCAAATGAACAAAGTGAATATAAAAAAGGAAAAACTAAAAAAAAGCAATATAAAAATGTTCAGTGCCGCGTTTGTGATAATATCTAAAGCAGAAAACTCTTCGCAATTTCCCCTCTTGTGAAATTGATGGCAATTCTTCGGTTCTTTGTCGAAGGTGGTTATCAGATGGGAATATGGAGGGATTGGAAAACTACAGCTTAAATGTTATGCAAGTAAGTGAATTCAGTGAAGCTTTATCCACGTGTTTAAATAAAAACAACAATATACAGTAATGTGGAACCTTAATGTCTGGGAGAACTGAAAACTCGTCTCTACTTTAAATCGCAAACGGCACGTCAATTTTTAACCAATCGAGCCAATATTTTTTTTTGTAAATTTTTTGTAGCCTAACTCTTTATAAAACTTACTGAATTTTTTGGAAAATCAAAAAAATTAAATTAATTCTAGCGCTCACAAACTCTTATTTTTGACAATTTTTTCTTAACCTAACCTCACAAAAAACTGAACACGTTTTTGGAAAATCGAAAAAATTAAAAAAGGGACATTTTAATAAACAGGTGTGTGATCATGAGTTAAAAATTCTATACGTTGGGCCAAAAACACTTTTCTGATGCGCAAAGTACTTTTTTTGTGCTAGAGTACTTTAGCAAAAATTACAATAAAAGTACCTTTTTGGTACAAAGTTCTTAATACTTTTTGTTACAAAAAGTACTTTTACTGTCACAAAAGTACTTTTCCGATCCACAAAGTACATTTTTTCGTATGTATTTTTGGTATCCAAGGAACTTTTTTGTACCGAAATATACTTTTATTGTACTTTTGGGCTAATTAAAGTACTCTTTGATACCAAAAAGCACGTTGGTAAAAAAGAAAGTATTTTGTACAAAAAAGTACAATAAAAGTACTTGTTGTTACAAAAAAGTACTCTTGTACAAAACAAAAGTATTTTTGGCTCAATAAAAGTACATTTTGGTACTTTTATCGTACTTTTGGGGAAATAAAAGTACTTTTTGGTACAAAAGAAATTACTTGGTACCAAAATGTACAATAAAAGTACTTGTTGGTACAAAAAAGTACTCTTGTACAAAACAGAAAAATAGTTTTGGATCAATAAAAGTACGAAAAAGTACTTCGAAACAAAAGAAAGTACTTTGTAAAAAAACGGAAAAGTACTTTTTGAAATTTTCTTGCGTTTGGATTTCGTTCAAATTTCCAAATGAGCTCTTTATTTAGATTAGGGGAACAGGGAATAGGGAATAGGGAAAAAAATCCCCGGGGCATTACCGTTCAGAATCGAGATGTTGCAGCAACAAAACGTACTTTTATTGTACTAATTGGCACACATTTTGTACTGCAGAGTACTTTTGTTGTAACAAAAAGTACTTTTGGTACACCACAAAGTTAACTTATTGCCCTAAAAAGTTCACTTATTGTACTAAAAAGTACTACAAAGGATTTTTATTGCACTAAAATTTACATTTACGAAAAAGAAAATTTATTGCATTAAAAAGTACTTTTATTGCATTAAAAAGTACTTTAATTGTGCCAAAAAGTACTTTTTTGTACCACAAAGTAATTTTATTGTACCAATATGTACTTTTATTGTATCGCAGAATAATTTTATTGTACCAAGAAAGATATGTTGATGCACCACAAAGTACTTACTTATGTTGTAACACAAAGTAGATTTATTGCAATAAAATGTACGTTTTTGTACCAAAAAGTACTTTTATTGTACCGCAAAGTATTTTTTATTTTTGTTGTACCAAAAAAAGTTATTTTGATGCATAACGAAGTGCTTACTTTTGCTGTACCAAAAAGAAATATATTGTAACAAAATGTACTTTTATTGTACCAGAAAGTACATTTATAGTATCAAAGAGAACGCTTTTCTACTAATAAGTACTTTTATTGCATCAACAAGTTAAGTTTTGTACCAGAAAGTATTTATATTGTTCCAATAAAGAAGTTTTCTTCTACCAAAAAGTACTTTTTTGCACTGCAAAAAATCTTTTGTTGTACCAAAAAGTACTTCAATTATACCAAAAAGTACATTTATTGTACTTTATTGTGGCAACAAGTACATGTATTGTACCAAAAAGTTAAGAGTATATTAATTGTACCACAAAGTACTTTTGTTGGACCAAAAAGTACGATAAATAGTACAATTTTTGTTTTGCAAAGTACTTTTTATGCCCCGCAAAGTACTTTTGTTGTTCCAAAAGATTCATTGATTGTATCAAAAAGTACATTTATTGTACCAAAAAGTACTTTAATTGTACCATAAAGTACATTTATTGTACTTTTATTATACCAACAAGAACTTTTACTGTACCAAAAATTTAATTTTTTTTTTTGTCAAAAAGTACTTTCAATGTACCAAAAAGTTCTTTTATTGTATCAATAATGACTTTGTGCCGCAAACAAAAGAGCCTTAAACGTGTCAAATTCCCCTATACGATACTTACTAACTTCAAATCGATATTGAATTATTATGGCATGTAACTTGACAAAACGAATGATACAGAACTTCTTCTATTTGGGGCTACTTTCACGTGCAGTTCTCAGAATTGAGTCCCAAAATCATGTGTTGTACTGTGTTAATGTTAAAGAGAAATTTGTTTATTTTAATTTTTGTTTTTTTTTTTTAATTTCCCTATTAAAATTTAAACACTTTCTGATGTGTTTTAACCCCGAGATCACTAAACAACTCTTCTGATGATGACAATTGAAATTCTTCATTCAACCATTTTCCAACGTGAGGGTTTGTGACAACGTTTAAGAAACAAAAATAGTGTCAACCGGTGTAATCTACGTTCAAATATACTAAAAATAAAGTACCTTATTATCTTCTTTAGCCAAATTGTGATGATTTGCAATAAAAATTATTAAAATCAATTCATTAATTTTTAAGTTTAATCGTTACATACATTCTCTCGGTGTAATTAATGTTCAAAAATATTACAAATAAAGTATCCTATTTTCTTCTTTAGCCAATTTGTGATGATTTAAAATAAAAATTATTAAAATCAATTCATTAATTTGTGAGTTTAACCGTTACATACATTCGTACCACATTAGTAATTTAATTAATTTTCATTAATGGCTTAGAAAATATTTTTTTTTTATTATTTTTTTTTGTATTTCCTTGTTAACATTAAAACATTTTCTTATATGTGCATTCACCACCATATCCCGAGATCACTAAACAACTCTTCCGATGATGGCAATTGAAATTCTTCATTCAACCATTCCGAGTCTTCCTCGCCGTCTTTCTTTTCCTTACAACCATAATCCTTTTTATAGCCCATTTTTCGCAAATCTTCAGCATCTTCTTCGGCGTCTTCATCTTCATCGTCGTCCTCTACAGCTTCTAATGTAGAGGTTTTTTGGTAGGGTTTAAGACGTTTTACTGCACCCGTTGACGATTTCATGGGTTTCACATTAAGTATATCGTGCCATGATTCGGTGATAGCCTCAGGCTTTATCTCCACCTCTGCCTTTTGAGTCACTGGCATTTTTTCAGTTTGCAGCTCTGAAATGCTTTCAATTTTAACATCACTTGAGGCCAAACGTATGATACGATCAAAAAAGGTTGCAAAATGTTTTCGAAAGCGAACATAGTCAAAGGCATCTTGGTTACTGGCAGCATCCATCATATTAGTCGGAGCAGTAGTAGGGTTGTTAGAGTTGTTCTTGCTACGATTTAGGGGTCCATAGTGATGTAGCATATCAATGCCAGCCGACATGGATTCTTCCCAACTCTGCATAGGGGGGAGAGACAGAATGCATGTGTACAATGGGATTTGTTATTCTAATATAACCCTTTGCTCTTACCAATTCGGTCCAATCTTCAGCTGGTGTGGCTAGCACCGAACACACGACTCTTACTATTTTCTCTTCCAGATTTAAGGCAGATATTATAAATTTCGCTATGACCAGAGCACAGGATAAATCGCATCTTTGTCTAAAATCGTTAGGGGTTTCAATTAGATCTACCATTAAAATAAAAATGCCCCCAAAGTACCTTAATTCATCTTTACGCATATCCATAAGTTTATCTCCCTCAGCTATTAAATGGTCATAGTTTTCTTCAATTTGCATTACCAACGACTCTTTGGGTTCATCATCGGATTTCTCTTGTAATTTCCGTTGAAGATCTTTGAATTTTTGCCATAGTTCATCCAATTCCAACTGAAAGGGTTTGAGAATTCGGAATAAGTTAGGGAACCATGTAGTTTTTACTATAACCCACAGTTTGTTTTCTTATGTTCTCCTGTGTCTCTCGGTGTATATCGATACGATGTAATATCGGTTGTACCGGCAAAAATGGTGTAGAACTGATATTCTGCAGTTTTTGATTTAGTTGACCATGTGCGATGTCCATATCGGATGCCATAGATTTGCATATTAAACGTTCCAATATAAGGGGAAAAGTTTCCAAATAATCCGATTGAATTCTAAGAGGAAACAAATTTATGATTTCATTTTTTCAAAAGATTCATAAGATCATTGACGATTGACTCATTTATCGAGGAGACTGCCGATCGAACTTAGACGATGCACGTAGTTTGTTCTATCCCTTTATGACCCCAACTTACCTTAAACGATTTGAATTTTTCGCCGCCACAATCGTTATAACCTCTTCCTGACTTTCGTCAACGGTCGTTAGCAACACTAAACCCAAAGCTTGTATATCCGATTCCCAGCTTACAAATTCGGCAAAAAAGTTTGTCAACTTGACCGTTTCTTCCTTCGACTGCATATTAAACGTTAACTTTATTGCAGCCGATTTTTGTGGCTGTTTCGCCTTATAGAACATATTCAGTGGTAAGAAAGCGAATTTCTGAATTACTCGTGGAATTCCTTTGGTCGAGATAAAAGAGACAATTGCTTCCACGCGAGCTGTGTGGACATGAAGTAAATCGCTTATATAAAAATCTAAATCCATAGTTTCTTTAGTGCCCGCTTTAATGCCGCTATAGGTGAGAGAGTCTTGAGAACACCTAATGCCATCGGGTAGATTGAAGACCACTTGCAATTCCGTAAGATCCAATTTAGTATGCCACTTTACTTGACCCGAAGATACGGGCAAATCTTTTAGAGTAACATGGGCGGGTATGTCTAGCAACATGGTATCCGCATCATCATTGATGCTCTCATCGATGGTAAATGAGATTTGTACATCTTCATAGGATTTCTGATTAATGGCAGCCATATCTTGGATATCGGTAGCCTCTTTGATTTCCTGTTCCAATTGCATAAACTCATGGTGAGCCTGTTGGAATGACAGCTCTTGCATATTCAGAGGGGGCACATAGAATATATAGGGATCTGAACCTAGGTATCCTATGCGCAGTTTGCCAGTTGGCCCCAAAGTTACTATGCCACCGGGTAAACCCATAAGATTAGAACGTTGCAGGGCCACCGGAGATTCGTGTTTGAATTGGGCAGCCCACATGACGCTGGCATTTTCGTAAATGAACACCTTAGACGATTCCGAAACGATGATAGTGATTAAGCGGGCCGTGGGTTCTAGGCGGTAATAAGGGTAAAAAAGTTGGGTTATCTTTTACCTTACACGATTTCAAATATCTCACTTACCCCAATAGTAGCCCACCACAAACGAATGAAAACACTTAGGGGCATAATCCAGTTTCAGTATGAATTCCAGTTTTCCAGTATCCGTGAGACACATAAAGTTACGCTCTCCCAATACCATGATGGAGGAATAATCCCTGTAATAGGCAAGGGCTGGTTTTAGAATTATGGAAATTTGATTAGAGAAGTACTCTCTTACCCCTTGACTTGTACCACATTCATGTCCACAATGCCTTCGCCTAAGCAAACCGACCATATAGGTTGATAATGAGATTTATTTATCGAAGAATGTGAAAGATCCTGATAGCTGTTGTGGGAGATAGTAAGAATGTACAGAAAAAAAAAATTAAATTTTTACGAAAAATAGGAATAATATTAAAGATATTGAAAATATTAGTAATATTAAAAATTTAAAAAATATTAATATTTTAAGATTGTCAACAATATTAAAAGTTTAAAAAATTAAAAAAATATATATATATATAGGTGTGGCTAAAAGTATAAAAATAAAAAAATATAAAAATATAAAAATATAAAAATATAAAAATATAAAAATATAAAAATATCAAACTATAAAACTATAAAAATATAAAAATGTAAAAATATACAAATATTAAAATATTAAAATATAAAAATATAAAAATATAAAAATATAAAAATATAAAAATTAAAATATATAAAAATATAAAATTATAAAAATAACAAAATATAAAAATAACAAAATATAAAAATATAAAAATATAAAAATATACAAATATAAAAATATACAAATATAAAAATATAAAAATACAAAAATATAAAAATATAAAAATATAAAAATATAAAAATATAAAAATATAAAAATATAAAACTATAAAAATATAAAAATATAAAAATATGAAAATATGAAAATATGAAAATATAAAAATATAAAAATATAAAAATATAAAAATATAAAAATATAAAAATATAAAAATATAAAAATATAAAAATATAAAAATATAAAACTTTAAAAATATAAAAATAAAAAAAATATAAAAATATAAAAATATAAAAATATAAAAATATAAAAATATATTAATATATAAATATAAAAATATAAAAATATAAAACTATAAAAATGTAATAATATAAAAATATAAAAATATAGAAATATAAAAATATTAAAATATAAAAATATAAAAATATAAATATAAAAATATAAAAATATAAAAATATAAAAATATAAAAATATAAAAATATAAAAATATAAAAATATAAAAATATAAAAATATAAAAATATAAAAATATAAAAATATAAAAATATAAAAATATAAAAATATAAAAATATAAAAATATAAAAATATAAAAATATAAAAATATAAAAATATAAAAATATAAAAATATAAAAATATAAAAATATAAAATTATAAAAACATAAAAATATAAAAATATAAAAATATTGAAATAGTGAAAATACTAAAAATACAAAAAAAAATATTAAAATATAAAAATATAGGAAATAGTGAAAATAGAAAAAATATTAAAAAGAAAAAAAATTGAAAATACTAAAAATTATAAAAATATTTCAAATAGTAAAAGTATTTAAAATATTAAATATATCAATATTTTTATATTAAAAGAAACATTTAAAAATATGGATATATATAAAAAATCAAAAATATTAAAAACATTAAAAATATTAAAACGATTTAAAATAGTGAAAATATTAAACACATTAAAATATTAAAAACATTAAAAATATTTAAAATATTAAAAAAATTTAAAATATTTAAAATAATAAAAATAATTCAAAAAAAATTTAAAATATTAAAAATATTACAAATAAAAAAATATTAGAAATATTAAAAATATTAAAAAAATTTAATATATTTAAAATAATAAAAAAAATTTAAAATAGTGAAAATATTAAACACATTAAAATATTAAAAACATTAAAAATATTTAAAATATTAAAAAAAATTAAAATATTTAAAATAATAAAAATAATAAAAAAAATTTAAAATATTAAAAATATTACAAATAAAAAAATATTAGAAATATTAAAAATATTAAAAAAAATTTAAAATATTTAAAATAATAAAAAAAATTTAAAATATTAAAAATATTACAAATAAAAAAATATTAGAAATATTAAAAATATTAAAAATCCTAATAATATTTAAATATTTAAACGTTTAATAATACTAAAGTCTGCGGATGAGGATTCGTGGGTGAATCCGAAACAGCTGTACAGACTACCAGAGCATTATGAGAATTCATTCTGCTAAATAA